>LR990053.1:11477399-12681685 GCA_905147135.1 Blastobasis lacticolella | reverse complement strand
TCCCTTAATATATGGGTACTATAATGTTTTCGCTTACGCCAATGCTCTACCACATTGTGATTTACTTAAATGCCTTTAAAAGATGTTAGAGTATATTGGGGTATTAGCGGTTTCGTGTAAGAAAGGAATTTACCACCAAGGACGCCGAACACCGAGCAAAGTGGACTAAAAGTTAGAAGAAGTAGGGAATTTTTCGAAGGGGTACCGGGATAACGGGGACGGTATGGGACATCGACGATTCGGGACTGGTGGACTACCCCTACCCTACACGTAGCTTCACCTACCTTACACTTACCCTACACCTACCCTACACCTTCCCTACACTAACCCTATACCTACTCTAAACCTACCCTACCTTTTTTCTTGTGTATAATAAACCTTCCTCTTGAATCACTCTATCTATTAATAGAAACTGCGTTAAAATCCGTTGCGTAGATTAAAAGATCTAAGCGTACATTTACATACATAGATAGATTCAGAGGGACAGACGCGAGACGGCGGAAGGCGACTTTGCTTTATACTGAATATAGCGCTCGTGAATCGCCGCCATACAATATGACGACTGAATGTTTTTAGTACGGAACGTTTACAGTAAAATCTGTTAATGTACATTTTTAAAATGACATAATTGTGAACTTTGGAAATTCCTAATTAGACAGAGAAGATGGTCAAAGTCAAAGTGAACCACCATGATCTAGGATTTGGCAATTACTCTATTAGCTAAATAATACTCTTTTAAATAGTATTGTGTTTCTGCCGGTGAGTAAGGTTTCCAGTGCTCCATGGGGTGGGGATATGGTGAACCGTGGCTTTGGCAGTGGAGTGGCATTTGCCTTTTGCTGCCAGTGCAACGTGTTATAGAGGTAGGTAACGCATTAGCGATACTCTTGGTGTTGCTAATGTCTATAGGGTGTGGTGACCACTTTTCATCAGGTGGCCCGCTTGCCTGTTTGCCTAACGTATGACATAAAAAAAAAAAAAAAAATATTACAGTAGAGCGTGACCTCTGACCAGATCGCACCATGGTTACATTTTACGTCGCCTGAATGTGCAACTTTCTGACGACATTTTCCCTCACCGTGACAATATCGGTTAGTATTAAACTACCTACACAACTCAGAGTAAAAAACTATGTACAAAAGTCGTTGTTACATATCGGCATCGGGATCCAACTCGATACTTCGCTTTGGAGTCATCCTTATTCCACCGACACTCTACACTTGTCACAGACTAGTACAAAATAAAGAAGTCATCGTCTCGCCATACGTTTGTCTAATAAACAGACCGCAGTACATCGTGGCGGCAATATATCTACGAGAGACCGCTACTAGACGCCGTGTTAGCTTCGCTGCCGTGACCGCTAGGCGTCACTGCAGCCGCAACCCATTAGTGGTCGCCGGCAAACGGTCGGATTAAAATGTAAACCTTAATGCCCTTTGTCTTTGCTGCATTTACTGCGCTTGTTGCCTGAAACAATGGAAATAGTGTGGACAGTGCAGTCAGTCAGGGGAGCGGAATGAATGGGCCTGCGGTGGATGTTCACTTTGTATACACATGAGACCTCATTTGTGTCACGGTAGCAATACCAACGTCAGATGCTTAGATGTATTTTTATAGTGCAGAACAGTAACGGCCGTTTTATCTTAATTTAGAAATCACATAAGTTCCATCTTCACTAGCTTTTAGACAATCGGCAAAGTTCTTTCTTATCAAGGAAGAACTTAGCCGATTCTTAAGTTTAGTGAAAACGTCGATAAGTGTCTATATTGTACCCATGTCGTTCCATTAACAAAATATATTCGTTTAAGTACGTGTATCTATGTCTTTGTTCGCCACTAGTATTTTAATATTCGTCCATGCCGAGAATGAAATCTAAATTTTTTAAAGCTACTTTTCAGTTTAGAATCGGAACCATACTCCTATTACGTAGACTAACATACATAATCGAGCATTTGTATCGTCAGATAGGTATGATGTCTTTTTATAGTGCAGAATAGTAGTGTCTCTGTACCCATGTCATTCCTGCCATGAAAACAAAAAAGTGTAATTGTGTAATACCTATGTCTTTGTTGGCCACTAATATATTTTTATTCGTCCATGCCGAGAATGAAATCTAAATTTTAAAGCTTCTTTTCGGACTCATATCCGTGTAACATAATGGACGTAACATACATAATCGTTCGGACATTTGTATTGATAGCTTAATTATTTGCTCCATAAAGTAAAGCAGTGTTGGTAATTGCTTCGTGTTGTCAAAATCGTTGATATTTGATTTTAGTAATTATTTGATAAAGCCCTTTCGTACGTTGTTTTAATATTAATATTATATGATTATATAATTAACTTAATTGTAGTAATTTCGGTTTGTATTTATTTTATGTTATACGGCAGACAAACAGTTAAGCGGGCCACCTGATGGAAAGCGGTTACCGCCGTCTGTGGACGTGACAACATCAGGATTAACATCAGGTGAGATGGCAGACAAATACATATTTCCTATAAAAAAATACACCAACACCAGGGGCGTTACCAATGCCCCTTCTTCTGAAGAGACCTCTAATATCTGTAAATGCCTGTAAGGCAATATTCGTCGCTAAATCAACACAACAACACCAACAGTCCAATGCTGGAATTGTGCCTCCTCCTTGGAGGCGGCATGGATACCGATTACGTAAAAGGAAACATTTACAGAGCTACATTTTTTTATTCTACGTAGTGACAAACGAGCAGACAGCCCACCTGATGGTAACCAGCAACTAAACAGAACTGCAGGTGCGTTGTCACCGTGAGGACTAAAATGAAATGCCTCATGTCTACCTTATCCTTACAACCAGAACCCAACTTCATTGGTACATATCTATACTATAAAAGCTTTATATTTATGTATTTTTTGTTTGTAATGAATCAAAGACCACTACACCCATTTGAAAAACTCTTTAGCTAATAGAAAGCTTAATTATCAGTGAGTACAATTGGTTTCTACGGGAACGGGTCCGGAACATAGTAACCGATTTATTTGCGACGAAGTTGCAGACAAAAAAGCTGATACTAGATAATGATGAATTCGTTACCGAGATATTGAAAATTATTGCAATTCGCAGTTAGCACTAGAGAATAGTCTGGTAATAGTCTCTTAAGATGATAATAGTGAGTCATCCTGAATATTTGCCAGCCAGATAAACGTCAGGTCTCCGCCACATTAGCAGGCCCCTGCTTACCATAATTGAATAAATAATACACACCTAGTACGTTGTTGCAGATAGCCTTGCGAAGTTCGGGGCAAACTACACATTAATTCCTTTAATTAAGTCCGTGTTACCACGTTGAGTGAGATAAATGATACTAAATTTCTCTACCGAGCAACCTATTCGGAGGCGGGTAACGCAGTAGTAACTCCCCTGGTATTACTGATATACATAGGCGGCGGTGACCACTTTGCATCAGGTGGCCCATAATACCACTTCCAGCCATCCGTAGGCGACTAATGTCGATACATAATGACCAAAACACCCCCGCAGCGGTGTTTTACTTTGTGTTCTTTGAAATAGCGATATCCAAAGCGCCTGCCAGGCATAGATTATGGTAAAGCCGTCTACTAATAAAGAAAATAAAATAATCATCTTGGCGTCATTAATATCCCGATTGTGCTCTCCCACGCGAAGGCCTGGGGTCCGCCTTGATCCAGACAAATCCAGGATTTGGCAGGTAATTTTTATATGGCACTAAGCTGTTAAACAAGCATTGGGCCTGTCTGATGGTAAGCAGTCACCGCAGCCTATGAACGTATGCAATACCAAGGGCATCACCACCGCGTTGCCGATTCCGTAAAAACATTTTCACCCCTTTCTTGAAGAACTCCATGTTCCATGTTCAACAGTAGAACCTGACCAGATTAGATCAGTTTCCTCACAATGTTGTCCCTCGCCGTAAAAATATCTGTTAGTGTTAACTAATGTACAAATCTCGGTAACAATCATTAGTACTAGGCGTAGACATTATAGTTATTCACCGTCCAGTTACGTGGAGCTATTTCAAGTCTTTCAAGTGTACATATAGAAATGTTTTATTTACTAGACTTCTTCAACAACCGAAAATCCACAACCGATATTTCTATACAAGTTCAGCAAAAAAGAAAAGGAAATGAAACAAATACAACTTTTAACATTCTAACAAAGGAAAGATAACGGAGTATAATGAAAAAAAAAAGATTGAAATAGACAACAAGAAAACTTCCGTAACTTTGTTCCCGGTTTCTGCCCCCGGAGACGTCGCGACCCGGGCGTGACACATGTGTTTGATATCCTGGAAATTGTATTTCGGTGTGTTAACTTGCGCATGATAATCTGTATACACACCTTAGGTACGTTTGTGGATATGAACGTATGTTGTTTTAAACATTGGGAGTCACTGAACTGAATATTATTAAAAGTAAAAGAGGCAGCAATATGCTTGGCATTACTAACTAATAAATTAATAATCATAGTGGCGGGCCATAGTCTCTACCTACTCTACCTGTGGGACACAGGCGTGAGCTATATGTATGTATGTATGTAAACTAATAATGCCTACCATCTGACCTCCGTGACCCTGCTATCAGGGGAACCTGACCAGATTGGATCATGGTTACAAATTCAGTTGACTGAATTTGCAGGTTTCATCACGTTGTTTTCCCTCACCGTAAGAGCATCAATTAGAATTCAACTAATGTACATAACTCAGAAAAGAGACATTGGTAAATGGCCGCAGTGGGATACGAACCCTCTCGCTTACAAGTCGAATACACTAACCACTCGGCCACCGACGCTCTTATGACGAAATACCCATAGAAACATGGAAAACAATGGGGACCCCAGGCGTATCTGAATCGTAAGCGAGAGGTACAGGTTCCATTCCCATGCATCCCGCTACGGCCATGTGCGCCATCAACTGTAAATAATCGGTCCAATCTTGTCAGGGTCCCCTGTTAGCAGGGTCACGGAGATCAGATGGCAGTCGTTCCTCTGTAATTATATGATCTGCCAAATCCTGGATCATGGTCAAAGTGGACTCCAAGCCGTCGGGCGCGAGGACACAACCGAGACAATATGATTTACTTATTTTACAAAGTGAAGCAAATAAATATGCGTAACTAATCCTATATCACTAAGTACATCTCACTTTGCATTTGCTTTTTTAAAAAGTGATTTGTCAATATAGTGTTCCATTACGCACACAAGCGAACATGGCCCCAATAATTAACACGTAAGAGCTTAATGTAACAAACGACAACAGATAGCCATAAGACTATCGCTCTTTTGCCACCAGACAAGCGTCGTGGAAGATAAACAGGGCACGCGATTCGCGCGCCCTCACGCGACCGCCGCTATCCATCACTGGTTGCTATTCCAACCCACTAATTAGCGCAGAATGCCGCTGTCTTACCGGCTACGTACGTGATAAGAACCGATGTCCGCTTCCTTTTGCATTATTTACCTAACGTGTTGCAGAGTCGGCTTATATCGAAGCTAATGCGGTAGCAAACACTTCGCGGAACGGGTATCGACTTGGCGAAAGTGTTGTGTGATAAATCTGAATCTTGAGACGATCTATTCCGTGATATTAAATGTAGAATGTCAATGCTGCCGACGATATTGGTGGCACTCCCATTGTCGCGGATTTTGTGAAAGGAAAATTCTATCAAGTGTCGTTGGGAGAATTCGGATTTCCGAGAAATATACATCTCAGAAGTCAATGCTTTACATGCACGAATTGCTCCATTGAGCTATCGCGACGCGATCGGGACACTGACATGTACTCTATTTTTAGAAATCAAACAATATACAAAATATGAAGCGTCAAGCAATGATTTTACAAATTTTTAAAAGCAGAGCAATGTTTTTGAAATAAATGAATTTGCTTGGACAAATTCACACAGCGCTATCAAGCCCCAAAGTAAGCAAAGCTTGTGTTATGGGTGCAAGATAACTCATAAAGTACATATTTCCATATTTATTATACATACTACACTCAGACCTGTATCAAAAATTAAAATTCAGCATTACAATTTCTGTTTGGCTGGGAATCAAACCCGCGTTGCATACCGGCGGGATGTTCACCAACTGAACCACTCAGGTCATCATTGAGAAAAAAACTTTATCCCAAAGACAATATAAGATGCCGAACTGCAAAACTACATAATCACCAAACACTTTACTGCACATATTCTGAGAGTAGTACTTATGAGAACGTACTCAAAACTTCAATTTTATGATTGTACTCTGTCTTATTCATAAAACAGACTGGGGTTATAAAACTAGAAGAAGTACTGTTCTGTCCCCCACGTTGTTTGTATTATAGCATGTGAAAGTGATAAAGCGTTATTTTATTTTAAAAGATGATAAGTGATAAAATAACAAAACAAGGTAAAGTATTTGTGGTGCCCCAAACCTAGTCGGTAGGTAGTTTCGATCTAAACACAATTCCGATTTTAAACAAATTTTAGAGTTTGTTCAGTAATAGTGTGCGGTATCTAATTTAAGTTTTCGACCTCGAGGAGACTGTGTTACCTTGAGGGCGGCCAAAAACCTCGAAACTCTAGGACTATTTCCAGTTTTTTGCTTGTAACTCCAAAGTGGCGCCCTGTAGTAAAAAAATATCTACAACTTTTGATTTATACACTTTTAAAATTCCCAAGTAACGGCCAGTCAGCTGGCTGAGTTGATCGAGTTGACAGCAGCGGCGTCGCAGAGCGTGCGCAATCGGCAGGCGGAGCATATAATATGAATATTTGCGGCGCGGAATGAAGCCAATTGACTATATTGTCTGTCTCCTTGAAGACTCTAAAGATATCGCACAAGTCCTCCTCGCCTCGTCACCTCCCGTGGCGGTTGCCCGGAGTACCTCCTTAGCCTGTTTGATGTTGGTATAATATCACCTCATCCATCACGTCCAGCTTATTTTGCCCAAAAGCAGGCAGTTCTTGGACTATATGTCTCACGCTTTTTGGTGACAGATCAGACGCCATGTCTTACATAAAGGGAAAATTAATTTTAGTAATAAGTTTCCGCTAATGTACAAAAAGCCGCAGATAACGCCACTTCGTAGGTACCGTGCGGCCGCGTCAAAATAACTATCATCATCATCATCATATCAGCCAGAAGACGCCCACTGCTGGGCATAGGCCTCCCCCAGAGATCTCCACAAAGACCGGTCCCGTGCTTTCCGCATCCAGCTGGTACCTGCGATCCTTACCAGGTCGTCGGTCCACCTTGTAGGAGGCCTACCCACCCTGCGTCTACCGGTACGTGGTCGCCACTCGAGAACTTTACCGCCCCATCGGCCATCCGTTCTTCGAGCTATGTGCCCTGCCCACTGCCACTTCAGTCTGGCAATCCTTAGAGCTATGTCGGTGACCTTGGTTCGCTTGCGGATCTCCTCATTTCTGACTCGATCGCGCAAAGAAACTCCGAGCATAGCTCTTTCCATTGCCCTTTGGGTGCCCAAAATCACTATCACCAACAAATAAAAATTATCAAGACCAAAACTGTATTGTAAATAATTTCCCATCCGTACACGTAACATTCGAAATACCAACAAAAACAACAACAAAACTTCATATCCCTAGAATCCGCTAAGGCCTAACAAAGCCCTTGTGTCACTGCGAGCGGCGCTTTGTACCGCGGGAGTGGCTCAGGCCGGTGATAGCATCGATACTTATCCAAATGAGTAATGTCCCGATGGCACGGAATATTAATTGCCACACTGAATTTATTCACGCCGAATTGATACCGCGCTTAAGAGGGTGTAGCCGTACGGGGCCGCTTGCTACCATCTTGCTTGACCTATATTGTACTTAGTTATATTTACTTACTTATTTGAATTAATAGGTAGTGTTTTACCTACGGGTGCTAGGTGGAATTACAAGTAGATAAACGCCTTGTAGGGGGTATAAGCGCTTTATCCACTTGATTTGGGTTACCACGCTGTTTTGTGTTGATATGTTCAGTCTTGAAATATGAAGTGGCATCGTCAGCAAATTATGTAATTAATTTCGGACATGAGGCATAGTAGCACTTACAAGGACATTGCATTTACAAAACTGTATTTTTGTAATAATATGAAACCTGATGAAACATAAATAAAATAATCTTAAATAAATGTAAATCAATGGGTGGATCTCTTGAACAATCCATAACATCAGGGACAACGACAAAGAAATACCTCTCAAAGCTGCTAGCGGCCCAGTTCGAGCCGGACTCCATTGCCACACCTTTGCGACTTGACTCTTGTGAGAAATGTCCTGGATGGGTGATAGTGACCACTTCCCATTAGGTGGACCGTCCGTATAGGCAATAAAAAAGCCTTTTACTTTGCGAACATGCTACTACTACGGAATATCGATATAACTGCTATTGACTGAGCGCAGGGTGTCGGCTTTTCAATTCATCGCGCTTTCCATCGATTTCACTGCGGCGTTAACCTTCGAAGTCTAAACTCTAAACTTTCCGTCTAAAGTCTAAACTTTCCGTCACAAGAGTTCTCCATTGTAGCGGATTTGTGGATTGTTTTTTCCATTATAATGTTGTTGTTTGTGGTGTGGAATTCTTAATTGAAATGGGCTGTTTTGACTTACGAAGTAATTGATCAAATTATATATTTTTTGTTTTGCCTTGTGTAATGCTGTTGGGACACAAACGAGCTTATCACTGATGTTTGATTTTTTTTCACGATTGTGTTTTCTACAGTTTAGAGGCAGAGAAATATCACCTATCAGCAGCTATAATTAAACCTACTCGTAATATATACTGTCCTCATATTGTTCCCCGATTTACGATACTGTTATCTTGATACTGAAAGGCTATTATCGAAAACGAAGCCCCACAGCTGTAATGAATTAAAGACGAACTTAGGCGAATCCTTTTAAGTCCACTTGTTCTCTTTTCATCTTGAATTGGAGATAACTTTAGAATTCTGTCGATGAGTTTATTCACGTTTTAACTTTAGAAGTCTATGCATATTTGAGGTGGCGTCGGCACAATTTTGGAGGGATGAGCTCGTTTTAGGCGCCGCCTCGCCTGCTAGCTGAACTCTGAACTTCTAACAGACAATTGTATAGTTGAAACAATACATCTTCACTGTGCGAACTTCATAGACGTGACTATGAATATTTTGGTGTAATCCCACCGCAGTATGAGAGGTGTAAGTCTCTATGCGATTCCTGAACCAATTAATTTGCATCTGACTTCGTGTACTTCGTACGTGACTGAAATTAGGACTGAAATCTCATTGTTTACGCATTCTCTGCAGTCGGCAATGTAGATACATTACTTGTGCTTAATAAACTACTTGTTATTACGTAGGATAGGTATGTACTATTACAATATTAATGAACCCGGCTCGACTTCGTTCGCGTACAACTACTTTACGCCTACCTACCCTTTTTCTTGCTTAAAAACCTTCCTCTTGAAATCTATTGTTGAAAACTGCATTAAAATCCGTTGCATTATTCTAAAGATCTAAGCTTACATAGATACATAGAGACAGACGGCGGTAAGTGACTTTGTTTTTTACAATTTTGAGAGCCGAAACGTGTAGAATTGCAGGCGCGAAATTTGGTTTCATGAAAAATAATGAATGGATGGGTTTGACGGATGAACAAAGAAACAATTGACGAATGATTAACGTTATGTGAGTCACAACTCAAAAAATTAAATAAATTTAAATTTTATAATAATTTAAATTTGCATTGCCTCACTCTTGAGGACCACCCACTCCGAATGGCTCTGTACAATTTCTAGGTACCTATTCCTATCCCAAATTAAGTGAAGCACTGTTCAAAGGCCGGCCAAACAGGCTTAACCGCGACAAGTGCATCACTTTAGAAGCACTCGACAACTTCTCCTAGAGTAGGCACGAGCCAAATGCCTTGTTTTAGTACCTACACCAGTGGAAAGTTTAACCTCTCTACACCCCGAGTTTCGATAGCGCCTCTTTGTTCAGTTTTTCGAAGCCCACTGTTTGCGAGACAAAAGTTTGAAAGATAAAAAGAAAAACAAAACTTCAATGTAATTGATTTCGCAGTAATTCGTAGCGAGAACAAAAAACGGGCTTTCAGTTCACGGTTAAACATTGCACGATGTCGATGGTTAATTAGCTTCATAACTGCATTTCTCGCGAAGTGTGGGAAAGTATTAATCAAAATATTTGTGTAGCCGGGTGTAATGAAGGCACGGAGGGCAAGGCAAACATTTTTAATCCGCGGCGCATCTCATAAATTTCAGAGCGAGGATGAAGTCGCTTTTGTTTTTCTTCGCGGTGGAAATATTTTTCGCTAAATTTCCAGCGCTTAGTTGCGGCGTCGCGGTCGCAAGTAGCGGCGGATTCCATTTTATTGTCCAAGTTCATTCTCCTCATGGCACTATACAATACCTAGGTATTTCATACAATACCTAGGTAAGGTATGAAACGGTAAACGATGGATAAATTATTTTATACATTGCTTAGGCATACCCAATGAATGAATTATATGGCGTGTCGATAACATATAATAATACGATGAAGAAAGTAGTGCTAATATATTATATATAGAATAAGAAAATACTGCTATATATTTTACTTTGAACTAGGTATCAACATCGAGTTAAGTTTTAAACGAATATCTTTTTCTTATGTTCACATGGTTACACTATTTGGTTAACGTACCGATATTTATGTAAGTACATCGCATAGTATTGCTATATTGCTACATTATTCTAGGAGTTCAATACCGGGTTCGAATCCCGCTGCGGCCATTTGCCAATGACTCTTTTCTGAGTTATGTACATTAGTTGAATACTAACCGATGCTCTTACGGCGAGGGAAAACATCGTGACAAAATCCAATGATCCAATGTGGTCAGGATCCCCTTGTAACAGGGTCACGGAGGTCAGCTAGCAGTCGCTCCACTGTAATTACCTGATCTGCCAAATCCTGGATCATGGTCAAGGCGGACCCCGGGCCCTCGTGAGCGAGAGCACAACTGGGATATTAACGCCAAGATGATTATTATTATTTTTTATTCAATGTGTTCACAAAGTTGTACGAATTTCCCGTACCTACAACACATTAACAGCAGATATTTTTCGTTAAATTTCCAGCGCTTACTTGCAGTGTGGCGACCGGCTAGTTGCGGCGGATTCCATTTTATTGTCCAAGTTCATTGTCGTTGGAACGCGTTCGAGGTGAAATATGGTCGCACTACAAATGTCGACCATGCAAGTAAGTCATAAATAATTCCGCTTTCCCATACAAAATATATTGTTCGAATCTACAAGAGAGAACGGAATTAAATACTTTGGAACGTACAGATTTAATTAGATGTTCCTACTCGTGTGTGTTCATGATTCAGTCTCCACTCAGTAGACTAAACGCCCGCCGGTAGATTTAATATCGATAGGTACTGAAATAATGTACCAACTGAATGATGTAATGTAATGGGATGTTCAGTTTTCCATCCTGTTATTCCTGTTATTATTATTTTAAGTAAGTCTTCATGTTAATGTTTCCCTTATAAATTATACCATATAACAAGTTGCACTATTTTTAACCTCCGATGAAAATAGAGGGTTGTTACAAGTGTAACGTGTGTATCTGTGACTTTGTGAATCTGTGGCATCATAGCTCTTGATCAGATGGACCGATTTGTATGCGGTTTTCGCTACTTTTAGGCCAGCCAGAAGCTGAAGACGATTAATCGGCTATCGTCGCAGCCGAAGGTTTAAAAGATTTTAAATTTTGTTCAACATTGGCCACAAGCTATAATTAATAATGTAAATGATTTTAAAACTTTAATATTGAAGGTTTATATTGGCTGTTTAATGTATAAGGAAAAAATCATCTCTAGAAGTTGATCTAGGGATGATCGAAAAATTACCTTAAATTTTTTTGGTTTGTTCAGTTTCGACGTTTGCTAAAAACCTTCGGCGACACGCGTGAGAGTATACACTAATCTGTAACACCCCGATGTGCATTATAATCTTATTTACCACCTTGTACAGTACACCACACGGCCTCGAAGGTTGCGTGCCCCGTGCTATCACTCAACGCGTTAACAGTCACTTTAAGCACGATCAGTACAGACTTACCTCCTGTGTTTGTTCGGACTTTCATTGTGTACTCTACCTGGGAACTGTACACTGAAATGTACGGCATCAACTAAAAAGCTTTGTACAGCGCATAATGGTCTGTTTATGTGTGTAATAGCCGCAGTAAACTGATTTTCAATTGCTGGTAATGTGTTTTAGGTACGGGAATTCCACCGATGATTTGCTTGTGAATGCCTAGGAAAATGTAGCAATATAGCAATACTATTGCATAGGACAGCAATACTATGCGATGTATTTACATAAATATCGGTACGTTATAACTATGTGAACGTAAGAAAAATATATTCATAGCTTAACTAAATGCTAATACCTAGTACAAATTAAAAATATATTATAGTATGTTACCGGTAAACTATTTATAGTCATTGTTATAGATTATCTATATAGCCATTATATGTAATAACAGGTTTGCCTAGGCTATGTATAAAATAATATATCTATCGTTTACCGTATTATACGTAATCACAATACAAGAGGTGTCAATATTCGCAAGAGTTCGGGATCCGCTCTTCTGCCTGTTCAAGGACTTGGCAAATCAGGTTAATACAGTAGAGCTACCTTTGTGACACTGTTAGCAGGGGAACCGGACCACTTTGGATTATGGTTAAAAACTTTGTCGCCTTTATGTGTATGTTTCATCACGGTGTTCTCCCTCACCGTAAGAGCATCGGTTAGTGTTCTACTAATGAACATAACTTAGGAAAGTCATTGGTTGTCGTTTAAATCAGGTTCGTCACCAATGGTTAGAATATTTTATTTTCTACGATAGTCTGAGGACAGTCAGTCTTCAGAATTAAGCGAAAGCACAATACCTCACACATAGCGAAATCAATAATTGGATCGAGTTAAATTTAAACCCCCAAATACTAACGACGGAACACGTTACTGCAGGACGCAATAGAAATAACAAAATACTCACAACAATTTTAATCTTGAAGATGGCTTTATACTGTCCAGTGTGTTGTATCCTGTGTTAAACGTAGGTATACAATCACGCAAATAGTGTGATTTCAGTTTCGTATGTCGTGAGAATCAAGCGAGTAGCCACCACCATTGTAGTGGTTCAAGAAATCGAAGTGAGGGTAATCGACGAAACCGAACGATGGTGGACGGATATGTCTGTCCTTCGGAGTGACACACAGCGGCATTAGTCTCGTCTCTTCATGATAATGGAACGTGCAACCGTTCCGATATGTCGAGGTAAAAATACTAAAAACCGTTTTGACATAACCGATTTAAGTGAAAATTAATATGTAATAACCACAAAAGTCTAACCTATAAAGTCATTGGTACATGGCGGCACTGGGTTCGAACCCGGTACCTCAATTACGAGTCCGATCACCGACTACGACGCTCATCGCGTACCCATTCCACACTTTGCCGGCTGAACATTCTATACTTACAGTATAGAATGCCTAAGTAAAGTGTAGAATAAATTATTTAGGCATATAGAATGTCTAGGTATTATTAGGTAGGTATTTGACGACCTGAGTGGTTCAGTGGTCAACATGCCGGTCTGCCACGCAAGAGGTCCCGGGTTCGATTCCCGGCCGGGCAGAAATTGAAATTATGAATTTTAATTTCTGTTACGGGTCTGGATGTTCTATGTATAATAAGTATGTATTTAAAAGTATATAAGTAGTTTATCAGTTATCTAGCACCCATAACACACAAGCTTTGCTTACTTTGGGGCTAGATGGCGCTGTGTGAATTTGTCCACGATTATTTATTAATTATTTATTTATTCTATAGAATACCAGATTATACAGATTGCCCATAACCTATGCATACCCATAACTTAGCACAATTATGTTCCCTTGCTCTGGTAAGGGTGAAAGCCTTCGAAGACCTTTTGCTAAGTCATTCACAGTAGTAACTTTCAAAATTTAATTAGACAGTCCTTGACTATTCAGCGTGTGTTAATTTAAAAGTCAAAGGTCTGTTTTGAAGGTTGCGACATTACTTTATATCTACTCAAGGACGCCAGTGCAAACCATCACTCAAACTGTTATACAAAAGCTGTACTTAGTATACGCAATTAATTTATATAATTTAATATCTCCCAAGTGTCTCATTCGCTTGAAAGTTTGCCAATAATTTTGATTTATTAAGGCGCACCTGGCCTTTACTATAGAGAAGTTTCAACGTGTGGCGAACATAGTTGCAAAGATTTCGCAGTGACAAAGTGTGTTAACAACTTCCTATATTGAGCCAGTGTGTCGGAATTGTAGCCTTCACTTATTTAGATGAAAAGTGAAGAGGCTAATAAAAAAATGAAAAAACCATCTTGGCGTTAATGTCCCGGTTGTGCTCTCGCGTACGGGGGTCCAAGTTCCGCCTTGACCGCTTTGACCTTTTAAGAATTTAGTTATACTTGAGAGAATTGGCATCACTTTAATTTTTGTCATACCGCTAAGGTGGCAAGTAAGTCCTGCCTAGTGGTGATTAGTTACCGTTGCCAATTTTACGAATCTTATTTAATAGGCCATCGTTAGTGGCCTAGGTGATTACGGGGTCTGACTCGTAAGCGAGAGGTCCCGGAACCGATTCCCACTGCAGCCTTGTACTAATAACTAATTTCTGAGTTATGTATGTCTAACCGACGCTATTACGGTGAGGGAAACATCGTGATGTGACCTGCACATTCAGGTGACTGAATGTTTACACATTCAGTCACCTGAGTCACCTGATGAGTCGTGGTTACCCACGATGCAATCTGGTCAGGTTCCCCTGCCCTGGTAGTAAGGTCACGGAGCTCAGATGGCAATCGCTTCACTGTAATTACCTGATCTGCCAAATTCTGGATGATCAAGGCTGACCCCAGGCCTTCGCGCGCAAAAGCACATCCCGGACATTAACGCCAAGATGATTATTATTTTTTATGCTTATTTAATTATGCAACAATGTTAATATAATAGTACTGATGTGATGATAACAAGTTTTATGACGTCAATTTCAGAGATAAGCACTTGAAACTAATACCTATATGATTATGGTAAAATCCTCCACGAATGTGGAAAAGGCTCAAGCCAGCAAAGTCCTGTTACGGGCTACTGATATTATACTTTAATATTATTCAAATTTAATTTTACAATGCACAGTGAACATAATCATAAAAGCTTATAGGCGTCATTACCCCAGTATGTGGAGCTATATATCGAGTATATCGTGTTCTACACAGGGTAACTCAAACAAACAGTATGCTCCGGGCGCTTCTCTGGACTTGATAACTTCACAATAGGGGCTTAGATGCGATCACTTTGGTTATCATAGCGGTGGCACGCTTCCCATCCGACTTAGGTGCCTATATACCTACTCATAGACGGGACAGGTAGGGTTGTGGAATACCTGCTCGCAACTCAAAGGTGAAGGCCACTATTTATAATAAGTAATTATTTATTTAATTAACTATTTATTGCACACAATAAAGAAATACAAAGAGCATAGATATAACTGACACAACAGGTACTACTTATTTCTAAAAGCTGCAGGCCTACAGAAGAATGCAGATAAGACGTGCACAATTAATGAATAATTATAAAATAAAATAATACATAGGAACATGTTTGTACATTATATCAATAAATATTGACATACTACTATATACATATTACTATATAACAATATAAAAACATAGATAATATATAAAGTTATTACTTGCCCTAAGTCATTACCTTGTCTAAAATTGTTTATCGTTAGCTATGTTTACGTTTACAATAGAATGTAAAAATAAAGTCCGCGAGCTACACATAAAAGAGCTTGACAAAAAATAAAAAAGTGAAGAGCATTGCAATGCTGGCGTGACTGTCGACAATGTGTTCGGTGCTCCAAGGCTTGTTTTGACTTCCTGAAATATCCCACAGGTCTTTTAGGTTACGCGCGACCGCTTACGTTACAAATGACCGCGGGCCCGTTTGAAGGTTAAGTAATTGCCACTTTCCCTAAATCATTACCTTGTTTAAAATTGTTTGGTTGTTAGCTACGCTTGTAGGGTGACGTAGATTATTCTGTTTACTGAAGTCATTTTTCTTTTTGTAGACTATATTGTGGATGAAACGCGAAATTGCCAAGAGGATGTGAGGAAGACCACTTATTTTACTTGAAGAGCCCACGAGGTTATGTAAGTACGTTAAGAAAAGTCAGTTTGGGCAACTAAAAAAAATGATTTTTTGTGCAAGGTTGTGCACGGGCAGACTAATGTCATATGGGTCTCCTAAACGTCTACTATCTGGCGTAGGATAATCTACGCCTTCACAGTCTATTACGCTTACGCCTTTCGCTAATTTCTATCATCACAGCCCATAACAGTAAACTGCAGGGCTTAGGGTCTCTCCCACGAAAGGGGAGGTTATTGACATAATCTCCACGCTTGGTAGGCGGGTTGGAGATCGCAGTGTTATCAATAAAACAATGGAAAACGCTGCTGCCTATTTTCCACTTTACGGAGACTCTAGACATAAGTCACCTTGTACGACGCCCACGAGTGGGATTTGGTGCTATTATACTCTGCCGGAGACCACACGGCCAATTTCAAGGTTAATTTCTATGTAATGTTGAAATAAAGTCTGCGAACTACACCTATACTTGGCAAAGAAAAAAAGAGAAGAGCAATGCAATGTTGGCGTGACTGCGAACAATGTATTCGGTGCTCCAAAGGCTTCCACGGCAAGGCGCGACGTTCGCGCGTGACTCCTTACAAAGTAGGCAATTGTTTTAGGACGCTCCACGTTTTACTAGTTTTAAAGTAACTTATCAACTGTAACTGCAACTTGGTCTGACAGTTTTCATTGCAGTTCCAGGTATTTTGCCGCTTTATTACTTCATTTTACCATCTCGAACATACATTTTTGTTGCCGCGGTAAGCCTCATTTGCATAATAGCGGGAATGACCGTAAATTGAGATTATTATGTGATACCTACATATTTCTGTTTGCTGTTTCCACGTACATACTTGGCTTGTTGATAAATAATGTGGGCAATTTTGCTTGTTGTGTTACGTGCCTAATTTTTATTAGGTTACATGGACGAGTTTTCGAATATCTATGGTCAGTTTGTATTGCTAATGATGACGCAAAGGAAACGTAGGATCTTAACGCAGTAGCCTATGCCCATAGCAGACCCGATCTGACAGCTTAAGAGTCACTTAGGAGCAATACTCATGGTGTCTTACAAAATTTGTGAATTACAAAACAAGTAGCAATGGGACACATAGCTCGCAGAATCAATGCCAGCGGATAGGTGTGTCGACCATGGACTGTCAAGCCCAGCATTGGTTGGTCGCTCACGAGATAGAACAACCTTAAGGCCGAAAGTTCAGCGGCGGCAGAAAGGCACAAAGTCAATCGGTGAATACAAGGATTTTGATAGCGCTTGATCAGCAAGATTCTTAGGTATTTTGGTAAACGTAACTAAAAATAGCTCACGGCAGTCACCTGTTACCCTAAAATCCCTGTTAAGTAGGTTCTTATACCTTTATAATAGCTTTAACAGGCCTGCGAGACTATATGGCTGTGAGACATGGCTGGCAATGACGAAGCACTGCTGCGAACTCTATGACAATGAAATGAAAATGCTGCGGCTGATATGTACGTGTTTTAACGCACCCTAGGGAGAACAATAATCGGTATGATCACATTCGTAATTCTGCTGGTGTTGCAGATGTGATTATTTACCGATAGGACAGGTCACCTTCTAGCTCATTTGCCTTACTCTGTCACCATCACTTCACTTCACTACATCACCACACATTATAAAACAAAGACCCACGCCGCTTCTGTCCTTCTGTCTGATCGCGATAAACTCAAAAATTACTGAACGGATTTTCATGCTGTTTTTACCAACAGACAGAGGGATTCAAGGAGGTTTAGGCGTATAATTTGTTAAGATTACCTACTACCCGTGCGAAGCCGGCGCGGGTCGCTAGTTATATAGCGCTATACAAAAAGTTAACATACCAACTCCGAATACCTTAATGGAACTAGAGCACTTCCACAAAGTGAGTAAGTATTTATTTTGTAAAGTGAGCCCGACGAAACAGATTTAAATTTATCAAACAGTAAGACAAAGCCCGGTCTGTGGGACTGGAGGCCGGATTTCCTCGAGATGGGATAAAACGTTGAATAGGACGCCCGGCAATCCTTTACGTCGGTACACCTACACTACGCGACCGGAGGCTATAAAACAACCCCATTTAATATTGCTAATGAAATTTTACTTATGTGCTCCTAGATAATTGCTTTGGGTTTTGTAATTGAAAAGATAGATGATTTTAATTGTTCCTGTAATTCATTGTACGTTAGATATTCTATTGAATACTGAAAACCGAACTATTCCTTATTCGTGTGAGGTATCAACCTCTGGTGTCTGAGTTTGAAGCTGCTCAAGGGACCTCCTACCTGGCTTATGATTGATAGCAACCGTCATAAGCCAAGTTATCGACAGCTTAAAATGCCCTTCGAAGCACGGCGAAATTCATATACCTAGTGGTGGTGGTGAATTTATCTATGTATATATCTATCTAGTCTAAGTTCAGTACAATTTACGTTGTTGCTGCATATTTAATTAAAGTAAATCGAATAAAAATTGCAGACGCGCCAAATTGAATAAAAATATGCTTATACAAAATTCGTATCTCCAGTTTGTTTAACTTGACAACGTTATGGAATCGAATGGCGGTGGCGAAGCGGAGATTGAATGAAAATATTTAAAGGTTTCTTGGGAAAGTATCGGAAAAGTGTGCACTAAGAAAAGGGTGCGATATGAACTAAGTTTGTGGGCCGTGCGTATGCCTGGCCCAGAAAGGGATTATGATGAGGGTATAATGAGATTTGTGTTTACTCATTTACTTGTATGCATATTGGATGGAATTAATTTTAATTCCATCTCTCTTTGTTCTTAGAGGTGTAGAGAGGTGGCACATGACAGAGTGGAATGGAACATCTCAGTGTTGTAGACTCATTTTGGTATAGAGTGGTATCTATACTTAAAAATAAAGAAGTTTTACATTTAGTACTTGCTGTATTATTCGATTTTTGGATTATTTGTATCGTAAACTTACGCCAATGACTGGAGTTATGGTAGTGAGTCACAACCATAACTCCGGTCACTGGTGACTGTTGGAGCCCTTGGCAGAGAGGTGCCTTATTCGATTTGCAGTGCCGCTATGTAGCTATGCCTTCTGAATTATGTATATTAGTTGAACAATCTGGTCAAGTTCTCCTGTTAACAAGGTCACAGGGATCAGACAGAGTCGCTTTACTAAAATTACCTGATCTACCAAATCCTGGATCTTGGTCAAGGCGAACTACGGGCTCTTGCGCGAGAGCATAACCAGGATAATGACGCCATACCAAGATGATGATGTCATATCATGGGGCTCTACATCGTACATACTAGTTACGTACATCATTCTATTAAGTGTCTACCTTTACACAGCCTTATTTCACGTTTGTCACTAAGTGTTTTTTTTTATGTTACACAGCAGACAAACAGGCAAGCGGGCCACCTGATGGAAAGTGGTCACCGCCGCCTATGGACATCAGCTACACCAGGACTACCAAACTATCGAGATAAAATAATATTACGTCCATAGGCTGCGGTAACTGCTTACTATCAGGCAGGCCGCAAGCTTGTTTGCCACCTTAGTGGTATAAAAAAAAAGACCTACACAGGTAGTAGCACAGTGACAATAATGAAATTATATAAATCGACTTCTGGACATAAACCATGAATTTTACAAGAAAACTCTTTTTAGTCGATTTCTAGAAGAAATTCTTCGTCCAACATGACACAGACTTACGGCGTTGAACTTTAATTCCCCTGAAAATTTATTATAATACCACATCCAAAACTATTTCCGAGTATGAAATTATTCTATCCTAAATGTGACTGGGTCTCGGACCGTTTAAAGGGAGTTTGCAAAATTTCACGGGGCGCAAACTTTTGATATGTGAGGGTAGTCGTAAAAGCCCAGTATACACTGCAAAGAGGCTCTATTTCATTTCGTGGAGTCGGCTAATTTTGGCTTTATTCGAAATTATACTGAGTGATTTGAAAATCGTTTAGAAGCCTGTGACCTTTCAGTTTGACACTTTATTGGGACATAAATAAACTTTACAAAAGTAGACTTCGGTAGATGAGTAAAAAGTTGATAAGCACCTGCGGATGTTTATTTTTGTTATCTTCAACCTAAATCTAGGAATTGTAGATATTTTGGGCGACAATTACCACTTACCATCAGATGGGCTGTCTGCTCATTTGTCACAGAGTAGCACTAAAATAAGTTAAAATTTTTTATGACATTGATGTATGTAGCCTCATAATTTTTTTTTTATGTCATACGATAGGCAAACAGGCAAGCGGGCCACCTAATGGTCACCACTGCCTATAGACATTAGCAACACCGAGACTATCGCCAATGCGTTGCCCACCTCTATAACACGTTACTCTGGTAGCAAAAATCCCTCCACTGCCAAAGCCACGGTTCCCCAAATTCCCACCCCATGGAGCTCTGGAACGGAATTAATATTCAATTAGTATTCATCTTCGTAAACAGCCTTCAGATATGCGCCATCTTTTCATACGCCGTACTCTCTTGTTGAGAGAGATTTAGGCTTTAAGTCTGCGTTGACAGTTTTGACTGTCTTACTGTTAAAATATATTGTTCTTACGTCGATAATACCTTAAACGCGTGTATAAATATATATGCTTCTATAGTGCAACATACTCGTACTATCTGACCCAGTGACAGCGTCGCTGTTGTTTGAATTGACACGGCATTTCAAAATGGCGACACTTAGTTTCAGGTTTGGCCACCGGGTCAGATAACTTGGCATACAAGGCTTATGCCAAGTTATACACACCTCACCACAAACTTATCTGACCAGGGCTTCGATTCTGGTACGGAAATCGTCTCAGTTGCAGTAACATTACAATTGCATCGCATGTCAAACGTGTGATTGTTAATCTAATGACAGATATCGAGTTGCAACTTCCATGTGATTGTTATTCAAATGACAGATATTGAGTTGCAACTTTCATGAGTTAGAACTGTTCCACAATAAGTTTTCTGGTACTCTAGTTGCATTATGGTTGCATTGCTAAGTTGCATCCTTCTTAGTTGTCAAACTGCCTTAAATTCTGTCAACGAAAAGTGTCAACGGTATGATCGAACAATGATTTAACTGCAATGTTACTCTGATGTTACTCTGATGTAACTCTGATATTACTGTGATCGAGCTCTGAACTCTTGGAGTTGGAGTTAAATTAAAGTTGCTACTATACTACTGTCAGATGAAAGTATTCCATCAGACGTGATATTCAATACAATTTGACAAAGAACGGTAGTGAATTCTTACTTAAAAAAAAAAAAAATTAAATAAAAATAGATGCTAGGAATCCAATAGATGGATGAAGCGGCGGTGGCGCTCGATGCAGATCAGACCAGAGGTGATGCAGGCAAGACTCGGAAAAGGAATCTACAAACTCGGTCCCTAAATAGGGCTTCCTCCTCATCAGAATCTGCTTTTGTCAAGCGCTACCGCCTCAATAGAAGAACAAACCATGGACCTCATTAACACAGCCGCTTCATACGTTTCTTCGCCAAGAAGACAGGATCGATGGGACGTAGAGACAAAGTCATGTAACTAGTGTTTGATGCCAAAGGGAGGTACGTAGCTCTTTTATGTTAAAAATATTACTAATAATCATAAGGGCTGGATAGGCTCAAATTCGTGCGGTCATCGGCACCTTCGCATCGTCGTAGCCCATCGCTTCTTCCTAATACGGACAGATTTAGGTCTTTAAAATAATAAAATAATCACCTTGGCGTTAATGTCCCGGTTGTGCCGCTCCCAGGGTCCGCCTTCACCATGATCCAGGATTTGGCAGGTCAGGTCATTACAGAGGAGCGAGTGCCATCTGACCTCTGTGACCATACCAATGGAAGATTGAATCATGGTAACACATTCAGTCGCCCGAATGTGCAGATTTCATCACGATGTTTTCCCTCGCCGTAAGAGAGTCGGTTAGCATTCAACTAATGTACTTAACTCAGAAAAGAGTCATTGGCACATGGCCGCAGTGGGATTCGAACCCGGAACCCCTCGCTTACGAGTCGGATACCTTAACCACTCGGCCACCGACACTCTTTAGGTTTAGGTCAGGTTTAGGTCCCTATTTACTGTATATCGAAACCAGCGCTGGCGAGCCTTCTTAACCATATTAGCGATGTCTCTCGCGCTAAGGTTCTCATGTATGTAACCATTACGGTCTCGGTCGAGTCGCGTAACGCTACATACCCACCGCAGCATTTTCATATTGTTGGCGTGAAGTAAACGAACATACTTCGTCAGCGCCGATCAAGTCACGCAGCCATGGAGTACCACAGACATAATGATGCTCTTGTATAAAGGCTAGTCCCTTGAGCTTGATGTGGATTATAGAGTCACAATCCCGCCGTTTGGCACTAGCTGCACTGTTTTCTAGCACTTCTTTCCATGTATTTGCGTGGAACGTGAACGTGAACTCAATATCCAGTCTGTCAGTACGATGACCAGCAGAGAGGGCATCAAGCACAACACAGAACAGCTAATACCTAATGACAAAAACCTCTTGAACATATACAGCAAACAGGAAGGGGTTTTATAGACGAAACTAATACGAATGATAATATTTAATAAAAAATCACTGCTTATTAATTTCTTATTCGTTTTAGGTGCTCGTGACACAGTGACACAGTATGACAGGTGTTTTTGACCACCGGCAGCTACCAAACTGTAGTAGGTGATGCCAAAAACGAGTGTCAGCCAACCCAGCACGTCAAGAGCGATCCACCAGGTGGTAGATGCGATAACCCGCTCGGATGTTATGAATAATAAAATAAATTTCCCTATGAAGAGAGAGAATCGTCGCTCCTTCGTCCGCGTGTTTTAGGGCAGTTTATGTTTCCCGAGTGACCATTTTAAATGACCTCCCTAATGTATGGCAGCTAGTACTACGGAGAGGTCAAGCTGTATCTCTGGTTATACCCGACCGAATTAGATGAAACATGGCTTAGATTTAAAACCCAAAACTATCCAACTGAAAACTCCATCAAACTCAGTACGGCGCCATTTCCATATTTCTTATAGTTTAGATGATCTATTACGGTTCTACATCAGGTGTTCCAGTTTTCAAAATAAATTATACCCTATATACCCCAGCTTAATAGCTACACAACAAAAAAGTTGGATGTTAGTACATCTAACCCAAACAATAGACTAATAGGTACAAATTTTATTGTCCATGCAGATGTCTTTTAGTTCATCGTATGCTGCATTATGACCCCGAAACCGCTGATAAAATTGTAAACGCTGGCTGCTACCTCTATAATGTGGCTCATGCGGCGATGATGCCATACGAGCCATGTCAAGGCAGGATTGGGCAGAGGAGAGGCGGTTACCAGCGGCGCGGCAGGGCCCGAGCCGGCGGCCGCTGCGAGAGGCGCTGCGCGAAGAATTGTGGACCTGCATATAGGCCGGGAGCGACAGCAGAGACGTGTTCACAGACTTTGGAGGGAGAAATCCTAAGCAGCTCGTAACAGTCCTCTGCTGGAGTTATTTATTTAAAACTGTAATTTTTTTATCTAAATTATGTGTATACAAAATCGATTGAAAATAAATATTCTACAAAATTATTAAAGCTTTGTATAATTAGTAATATACCTATTTTTTATAGTGTAGTTTTGAGTTTAATTTTAATAAAGTTACTTTACTTAGCCACCCAATACAAATTAGTAATTGCGCGCGCAAAGTACGTGACTATAAAATAGGCACTAAACAAATAAATAACAATGTTGCTCTATAAAGCGGTAATTCGACCTATGATCTGCTATAGGGCTGTTGTTTTCGGTCCGCCCTCGGTTGGTAAACCAAGCCGCGACGAACATGCGCAAAGAGTTTTCCCTGGAGAGTACAACATGGGTTCTTCAAGAAAGGGGTGAAAAGGTTTTTACGGGGTCGGCAACACGTGGGTGATGCCCCTGGTATTGCAAACGTCCATAAGCTACGGTGACTGCTTACCATCAGGCGGGCCGTAAGCTTGTTTGCCACCTTAGTGGTATTAAAAAAATATAGTGTATACATTGGCAACTGTATTGAATCTGTATTGTATTGTCTTGTCTGAAATAGTATTAACAAAATTCAGATATTCTGTTCCTTTAGACTATAATAAAAATGTGGGAGACGGTAATACCAATGCCTGTCTAGATAATGAACAGAATGTCTAGGTATTAAATTTAGTATAAATATGTTTTCCACAAGAAAAAGCACTTACTAAAATAAAAAATAGCTAAATTATTTAAAAAACAATTAATTTATGTTTCTATCTGGAGTATTGTACTGTACGGGAGTGAGACGTGGACGCTGACTGCGGAGGATAAGAAGAGATTGGACGCATTTGAAATGTGGTGCTGGAGGAAAATAGAAAGGATTAGCTGGAGGGAAAAAAAGACAAACGAAGAAGTGTTGAATTTAGTGAAGTTACTAAAACTAAAAGTACTAAAAGTTATTGAGAACAGAAGTTGGAAAATGCTAGGATATGTAATAAGACATGACAACTTTTTAAGAGTGATAATAAAACGCAAAGTTAAAGAAAAGAGAGGAAGAGGAAGGCCAAGATATGAATATTGAAAGGATGTGATGGAAAAAGTGAGCGCCGGAGATTATAAAGAGATGAAGAGGTTGGCAGATAGGAGAAAAGAGTGGTGATTGCTCCACCGACAAGAGTCATACTCTTAAATATATTATGATGTTTTCGTTCAGGCCGAAGGGGGTTCTCCACATAGATTTTAAATTTTTTAGGATAGAAGTCTTTACTAGGATGCTTTTTAAGCTACGTAAATTCTTTGGTTAACAGATTGAATACAATAACAATATTCATAATTTCACAAGAGTGGACAATTGACCGGGCTACGGGCACAATAGCTCCCACATAGTGAATGGGAAAGTGTTATCCCACACCCTAATTCTGGTCATATTATAAAATACATAAATGTTTAATAAAGTATAAGATTACATTTAACCTTACAACACCGAAAATATACAAAATATCTATAATTGCTCCGTCCTACCTACTAAGTTACCTACATCATAAAATACTGAAGTTACTGGTCAAGTGAACTCACAAGGTGGAGCGACGACCTTGTAAGGATCGCAGGTACCATCTGGATGCGGAAAGCACAGGACCGGCCTTTGTGGAGATCTCCGGCTTTTGGGGAGGCATATGCCCAGCAGTGGGCCTCTTCTATGCGTGTAGGAGATTTGGGGCTAAAACCTATGGTAAAGGAAATACTATGTGGGAGACATAAGGCTTAAGTAGTCATCAGCAATAAGAAGCCACGGGTTTGATTCCCCGGCCGGGCAGAAATTGAAATGATGAATTTAATTTCTGTTATGGATCTGACTGTTACAGCCCTTGTAATTTCGGATTCGGTTCACAATACAGTATTTTCCTAGGTGTGAAAGTAATTGTAAAAAACATTAGAAACATAAAGTTAAGAATTAAAGAACTTGCGTCAAGAGGATTTACATACAAACATACAAATTATGTGTTTTGTCAGATCTGGGTTTCTCATTTGACTAAGTTTTGCCGAAAATATTGATCAGAGTTCAAAAACAAAAACTTCATTTTTAAATTTCGGTTTAAAAGGCGCAGTGGCCGATATGGCTAAGATATTAGTCTTTCGTATGCTTTTCAAGGTTTCCTAACACCATACGACCCAAAGGAAAATGATTTAAAAAAATTACGAATTCCAAACCATTATATTTTTTATTTACAATTTATTTATGTATTTATTCTGAAAGGCACTACTTGAAATAACTAAATACAGCTTATGCGCAGGTAAAGTTATACAATTCAGCAGTGATAACAGTAATGTACAGCATTCTTTAATATGTATGCAACAAGCAATACCAAGGTAGATGTAAACAAAATAGGAAATAAAATTAGGTATCTAAAATTTTAGTTATAAGTTTTTACAGAAATACTTTAAACATGAATTTGAAAATATTTAGTTTAAATATCTATACATACAAGGTGTAAAAAGACCGCTAGCATTAATTGAAACCCCATATTCTACTCATGAAACTGAACAACTTTCCCCAAGAAACATACCCGCGGAAATGACTTCTAAATTTCGCTACCTAAAATAAATAATTAATTGCGACGCGCAATGTACATCGTCTGGCGTACGCCTCTCGTTCGCCCACGTGATTAGTAGCCACTGACCCCGCGCGGCCGGCCGGCCTTCACGCTTTACATTGCGTGCTTTTACTTAAACTGCATTTATTTCAACTTAAATTTGAACTTTGAGTGTCTAAATAATTGTGAATGATGTAGTTATCGATACTAGATATTTTTTTAGTACAAAAATACAACTTTTTTAAAGAATCTCGATTTCTGTCTAAACTATGAGTTTCCGCGGGTATGTTTCTTAGGGAAAGTTGTTCAGTTTCATGGGTAGAATATGAGGTTTTAATTAATGCTAGCGGTCTGTTTACACCACCACAAACAAGGTAGACTATTTAAATCATCTTTGGGCTCAATCTTTAGCAGAATATCTAAAATCTGCAGATTGTTCAATTCACAAAATGTTTTAGCTGTATATGTTATAAGTCGATCCAATGATTGGTTTCGCTCAAAGTCAGGTGTCATACTCCTTGTGTCTTCAAAATGAATCGGTTAAACCAAAAGAATGATCGTCGGCACATTTGAGATGTAAAAAACAAAAGACGTACAGAAGTCAGATACAGCACATCACCTGACTTAGAGCGAAACCCATCATTCATAACCCCCAAGTACTGTCGACGGATCGCCACTCTATGTAACACGTCTAATGCGGAAGGCAATAGAAATAACCAAATACAATAATTTTAATAGTGGAAACGATGCGAGTAACAATGGTAGTGGTTCGAGAACTCATAGTGAGGGCAATCGTTGAATCCGAAAGAGGGCGGACAGATATTATGACCGACTTCATAAGGCGGCACCATACGCGTGACCATGACGCATGTAACTGCGTCGAAATTTCGACGTAAAACAATACTGACCGTGGTAACAAACCCGAAAATATGTGTGATGAAAGTGTAGTGTTATTAACCAAATTCTTAAAGCCTATAAGAATAAACAGTAATGATCAACTTTAATGTGTCTTGAAAAATGTTATTGGGCTTCTTTCATTTGTTTCTTGTGGTATCTGTAATAATAATAATATGACTATAATATAAAATATTAAGACTAATGCAATTACTACATTTGACTAAATACAATACAAAGTTCAAAAGCAAAAAGCGTGAGAGCAAATTAAACTGGATTTTTTTTCCTTGAAATTAGGTCTATTTTATATTTCCTAAGAATATCTTCAAAATAAATAGATATTCCTATATAGGAAAATTGCAATAATATATCCCAACGTATCAAAAACCAACAGAAATTTATTCTTGTTTTTGTTGGTTTTCTAATTGTCCGCACAAAAAAGGGTAGGGTAGGTGTGGGATACCTATCCCACACCTACCCTACCCTACCGTAGGGTAGGTATAGGGTAGGTGTTATGCGCTGATTATATTTGACTAAATTCAGAAGCAAAAAGCGTGAGAGCAATACAAAGTGAAATGTATTGCTCATTACATAAGGTCAATTTTCATATCACGGCTTGTGAAAAGCGGAGCGACACGTAACATAATATAAGTGATGCTTCTGAATTTAGTTACTCAATTTAGTCAAATGTAATAAGCGCATGTGGTAGGTGCAGATGTATGGTAGACGTAAGATAGGTGTAGGGTAGGCGTACGGTAGGCGTAGGGTAGGTGTAGGGTAGGTGTAGGGTAGGGTAAGTGTAGAGTAAGGTTGATAGGACGCCACGCGAATGGAGTTGCGCCGGGCCCACTAGTACTATGTATAGATAGATGACCTCTTGCACACAAGTATTAGGGAGAACGGCTAGTGTTGTTTACCGGTGCGCCCGCGCCGTACTAGTTTTGCGACGCTTATTTGCATGTTATTTAACTAGATGGTACCTACTATGCAGGACTTTAATAATACTATACTGATTACCGTATGTTTTAGACATAATTTTATTAAAAATTATAATAAAGTTATTTGCAATCTTACATGTTACACTCGTTGCTTGCTGCCGTGGGCGACGACGTATAGGACGGCGAGGTACTGAAGTTCGAGCTGCATTACGATAAAGAGCTACTTTTTATATTGTAGTAGATGTTAAAAAAGACGTATTTTCTTCATAATTTGTAAATAAACTGCAATAAATAGGATACAGTCAACACATGTTTATTAAAGTGTAATTATTTAAATTATGAATAGCCTCAGAGCGTCGGTTGCCGCCATGCCGCCGTCAGTCATCCCATACGCTATACGTCTCAAGGCGAGACATGGGATGAAAGCAGAAAAAGAATATACGTTCTCGAGTAGTGTTTTTAGCGTGATAAAAGTGGTTTTAAGCTAATTCACTGTAATCATTACGGTAATCATCGTCTTTCGGTCAGCTAACTTATTAAATTCGAGATTAATAACCTTCAGAATTATCTAGGAACAACCTATATTATGTGATTCATAGCTATATAATATTTATTTGTTTTCAAATTTGGTAATTAATGTTTTGGAAGGTCATCATCATCGTTCTAGAGCTTATCCCGGCCTCTGCCAAGGTCCGCTTTCCTACCCATTCTTCTCCACTTCGCCCAGTCTTCGGCATACTCGCGTCGACTACTCTTGCATCCGAGTCAGCGATATCAATTCATCGCTTCTTGGGTCGCCCACGGGTCCACTTTCCTGATACCAGCAGGTTCAGGTACCTATTTCCCACGTATCTCTAAGGCTTACGCAACACATGACCAAACCAGCGTAGACGAGCCTCCTTGATCTTGTCTGCGATATCCCTGGCGCCAAGGCTGCCACGGATGTATTCATTACGTTCTCGATCGAGCCGCGTAACTCCGCACATGCACCGCGTTGTGAAAGGTAATGAAAATTATTTGGGTGTTCATTAAAACACTTGGAAGGTAATCACGTACCATTAGTATTTAACATTGTCTAACCGCAACCATTGACTAGTCGGTTGGTGAAATTTTCTGTGAAATTTTCAAGATTACCCCAGAATATTTTTGGTGTTCTCCAGGCAATATTCAGATTAGCCCAGCGGGGGGAGTGTGATATCTTATTGACATTTGTTCCATTCCCATTATTTTCCCAGTGCCCCTTTTTTCAATGCTTTACCAGTAGCGTAATTTCTATTCCAGTTTTTCCGCATTCCTTAATTTTGCCAGTAGCGTAATTTCCAATCGCATTTTTCCCCGTTCATGACTTTTACAACAATGAATTTCTATTCTCTACAAATTTTTCTTCAGCAGATTTCCCCAGTTGTAATTACCAGAAACGTGGACCAGAATAAGGACGCTGGTCTAGGTCGTATTTTTGAACCGTTTTTATTACATTCGTATGTGAATTAGCTACCTATATTTTTCACACTCGTAGCAATTGGAGCCACAAGTGTGTAAGACATAGGTAGCTAATTCGCATCCGAATTTAATTCAAACAGTTCAAAAATACGGCGACAGGAAAAGAACAAAGTCCAGGTTTAGGTCCAGGCGCAGATCCAGGAGTCGCATTTTTAACCCGTTCTGATTACAGTCGTATGCGAAGTAGCTACCTATGTTTTTCACACTCGTTGCAGTTTGTCATATGTGTGAAAGATATAGGTAGCTAATTTGCATACAAATTCAATTCGAACGGTTCAAATATGCGGCGCAAGGACAAGATCAAGGACCAGGACCAGAAAAAAGTCCAGCTCCAGGTCCAGCTCCAGGCGCAGATCCAGGAGCCGCATTTTTAAACCTTACTGTCTAGATTCGTATGCGAATTTGCTACCTATCTCTTTCATACTCGTTGCACTTTACTACAAGTTTGAAAGAGACAGGTAGCTAATTCGTCCACGAGTTCAATTCGAAAGGTTCAAATATACGGTGCAAGAAAAGATCAAGGACCAGGACCAGAACAAGGACTAGGTCCAGGTCCAGGCGCAGGTCCAGGAGCCGCATTTTTGAACCGTTCTGATTACATTCATATGCAAATTAGCTGTCTATCTCTTTCACACTCAGTGCAATTTTCCACAAGTTTGAAAGAGACAGGTAGCTAATTTGCATACGAATTCAATTCGATAGGTTCAAATATACGGTTCAAGGACAAAATCAAGGACCAGGACCAGAACAAGGACTAGGTCCAGGTCCAGGCGCAGATCCAGGAGCCGCATTTTTAACCCGTTCTGAGTACATTTGTATGGGAATTAGCCACCTATGTTTTTCATACTTGTTGCAATTTATCACAAGTGTGAAAGATATAGGTAGTTAATTCGCATACGAATTCAATTCGAACGGTTCAAATATACGGCGCAAGAACAAGATCAAGGACCAGAACCAGAACAAAGTCCAGGTCCAGGTCCAGCTCCAGGCTCAGATCCAGGAGCCGCATTTTTAAACCTTTCTGACTAGATTCGTATGCGAATTTGCTACCTATCACTTTCACACTCGTTGCAATTTACTACAAGTTTGAAAGAGACAGGTAGCTAATTCTCACACGAGTTCAATTCGAAAGGTTCAAATATACGGTGCAAGGACAAGATCAAGGAACAGGACCAGAACAAGGACCAAGTCCAGAACAAGGACCAGGACCAAAACAAGGATCAAGACCCGCATTTTTTACCGTTTGGACTAGATTCGTATGCGAATTAGCTACTTATCTCTTTCACACTCGTCATAATTTACAACAAGGTTGAAAGAAACAGGTAGCTAAATCGCATACTAATTCAATTCGAACAGTTCAATAATACGGCGCAAGGACCAAAATAAAGTCGAGGTCCATGTACAGGTTTAAGTCCTCCCGGTAATTTCAACTGGGGTAATCTGCGAAAATTTATAGAGAAGTAAAAATACTTCAATTAAGAAAAATGCAAATGGAAATTACGATAGCGGCACAATTCAGGAATTGGGGAAAACGAGGATGGAAATCACGCTACGACTAACTAAAAACTTGGCAAAAAAATGCTCTGGGAAAAAAGGGAATTGTCATTCCCTTCCTCAGCCTAAAATTACCATCTTTGCAAATGTCATTCAGGATGTCATTACCAGTCGTCGTTTTCCTTCAGATAGATTAAATTGCCAAATCCTGGATTATGGTCAAGACAGACCCTGGGCTCTCGTGCGCGAACACACAACCGGGACAATCCCACCAAGAACTTTCTAATTGGTTGACAAAAGAAAAGCTGACACAACATGTGTGTGACAGACAAATGCGTGAAAAGATTGCGGTTAGTAAGTATACAGAGGACAAGTACTCTTACTGCTGTCGTTTATTTTAGTTAGATTGACGAACAATAAACATCAGTATTAAATAATTTTATTACATACCATGTGTTGACCCTTGGGAATCGGATCTGGGCGTTGGAGACGTTGTCTTATCAGTTGCAGCTGTATGGTTAGCTTCAATATAAAAATAGCTATAACAAAAATGTTTTCTGAAAATGTAATACAGAACTGTGGAGCATAGTTTTACGATATAAAAAAGAAAACATCTTAGCGTGAATGTCCCGGTTGTGCTCTCGAGGACGAGGGCCTGGGGTCCGCCTTGAACATGATCCAGGATTTGGCGATCAGGTAATTACAATGGAGCGACTACCATCTGACCTCCGTGACCCTGCTATGAGGGGAACCTGACCAGATTGGATCAGAAGATCCACGACAAAAGATGATGCGTTTGTCTGAATCGCATTTCTCGATGACGGAAAGGGGCCAGCGGAACGAGACTATTACCGACCGACTGTGCAGACTGCCAGACGTGTGCCCAATGCCGATGTTCGATGCTCTGCAGCTTACTATGAATCAATTGCGGATCACAAATTATCTTCTTTGCACATTTTTCCACCGAATCCAAAGTCTGTTGGTATTTGGTTGATCCATTAGCGTAGAATATTTATTTTATATCTAAGTATATCGTAAAATAGAGCGTCGGTGGCCGGGCGGCTGAGTATTCGACTCGTAAGCGAGAGGTACCGGGTTCGAATCCCGCTGCGGCCATGTACCAATGACTTTTTTCTGAGTTATGTATATTAGTTGAATTCTTACCGATGCTCTTAGGGTGAGGGAAAATCATCGCGATGATACCTGCGCTTTCAGGCGACTGAATGTGCAACCATGATCCAATCTGGCCGAGTTCCTCTTTTAGCAGGGTTACGGAGGTCAGATGGCAATTGTTCCACTGTAATTATATGATCTGCCAAATCCTGGATCATGGTCACGGCGGACCCCGGGCCCTCGTGCGCGAGAGCACAACCGGGACATTAATGCCAAGATGACGAGCTTTATTGATGAAACAGGGTACGTTACCATTTCCTTAGAGCTTTGTCTAAAGGCGCACTGGGAATTATGTATTATTGTGATGGATGTGTACTTTTTACACATGTAATCAGTTACATTAGAATAAATACATTAAATATATCAATTATTTGAGAACAATACAATATTGTTTGATTGGTTACAATGACAGCCAACCATAGATTTATTGTCAATTTTTCCGTCACTTGACCTCTTTCGTATGATTTATTTGATAAAGCCAGGTTTCCACTGTAATCTGTTTCAACATCACTACATATCATAAAACAAAAGTCCCTGTCTGCTTGTTCGCGATAAACTCAAAATCTCCTAAATGGATTTTCATGCGGTTTTATCTGGACAATATAGAAATGGAAAACGTGCTGCCCATTTCCCAGCCTACGGAGACTCTGAAACATAAGTCGCCTTATACGACACCCACGAGAGTAAGGGGTTGGTACTATTCTACTCTGCGGGATACCACATAGCAACACCAAGAGACTAGCATTACCTATATGTATTTATAGCAGTAGACTTTTCCATTCTTGTGAACGGGTTGTGTAGACGGTAGTCGCCGTATGTAGAAAGCCACAATATCGAGTTAATTTTACAAGCAATGAAATAAGACCATACTAGGATAGGACGACGCGCAGGAGGATCGCCTTCTGTATTAGGCCTCAGAATATCAATATGGTTACGTTAAATGAGTTTGGTTTACCGGGTAGACAGCGGACCCGGTTAAAGACTTTAGCCCCGAAGAAAGTCCACTTGCCCTGCTCTTACTGTAAGGGAAAAACCAGCATATTCAGACGACTGACTGACAAACCATGATCCAATCAAGTTTTTTGCTCATCTACACTTCTGCCGTAAATACGATTCTGCTTAATCTAGTTTCTGCTTTATCCCGTGCCTGCCGAAACCCGCGAAAGTAATCTTTTGAGGTTCCCCTATAAAGAAAGTCATGGAGGTTAGATGTCGCTCCAGTATAATTACCTGTTTCGCCATATTCTGGCCCAAGGCTGACCCCGGGCTCACATGTGCGAAAGCACAACCGGGACTATATTGCCAAGATGATGATGAAGACATATAAACCTTCCAGAATAAATTATCTAAATCATAGTAAATACCGCATAAAAATCCATGACGTGATTTACGAGTTAGCGGATACAGACAGATAGATGCGTAAAGCGACGCTATTTTAAAAAATGTAAGGTTCCGCAGTGAAAACCTGCCTTAAGAATCACAAATAATTAATATGTTAAAAATATATTTGTGGTTAAAATGGAGAAACTCTTTGCATGGTTGCATGATTTTGAACCATAGAGAGAAAGAATGCAACTAACGATTTAACTGCAATTTAACTGGGATGATGCTGTGATTATGCTGCGATGTTACTGTGACTGACTCGATACCTCAACGTAGTTATAGTAACATCACAGTAACATTGCAACACAATAACAACTGCATTGCACACCAGAATCGGTACCCAGGTGACCAAAACTGGAACTAAGTATCGCCAATGGAAATATCATTTGGCGGCAATACTAAATTCAATAACGTCGACGCCGTCATAGGGTCAAATAAGTTTGTAGTAGAGCACAGGCCGTGTAACTACACAAGCGTCAACGCTTTTTATTATTAAGACTAGAGACTAGATTCTTAATAAACAGACCAGAAAAGTCTAGACAAAATTTAGAAAACCGCATTATAGAAGGCTAAGACTCTCATACGAATTCAAAGTCGCTGTAAATGTTAATGCCACATTCACCCAATAGAGCCTATTACTCGTAAATGCTTCCTTGCTATCTTCAGCAGTATATATTCTTTGTCCTGAATAAACGCCGCAAGCCGACGAAACTACACTTTCCGTATTTCATTCCTAAGACACTTTGAACTCGCAATCTCATTAACAATATTCGCTTCTACGTTCTCACCTCATCGTTAGCGAAATTGTGAACTTTGTACGAAGGTAATAAAATTAGCTTGTATCTGCCTTCTAAAGTTTCTTCCGTTATTGGAACTCGGACTAGCAAATCTTTTTTTGACATATACAGTTATTGGAATATTAATTTTAGTAAATTGAGCATTTTCTGTGTTTCCTCATTAACTTATTTAGTTTTTTTACTTCGCGTTTCATTCAAAATGTAATACCGGTGGCAAAGCGAGGTTAACCAAGATCTTCTGGTGTCGACCCTGAGACCGGCTGAACTCGGGAGCCGATTGGCGCCCCTTGACGGTATATTATTGTTTTTCAAACCTATGCTTTTTGTCCAAAACCCTCCGACAAAGTTTAACAATCTCAAACATTTCCTAAGCTACTAAACCAGTCTTAATAAAAATAACTTTAGGATTAAACTGGTTTCCAAATAAAAGACCCCGTATAGAATAAATACGGCTCAAAATTGGATTAGCCGTTAGGGAGATACGATGCCACAGCTCGTCACATACATACACCGACACACAGATACGCAGGTAAAACAACAGCCCTCTCTTTACGTTGGGAGTTAAAAACAAACGAATACAATCTTTCGGCGTATCGGTATCCAGTCGGAACTTATCTCAGTAAGGAATTCAACACTGAGATTGCGCCGATGCGGATTTTTATTCCTATAAATCTCAACGCTGTCGTCGGCCGAATGTTCTTTGCATGTACTTACCTACTTATTTATTCCCCTGCTATGTTACTGTTGGCAACCTGTTCCTTGCGACAGCAAAGGCGAAAAAAGTATCGGCAAGCCGTCCGAGTTAAGATTTACGTCGGAGTTCCATGTAGCGTAATACAATATGGTGGGCGTGGTGTTGCTACTACACTGTTAAAATGTGATGATTTATCTAACAGCAATGCAGTAATTAATATAGAAAAATTATTTTATTTATTAAATTCTTGTGTTGGTTGGTACTGTCTTCTAGGTGTTATGGATGTAACTAGGGTTTGTAACGAGGTAAAAGTTATACCTTTAGATCCCGTTTATATGTCTGCTGACAGACGCAGACGCTGCATGAGGCAGAAAGCTTTTGAAAATGTGTCATAGTGATATTAATAAATAATCCAACATTGAATAAGTATTTGGGAGAAACAGAAAAAGCATTCATATAGTTTATATACGCTAAACGTTTGCAAGTCGCGAACGCGAGCCGTTGCTGCAACGTTAATTTTAACATTAAAGTAGTCGCGTAGTACCATTGTCGCGACGCCGAACGGCTAACACATAGCAAGGTCAGCAACATGCGGTCCTCGTCCAAATTTCAGACCTGTATTCACAAATAATTCTTGGCTAGGTACCTAGCGGCACATAGGTCCAGCGGTGAACGAAGCTCGGAGGGGATACCTGGGGCGCATGGGTACACGAAATCAATAAGCGCATGGAGCCAATGACAGCCAATCAGCGCTTACGCATGACACTGCGGCCGCCCCGCGCCCCGCTTCCTCCCCCACGACATCTTATTCTTTACTTCTGCGCAATAACGGTCACCGCTCGAGATACTTTGATAGACGCATAGTACTGATGGTCACATATGGGGTGCAAGACTTCTGAACTATCCCTGTATATAATAAGCTGACGAATCAAATCAAAATTCACAAAGTCGGTTCATTTGTGTGTAGTTCGTCATGTGTGCGTCTCAAAATACCCGGTAATTGCGAGTTAAACGTGAGGAATAACTATTGTCCACACCTAATTTTTATTTTATTATTTAGGTAATCTCTGTTTTTGTTTGGAGAAGTAGTGGGGATCGGAAGCAATAATTCCCAACACGCACATTCTCAACGAAGAATATAAAAGTAACAAGCGAAGTCTACTGTAAACTCGACTGAACTAGTTTACTTTTACATAATAACCACATTCCCATTAACAGGAACAAACAAAAGTCGTGGAAGATATAAGGTACATTGCGAAGGTTCTATTGTAACAGTCACAAAGCCATTGTCTCGCAGACAGGTATCGCAGGGTGTCGCAAGGGGTTGACGCCCCAAGAAAAGTCGGGCCGGAACCGACCCGGGTAAGACCGATCCCCAGTTAATGGACGAGTTAACCTAATAGCCGAAACCACTCAAACTGCTCGCCAACCACCGGTTTACGGGCCCACTAACTGTTAATTTCCTTGCTGAGTCAAAGGAAGTCGGCGAGGAAAATATTACGCCGGCAACGTACTATTGTTTTGTTCGAGCTCTGTTCAGCTTTCATTGTTCGATAGTGGCTATGGAATGTGACGCGAGTATGGCCCTGCGACGTGCTGTCGATATGTCGATGTAGTGCACGCAGCTTTGAGAATAGGTGGCGATTGTATTTTATCTTCATAATATCTATCTATACATAGTATAAAACAAAGTCTCTTCCAGCTGGAAATAAAGGGCAGACAGCTGTCTGCCCTTTTGTATCTATATATGCTTAGATCTTTTAAACTACGCAACTTAGCAGTTTATATAATAAAAGAATAATATAATGATACACTGTCACGGGGTGCCAATCGGCTACCGAGACTGTTCAACTAGTTTCAGGGTCTCTAGCAGAAGACCTTAGTCAACCTCGGTTCGCCAATGGTATTTGGAGGCACCGTTCGAGTGGCGAATCTTTCAGTACTGCCAGAAACCGACTGCACAATACCAATAATATGCAAACGACACTAACTCATGTACCTATATGATATTAACAAATAATTTCTTTCAATAAGTACAAAAAGTCATAAATAGATACGACTATCTTATCGATAATTGAACAACTACGGGCGTTACCAAACAATACCTACATTAACTAAATAGCTTTCACCGGCTTTCATTCATATTACCTACTGCAAGAGAGCTGTTTGACGTGGCCTATTATCGCATAGCTCGATATCGACTGGGCCATCATTCTTACACCTTGAAATAACTGTTTTTAGACTAGCCATATATTTAACTGCAATCTCACTTGGTGGTAAGTAATTAAGTCGATGATGGAGCATGCCTGTCTATGAACAGCCTATTTCTTTATTTATTTATTTTTCAGTTTATTGTACACATGAAACTTTGATGAAAAATACAGAGTTATAGTTGACACAACAGGCGCTGCTTATTTCTTAGAAGGAATCTCTTCCAGCAGGCCTATCAAAGAGTAATGTTACTCTAGTCTTGCATGCGTCTAGATTATAATGAACATACTCGCAGACAACGATTAGTAGCAAAACGGTTCCTTTTCCCAAAAGCCTTTTCCCAAGCACACTAATGTTGTGGAATGAACTTCCTGTACAGGTTTTCTATAGAGAGTTCAACATGGGTGAGCAACATAGAGTTCTTTTACAAGGTCGGCATACGTCTACACTGCAAAAGTCCATAGCCAACGGTAACAGCTTACAATCCAGCAGGTAAAAAGAAAATACTGGCTAGAAGTCATGCCATTATTGCTATTTTTTCGTGAATTTGATTCAGCAAATATCTTATTATGAATTGTTCCTTTAAAATCCGTGTACAGACAAGTTCGTATGTATTGAAATACTGACTGGAATAACTTCCCTATATCTTTCAAATTTTTCTAAGTTTCGGTCTCGCTATTTCTGCGTACTAATATGTTCTTAATAATCTAATAATGTTTTAACTTAACTTACCTTTTAGTTGTAATATATACATTATATTAAGTTTTTACGTCCAAATCCAACTCCAAATCCAACGCGACACTTCATTTGTAGTGCTCACTCCGGCGGTTTATGACGTCATAGCGGGTGGTGGAAGGAAGGTCAAACATATATTTTTGTATTATCGCTGGATGGGTCTTCACAACGATATAACTCACATTTTGATAAATTTTAAACGTTAGGAATATAAAGCTCTCAAAAGTACACATCTTTCGTGACACATTTTTTTCTGGAATACTTGTTGGGACAACGCGGAAGACGTTCATCAAATTCATGTCAAAAATTACTTCTCACCATTTATTGTCAGTGTTGCCTTGAAAATGACTAATCTAGTGTAAACATAATAAGCTTATAGGTTTATTTCCATACATCTCATAACGGAATCCATTTCTCAAAACAACAGTTTAATTCAACAATTTGTTAATAACAGCAAAGCTTTTTTTATTTCAATTAAAATCTGTTGTAAAAGTGGAATATACCGAGAAACGTTTATTAGATAAACGTTACATAATTAGATACATGTTATACACTACAAGCATGTGTAATAACAAAAAAATAAACATTATTTCGTGAAAACAAAGATTTCTTAACAATGTCATGTAACCTTGGAACAGCGCCGTGGAGCGGAAAATCGAAGAGCACAGGACCGTTAAAACTACCTTTACATTAAATGAGATATTTTTTTTATACCTAACAGGCTTGAATGGAGAAAAAATAGAATACACAATCAGTAAAAGTCTGTCGGATACAGAGAGATAATCATAATAATAAAATGGGTCCAACAATTAATAGCAATTAAAATAAGGTTTTATTCAGAAACCTGTGTCATAATCTTTTTATGACTTTATATCAAGCATATCGGTGATAGTGGATGCAATTAGTCGAAACCCTTATCTGTATGTAGTTTATATCAAATTCTTTGTGTGTAAAATTTTCTTTCTTTTCCCGTTGGAGTACTCATTATAAGGTATTGACCGCGAGTAATGTTTTTTGAGCTGTAGTCTACGTTTTACAAGCATAGGTGATCATTATCACGCTCATTAAGAGAGTCTTAAAAAAGTGTTTGCCTTAATCTTCAAGCTTGGCAGCAGGATTGGAGATCTTGTTTCTTGTAAGCTTAAATTTCTAAAAGTCTTTGTCACTAAGAAAAAGGAGTGCTTACACCGACCCTGTTCCTGTTGCGATCGAAATATCCATCCAATGCTCTCAGTTAGCGTGACACTCGACGTAGCGCACCTCCGCCTGCGTTAAGCCGACCTAGATTTAGAGCATATTCGCCAGCGAGTCAGAAATAGCTTCCCACTTGTTTTTCAGCCGATTGGCAGGACGATATTGGATTTTTTGAAAGGTCACGCTCTCTGATGGGCGTTAAAGTGGCTTACTGTGGTGCTAGATTGGGCTGTGACGTCTGTGTACGTTGTATGAGCAGCATGGTCGTTATTCTGGTAACCACTTACTTATTACAGAACTTGAGATATGGGTTTCTAAAATTAATGTTTAAAAAACTAACTATTGATTGGCTTGTTAAACATGAAGATAATCAAAATAATTTTTCGTAATTTTGATTAATAATTAGTACCGTTTCCTGGGGTTAGGGGTTTTCACTGCGATCTTAAACCTATCTGCAAAGCGTGGAAATAGGTTTTATTGTAATTACCAATCAGTAGATAACGACTCTTCCAGTCACACTACCAGTTTACTGCCAAAACTGCCAAATCCTGGATCATGATCCAGCAACGGTGCCGTCGTCGGCATCGGTAAGCTCCGGCTCTGGGGCGGCCGGTATGTCACTTTGTGTTTCCGTCCTACTTTCCTATCACTATCCCATTTGACGGTAGAAAGTAGACGATGTATGAAGTAGTAGTATGAAGATGCTACTGAATAAAAAAAAATTGATTTGATTTGATTTGCATACCTCGAACCCGATACAGGTAAAAGCGATAGGGATTGGTGACTGTTTATGGATAAACTGATAAATGTGTTACTCTATCGTGCACATCATCACTATGCCTAGGTATAATGGCAGACAAAAACTCAGGGTGTGTCCAAATCTTCCATACGCATCACGAATGCGCCGTGCCAGCAACGGCTCGCGCGCCGCTCCAGCAAAGTTTTTCTCTAAGTCAACATCCGTAAGCGCAACGATGAAACGTGACAGATCGTGGCCAGCTTGCCAAGCAACGCGCATATTTCAATTGAAGTATTGTTATCACACGACAGGACATTCTACATTTTATCGTTGCTATCATGGATGTTTCTTAGAGAATCACACCGCTACCCGCGTGCAGTTGCTGCAACGGCACATTCGCAATATTTTCACGCACCTTTAGGTACACATTATGTCACAAAAAGACTAAGGTTCTTATCCATTACTGAACTTTTATCAGTTAATGTTGACGCTGATAACCAACCGATTAAATCTGTTTTATAGTAGACATCAACCTTAACTTGTAAACCAGCATGTGTTTCAGCAAAACAAGTTCTAAATTAGGGAAGACAATGGGAAAACCTCTTGATACCGAAGTCGTTCCCGAAGTTTATTAATTAATTGCTTCCCTAACAGAGTCGTATTTATACGTTCGTGTATACCACCGTGTTAGTGTTATTTATTTCTATGGATCGTGGAATATTTTGTATTGATTTTCGGCAACAGATTAAAGAAAATTACTTTAATTAAGTTCTGTTTTATTAGAGGAACCCGCTTCAATTACAACAATTAATTTCAATTCGGTACGAATTCAATTTGTAATCTGTAAAATATAGTCCAATAAGTAAAATGATCTATAATTTCCGAGGGACAATATAAAATTTGTTGTAATTATTAATCCTTTGGGGGTCACGACCTTAATCCCGCCCTTCCCTCCGAGTTCCTTAAAACGTTGTTTTAGAAACGCGAAATGTGATGAATGATTCAAGTATAAATTAAACCAATTAAGACCTCCCCTTGAAGTTGTCAAGCTGCGCGAATGTGAAAACCGAGTTGATTTAAATAATCCATTTACCTACACCGGAATAGCTAAATATTTACCTGGAAATATTTGTCAGTGAACGCAACGTAAACACGTCGATTTGGCAATTTGAGCATCTAATGAACGCGTCGAATCAAATATTTATTACATTTGTAAATATGTTATGGGCAATGTGATCAGTACTACGCCCGGGCAATGTGAATATTGCCCAATATGGTTAGACAATGTGATAAAAACTATTATATTAACTTAATTGAGCGGGGATTATGAATTATGCCCGTCACATAATGGGCAGTGACTTATTGGAATTGAAAATTTGTCATTAAACCGGACCGAGCACTGTGATATACAATGCAACTTATTGTATTAATTGCATTGTCCGATTTGACTTGTCATAATGATTCAAATTACTCGGGCATTATGAATAACGCCCGGATTAATCGCTTGATCCTTAACATATACATACATACATAACGTTACGTGCTCTGACTTCCCCGTAGTGAAAGTCAGAGACCATTTGTTGCTCACGGTCCAGACTAACCTTTCACGCTTTTTCCATATTCACCATATTCATCAACCTTTTCATCGAAGTATAAATTTAGTTTTTCATGGAGGTAATCACATCGACGCCCATTTCAAATACGCAACTGTCTTCGGTGAAAATACGGAATCGCTGTTCATTTCCCGACGAGTCATTATAATAAAAGCTAACTACAGAACCTTTAGCTGTTAATCTTCGACTGACTGGTATTTTTAGCTTTAACGAGTAATTATAATCATTAAATGTATATTTTACCCACAAAAGTCTAAAATATCAAATGATTTAACTATATAAATATATAATGGTTTAAACGATCGCGGTTATTATCACACATTTTAAAGGCATGTTCCGGGCTTCCTATCAAGCAGCTCTCCAGTCGTCCCGTGACCATGACCCTTGCAACTGCGTCGAAATATCGACTCGTTAACCAAGGTACGCGATAGGAAACCTGGAACATACCTTTAAATGAAATGATTACATTATTATTTCGATCGTCCAGCCAGTCAGAGGATCGCACTCATGTGCATTCGTGCGCGTTGTTCGGATTGCAAACTTTTCTCCCAACGTGTATGAACTCGCTAAGCTTTATTTTTGTTAGCAGTTGGTGTAAATGTACCTTATTCATCTATGTAAAAGGTGGTGAATTAAAAGTTTGTTTTAAATTGGAGGTGGTCCGAGTATTAACTAACAGTGTGTAACAATTAAATTTACGGTGCGTTATTTGCGTCAATAGTCCAAAAGAGACTACTGTTAGGCTTGAGCTTCCTCCATATTACCTACCTGAAGAGTTTTCTCTGGAGAGTACATGAAGTTCTTCAAGAAAGGGGTGAACCAGTCTTTACAGGGTACCCCTGGTATTGCAAACGGCCATAGGCTACAGTAATTGCTTGTCATCAGGCAGGCCGCAAGTTTGTTTGCCGCCTTAGCGGTATAAAAAAGATTAAGGCTGGGTTTCCCATAATAGAGATGATGATGATGAGGAGATGGTGAATGAAAAATCATCACATCCATCTATCCTTTTTTGTGTGATTGACAGACAAAATATTCTTAGAAAACACTTTAGAAACTTTAACATTATAGTTCAGTATATTTGATATTTAAGAATCAATGTCCTGCCTTCATATCTTTTCGTTGACTGAGGTCTATGAGGAAAAATGTCTAAGTATTAAAATGACTGATTAAAAACATTCCGAAGAAACCAAAGTATCTCGACAACTTTGAGAGTGGTCGATGCGTTAATCAACATAAAATAAAAATTCGAAACAAGTCGCAATGCTCGGGAAAGCAAAACATCTGATTCACGTGGCAGCGCCCGGGAGAGAGGTTCTAAGTACTTTCGCCACAATGCCTCTTGGAATGTTTTCGTTGATAAACGCGAGAAGTTACCGGCTTATCGGCTACCTCACGTTTCAGCCTGGCACGAAAATTTTGTTTTTTAATAATTATTTACTGGGCTCCGACAACTTCATCGTTGTTTAAACCGGAAAACATTTCTGAATTTACCCGTTTGCGTTCCTTTGATTATAGGTATACTTGCCCTGTGGGGTGTAGTGGGGTGCTCCAGGGTTTACCAGCCGACCTTAGAAATAAGATGGTGGTCCACACTGGCAGGCACTTTACAATCCCTTACAGGTGGCTCCAAGTAAATGTTTGTGCAACGGCCACATCCCGGTAAACCACGTCGGCTCGTGGGCTAAACCCGGTGAGGGGGGGCCTGAAAGCTTCGCCAGTTAGGTTTCTTAAGCGGACACCACCCGCTCTGTGCATACAGCCCAATTCAGCACTGAAGGCAGTCCACGCTGACAAGCAATGGATACTGGCGGATCCGGCGAGCTGGCAAGGCAACGTTGATGGCCTAGGGCGGCAGTCGGGGTCAGAAGTGACTGTCGGTCAGATACTGCATTCGACCCCTCCGCTAGTCGTAGCGGATTCCATTCCACTGAGTTACGGGGGGTAGAACGAGAGAGGGCATCTGCGGTTACGCACACGCCTATGCACTAAAAAAAATTTTCCTGCGTAAATGACTGCTTCCGAATAATGGTCTCCGAGTGACGTAAAGTTCCGTGGCGATAGAGAGTTTGGTTTGATGCAGACCGGGCTTTGTCTGAGGCCTGCACACGAGCGGCTCCAGGGGTGTTCTCAGAACATCGTGGTCACTTTCGCTCTGCAATGGGGCGACGGAGAGGACTCTGCTGCACCTGGGGTGACAGAGCAGCCCTATTTAGGGATGGCACTGCTCTCCTTGCTCAGCGTTGGAGGGGGCTAGAAAAGGTGCCCTAAACAAATGCTCACCCCAACTTAAAGGATGGTAGTAACCGCGGCTGCCTCCGCATCTTTTAATTCGTGGTCGACGTAACAAGAATAATATTACAAAAACATCCAAAATAACATTTGGTGCGTGGAACGTGCGAACACTCATTGACCGCGAGGGCAGCGCCTGCCCTGAAAGGAAAACTGCCATTGTAGCTTTGGGAACTCCTTCGCTATAATGTGGATGTGGCTGCACTGAGTGAAACACACCTTTCTGACGAAGGCGAGCTTGTGGAATATGGAGGCCGGTACATCTTCTTTTGGAAAGGACTCCCTTCCACTGAACCTCGACGGTCAGGCGTGGGATTAGCGGTTAAGAATCAGATTGTAAAGCAGTTACAAGAGTATCCGGTACACATCTCGGACCGCGTTACCACTCTGCGCCTTCACTTAGACAAGAGTAACTACTTGAATGTCATCAGTGTTTATTCTCCGACTTTGGACAAGGCTGATGTCATCAAAGACAAATTTTATGAGGAGTTGACACAAAGCGTCGGAAGCTGCTGAAAAAGCTTCTGCTGGGTGATTTCAATGCCAGAGTAGGGCAAGATCACGATGCTTGGCCTCACATCTTGGGCAGACACGGAATCGGCAGCATGAATAGCAACGGACAAATGCTGCTCAGCTTCTGTGCTCAATTGAATCTTGCGATCACGAACACAATGTTCAGACTTCACGCCAAGCACAAGAACACGTGGATGTACCCAAGATCCAAGCATTGGCATTTAATAGACTACGCCATTGTACGCCAGAGAGACGTTTGCCAGGTCCAAATCACTCGCGTTATGCGTGGTGCGCATTGTTGGACAGACCACAGGCTTGTAGTTACTAAGTTGCAACTCCGCCTCCAGCGCCCTCATAGATCCAGTAGAACGAAGCCTACGTGTTTGAACGTGGAAAGGCTTCAAAATCTAGAGATACCATAGAAATACGCTGACACTTTGAGTACCGCACTGCCGTAAATTTGGATTGAAAATCAGTGTCAAGAAGACAGAGGTGATGTCTTTGGATATCGACAGGCACTGACGATTAAACTTGGTGAGGACGAGCTGAATCAGGTCAATATTCCGTTACCTTGGGAGCACATTGACATCTAAGTGCGACTTGGATGCAGAGGTCAATAGCAGGATCGGATCTGTAGCTGCAGCATTCGGCAAGCTGGATTCTTCTGCTCGCATGACCTAAAGCTGGCTACAAAAATTGCAGTACATATGGCAATTGTGCTGCCCTATACTCTATACTCTGCCGAAACCTGGACCGTGTACCGTTGACATATCCGCTTGGCCGTTTCCACCTCAGATGTTTACGGAAGATTATGAACATCAAATGGTCCGATCGCGTAATACCGAAGTGCTGCGACGAGCTTATGTGGGTGGCATTGAGGCTTATATATTTCACAATATTGTTAAATAATAATAGACTATGTACCAAGGACTCTGTTTTGAGTAATGTACATATACATTAGTTGAATGCTAACAAATGCTCTTACGGTGAGGGAAAACATCGTAATGAAACCTGCACATTCAGGCGACTGAATTGATTCAATCTGGTCAGGTTCTCCTGGTAGCAGAGTCACCGAGGTCAGATTATGGCAGGTGCGCCACTGTAAGTAATTATCTGATCTGCCCAATCCTGGATCAGGATCAAGGCGAACCCTGTGCCCTCGTGAGCGAGAGTACAACCGGGACATTAACGCCAAGATGTTTTTTTTACAAAGAACAAACACTAGTTTCAACGTAATCGATAACAATATTATCGACTCCAAAACTATTGTTGCGAATGTGATTTTGCTGACATACCTTCACTATATTCCAAATTAAAATGCTACTTTTGTGTCAGAATTTCTCGAGGAAAACAGTGGGCATACAAAATACGGTAAAATACCATACGTCACAGGGCCTTAAACTGTTCAACCAGCCTCCCCAGCAGAAGACTTTGGTCAACCTCGCTTTGCCAAAAATATGAAGAGTCACGCCTAACGAGTGGTGAAAGGAGGTGGTGAAAATATTGTGAAACGCCCTTTTCGATTATTTTCAATATATTTAAATTTACTTACTGTCTGTAACAGGAACCTTCCTTGCATTAGAACAGCCACAGTTATGGCTAAGAAGGTATCCGAGCTGGCTTATTGCAGTGAGCACAGCTCTGTAGGTAATCACATTAGTCTGCATATCGGATGCATTTGGAGTGGATTAATTTCACTGTGTGAAAGCATACAGAGTTTGCTATTTGATGTATTTAAGTTAGGTAAATATGTTTAGATAGCTAACGAAGAGCAAATTCGACAACTTAATTTACAGATTCAAATATCTGATGAAAACAGATAAATATATACATACAAGTACATATATACAGGCAGAGACTATGGAATGCCACAAAGTTGGTAATAAGTAAAATTTAATCATTATCTTATTTATAAGTTTTATTGTAGCTTTCCTGCTGTCAATGTCCTTTTTCAATTTTCTTAGGAATGTGTGTACCTAACTATTAAGAAAAGAAATGCATATCAAATGATTAAATTACGTATTATTTACGTGAACATGTATGCCTGCAGATTGACAGAAATAATTTAATGACATTTTTCTAACCCAAAGCACATTTGAAAAAAAATAATTGTCGGAAGAATTACATTTTAAAATACACACGGCACAAATAAGCTTATGTCGTTAATTAAAACACAAATACGTCTGCGAAAGATTAATGCGCACATAGCAACAGCCATATTTAAGTGCTGGAGCCGCGACAGCCGCGGCCTCTATCAATTGCCTTCTCACCCCATTAGGGCTAGTGTTTGCCAAGCGCGCTCCATACAAGCGCAATTTTATAATTTTTTTAATATTACGCTATCAAAGTCAATGAAATGTTGTAGATGTGATCTAGAAACTAGTAGCTGTACTTGTAGTGTATTAGATTAGTTTCTAAATTGCACGGGATTTGAAATTTGTATGGAAATCTTAAATCCCGTATAAATTTAAAACGATATATTTTAACATAATGTTTTAAACTATCGCGGTTATTATTACACATTTTAAGGATATGTTCCGGGTTACGGGTCGTCCCGTGACCATGATGCATGCAACTGTGTCGAATTATCGGGCTACTCGTCAACAACGCGGTAGGAAACCCGGAACATACCCTTAAAATATATATTTTAACCAAAATTTAACACTCTAAGCATAGATATTGGTTTCTGGATTATGATAAAATAATATTGAAAATACGATCAAACTACGACTGTATGTATACTCTTAATCTCATATAAAAACTTTTTCATCTAAACAATTACTGGTTGAAAAGTATTTGAGAAACAAAATACCCCTAACAAACACGTGCCTAAAGATACAGTTTATTTTCAAATCACTTAGCAATTTCCAGATGACATATTTACACAGTTAACTCCATGAAAGCTCTGAAGAGCGACGTCGCTTTCCCTGTTTTACGACTTGTAATATTAGGGGATACGTTTAATAAATTTCACCGCTCGCTTTAGTCCCCACATAAATTAAAATGTAACGACATGAATGCTAATGCTGTTTTCTGACTCATTTCATGACCTTTCTGGAGCAAGTAGTAAATTTGTTTTAAATGACAACGGCGTTTAGGTTTGATTTGTTTACTTTCTAAACTCAGAGTGCTTTGATGTGTAAACACGGGGCGTAGGTGTAACGCCAGTCAACGTTTAAGAGATCATTTTTCCTTAGACTCCCAGCTCTAGCCAAATATAGAATCGAATCGGTAATTTAAAAAAGGGACTCAGGTAAGTCCAATTCGGAGATATTTTATAGAAAGGTCAGGTCAAGTCAAGAATCCTTGAGCCTACCCCTAATCCGACGAGAATGTATGAAAAGGTTGATGAATACCCACTTACGCCTACTGAAACTACGTCAAATTATTCAATGATTTTGAAAAGGTACTATAAGCAGGTTTTTCTACTGTGTCTTTTTTGGCACGTCATCTTTCACAATTTCTAAAAGTAAAAAAAATATTCTAGAATTTTTTTATTGTCACGTCTGTTACCAAAATATTTTATTCAGTAACAAGTGGGTTTTGAAAGCGCGAGACAGGTTTGTCAGAACCGTATAGCCGTAGCATACTAGCAAGTGAAACAAGGGAAAATGGCGTTGCTTACTTAAGCACAGATTAGAAAAAGTTACTACCTAAAACTGTCTTATGTATAAATATTATTATGCAGGTGCTATAACATCATCTACACTGTAATTATCTGATCTGCCAAATACTGGATTATGGTCAAGGCGGTCCCCGGGCCTTCGTACGCGGGAGGGAGGAGCTACAAAAACTGTGTAAGTAGTTAATTTGAATTCTCTTATTATCTTCCATTTCAAAAGTTACATGGCGAGTAAATAAAAAGCATAAATAAATAAACTAAGTTAATAAATTAAATTAAATAAATTGATTTTATGTCCTAAATACTAGCTGTCCCACGCAGTTTTCACCCGCGGGTTGTTAGAATCTCTGTAATTCTAACATCCCGCGGGATTCTGTTATAGGCGGGATCAAGAATACCCTATGACACTCGGCAATAGTATAGATTCCTGCTTGTGAAAGAATTAGGCAAGAATATAGATCTAGATCTGAGGAAAGCCGTACGCTTCATTTTGTCTCCAAGAATATCCGATTTTTACCCGGACGAAGTCGCGGACTAAAGCTGTAATAGTTTATAATATAAAGTACTTCCTTCACGCAATACACCACAAAGTATGAACTACTAAAACATGTTCTAACAAACATTAAGACTCTCATTTGCAGAGCATTCACAGGTATTGAATACGGGTCAAGAAAGCGATCTTGTGTTGCAAGGCGTGTTCCGGGAGTTGTAAATATATTTTACAATGGCCCGGACACCTCGGAGGTGGATATCTCGGGCAAGGGAACTGGTGCGCAAATAAGGAGCTGAGTTTCATACCCCTCCGTGACCGCTACACCGATCTCTTGGGTTCGCTCGTACGTAAAAGAATTTTCCATAAGCCATTCCGATCTCTGATAACGGACCGGAATTCAGCCGTTGGTGGTGGCTTTTCGGTTTGGTTGGTTTATAGGTGAACTCGTAGCTTACACGTTGTCTAGATATCATTTTTGTTAAGAGTGTTTCTATTATGTGAAAATGTTATAGTCGGTGCATTGGCTGATTGTTTGCTCTTATTCCACGTAGTAAAGAGGGATTTAGTAGGTAGTGATGATCTCCATAAAAAGTAGTCTCTCTGTCCACGTTTTATGATGTTATGCTGCGGCGTGTCATATTTAATCGCATAGTACATTTATCTATTCCCATTATCCAAATGTAAGACTATAGATCTTTGTGTTTGTAAGCACTGTAAGTAATAAGTAACTAAGTACTGACGTCTTGCGGACGATTCGGGCAGCCTTTTTTCATAAAGGATACTCATTAATGCAACGCGGGTAATCGTGAACGTGCTCAATAAACTCCCACAGGTGCGCGTAAGTACACATAGGTGCCAAAGCGTCGCTCGCCAAAAAGGGAAATCGCCTAATTAATCTTTAATGAGCTTCCACTGTCATGGAAATACTCGTCGCGGATTATGACTTCAAATTTATTAAGTCAAGAAACAATATACAGGAGCGAGCGCGGTTCGGGCGCTCAGCAAATTGGTTAATAAATTAAAAGGCGGCAGTCTCCGCGCCGTCGTCGACAGATGGCGCTTGAAATACGACAGGTATTTAGCGTGTTGCAACACCGGCCGCCGCGGGCCGCGTTTTAATTTTATGCTTTACGAGCAATTTTTATATCAATTTTCCCGCGTCGTACTCAACATAATTCACCAGCCGCTTTTGGCTGGAACACCGGGGTCGATACGGCAATTTGTTCCGAATGCCACAGCGTTGTGTACAAGAATAATAAAATTGTTAAGAACTCGCCCGGGGTTGGGATTACGACAGTGCTCTGTGAAGAGACTGCGTATTTATAGCTACTGTAGGAGTCTTCGTCATCGCTAGTTCAGCTCTTTTTTAAATGTTTACGACAAGTATAGTGCAAAGGGTTATAAAGTTAAAATTATTTATCTTGCTGACTTTGGTCTATTATAATTCGTAAACCACAGTCACATAAATTAATTCAAATTCAGTTTTCAATTAGCAATTTCATTGCTTTTTAAATAGCCAGGCAATTGGTCGCTGTATTACTCTCATCTACGGTATCGACGTTCCTGCAAAATGGAGCATTTCTGTCTCTAATCAGCCTAAATCGGGCCTGAAAGATGTAACAATGCGTAGGTTATCATTATACCAAAATTAGTAGCTTCAAGGCTGGGGTGAAATGGTTATTCCTAGACAGACACGCTCCATCTTCAGCCGCATCGTCACTTACCATTAAAAAAAGTACCTACAATTGATCAAGCAGAATGAATAGTTGTTGTTACCTACAACATTGAGAAAACAAACCAAACCGAGGAGTCTCTAGTGGCTCCCTACTGTCGGATACGAACGTTGAACAGCAACGGAAAACATTTATTCAAACATTTACATAAACCTGAAACAAATGCTGCGTATACATAAAACTCTTAACATATTCTTAACAGCGTCGGAGTCTTCCACAAACGTTAGCTCGTATTCGTTGCCTCTTACCCCAGGGAAGTTAGGAGGTGCTTTTGTGCAGAACCAAGAGCTCTACAGTAAGGGAGGCCGAAAGAAACGTTCACTGGCATGAGAAACAAGTTTTAGTTTACTTTGTATATCTGGTTTGTAGGTAGATAATTCAAAATTTAAATTCTTTGAAACATAGAGTAAGGTAGGACGAAATTTAGATACATATAAGTAATTGCGCTTTCAAGCGGTTTTATTACGGTTTTTATTCATCACTTTGGGGCACAGTAGCAGCGAACTATACAGAAGAGGTTACACAATGTTTTAGAATTGGCAATTAAAAGGGCTGTTTGTATAAAATCTTTTAAATGTGATACACGAGCAGCACGGGGTATCCAAGCAAAAACATCGCTCCTACCGCCACAATACCACAATAATTAGTCTATTGCTGCCCGCAATTGCACTCGCTGTTAATTTCCGAGTCGCCATTAAGTTTAACTCGAGGCGTTCCTGCGGTTTGCAATTTTTGTATTTAAACGAATGAATATTAGATTATGTTATGAGCGTGATTTATCCATTTCTATCAGGTGGTCGTCTTGTTTTATATATAGGTTTTACAGGCGCATTGTGTCGGCAGAAAATTGAAGCGAATCCTACGACTTACGCTCAAAATATCTTATTTAAGGCTAATAACCTAGGATCAGCAATAGGAGAGAGGCCGCTAGTATTGATTGTAGCGTATTACCAAATACACGTAAAACTGCTATGCGCTTGCAATCCAATCACAACTCAATCGAGCCATTACTAACAGCAGCAGAATACCAAAAACGTGTCAAATTGCCACTGAGTTGCAATATTGATCCAATTACAATTCAATAAAGTCATTAGTACGGGTTTGAGGTCCAGGAGAGCTCATTACAGATTTAAAAAGTACAGTAGGTTTCAATGAAATTGCCATCTACCACCGCTTTAAAACCACGAAACACGTCGTGGCACAATCAAGCCTCCCAACGCGTAAAGGTTGATTTATGAATAAGAACAGTGCACAGATAACCTCAGGATGTACGTGGTCGGGTCGCTGGTATTTATCGCAGGATGTTTAATGGAGTCTTGGAGGCCCGATGCCAGTCACGAGTCTCGGACTCAGAATCAGTCCTTCCCATCCAGCCGTCTGTCTTAGCGGTGGCATTTTAGGCTTTATATCTCACTGCCTGGCTCAGTCATAGCTGTAATTTACGCAAGCTGTAACGTCGGTGTAGGCGGACAATCATGATCTACCTGCGTTTATTCCACTTGGCCTTGTGCGTGTAGGCTAGGGTTGTCACAAATCTTTGTTTAGTTTCTTTTATTGAAATTGATAACTGTATCAGTATGAATAGTATTCACTTATAGAATATTGAATCGTTTATTTTTAATTTTTAAACGGATTTTTAGGATTTGTATGACAAAGTCTTGTCGAAGGGGATGGTGCTCAAAGTCTTCTATATACTAGTGTATATATATCAATGATGGTGCTATTCTACTTTGATATTTACCCTATGATAAAATAGTAATAAAAATCACGTAGGTAGGTACTTTTTATATAAGGAAAAAGTGTATCTTTTGACCAAATTGCCCTTGGCATATCGTGACCCTGTTAATAGAGGACCTGACCAAATGGTTATACATTCAGTCGCCTGAGTGTGCAGGTTTCATCACACGCGCATACAGTGGCGGGACTGGGGTTCGAACCCGGTACCTCAGGGTACAAGTCGGACCCCTTAACCATTAGGCCACCGAGCACTGCTGCGCGCTGCTGAATTACAATTGCTCAATTTCTAAATAATATTATTACTGTCTGTTCAACACGAAGCCAACGTTAGGCCAAGACCAATTAGAGTTTCACAGATGTTTGTTTAAGCTATTGGAACTTCGAAGTCCAGTTTTAGAGATCCGGATTGTTCAGCTATCATGTTCTATTTGATGACTGCATATCGTTAGTAGTTGGAATAATAACGCCGTTGTTCTATCTATCATAATAGAATCTATATATACGCGTCTATATGTGTAACTTACTTTAATAAGATCAAACTCAGGCCTTTACGTGCAATTGACGTGGGTGGGACACGTAATGCCAAATACTTTGTAATCCAAACCCAGCTTTGCCCCGTTAATAATAAGTAATAAGGCAATCTCGCCCTCATTTGGCACAATCGACTGATTACAATACAAACGAGAATAAATAGTGGCGGGTCACGTCCGCGCGGCGCATCGACTGCGAGACGTGACGTCACGCACCCCGGTGATTTATGAAAGGAAACCCTGCAGACTGTGGCCCAAGAAAAATGTGGCCCGATGGCCCTTGAGAGGACGTGGGCCTCGCCAAATGAACGCTTGCTTCATTCTGTTGCCAGGGACGGCCAGATTGCCTCTATTACGCGGTTGTCCTGAACCCCTTATACGGTCGGTGTAGTGGATACAGTTATAGGAAATTACAACTATTACGCCAGCAACGTTGCCGAACTAGTTTGCGATTAGAATTTCGGCTACCCGCAAAATTTATAGATTCGTGGAAGTCGGCAATATTAATTTGACTTTCATTGGGTTTGAAGAGCACTGCTCGTTATGAACTCGTTCTGAACTTTTTCATTAAGAAACTCACACAAAGGATGAATCTAACGTTGTTATCACCAAAAACTTCCGTAATTTTCTCTTAACCATAAGAAATTGCGTCGCTTGGGTTGGCTTTCTTAAGCCCTTAATAGGCAATGGAGTAATCTAAGAATGGAGCGAATTAGCCAAGCTTACCGCTTAATCTAGAACCTACCAAGACACTCCCGCACTGGAAAAACAATTTACTCCCTAATGACAAAAGGAGTAGGAGAAAATCAAGAAAACAAGGTTTACAGTCGAGTATTCCTACAAACGCGGCGGCAGATTACACGGTATCAAATTACGTCAGAACTCCTAGTCTATTCTACAATTTCTCAATTAAAACAACAATACTAATAAACAATTATTGTTTTTTCAATACTCATTCTATCAAGGCAAATATTATTACCAAGCTTTATCGTACTTAGTCTGTGAAGCACAATCACAATCTAAATTTTTATATTAGTTTAATTCAAGCAAGGACTCTCGAAAATTAGTTTCAACCGAGAACAATCAGCGGGGGAACGTCGCCGCTAACATTTCTTTGACCATTAGACACCACCATTCTGGCGCCACTATCCTTTTGTTTGAAATGAGAATTGAATGGAAAAAATGAGGTTCTTTCCACAATGTGATTGTTCTATTCACACTAGCTCGTGATTAACATTCGCAGGGTGCGGCGTCGCTCTTTAATGGTTTCAATTGTGCAGAAAATTTTATTGCATTGAATGGGGCGCGGGTAGCCGCGGGCGGCGGCGGCGGCGGGCTGAATCGATTGTGCAGGTTTGTGTTGAACTTACCGAAATCCACGGAAAGCAAACGTTGATACTGAACATAAAATTATTCTAGGAATATGTAGCCTTACGCTTTACTTTTATGTAGTATCATCTGCATCATCATTGGTCTTAGACATCTATTATAGATGATTTAAACAACGTCACTGTTAATGGTACGGCACTTTTCTGATGTTTATAGAGGCCAATACGGGAAAGACATATTCAGTCACACAGTGAACAGACAAGATAATTCGCCCTGGGTGGTAAGGGATATACAATAGTAGTAAAGCGGTGTCCTAATTGGTAACGGTCGTGCGTCTATGGTTGTTAATTAGGACAGCACATAGAGTATTCAAGTGATGCGTTCATTATCAACAGCTTGTAATGCGTTTTATATAAGGTAATTTGTCTGTACAATATTTTTTCTCAAGTCTGTAAACTACGTCAGGTTAATCTATGTTAGTTTTTGACAACTGTTAAACTTACTCTAGTAAGCGTGTGTAAGATGCGCAACAATCCATTGTAGTACTCCAGTTTGCTCAGCTGCGGCCTTCTGATTTGGCTTATTGACTTGTACCTATGCTTTTCTTTGTTTGTTTCATCCCTTGTTATCCTTCGCTTTGATCTCTATTATAATATGATTCCTTATGTTTCCTTCAAGGCTGCGTAGATATACCTGTTTTGAAGGGTACGGCGGAATAACAATGCATATCATTTTCGCTTAGTGTAAAACGCAATAATACTTACCTACCGAATGAAAAATAAACTGAAGATAAAATATAGTATATATATAATTTATTACACATAATATAGCATGTTTTTTATTTATGTAATTATTTGGGATGATAATGTTATTAACAATTAACATAAAAACTCAATATTTACAATTAAAAGAAAATAATAACCAGCTTCAAAAAATTAAAAATGTGGGCCGTTTGGATGCGTACTCAAGATGCTGGCTCTGAATAGCATTGCTTATTGTTTGAGCGAGGCAGCTGCCAGCTCTTAGGTCACCTGTGGTGTCGACAAATTTCTTTGAAAGTACAAAGAGTGGGCCCTGGATCCCCACGGACCGAGGGTCTAGACACCAAATGCAACACAATTGTATTAGGTGCCGATGCCCCGGTATTTTAAATTTTTTTGCCTTTAAGCTGTCTTTGCCGCAGCGCCAGTCTATTTAGTGGTAATGTCGAATTTCGTGATATAAATTTAAATTTTTATATAAAACCAAACCAGGGTCCAGAATGAGTTCTTAAAGCCTAACGAAAAGCTAAAGACTTCTTTCAGCCAATTAAATTTGCACTCAATACCCTGTATGCTGCTGTAGGTGCAAAGGAAATAATTCTTACTGGTATGGACTTACGCCCTTATATCGTCCATAGGTCCAAACAGGGGTTAGAAAGCATAGGATTTAAAATTCTTCCGCTGCGTGCGCGAACCATCATCGCTAGTACTAAAGGCCCGTTAATGAGGCACAGAGCCGCTCTTGAATTTTTTTCCCCTTTCCTTAACATCAAAAGTTTCCCTTTGCGAAACGTTAACGAGGATTTTCATGTTAATTGCCCCTCGCTCCCGGAATATATAATTGCATATATTGTTCCTTTTGTTCGACGAAAGGGAGAGATTCCCTGATTATTTGTACTCTCTAATTCGGGGTTCGTATAAGAAAACTCTCTTAACGAAATTGGGTAAAGTCAATTTTGCCTTGTATGGGTTTTAGATGCGGAGCGGTGTTATGCCCGCTAAGTGATGGGGTCTTCTTAAATTTGCAAGTAAGTAATTGCTGTAAAGGACGTTGTACTTGGATTTTTAATGCACACTGCGCGGGAGGACGTCGCTGTTTTCGATGTAAATAGTGCCTTCAACTTTTTTCAAATTAAGTACTGTTGAATGATAACTAAAAGTCAGAAGTATGGTGTTATACTTTGTGTATTGTATAAATACAACATACATAACAGATTTTGTTTTGATCACTTTTGATCACCAGAATAATAAAGAACCAGATACAACGTTACACGTGCTTTTATAAGCGAATGGATTACATCAATTAATTTTCTACAGAATCCATCACCATCATATCAGCCAGAAGACGCCCACTGCTGGGCATAGGCCTCCCCCAGAGATCTCCACAAAGGCCGGTCCTGTGCTTTCCGCATCCAGCTGGTACCTGCGATCTTTACCAGGTCGTCGGTCCACGTTGGGAGGCCTACCCACTCTCATAGCAATTGAATGTGCTTTATAAACGGCAACATCAGACGGTTAAGATTTCATACATTTTAATACAGCAGTAAAACAATTGCAAGTATCGGATCAGCTGTTAAAATATTACAGTTCATCGTCAAATATCAGTTAAGTTATTTGTAAAGGTTTGTCTTATTTTTATATTCAATATTTATAAAGATAAAAGGCACAGGATTATTGTTCAAGCAACCGAGTGTTAAACAAATCAACGTGTTAGAAGTCAAGTTGTGTAACACAAACACGTGGATGTTTCCCCTGGTAACGCGGCGTTTAGCCACAGACCGACAAAATACACGGAATAATTAATTTGCTCACACAACTTCCGTTAAGCAGTTGACTCAGCTACCTTACTACTGTTACTACACATACCTACTTGAAGGAGTAGTCTTGTTTTTGGTTGAAATTTATTGTTTGCAACGACGCGCAATTTAAGCAGATTTCGGTTTGTGCGATAGCATGTGTCTCATGGAAGAAGTTACTGATAGTCAGTAATAAATAGCTAAACGAGAAAAAAAACTGAGTTTTAATCCTAGCCAATAATTTTGACACTAGCTTTTTAAAAATAATTAACTACTCACCAAAAAGGATTTAAAGGCTCGTCTGGTTTCAGAATTTAATATTAAGATTTTAGAATTTAATATTAGGTAGAATTTGAATATTGTGATGATAAAAATATTATATAGGATAATACAGGAATTAAAGGTTTAATAACGTTTAAAACATGATTTAATTCAATTTAAATATTTTTCAAGCTAACATATATCTACCCTTTTATAACAGTATCGGATACGATTTCCGCAATAATCCTACCGTAAAGCCGGACAAAGGGGACTATTATCAATTAATACACTGTTTGTTCAGTTATCCCTATGTAATTTAAGCTCAAATAGTAATTTGCCTCAAGCCGCAATGTTAGCCAAACACGATATCAATCTTCGGTAATGGGTTGATGGTATGGTGTCCGACGGAGTAGAAATAGCCTTCTTATCCACCTTTAAGCATTGTTGATTATGTGTATTATGTCTTATTATGAGTCTCGAACTTATTTCAACATTGCAAGAATTTCGTACATAGAATCTTTGGATGGTGATACATTTGTTGTATTTACTGAGTCTAGAAGTTACACAGCACCTGGCGAAATTTTCCTCTAGGGTTAGAGGTACGCCGATTGCATACACTACTATTAAATAGATTATTTCGCATTTCTCGAAATCAAAAGAAGTTGTGTTCCAATGGATTTCATGTCACGTTTGTATTATTGGCAATGAGCGAGTTGATGTTTTGGAAATGGAAATTGCAAGTGATGGTGAGTTTTGGTCTATTCTTCCTTATTATTCCGACTGTATTAATTGAATAAAATTTAATTGTTTCCATATGTGGAAAGCATACTTTAATGAACGGTCTGTTGAATAGGGGATCTGTTATAAAATAATTAATATTAAACCTTACAAATCGCTATGGTTTGACGACTGTTCGTTAAAGAGAAGTGAGTGCATTTATTATGTGTCTTGGCTAAATCGTTGGCTAAAGTTGTTTCGGGGTTGGGCAAATCGCGACCTGCTTGGACATATTACCATTTCGACACGTCGACATTGCTCCGAGTTGGCGGAGCCCTGCTTACTACGCTCTCTGCCCTTTGGCCTAACTTACCTTAAATTGAAAAATTGAAATTGAAATTAAAGGTTTCTCGAGTGCGCTCCATACAAACGTAGTTTGATTATATTTTCAATATTACGCTATCAAAGCTAATGAAATTTTGTAGACGTGATCCAGAAACCATTAAGTATGGTGGAAGCGTAATTTTTTTCAAGTGTCTACTATTGGTATGAAAATCTGAAAGCCCGGCGCAACTTTGATACGATATATTTTAACAAAAATGTGACAAAACACAGGAACAGATATCTTCTTTGGCTTTGATAGCGTATTATTGAAAATGTGATCAAACTTCGTTTGAATGGAGGGCACTCGGGAAACACTCCTCATATTTGACTCATCACTAACCTACCTGAATTGAAACTCAGGTATATCGCGACGCGATATGCCCAAGCCAGTCAGATCGCGATCGGCAGAATTCAACAATCGGCCAAAATTTATCACGCAGTGCGTTATTCATTGATTCATAAGTACGATTGTACGTATATAGAAGTCTATATCGATATTCATCTCAGCACAATGGCATTAGCCTCCAGCAATTTCTAAGAAGGGTCCCATCTGTACAGTCGTCGTTTACTAAAAGTCACATAAAATATTTTTGATGATGTTATCTAATCTTTCACTATTCAAATGCCTTCCTAGAAAACTTGTGAAGTTGATGTAGGTAGATATTTAGCTACCTATAGAAATCATTCTAGACAGAGCAATAAATACATCGCTTCTGAAAGACCCTATTCTTAGGCCTAGGCCGTTTTCATGAATGATTTATGTGGCTAAAGTAACACAAATGAAACGTTTGACCCTCTGTATACAGAACCAAGGAGCTAAGTGAAATGAATAGGGGCATAGGTAATATTACCCTAATAATCCAAGTTTTACTCAAAACCCACGCATTTACTTAGCAAATTTCACCCTTCGCGCAACGAGTAACGCTAATCATAATGATTCTTATTCAAATAAGCATGCGTTACAAGGTCTTATGTTTGGGAGTAAATAGGGTTTACTCGTATAGAGACTGAAACCTTAGTTCAGTAAGAATAAGAATAAGAACATAATATATTGAAACTACGTCACAAATAAACAATGTTAAAAATACAAAAAATAGTAGCCTTGTAAAATTTAAATTATTTTAATTTTAATCATACGTTTTTAAAATAGATGGAAGCAAACGACTAAGCAGATCACCTGACGGACCTAAGTGATCACCGCCGATCGCCACACCAGGAGGGTCGCTTTGAGAAAGGTGTAGAAACATATAGAAACGGGCATTTCTTGAAGGTCTCAAAGTCATACCGACTCGGGAATAACGTAAGAAAGGAAGAAAGAAGAAGATTTGTATAGAGTGGTCGTAGCGGCAGCCAGTGTCTTGAAAATTAGTTCATCATACGGTAGTTGAGCGCCATTCATCCACAGGTACAGGAAGAACTTTAATTTTAAGGGTATATTCCGGGTTTCCTACGGCGTACCTTTGTTGACGAGTAAAATGTGTGATAATAACCGCGATAGTTTCAAACATTTTTTTTATACCGCTAAGGTGGCAAACAAGCTTGCGGCCTGCCTGATGGTAAGCAGTCACCGCAGCCTATGGACGTTTGCAATACCAGGGGCATCACCCACGCGTTGCCGACCCCGTAAAAACCTTTTGACCTCTTTCTTGACTTGTACTCTCAAGGGAAAACCTCTCCAGGTACTTCATTCCACAACCTTAGTGTGCGTGGGAGAAAGTTCCTTTGGAACCGCACAGTTTGCGACCAATTTAGCTCCAAGGTATGAGGATGAACACCCGGGTGTCGATGGCGAGCGGTGCGATGATAGAATGTAGCTGTAGGCATCATGTCAAACAGTTCTTCAGAACAAACACCATTGTACAAGCGTTAGAGCACACAAAGGGAGGCGAAATCCCTCCGCTGGCTCAGCGGCTCAATACCACTTGTGAGCATGGTATCATCGACAATTCTCACAACGCGCTTTTGGATCGAGTCACAAGGACCTCCCGCCGATATATGATATGCCGGTGCTCCCGCCCATAGATGAGAGCAGTACTCCAAATGGGGTCTGACTGGAACCATGTATAGGAGAAGTCGTTGCCCCGGCGTGAAGAATTGCTTTGATCTGTTAAGCACACCCAGCTTTTTAGATGCGAGCTTGACCTTTTCTTCCAAATGACTGCGAAACTGGACGTCACTGAAGACGTCGACACTTAGGATATGTATGCTCTTAGAGATGGTAAGCGGTGTATCCTGGAACTGAGGAGCTACAACAAATGGAGTTTTTTTGGCGGTGAACGCGCATACTTGTGTCTTAGTGGGGTTGAATTGGCCTAGATTTAGTCGTCCCCAATCGGAGATTCTAGATAAAGTACTCTCGATTTTAGACACAAGTACTTCGCGACTTTCCTTCACTATGACACGAGGGATATTCGCACGACCCGTATAAAAGGCGTCTCCAGTACTGTCATCCGCATAGCAATGAATGCCGTCAATGGACAGCATATCATTGATATGGAGGAGGAACAGAGTTGGAGACAGCACCGAGCCTTGCGGGATACCAGCGTTAATGTCCAAGCTATCGGAGCAACATCCGTCAGCTACGGCTTTGATGCATCTGCTGGACAAAAAGCTAGTTACCCACTTGCACAGTCCCTTGGAAAGCCCGTATGGTGGTAACTTCGATAGAAGACACCTATGCCAGACCCGATCGAATGCCTTCGCTATATCTAGGCCAACAGCCAATGCCGTACCTTGACTCTCAACAGCTAAAGCCCAAGGGTGTGTTAGGTACACTAGAAGATCACCCGTAAAGCGACAATGTCGGAAACCATACTGACGGTCGCTCAAGAGATCGTGTTCTTCTAGGTAACCAAGGAGCTGTGCGTTTATAACTCGCTCCATCACCTTAGAGAGAAGGGCGGTGATAGCGATAGGCCTGTAATTCGATGGGTCTTATCTGTCGCCCTTTTTGGGCACGTGGGCAGTCTTCCATGAAGATGGGACTATCCCAGTGGAGTATGAGAGTGCAAAGAGGCGCGCTAGTACCGGACACAATTTGGGAGCACACACTTTATGTACCACCGCCGGAATACCATCTGGCCCACTCGACTTTCGAACATCTAGAGAGAGTAGAGCCCGCCTTACCTTTCGTTGAGGTTTTATTTCCGGCGTTGATTTGCCGCACCACGGGATGGTAGGCGGGTCGGCGTCTCCATCATTCAGTGACGAGTTTGAGGCAAAGAGAGCACCTAGTAAATTGGCTTTCTCTATTGCACCGTGGGCCAGGGTACCGTCAGGTTTACGCAGTGGTGGAAAGGACGACTGACTAAAGTTTCCTTCTGCAGCTTTGGCAAGCGACCAGAAATCCCGACTACCAGAGGGGTAGCTCGTGAGTCGCTCGCCAATTCTGCTAACGAAGGCGACCTTTGCTCTAGCGATCGCTCTCTTGCTGTTCCTCGAGGCAGCATTTAACTTAAGCTTCGCATCAGCAATATTTGGGTCCCGATTGAAACGAGCAGTGGTCCAAGCTTCATACGCAGATTGCTTTGCTCGTCGAGCCTTTCTGCATGGCCGATTAAACCCCGGTCGTCTCCGTGCCCCAGCAGCCACTAGCGGGTTAGGAATGAAGCAGTCCATACCCGCTAAGATGGTCTCGGCGACTTCAGTGGCACAGGTCTCAGGATCATCCGATGCAAAGCAGAGCTGCCTCCACGACGCGTAAAATTCACGAAATCCGTTCCAATCTGCTGACTTATAGTGCCGTACACGACGCCATCCAGTGGGCCCGGGAGAGTCGGATAGTGTACAAGGCACTTGTGTGCGCATAAGGCAGTGATCCGACGAGCCAAGAGGCGTATCCACGGAGATGGAGTACCCACTGGGGCGCGAAGTCAGCAGAAGGTCCTTGTATGAGAAGGAGCTTGTATGGTCCTCAACACCTGGGATTCTAGTCGGCGAGCGAATCAATTGTGAGAGACCATAGACCAGTGCAAATTTGTGAGCAGACCTTCCCGCGTAGTTAGTAGACCAAGAACCGAGCCACTCCGTATGGTGGGCATTAAAATCTCCTAGAACCACTAACTCAGCGGAAGGATACTGCTCAAAGACTTTATCAGTCGTCACTTTCAGGTGCTCAAAAAGTCGCATCGTGTCCGAGTCACCGCCATGAGACCTGTATAGGGCTGCGTAGATACGGGTGTGGCCACCGTAACGCGAACCCACATAATCGACAGGTCCCTGTCTTCAAGGCCGTGTAAACGACGGTAACAGATATCCTCCCGAATGAACATACACACCCCGGCACGACGCACAAAATTATGCTCGAGCTTGTACCCGGGGTAAGTCAGATATAATGTATCAGCCGGGCAGGATATATGTGTCTCCGTCAGGAAAAGAAGGGAAGGCTGCGCAGACTCAAGGTGTTGATGGACTGTGTGGACATTGCTATGAAGACCCCTAAATATTGCAAAAGTCCACCTTCAGAGTGGATGGGGTTGCCGCTGTTAAAACCATTTTTCTTCTTTTCTTGGCCATGTTTGGGGGTAATTAAAAGTTTTAAAGGGGAAACGTTGCTCCGGCAGCAAATAGGCAAAGGGGCTGTCATAACTGCCACGGAGTCTGGCAAGTATGCGGTCTGCTAGGTCTCCCGGACCGCCGCGCTCACACCGCCCCCGCTTAGCCACGTAACAGCGAATATGACAGCTAGGCCCCTCCACTGCCAAACCCACGGTTAGCCATGGAGCACTGGAAACCTTACTCACTGGCAGAAACACAACATTATTAAAATAGTGTTGTTTGACTGCTGTATTCTGTAAGGAGGTACTTCCCCAGCCGGGAAGCTCCGATTCGAGTGGGATATCCCAGCATGCCCTACCTCTCTTTAAACAATAAATCTCTATAAACATTATGTTAGAACTTTAATTGTCGTCCACTGCAATTGGATTTTTGCTTTCGCATTTTTGGCACTTTAAGAGCAGCCCCGAAGGCGATCGGGAACACGTGCTCACTGCGTATGACACTATAAGCGGAAATACCGATACACGGATAAACCGACACAGTATTAGTATGAGACATGAGAATTCGATATTTTCTCTACCACAAATATTATTAAAAGGTCGCTGAATCTCACTTCGAAGCAAAAAACTTATGCTCGACGATATTCGCGAATCCTTTATTGTCGAAGAAAATACATTTTTAATAGACACATTTATCTAGAAAAAAAGCCTGTCCGATTCGTACATAAATCGAAGCTAGTCCGCCTTCGTCGTGTGAAGTATCGGCAAAGGATACGGTCTATCGGTTCATACAAGGTGTCTACTAAGATCCAGCCGGCACAAAGTGAATGAAAAACGGAAGTATAAAAAATACGGAACTCGTATCAGTTAAAAAAATAAATCTAAGTCTAGCCAATTCTTCACAATTATTTTTCGAAATCTTAATATTTTTAGCAAAACTGCAACACTCACGCGACACTCATGCAACACTGGAACAAGCCGTAGAGTAAACGATGAAAGAAAAAACTCCTTTTATGCCCGGAGTAAGAAGTTTTTTTCGTCATAGCGAAGAGAAATCAATGAGGAAAGAAAAAAACTCCTTTCAAGAGGAGAGGGCATTATGTTCAATAATGCGTGTAATGCGTTCGCTTTAAGAAAACACTGGTAATGCGGCGTGCCGCGTGACATACCTTTTGATGTTACATAAAATAGCCAACGGGTGTGCCCAAAATGAACTAGTACAGGATTTCCTAGACACTAGATTTCCTTAGAATCATGGTATGTACAACACCTCGGTTGACCTCGCTTCGCCAACGGTATTAGGGGGCACACATAACGAGTTTCCAACTCGTTGCGGTGCTAACGTTTGACTATCCTCAAATACAAAATGGTCACCCATCCAGCTCCCTTGCATTACTAGCATTGCTTACCCCTGGTTTTTACTATATAATAAAAACATATCTGACATAATGGACAAAACTGGAATTAAGTCTCGTCATTTTGAAATGTCATGCCAATGCCAACAACAGCGACGCTGTCACATGGTCTGACAACGTTATGGCTCTGTAAGAAAACTCCTTTTAAAGGGCACAACGGCAAAAATGCGTACAATGCGTGACACACACCTTTTGATACATAAAATGGCCGACGGATGTGGCCAAAACGAAACTTAAAATAATAACTAGAATTCCCCAGCATCATAATACATATTATTATGGCTAATTAACTCGCTCACAGCCTATCATCGCCTTCGAAATCACAACCACAGGGCAGGTCTTCCTAACGGAGTATGCAGTTTCATTCGTCATTAGTGGCAGTGTATGACAAAGACAATGACATGCTTGTCATTGTCAATGTCCAAACCTAGGATTTTTTTACCTGTCTGTCTATGCAGTGTCACAAACTTAATCTGACCCAGTGACAGCGTCGCTGTTAATGGCATTGACATGACATTTCAAACTGGCGACACTTGATTGCAGTTTTGGCCACCGGTTCAGATAAGTTTGTGCATCCATAGCTTTTTCGGGTGTGTTCATAATTTCATGCCAATAATGCGTTCGTTTCATAGTAAATTATTAATATTTTAAACATTAATATAAAAAAATTGGCTAGCTAAAGAATTTAATTAATTACGAGAAGACATTACGTTTTTGTTATTATTATAAAAGAATGTGGGTAGGTTAAGTCAGATCGGCGGCTGCGTCCGCGATCAACATCGGGAGTCAGTCTGAATTATAGCCTCGGTACTTAAGCTCACACCTTGTGTTCCATTAGTATAACTTCCGAAATAACAATTGGCGACGTTCGAACTACGCGTAATTAGTAGTTATAATGGCAAAAATATCAGTCGGCGTGTTAAATTTATTTAATCACCAAATTCAAGATTGGTTGTTGTATAAGGGCCGCCTAGAACAATGGTTCATGGCGAACGACATAACCGAAGATACGGACAAGAGTGGTGTGAAACGGCGAGCTATTTTATTAAGTAGTTTGGCCGAATCTACCTATAGACTGGTACGGGATCTAGCGCTTCCCGGGGATGTCGGTGTCTTGGCGTATGCAAAAGTGTTGGAGTTACTGGACGGCCATTTTGAAACAAAGACGTGTGGGTTTGCGGAGCGCTATAAGTTTTATAGTGCGGTGCAAGGAAGCGAGTCCTTGTCACAGTGGGCGGCACGGATCCGCGGGTTAGCCATGAACTGTGGATTCCAGGCTAAGGCCTTGGAAGAAGCCTTGCGGGACAAGTTTGTGCTCGGCATGTCGGGTGGACCGGAACGCGATCGACTGTTTAGCGAGTCCATGACCGACCTGACCCTGGAGAAGGCGTTGCAGTTGGCGGAGAGTGTGCGCTGTGCCAGGGAAGGAGCAAGGCAATCCGCAGCGGATGCGGTACAGGCGCCGCTCCGGCCGCCGGTGCCAACGGACCTGATAGACGTACATAAAATGACTGTCAGGAGCTCACAAGGAGCGCAGCAACCTCGACCTCAATTTGGCGGTAGGAGACCGTCGACACAGGCCGACCAGTGTACAGTATGCGGTTACCTTGGTCATCGCGACAAAACGTGTCGTTTTCGGAACTATACGTGCCGGGTGTGCGGTGAAAAAGGCCACTTAAAGCGGATGTGCAAGAAAAGTGTTGGGAAAAATAATTTTCTAGAATGTTGTTCGGATGACGGTGACGACGGTAAGCATCTATTGTTTAATATTCGCTCGATAAACGGAGAACCGATGCAAGAGAAGGTACTCGTAAATAATATTCAGCTGAGTTTCGAATTAGATACGGGTTCGGCCGTTACCGTCATTGGTGATACGATTTATCGTATGCACTTTACGGAAATACCATTAAAGTCCACCAATAAGTTATTATTAAGCTACAATGGAACGTCCATACACTGTTTAGGCATTATTTCATTATCATTTTCGTATAGGAACGTATCAAAAAATATTGACGTGTACGTTATTAAAGGTGGAGGTCCCCCTTTATTAGGCCGAGACTTTATGGCTAAATTTAATTTGGAGTTATGCCAAGTAAAGAATTGTAGGGTTCCGATCAACGCAGAACAGCTTATCGAACAATATCCTTCTTTATTTTCGGAAAATCTAGGTTGTTGTAACGGAACAGAAATAAAGCTTAGATTAAAACCCGATTCGATCCCTATTTTTTACAAAGCGAGGCCAGTACCATTTGCACTTCGCACAAAATTAGAGGACGAGTTAAATCGGTTGCAAAAGTTAGGTATAATCGAGCCGGTGGCGGGTTCAGAGTACGCCAGCCCCGTCGTGCCGGTGCTAAAGCGGGACGGCAGTATTAGATTATGTGCAGACTATTCGGTTACGCTTAATAAGCAACTGTTAATAGAAAAGTACCCCTTGCCTCGTATAGATGAGCTATTTTCAAAATTACATGGCGGGAAACATTTTAGTAAATTAGATTTGTCCAGTGCGTATAATCAGTTAAAATTGCATAGCGAGTCACAGATGTTAACTTGTATCAATACGCATAAAGGGTTGTACAAGTACAAGCGGTTGGTGTTTGGATTATCCAGTGCTCCAGCGATCTTCCAACGTACACTAGAAAGTATACTATCGGGAGTGGATGGTGTACTTCAGTTTTTGGATGACATTTTAATCACGGGAAAAACAGAAACGGAGCACATGGAACGCCTGCAGGAAGTTTTCAGGAGACTAGACAACGCCGGTTTAGTTTTGAGGAAAGATAAGTGTAGTTTTTTCCAAAATTCAGTTTCCTATTTAGGGTTTATTATTGATAGCAACGGCTTACATAAGAGTCCAGATAAGATTAAGGCAATGCTAAACGCTAATAAACCAAGGAATGTAACGGAATTGAAGTCGTTTTTAGGCATGGTTAATTACTATAGGAATTTCATAAATAACGCGTCTAGTATCATGTCACCCTTACATACGTTATTACAGAAAAATAAAAAATGGTGCTGGGACGCAGAGCACGAAAGGTCATTTAATTCCATTAAGGAGAAGATATCATCAGATGCCGTTCTAGCGCACTTCAATCCCGATGCAAAGATAATTTTAACAGTTGATGCATCGCCGTATGGCCTAGGTTCGATCTTATCTCAAATTGATGACGACGGTGTGGAGAAACCGATTTCTTATGTGTCAAGGTCCTTGACTTCCGCTGAAAAACTGTATAGTCAAATTCAGAAAGAAGCCACTGCTATCATCTTTGGTGTGCGAAAGTTCCACCAGTATTTATACGGGAGATCGACCCCATTTGTTTTAAAAACGGATCATAAGCCTCTTTTATCCATCTTCCGTCCGGACAAAGGGATACCAGAAGTATCTGCAAATAGGTTACAACGTTATGCTTTATTTTTATCAGCATACAATTATACTATAGAATATGTTAGAAGCGCGCACAACACTGCAGATTATTTGAGTCGTTCCGTGACGAATGACGGTCCCTTAAGTAACACGGATAATAAACAAACCGCGAAGGAGCGATCAGCTGAGCGGGTCTCGTTATCTCGATCGAGCGATACACCTAGTTATATACATTTCGTGTGGCAGGCTGACGCACCGCCCGTTTCACTGGACGTTGTTAGGCGCGCCACCGCTACCGATTCTGTTTTATCACAAGTTAGTCAATTTGTAAAGGAAGACTGGCCCGATAGAATTGCATGTAAAGTTGTAAAGCATTTTTACAACTGTAGGTATGAATTGTCGGTCGAACGTGGTTGTTTGATGAGAGGATCAAAATTAGTCATACCGCAATGTTTACGTACTACAATAATCAATGAACTACACCGAAGTCACATGGGCATTAGTAAAATGAAGGCAGAGGCTCGGAATAGGTTTTGGTGGCCCGGGTTGTCGGGGCAGCTCGAGCGCGCGGCCGCCGCGTGCGCCGTGTGCGCGCAGCTCCGGCCCGCGCCGCGCCGCGCCCCGCTCGCGCCCTGGCCGTTCCCCACCGAGCCGTGGCAACGTGTACATGTCGATTTTTTAGGCCCATTCAACAGTAGGATGTTCCTAATTGCAGTAGATGCTTAATCCAAATGGGTTGAAGTGTTTGACGTAAGCACAAATTATAACTCTAGGATAGTTATCGAAAAGTTATGTGAAATAATGTCTAGATTCGGGTTAATTAGGACAATTTGCAGTGACAACGGTTCTTCCTTTGTGTCTAAGGAATTCGAGAATTTCTGTGCAATGAATGGCATTACTCACGTAACATCTCCGACGTATCACCCGGCGAGTAACGGCCAAGCCGAGAGCTATGTAAAAATTGTTAAAAAAGCGTTAAAATCTTTTTTACTTACGGGCGTAACGGCTAGAGATTTTAATGTAAAATTAAATGAGTTCCTTTTTAATTATCGAAACTCAGTTCATTCTACTACGAACCGTTCTCCGGCTGAAATATTGTTCGGTAAAAAGTTGCGCTGTCGAATGGATTTACTCTCTCCATTGTCGTTACATTCATCCGATACAACACTAACGTCTATAGTAAAAAAAAACCAGTGCTCACAGGCTAAATTTTATCGTGGAAAAAGGAAAGTAGACTTTAATGTGGGTGATATTGTGTTAATAAAGGTAAATTATAAGACAAACGATTTGTGGACAAAAGGATCAATTTTCAAGAAGCTTGGGAATACAACATTCCTAGTGAAGTTGTTTGATGAAGAACGTTTGGTGAAACGGCATAAAAACCAAATATATGGTTGTATTGGGGAGGAGGAGATGTCCTCTGCTGCTGAGAGCATTGTGCAGCCGAGATCAGAACCGCTGAGGGAGGCCGAAGTTCTTCCTTCAGTTCTATTAAAGATGGAGAACCAACGGAGTACGGGTTCTGATGTGGAACAGACGCTGATGTCAACAGTAGACGCGAGCCAGAGGGTCGAGCCGCAGGTTGGGCTCGAAGTAGTGCCGCTTGGAACCCAGTCAGTTCCGTCCGCGGCTGTGCCAGCGGGGCCCACGGCGAGCGCGGCCACCGCCCGCGTCCCGCGCGTTACCCGGACGCGGCCGGACGCTACGGCGCCAGCGCCGCCGCAGCTACGTCCACGCAAACGTTAATTGCCAGAAACCGGCGTACTTTTTAGATATCACTAAAATGTTTAAAATATTGGTGGAGGGGTGTTATTATTATAAAAGAATGTGGGTAGGTTAAGTCAGATCGGCGGCTGCGTCCGCGATCAACATCGGGAGTCAGTCTGAATTATAGCCTCGGTACTTAAGCTCACACCTTGTGTTTCATTAGTATAACTTCCGAAATAACAGTTTTATAAGCTTTATTCATTACAACTCTCATTATGCCGGCTGGTGGTCAGGAAAAAACTAGACTGTCTCCTTTGTTTGCTTCTCTTTTCGCGGCGAATTCGTGTTTGGACACTGCAGGAAAAACACCACCTATTTCACCCCGTGCTGACTGCGCTATGGCAGAGGTACAGGTATAGGTATACATCAGAAATATTGATATTTCTAAGGCCTTTGACAGGGTTTGGCATGCAGGCCTTCTAAGCAAGCTTCCTTCATTTGGTATTCCTGTTGGCTTTTGCACCTGGATATCGGATTTTTTGAGTGGACGTTCAATCCGTGTAGTTATCGATGGCTACCCGTCTAATCTTCAAGCTATCGACGCAGGAGTTCCTCAGGGATCTATACTGTCCGCGACATTATTCTTGCTGCATATTAACAATCTGCTTGTACCAGGTACCTTTGGGTATGCAGATGACAGCACGGTAACGGATAGATATCTGTCAGAGGCAAAAGCCAACAAGGACGATATTCAGTCTTGTCGAGAGGCTATGGTTGATCGTTTAGACCTAGCTCTCAAGGCAGTTTCTGATTGGGGCGAAGCCAATCTGGTTTCGTTCAACGCAACCAAAACTCAGGCGTGTTTGTTTTCCGCCGAAAGGAGTCTATTCCATCTAACTCCAACTTTTCGGGATGTTCCTGTGGAAATTATCGACAACCTACAGCTTGTTGGTGTTGAGCTATCTTCAAATCTCAACCACGGTCAGTACATCGAATCCAAAGCAAAGACTGCAGCAAAAAAACTTTGTATCCTCAAAGCAGTTGCTTTAGTTATATTGTCAGACTTGATTCTGATCTATTAAACTTAACTTAAGGGGTATGATGATTGAAACAAAATATAGGGTGTAAAAAGTATAAAATATATTGTAAAAACTAAAATTTAAAGAAAAACGAAACAAACAATTTCAGGTCGGATCAAAAGTTAAAACAGAATTTAAATTATAAAAGTGGGTCCCTCTTTACTCTCTCTTAAATATCAACATACACAAAATTTGTTATACTTATAAAGCTTATAACTAAAGAAGCAAAAGCAGATGGGTGACAGGTTTCTGGTATGGTGGAGTTGCAGGTCAAACACAAGAACGGAAAGGCTGGATCTGGTATGGATTTGTTGAACGTGTTTTTGGTGAGGCAGCCTGGGTAACGCCCATGAGACTGTCAGGGCATAAAACTGAGCCCATTTTCAATGTGGTGGTATGCCAAACTTGACAAAAATATGGCAGTAAAAAGTTACTTTGGACTGAAATTTGATTTAGATTTCATTAAGATTTCATTAAGATTTCCCGACTCCAGGAAATGGAGCACTTCCTCTACTTCTCCATATCTGACTTTCGTCAGCAAACAGGTATTTTCACTTTACTTATGTTTTAGTCACCATCACCACACATTTGAAACGGTAAACTTGTAGTGAAAAAAGTTTGTTGTGAATAGTCAAATAAATGAAAACTCCGCGCTCAAAGCGCCTTCAAAAATGGGGTACCTAGCACGTCAAAATTATTACCCCAAAACGGTTTACCAAAATGTGGGAAAATATAAATATAAAAACCAATAAACTAACAAAATAAGAGATAACATGATATAAAAATTATACCATGTTACCTAGATACATATAAATACTAAATAAATAAATGAAAGTAGTAAATAAAAGAAATATAAATACATAAACTATAGGATAACCAGACATTATGCCGTAAAAATGGCACAATATCTGGCAACAGACAAGAGTGGTATCACTGCGCTAGACAGTGATATCCTGACTTCCGCAGTGAGTAGGCGTCCTTTCTGGCGTCTACCGCGAAAATAGCGGATAGAGCGACAGAAAGGGGTAGAAGATACATAAATACATAAGCAAAAGAGAGATTAAAGAATTTTAAATAAGTTTGAATCTGCCAAAGGGACGTGCTAGGCAGCCTTAAAAAAGAAAAAGAAAGAAATAAATAAAGGGAACGTTCATAATAATTGCTACGTTACAATATCAAGCACAAGTGCGATCCTGCATGGAGTACTGCTGCCACATTTGGCATGGATCAGCCAAATATTAACTGGCGGCTTTGGATTCGGTTGAAAAACGTGCAAAGAAGATAATTTGTGACCCGCGGTTGCTTGAAGCTAGGCTGCAGAGCCTTGAACATCGGCGTAAGTTTGCGCATCTGTCGGTCTTCTACAGATTACATTTCGGAGAGTGTGCGAAGCAGCTGCACGACCTCATTCCGCCGGCCCCTTTCTGCCATCGGGAATCGCGATCCGGGCGAGCGCTTCATCCTTATGTCGTGGACCTCCCAACGCTCCGCACGAACCGCTCGACCTTTATAATGCGTACGGCTAAGAAATGGAACGCGTTGCCTGCGAGTGTGTTCCCTGATCAATATAATCTGGATGACTTCAAAGCTAGAGTGAATAGGCTGTTATAAGGCGGGCATGCTTCATCTTCGGCCGCATTGTCACTTACCAACAGGTGGGATGGTGGTCTAATGCCTGTCTTGTCTGATATAAAAAATAAATCGGAGTATTATGACACCTGCTGATATAGTTCAAATTCTTTGGTTATAAAGTACTGTGCGCGCGAGTTTATGTTCATCGGACATGACCGCTTAAATAATTTGAGTAGCAATTATTGAAGGCTTGATATATCTCCAGGCCATCTCACTGCGGTTTGAGCGAGTGTATAATCCGTTCGAATGAGACGGATCTCACGCGCGCTCTGTACATATAGGCGGGCGGTAAATAATGCACATCAGCTTTAATTCATAACGCGTTGTCTTTGTGGCATGCGTGCGAGTAACATACGAAGCCAAAACAGCCGTGTGTACAGGGTATAATAATTCGTAATATTTTCATCCATATAGATGAATTATGAATTTGTGGCCTATGGGAAAGAGTCCCGTCTCTCATCAACGACGTATAATTGTAGCACGTACACGTGACAAGTTATTAGTTTGACTGACATTTATTAACTTTTCAAGAAAAAATTAGAATAAATTCTACGAACATAATATTCAATTACTTACAAATAGACGCAGATTGCTTTTTCCGCGACATACCTACCCCGAATTGGGTACGAGGTCATTCGACGGTTTGGCTTTCAGTTTTACATTGCGCGGTAGGTAGGCGCTGTCCCACCTACGTCGAGGCCACACTCCGCGCTCTAGGGTGAGCGCACATTTTTCCTAATAAACATTATTCGCGGTGCGGCTTACGACGCAATGTTTCCTAAATCCAGCCACGGCTAAATGGGCCATTGCGGGCGAATGCGGATTTCTGCTGAATTAGCCTAATAGCGCCTACTCCTTCAATTCACGTTGGTTGCACGTTTTTGGCAGTCAATTTAATTTTGATTAGCTTATAGGATCGTTATTCCGTTACTCTATTATCTTAGAAGGATCTATCGTTATATCACTCGTAAATTTGGTGAAATGCTTGCTTGCCTGTTTTACTTTCAAGGCTACCGTTTTTTTCATATTAGACTAGACAGGCACTGGACTGCTATCTCACCTATTGGTAAGTGACGATGCGGCCGAAGATAGAGCATACTTGTCTAGAAACAACCTTTTCACTCTAGCCTTGAAGGCGTTCAGATTATAATGATCAGGGAACACACTCGCAGGCATGTGTTCCATTCCTTAGCCATACGCATCTACCCAACGCAGTCTAACCAAATTTGTCGTTGTGCATACATCTCCTATGTAGCCTTACGTTTGTTCGAGCCATAAATCTAAGAGTATAAAACACCGACCGTCAACCGTACTAAAGATTACAACATTTGGTTGGTTCCAATTATTTGTCCTACTAGTTGGTGTACTTGTCAGTATGAAGAAAGTTTGAATTCTATTTTAGTTGTTGATGACCTTTTGTAGACATTTGCACGAAGTTCGTGAAAATATGTTCCTCTTTCTGACTTTTGGGGTGAGTTTATCTGTGCGAATAAAATTGGAAGCAAATACCAGTTAGCTACTTCAATTGCTTTCAATTCAAATGAAAAACATCATCTCCTCCGTTATACGGAACATAAGTATAGGTGCGGAGACACAAATAACGCCAATGTTACGACATATTAAATTTGTGTCGTCCTCTGCAAACATAATTCACTTTTTGATTTTTACAAGACGTGAGCAAACATAATATTGAACTTGGTAAAGATCCCCATTACTCGGTGTTTACATTGACTTTGAGGATTCACGTTTTCTTCAAACCGTCTGAATGCCGAAATCTGCCGCGAAGCCTGGAAGTTCCTGGAAGCTACTTTGACATAAAATATTACATCGTGTAGCTTATGCCAAACTTAATCGTTTAAAGATATTTCTTGAGAACTATTTATTATATTGTTATGTAGTGTGAGTTAGAGGAATTTAACTTAGAAGCATGGTGTTATACTTCGTGTATTGATTAAAAACCTAATTGTGCAACACATACAGAAGAGTTGTTTATTATAAGATCACTAGAATAATCAAGGGACCAGATACAACGTTGCACTTGCTTGTATAGACGCAAACCTTAGTGTTGCCATTTAGAGCACGTCCGAATAGAATAATGCATAATATTTTCCACGGTGATGGAAAGTGCTTTACAAATGGAAACACCATTGACAATTCTCTAGTTTGACAGTTTATTGTTTTGAGTAGATTCAAGTGTTTAATTTAAATACAACATTAAAATAATTGCATATATGGCATTATATAATATCAGTGAAATTAATTGTTAGGGTTTGTCTTATTTTCATTTACAAACAGTATTTATTAAAAATATATATAAAAATAATTAATGATGAATCTCCAATATCAGTTATAGTGCATTATTAATTATTTGTAGTGTGTATATTTGTGTAAGTATTTCAGTTACATAATAATTAGGCTATCGACATTAAATCATAAATAAGTTATTGGGCTGTAGAATAGAATATTACTGGCACATGGTGTCTGACAGTAGAGTATATAGATCAAGTTAAGAACTTTATACCGAAGTTTTTTAGAATTTAGAATAATTTGAATAATATATTTGTCACGGCAGTAGCACATCCCATGAGAAAATTCATGACATTATGTATGTATGTAATAATAAATCTATAATAAAATAATCTTAGGCGAAAAACCGGCTATTCCATTGTTATTTTAATAGAGCGATCTCCATTCCGCCTACTAAGCGTGAATATTACAGCAAATCCCTTCCTAATAGAGGAGGCTAGTGCAGCATAAACTGTTATGGGCTGCTGATGTGGATCATCGTCATTATTAACATAATACCGTATCAATCCACTGCTGTCCAAGCCTCTCCGAATAAGTAACATTTCACCATGTCATGGTTTGCTGTATCCAGTCTCCGAGAAGACTTCACCTTTGCCCTTTTTCAGATCGTCATTCCATCTAGCTGGAGGACGACTTAAAGTAGGATCGACGAGACGAGCCGATATTCACTCCAGTATTTTACCTCAAAACCATAATTAGATCGTTTTTGCGGTTTCTTGTCGTTTCGTTCTCAGTAGCCTCAGCCTCAGTTCTCAGTATTCTCAGGCCCCCTCTTGTCAGATTTCTCTTGGTCATGTATCGGGTTTACTGAGTTTGAAGTAGTCGTTTTTTTAGAATAGCTTTCTATCCATATGTGTATTAAGTACGTGGTAGACTTGGTATCGTAATATCTTTTTAATTCAATACTGCAATTCTTTAAAGACTCTTCAAGATGCTCATTCCTTTTGAAGCAGCTTTTAACAAGTCATTATTGATTTGCTAGAATATAGCTTGACGTTGAGCAAAGTGTGAACCTAGACCTAGGTTGCGCAGACCTTGAGAGCGACGAACTCAGTGTTACAACTGCCCCGCGCCACACTCAATAGGGATTAGAACTCCATTGATACTTGTTCCCTTCCGCGTTGCGCTAATTGCGTTACATCTCAGAGTAATTCTGCTGAATGTTCAATCAATTTGAGAAATTGAATTCAGTGAATTATGGCCATGTCACAACGGTCACTAAAACATCATGGAATGATCCCGACATTTTGAGAACCACGTGCTCTCATCGGCGAGTGATTGTCACATCTTTTCACCTATGGCACACACCACATTATTCCACTTGCTATGGTCCTGACAAATCTCTCTCGTTCCTTCCATATTCATCACCTTTTCAAACATGTTCGTCTGTTAGGCCTGAGTCGTAAGAGATGACTAGTATAAACGCCATATAACTACAACTTCTAGGAACCACTACAGTCTGGTCGATGGATGGGCATGAAAGCACTAGGGTGTAGCGTCAATTAGCAGCCAATAACCTAACATGAAGTTGTCGCTCTCCCGGTAGGGGTCGCTATCCTACCAAATGCTTATAGCGTTATCACGTTTAGTAGATCAGCTGGTCTAGCCATCTTTGACAGCTCCGCTTGCGTGATGCATGTATGGTAGAAAATTGACAGCTCGAAGTTCGACTATTTCTACCAACATCTACATTGAATCTGATTGTATAGGATCATCCGCCAATCCGCCTCCTTTGTACACCGAAAGTACGTGAATTGTCTATGGACCAAGAATTTCTACCACAAACAGCTTATGTCAGATAACGTTAGCTTATGTCAAATTCCATACATTCTTTCTACCACAAACGATTGTAGATTAACGCAACCTCTTGGCTAAGGCCGCTGTACCGCCTAGTGGTTATGTTTGATATCAAATTAATAATAAGTATTACAAGATAGTTTATATTATCCTACTATATTCGGACGAAATAAAAAATATGTTTCGTCTGTGCTACCATAAAAATAATAAAACATTATTGTTATAGTCTTGAAGAAAAACTAAAGCAGTAGCCAACTAATTATTTTGTTTTTCAGGATTTCGTAGATGTTATCATCGTTTATTTGTTCATAAAACACAGACAAGGGAGTAAAGATAAGACTGGCCTAACAAGCCCGTGCATCATTAGCATATTTACAAACACCTTTTAGCGTCTATCTGTATTATAAAAAGATACGGATCAAAATAAAATTGGCATGGTTTAGGTTGACAGAAGAAATGAATGGCCAATATAATATGGATAGGTCTTTTAACGTCTATTAATTCTATTCACTACCATTACAAGTTACCATTTATTGAGTTGTATCTTTTTAAATAAAGTTACATAATCATCATCATCTTGGCGTTAGGTCTCGGTTGCGGGGACGCGCGGCACTCGAGGGCCCAGGGTCCGCTTTTTGCTACATCTTGCCCACCACGCTTGGTCTTCGTGGCATCCTTGGTGGTGAGCTTATTGGCAGATATATCATTCTAGACGACGTCAAGCCATCGCTTCTTCGTTATATTTAAAACAACTTTACATTGTCGTGCTGTGGTCGGTCGCTTAAAATATCTCACTCAGCATGAGCCGTCGCCAAAGCCGCTGCGCTGGTTTTCCCGTAATCGATGATAACAGTTTACTGCAGAAACTGATTATTTGTAATATTCTTAAATATACCACTACCTTTGCAGTTTTTTCTTCACCATCTTGTTATAAATTCAATATACCTAGTCTGTTAAGGCATTTTAGCAATTCTCCATTAAAATTAACTTGTCTAATGTACCTCGTCAGCATTTGCAATTCATTTATTCATTTAATTCAGGTAGTAAGACCCATTGAATCATTATGTACTCATAAATACAATAAATTTATACCTACATAGATAGTATCAAAAGTTATACAAAACTGGAACTTACAACTAGATAGGTACCAAATTAAGGACACACTGTTACAACAAAACCCAGTGACTTCGGCGCTCGTAATCCCTACTTTATTTCAGAGTATTTACAGTTTGCTCGAATGCGTATCATTAGGCTTTGGATGTTAACGAGCCATGTCCTGAGTTGCACCTCAACTCTCGTACCGAGATCGTTTATGCGTTTTTTATCTTTTACGGCGGTACTCTTTAACAGAAACATTGGGGGTGGAGTCGAGAAAATATTTTTACTAGTGGATCTGGCGCGAATCACTCTTTCCTCTTGAATCACTCTATCTACTGTTGAATACCGCATTAATATCCGTTGTGTAGTTTAAAAGATCTAAGTGTACATAGATACATACGGCTCTTCATGGTCAATTTCCTTCTCCTTTTTCCTATCATGACTTAATCTACCTTTCTTTTAAAATTAATACTCCTAAACCTAAGTCAAAATTTCTACTCTTGCGTAACTTCAGGGGTATTGACTTGGAGGCACTGAGACATGATGCAGGCAACATTGACTGGAGTCCTGTGGTCGACGCTGATCTCATTGACGTGAAGGTCGAGGAGTTTCTTTCCCGCCTCGTTAGGGTTTATGACATTCACGCCCCTATTAGGAAAGTCAAAGTAAGACAAGTTCCGGCTCCCTGGATAACGCAGGAAATCAAGGAGGTCATGATGAAGCGCGATAGTGCTAGGCGACGCTACGACAAATTCCCTTCTGCTCAAAATTTTGAACGCTATAAATATTATAGGAACAATTGCGGTCGTCTGTGTAGAGGTGCTAGGAGACGCTATATACATAATTCTATTGTCGGTTCTGCACCTGCCAAAGTTTGGACGTTTCTGAGATCGCTGGGGATTGGCAAATCCTCAGCTTCTTTTGATGGTCCCTTAGATTTAAACGCACTTAACAGCCATTTCTCCACTCCGCCGGTGACCCTTGATGAAAGCGTCAAGGCTCGTACTCTAGCGCAGCTTAACAGTCAACCACTACCTCTCTGCTCCTCTTTCTCTTTTACACCTGTCGCTGAGGAGGAAGTCAAAAAGCATGTCCTTTCCATTACTTCTACTGCTGTGGGCAATGATGACCTATGCTCCCGCATGATCTCCCTCCTACTTCCTGAACTCCTTCCCATTCTAACCCACATTTTTAATTATTCTCTCACTTCGGGTTCGTTCCCTTCGACTTGGAAACTTGCCAACGTCATCCCCCTACCTAAAATTTCCAACCCATCTTCATTTTCCAATTTCCGTCCTATATCACTATTACCTTTCCTCTCCAAGGTCCTAGAACACATTGTCCACAAGCAGCTCACTGAACATTTAATATCCAATTGCCTTCTCTCCTCCTTTCAGTCGGGCTTTCGTAAAGGACATAGCACGGTTACAGCATTGTTAAAAGTCACAGACGACGTACGTTCAGCAATGGAGGATAAATCCTTGACCATTTTGGCATTGCTTGACTTTAGTAACGCTTTCAACTCTGTTGACTTCGACATTCTCCTTGCTACTCTCCGCCAACTTAATATTTCCTCCTCAACGATTGCGTGGTTTGACTCTTACCTTCGCGGTCGCGCGCAGCGGGTCCGCTATGATGAGGTTTCTTCTGATTGGTGCGATCTCGTTGCGGGCGTGCCGCAGGGTGGCGTCCTATCTCCTCTTCTCTTTTCTATCTTTATCAATACTGTCACTTCTATTATTTCTTCCCATTTCCACCTCTACGCAGACGACCTGCAAATTTATCGCCATTTCAAGGCTACAGACGTTGAGGATGCGTTTGCGAACATGAATGCGGATTTGCAACGTCATCTGTGCTTGGGCCAAATCTTTCGGTTTACTCGTGAACCCTAAAAAGTCTCAGGCAATAGTTATCGGCAGTCCATATATGTACAGAAGATTTTGTACCTCAACTAATATCCCTGACATCGTATATGATGGTATCCCTATACCGCTCAGCAAATCGGCGAAAAACTTGGGCGTGATATTTGACACCAACCTGTCTTGGACTCTGCACGTCAATGAGGTCAGCAAGAAACTCAATTTTTCCTTCCATTCAATCAAATATCTCCAACGCTTCTTACCCCTGAAAACCAAAATTTCCCTAGTCCAAACCCTACTTCTCCCCATCCTCGACTATGCCGACTCTTGTTATTTAGATGCCACCGAAGAGTTGCTTAACAAGCTGGAACGTCTTCAAAACCTGTGCATACGTTTCGTTTTTGGGCTACGAAAGTATGACCATATCTCTAAATTTCGGTCGCAGCTTAAGTGGCTCCCAATACGTATGCGTAGGAATCTCCACATTGTCTCCACCCTTTACAATGTCCTTCACAACCCCTCCGCTCCCTCCTACCTCCGTGAACGATTCCTTTTCTCCGGGTCGCAAGACAAGCCTTGCCGTTCCAGCATTAAGTCGCTGCTGGCTATTCCTCCCCACCATTCCGACTTTTTCTCCTACTCTTTCGCTGTACATGGTGCAAGATTGTGGAATTCTCTGCCTCATGAAGTACGTGATAGTTCCTCTATCACGATGTTTAAGAAGCGCGTTAAGGAGCATTATCTCTCTCTATCTGTCTAATATTGTGTATATATGTATGTATTGTATATATGTATCTATATATGTATATATATATATATATCTTTTTTATTTTTTTTAGGTATATGGTATATATGTAGAAATTTATCGATAGTGTAGTCTATTTTTAATAATTAAATATTTATGTATTGTGCACGTCTTAAACTACTTCCAGTCATCACGTTCTCTTTGCTGTAGGCCTGCTGTAAGAAATTTCTTTTTAGAAATAAGTAGTGCCTTTTGTGTCATGTATATATTTACCATATCTTTGTTACCATTTTTGTGTGCAATAAACTATTAAATAAATAAATAAATAAATACGGATAGACGGTGGGAAGCGACTTTGTTTTATACTATGCACATAGTTGTTTCTTTTATCTATATTACTCACATAAGTAATCCGCTTCCAAAATGTAATAAGAATTTTCAAATCAAATATCTTAGTTCTAAGAAAAATTCACACGAAAGCTTCGTGCAAATATGAACGTTCCACATTCGAACGTCTTTTGGCATCAAGGCCAAATACCAAGACAAGCACACGAATGCGCAAATACAGAACTTACAGTCCTTAAAAGAAAGGTAATCTAGTAGTATCAACTCGGAGCGTCGGTGGCCGAGCGGTTAGAGTATACGACTCGTAAGCCAGAGGTCCCGGGTTTGAATCCCGCTCCGGCCATGTACCAATGACTGTTACTACAATGACTGTACCAGTTATGTACATTAGTTGAATACTAACCATGATCCAATCTGGTCAGGTTCCCCTGGTCGCAGGGTCATGGAGGTCAGATGGCAGGCGCTCCACTGTAATTACCTGACCTGCCGAATCCTGGATCATGGTCAAGGCGCACCTCGGGCCCTCGTGCGCGAGAGCACAACCGCGACGTTAACGCCAAGATGATTATTATAATCTAGTAGTATTAACTAAAATCTGTCTCTTTGCCTGTTACGTTATCTAACTGTTGCCCAGATTTTAGTGTGACATTCGGAGCTCTTGGGAAAAGCCCGTGTAATCTTTACATATCTAATCCCTTCATAGAGATTGAGGACGGCACAAATCATTATAAGATATTACGGCATTCAAACAGAGAGGAATTATATGAGGGTACGTAGTGAAAGTGTAGTGAATAACCACGAAAGTCTTAAAACTTATATATGAGGGAAGATAGAGGGAATAGTAAAAAGGCATAATTCAAAGTAATCGACCGTAAGTGGACCCAAATATGCAGTAAGTTATGCCTACCATTTTGTTGCCAATAACAATGATGTCAAGGGCAGAAAGGTCTCAAAGCCAGTACCGTATTGGTACATTATACACCATATTAGAAGTGCCTAAAAGCCTTGAAGCCTTTATTAACCTTATTAGAACAGTAGACCGTTGATCATATGATATTAAGCTGAATTCGTTAGTCTCTGCCTACCCCACTTGTGGGACAGAGGCGTGAGCTTTATGTATGTATGTAGTTCGTACGATTCTAGTGCAATCGGCCTGCATCTTGGCCCCATAACAACGCTAGATAGTTGCAACGACGCCTAATCCCTACAGGCGGCAGCTGCCAAATTTGCAAGCGAACTATTCTGATCGATGTCGCCGCAATCTGCCACCATGACGTATGTTCCAGATATTGATCGCTCGTACCCCACTGTCCAAGCACCGAACGAATTTGGGTATGTATTGTATCTGACGGTTTCAGTTATTATTAGTTACATGTGCGGTACGACCCACCTTATGGTTTTAACCTTCGACTTTTTGCTTGTATTAGCAAATATGACATGTAATGTAACTCCGGGTAAACATGCGACATGAGACCGCTACATTTTATTGGGGCGCAATTTGGATTCGTCTTTATAATACCGAATCTTTATTTACATATGCGTCATTACTTCACGTTTGAGGGTACTAGGTTTAGTCTTTTTGTATAAGTAGAAGGCTCTCACGCACTGGAACTGAAGTGCGTTTTCTGCCTAGCCAGAAATAGTGTTATGTAATTAGATTTCCATTCTAGATTTGTTTGTGGCACAGTAAATCCATTAGGATTCATTCATCCATGACAGATGAATATGGAACATTTTATGACTGGCTTTGCCGCCGGTATCTTACGGTGAGGGAAAACATCGTGATGATACTTGCACATTCAAGCGACTGAATGTGTAACCATGATCCAATCTGGTCATGTTCCTTTGGTACCAGGGTTACGGAGGTTAAATGATAGTAGCTCCACTGTAATTACCTGATCTACCAAATCCTGGATCAAGGCGGAACTCGGGCCCTCGTGCGCGAGAGCACAACCGGGACATTAACGATAACATCATTATTTTTAATCTGTGTAAATAAATCAAGACCACCTGCCATTATCCCACTACATGGAGTCGGAATAACATGTCTCTCGTTTTAGAGTCATGTTGTAAAACAGTTTAGGGTTCATGTTTTTATACCACTAAGGTTACAAACAAGCTTACGGCTTAGTTTACCTAATACCGTTAGGTAAAATGTATGCAGTAATTTGTGTGCAAACCCTGGATACAGCAGTTGTGTCATAAAGCCAGTACTATGTTGTATATGTTAGTGGCAACTTAGCTCGCTCCAGTCAAAAGTGGCCACCGTCGTCAAAACTCCCCTAGCCTCACTAAATCTACAGGGCCGATCCAACTTCCAGGTAAAGTTATCAAACTCTGGAATTCTACAATTAACGGAGCGTGTGCTCAGCACAAACTTCCATATTTTAGCATAGGTGAACACCAGTTTCTAATATGCCCGAAAATATATGGGGCCTCCGTTTCGTGGAGTTTTACTCGAAGTTGCAATGAGGCCCACGGGTGCGATCAACTATACTTACACCGGGTTAATATCTACGCTTTTCGGTGTCAAGGTTCGGTGGAGGCAAAATTCACATAGTTGGCCGGAGTTTCGCTAGCTTTTCATTTCATTTGCTCGGAATGGGAATAATTTTAAGCCACATAATTCTGACCCAACCGGTTCGGCGATTCAGAATATTCTCGCTTAGATTTTAACAAAGCGCTGAATAATATTTTGTATGGTAGTTTAGGAAAGTGTTTCATTACCGCGTCAAGTTATTGGAAGGAATCCAGACAGAAAATAAACTAATAATGATGTAATAGATATGCGGTCGGTTGATTTATATGATTCGGCCTATTAAAATATTCAAGCATTCGAAATGCTATTGGCGCGTAAATCTCGCAGTCGATCGTAAAAACTGTTCCCAAGAGCAAAGAAAGTAGCTCTATTCCATTCGGTCCGGGGCTACCATTGTCCTCATACGCACTCACAGAAAAAGACCAATTTCTGAGATTTCCGAAGGGCTTAGCTTCATTTCCTTTTATATCTCCCCAGATACTAAATTCGTTCAGGCAATAATAAAAAATCGTCGGGGACACCCGGAATGGACTTGACGTAAAATTTACTCCCAATCCCTCCCAAGATTGAGTCACATAACGCGACACGTCCACTGCAGGTGACGTGAGGTCGAATCACCCATGCTACATACAATTTTTGTAAATAAATTATTCCTGTTATTCCTGTCATACGTCGCTTGCCCGCACTCATCCTAATTCGTAGGTTCTTGTACTGGGCACAGAAAATTGGATTGCTGTTAGATGTCGTAATGGAATATTATGATTACGTTACACAGTTGATTAGCTAAAGGACACCCAGCATAAAAATAGTTCCGAGTAATATTCCCCGAATACTTCTTTCCTTATTTATATTTAGGATTCATACTAATTCATTACGTAAATATATTTTAATGTCATAAGTTACAAAAATACATTAAAGAGTAAAAACACCCATCTGATAGCAACTGTGTTCGATGGAACGTATCCTTTGTGAAGGCGCAATATAAAAGGGCAATATAACCTTCCGCGTAGCGTGTACACAGTGGACGCGTCGTGTATGTGTGAATAATCAAGTGTTCAATTGGCATGTCCCCGACCCATCCTAAAAGGGGTCACGGGTTCAACTCCCAGACGAGATAAGGGTCCCTGTTTCGGTTTGATTGGATTGTTGTGTCTTCATTATTTCTCTCAACACGACAAGTAATTCAGCTCGGGGCCAAGAATTTTGGGACGTTATCGCCGGAGAGGGTCACTGCTTTAGAAATTTAATTTTGTATTTTCTTCGAAAATTGTAACGAAGTATGTGGTTATTTTGTGTGTAAGTATTTTGATTATTATTGTTTATTTTATAAATAAACTCTCTTATTTTTACTAGTCTGTTTCATATTCTTAATTTTATTCGTATTCATATTTGACTTTTATCTACAAGTACTATTTTTACCGTGATGTGCTGCGTAGCGGGTAGCTATTTATATTTACCACCTATTATAAAAATCTAATAATAAAGTTCTGTGAACTCATAGCTTGATATTCTCACAATTTTACCGAATACTTCCGGGCTAGGTTGGTACTTAAGTACTTATGTAATCTGTTTATTTATGGCCTGGGACTGGTTATTATTATTGAAGAATGAAATTGTTTTTCTTCCCACTTAAGGGAGAACACCCCTCGGCAGTGGAGATCAGTCGGCTGAAGGGTCAGGGCGAGAGAGAGAGGAATCGGGAGACAATCCTCGCATTATCCAGCAAGACCAATCGCTGGAGCCTCGCTACCACTGGTCTGTCACTCAGTTTCAACCTCTTCAGATGCCCGCGAGAAGAGAAGTAGTTAATAGTTATTATTATAACTATCCGAAGGTTTATTTTATAGGCTGGTAACACAAACGCATACCTACTATCCTATAAACAAACCTTCCAAGTTAGGCATAAGTTGCGTGCATTACGGTTGTAGCTAAACATTTAAAGTTTTGGTATGTTTATTCACTTAGTTGTATATAATATAAGTAAAGATAGATGTTTCGGCTGTCTCACCCACGTCAAGTTGGCAAGGCCTGCCTACGGCCGGGCATGTCTGAAAGAACATCATATTGCTTGCCCATAACTTGTTCAAGTCATATTACGACATAAAAGGCTTTATGTCAAGCGCGCTCGCCTCTGGCGTTGTGTCGATATAACTGAATGCGATTTTCGGGGTCTCCCATCGGTTTTATGGGCTGTCAAAAAATGGTTTAAACGTAATATTAGTTTTAAGTTATTCTGGAATCACATATTTTTAACATTTATAAATTTAGATTGTTGTTGAGTGAATGTACCACTCTCGCATCCATATCCATTATCTACATTGTATCTTGAAACTAGGAGCGTCGGTGGCCGACTGGTTAAGGTATCCGACTCGTAAGCGAAAGGCACCGGGATCCAATCCCACTTCAATCATGTACCAAGACTCTTCTTTGAGTTATGCACATAAGTTACTCTTACGGTGAGGGAAAAACATCGTGATAAAACCTGCACAATCAGGCAACTGAATATCTAACCATGATCCATTGTGATCAGGTTTCCCTGGTAGCAGGGTCATGGAGGTCAGATAGCAGTCGCTTACCTGGAATTATCTGTTCTAACAAATCCTGGGTCACGGTCAGGGCGGACCCCGTGCCCTTGTGAGCGAGAGCACAACCGAGACATTAACGCCAAGATGATAATTATTATTTATACTGTGTACCTTGAAACTACTTGAAACCTCAAAAACAAACGTGTTTGTCGTAAGCACCCGTTACTTTTTAATTCGATTTGTAAGATTGCTGATTGCTAATCTTTAGTATGAATAAATGGAATTTCGTCGAGTTCGGTGTCTGCGCCAGGCTTTCCGCCAACTTTGTCAGAAGTCCACGTATATTTCATGGTCACGATAGAAAAGTTTTCATAGCTCTTAGGAGTTTGCCGGGATTTATGGAGTGTGGTGTTTTATGGGACGTCAGTGAGGCCTTGAATGAGACATTTCAACGTTCATACATCTGGGAGGTATAGCCATGAAATGTTTCAGCTGATGAAAATAGGCTTTATAGAACTTAGTAAGTTTCTTTTTTCTAACCAGTCCGCTGCTGAACTTGAGTCTTCTCGACATTGTTTCTCATGAAGTATCACAGTTGAAAAAAAACACACGCACACACAATATTATCTTTATCATTAAATATATCTCAAATGTATTATCTTGTGTAAGAGTAATAAAATAAATCTAAATCTATTGACTTGACTCTCTGTACATTATATGCCTGCTTTATCTAAGCTCCTTCTACGATGTCCGTAAAAATGGTTGTCTGGAAGAGATCGCTTTTACCGATAAGACCGCCTCTGTACTATGTTGTCATATTGTAACAATGTTCTGCTGTCCTTGTATGTGCAATAAAGAGTTATAATGAAATAAATAAATATTTACAGAGACAAAAGGAACACGGTATGGTTTTTGTTTTTTCTAAGGTAGGTTGTCTTTATTTAATTTTCCTTGAAAATAATGTTTATTAGTTGTAAGTAAATATAACGAAAAAAGGGAAAAACAAAGGAAATATACAATAAAAATTTAAAAAAGTCGTCCGCACTGCTGCCCCACTGTAGTTGATTATATGTAATTTATATTTCATGTCAGTATTTCGTATTTTTTTAATAACAGCTGTCCAATCCCCTATTTACGCGATTTGTTATTCAACAAGATATTTATGGGAAGTAGTTCAACTTTTAAATAGAGCTATCCAATTCCATTTATTACTTTCCGAGGTGTTCGCGTAGAAGTTACCGACAGACAACCTACAGCTCCTTGGTGTTGAGCTATCTACTAATCTCAACTACGGTTAGAACATCGAAAATCAAATACTGCAACCTAGAAACTTGGTATCCTCTTAAGCCAAGACCACAGGCTAAGGCCTCTTCAAACCAGTTGCTTCAGTTATATAATGCTCAAGTCCGATCCTGCATAGAGTACTGCTGACACCTCTGGGATGGATTAACCAAACACCAACTGGCCGCTTTGGATTCGGGAGAAAAGTAGCATAAAATGAATAATTTTTGACTGCAATTGATTGATGCTAAGCTGCAGAGCCTAAAACATCGGTGTAGGGTTGGGTATAAATAGACGTTCCATAATTATAACGTAGATAGTCTTCCAGCTATCTGCGCAAACCGCTCTGGTTCAAACTTTATAATGCGTACGGCTATACTACACACCACGTTGCCGCAAGTGTGTTCCCCGATCATTATAAACTGGATGCCTTCAACGCTAGAGTGAATAGGCTGTTCCTAGACAGGCATGTTGCAACCTCGGTCGCATCGTCTTTTACCACCAGTATGGCTAGGACATGTTGCTCTCGCACTCGATAAGCGAGAAAACGCGCAACAAAGATACTGTTATCTCTTTCATCTTAGTATTGACAGAAGGAAACAAACGCTCTCTCGCGACGCGAGCTTTGTCGCGGACACACTTGTGATAGCCGTGCAGGTGAGATGGCACATACACACTCACGTGCACATCGCACAGGTGTAGGGAATGGTTAGACTAAATATAATGATTAAACTAAATAAATTGGAATAGGAGAAAACAAGGCTCTAAGTTTAAATGCACACTGCCCTAGGCTTGTCGCATTCACCTTCCATGTGCAGCCTTTCGTAGATCATCTTCACAAATAAGTAAAAACCACCCCGCCCCAGTCGTAACTCCACCTGGGCATAGGGCCTGGGGTGGTAAAGGCTGAGCCCTTTTGGAGGCTGTACAAGCCCCCTGTCACTCCAGCTTGTTATTTCTGAGTGCTATGTCGGTGAATTTGATTCTTTTTTGGAGATTACGTCGAATCTTGTGTCGAATTTTATGCACTATGATGAGTTCGCCACTCGGTATGCCTCCTAAATCCTAATACTGTTCTCGAAGGCGAGGTAGACTCAGATCGTCCGCTGGGGATCCTGAGACTGATAGAACAGTCTCGGGAGCCGATTGGCAATGGCACCCCGTTATGGTGTATTATTATTATTATCTTTATTTATTTTCTATAAATATCTAAACTCTTTGCAAAGTAATTTTTTTTTTAAATAATGTTAGAATTGTTATTATCTCCTTCAGAGAGACTGATGATTGACCCTAACCATGGAACGTACAATGGCCTCAAAATCTGCATCTATATTTATTTTGTGGATAGAAAATACAACACTTCCCATAACAAAATATTCAAAACCCCTTTAAGTCTTTATAACAATAGTAGTATACAATAGCATCATCATCATATCAGCCAGAAGATGCTTACTGTTGCATAGGCCTCCCTCAGAGATCTCCACAAAGGCCAGTCTTGTGCCTTCCGCATCTAGCTGGTACCTGCGATCTTACCCGATCATCAAAGTGGTATAGTATAGTAATCGATTAATTTAATGAAACCCAAACTGGAACACCAAAATATCTTGGAGGTATACCAAAAAGCTCGTCAAACTTTATACGGCGCGGAACAGACGCTGCGGGCTTTTAGCGGCCAAAGTTTTAACTGCACGACGTTTACTCAAAATGCAAATTACAGGCTCCATATAGAAGGGGCGGGGTTGGCGCCCCCTGTATGTGATACACGGGACCCCAATATTAAACCACACGATCGCGTCATAAATTTAAACACGCTGTGTGTACGCCGTAATTTTGGACTTACGTGATGTTTACAGGTTTTTAACTGCTCGCCTAGAGGGATGTTCGCGTTACAGCGAATCATTTAGCAGTGATAATGAGTTAACGACCGCGTGGGGCCGTAGTACCTACGACTACAATTCAAATTACTTACTACTATTGGACGTGTGGTGTCCGACTGAGAAGAATATCACCAACCCCTTACACTCGTGAGTGTCGTAGAAAGAGACTAATGTTTCGCCGCAAAAGATCCAGAGCCTTTGTAGGCTGGAAAATGGGTAGCAGCGTTTTCCATTGTTATATTTACAACACTGCGATCTCCAAATCGCCTCCCAAGCGTGGAGATTATGGTAATAATCTCCACTTTCGTGTGAGAGGCCCTTAGTCCTGCAGTGGACTGTTATGGGCTGTGATGATGATACTATTATAAGTGGCGCTTCTGCAGTGTACTAGCAATGTAGGTATAACCCGCGTCACGAAAGAAGAGACTTGTCAAGTGGAGGGGATTTCGCGCAGGTAATCGTAAAACATTTTATAAAGTCAGACATTAAGCGCGATATTTCAAAATATTACTTAGGCGAAAATGAATTGGTGATGAATAATTTCGCAATGTTATTCCATTCACAATGTAATTTTGATCGACGTAATTCCCAAGTGATCGATGTAAAAAGTATGTCTTTGTCTTTGTAAAAAGTATTGTATCTATCGTGTTCAATTGTGTGTGAAGTCCAGTGTATTTTTGAAATATAATTTAAGAAAGATCAACAGCTTCGAAATAGTTGTAACATTAACAATAAAGAGCCAATTATAGGTCTAGTCTAAGAAGCTGTCCAGGTACAAAAGACCAGAGGAAATAAATGGTTTTGATCCCTTTGTGATGTAGGTACGGTTGATTTTTGTTTGACATCTACGATTCTTTTACGACAACAACATTCTTATGTTTCATGCAACAAAAATACAGAAACTACGCTCCAGACAGACATTACAACTTCTATTAACTCCGCGTCGAAAATAAGACGGCGGTTAATTTAAAATTTTACTCTCATACTCATTTGAAAGTCGCAAGTTTCTTGGAAATCGTCGTGTATTTCGAGACGAAAAAAAAATCCTGAACTCCATCAGAAGTTCCAGGCAACTGTAGCGTCCTCAAGTGCAATCAAAGTTATCGAAGTCCCGGCGAGTTGGCGGCTTTGTCGCAGTTTAATTTACTTTGCACTCCACGTCTTTGTGTTTCTACATTTTTGCGCCGCGTTCAAGGTGTTCCACGTGTTGTTTTAGTCTGATTTACAATTCGAGTCTGTAATTGATTATTAAAAACGTTGGTTTTGAAATAATTCATCGTTGTAATAACTCTGTATAGTTGTTTGCCAAAATTAATGTTTCAAGGCACATGGCACGATATGCGGCATCCATTTTAAAAATATATTAAAAGAATTATACATTTTTACGCTATATGTGACAAAAAAAGTGTGTGTTTTAAGAGAGGTAGGGCATAGCGGGGTATCTCGTTCGAATTGGAGCCGCCCGACTGGGGAAGTACCTCCACCTTACAGAATATCGCAGCTAAATAATACTCTTTTAAATAGTATTGTGTTTCTGCCGGTGAGTAAGGTTTCCAGTGCTCCATGGGGTGGGAATTTGGGGAACCGTCGCTTTGGCAGTGGAGTGGCATTTGCCTTTTGCTGCCAGAGCTACGTGTTATACAGGTAGGCAACGCATTAGCGATACTCTTGGTGATGCTAATGTCTATAGGCAGTGGTGACCACTTTCCATCAGGTGGCCCGCTTGCCTGTTTGCCTACGGTATGACATAAAAAAAAAAAAGAAAAAAAGATTTAATCTCATAGATTGATTTTTTTTTATATTTCACGATGAGCCGAACCCAACAAAAGTTTTTCGTTCAATAAACACTTTCAAACAAATGGTTGCTTTTTATAAAGTGACACGTAGCTGTAGTGCCACTCCTAAATTAAAAAAATAGATAACATGAGGTATAAGCTGAATAAATATTTATACTCAAAATATCACATAAAAATTTGAACCACCTTGTACAGAAATCAGTTTGACACCTTCCCCATTTAATGAAACTCCCTCTGTGTAAGAGACTTCGCCTACGACGATATTGCCTAAAAAGCTACCTTTATAATAATGAAAAGGGAACTTTCTTTTATACGAAAGAAGATTTTTATTTAATATTCCACAATTCCAATTCAGAAAGTTACTCTGAAGGTTTGCATTAGCTTAACTAAGATTGCCAGTTTTTGTAGATCGTGGCATAAGTACGTTTGTGTAATTGTTGTTGATCCTATAAAGATAAAAAGGGAATCTTTGTAGGATTACTTTGTTGTGCGTCAACGAGTGAGTCCGTAACGTCAACTCAAATTTTTCCGCTTTTATAATTTGTAACGTGACGATATTATCGTGGACGTCTACGATATAGGGGTGAGGTAGCATGAAAGGGACACGTATTAAAAGGGATAATTAATAATCGATAATAAAGAAACATCTCGAGACGACAACATTTGTTCTGTGGCAACCAAGAAGCACAACAGCGACCTTAGCCAAGAGGTTTCGTTAATCTACAATCGTTTGTGGTAGAAAAAATTTACGAGATTTGACATAAGCTAACGTTATCTGACATAAGCTAACGTTATCTGACAAAAGCTGTTTGTGGTAGAAATTCTTCACGTAAACAATTCACGTACTTTCGGTGTACAAAGGAGGCGGATTGGCGGATGATCCTACACAATCAGAGTCAATGTAGATGTTGGTAGAAATAGTCGAATTCGACCTGTCAATTTTCTACCATATACGCATCACGCAAGCGGAGCTGTCAAAGATGGCTAAAATGTCACACTCCTGTCACATTATATAATGTTGCCTTCATGTCACTTCTCCCCTATATCGTGGAAGTCCACGATAATATCGTCATGTTACAAATGATAAAAGCGCCCACTTAGTTGTAAAAAATCAGACCTTAAACTCAAACCTCCCATCCCGCTCAAACCTGAACGTACAGGCGAATGTTCCTCAATATTCATTCCTTGTAAGGTACATGACATTGAAAGGCTATTAATAGTAATCTATTAAGGACTCGGTTGCCAAGTAGGTAGATACCATAGCAGCCTCAAACAGAGTTCCCAGGGACTGTATTCTAAGCCGCCATTGAGTGTAATATAATTAACCGGGTCTCCGTGAACCTAATACATTTATTATAGTACCGCAATCTCTCTAATTCGTCCCAATGGCTTTTATTCATCCCTAGAGGAGCTTGTGGAGCGATCATTGAAAAAGATATTGTGATTCGTGGTAATAGCCCCTTAGCGAATATGGATACGAGTATATGGTATTAATTTGATATTACGGATATTACGAGCTTTATTTTGTTGATTAACCGATTTCCTAAAAAGGAGGTTTTCAGTTCGTCGCGTATATACCTATATAATATTTACTAGCTTTTCCGCGACTACATCCGCGTGGAAATCGTTTTTATTACAGTTATTGCCGAGTTACCATTTTAAATGACCTCCATATTGTAGAATGCTTGTACTACAGGGCGGTCAAGCTGTATCATGATGCCCTCACCGCAAGAGTAAAGTACATAACTCAGAAAAGAGTCGTTAGTACGTGGCTGCATTGGGATTCGAACCCAGTATCTCTCGTTCCGAGTCGGACACCTTAATCACTCGGCCACCGACACTCCTATCACGAATCATTAACGACTGCTATTAAATAAAACCAATCAGTACAAATTTCAAATTTTCAGTGTTAATACACTTATATAAATACATCGCTAATTATAGGCAATTTTTATAACCCCTACAGCTACACTGGATCATACTAAATTGAATACGTGTAAAGTTTTATGAGCGGCTTAAATCGTAAATTTACCGGTAATGTGTGAAAATGCGGCTGAATATAGGTCAGGTGGTCAAGTGGTCAGGCAAGCCGCTTGCGTGACAAAAAACTTTGCTTCGTATTTCAAACTAATTAAAAGCCACTTTAGCCTGTAATGGGTTAATGATAACCTTTCGTAACATCGGGAATGGATAGCTTTTACAGCACACGTTTATTGTATCCGTTAACCAATGCCAACAAGTTGAAGTGAGGATTTTAAATGATCAATCTGTTTCGAAAATCGCTGTAACTGAAAATCCACTCTTTGTATATGGGCAAACAGTGGCTTTTCACTTGGAAAGACCAATGAGTGGAGAAAAAGATTGTAATGGCGGACTTCTCTATGTAAAGTTCAATATTTTCATGTCCATGTAACTAATTAAATTATGTTTATGATTAAGTATGACAGCATATGCAGATACAGTCGCGAAATGTTGTTTACCTTTTTTAGCCTTGCTTTAAGTAAGTAGGTGCCTATCATTAATATAGTAACCTAACAGACAATTTCGATTTATTTTGTAATAACGTGAGAAGCAACCGGTAGCGTCGTGGAGAGCGTCGGTAGCTGGGCGGTTGAGTATCCAACTCGTAAGCGAGAGGTACCAGGTTCAAATCCTGAACCTGCGGCCATGTACCAATGACTCTTTTCTGAGTTATGTACATTAGTTAAATTCTAACCGATGCTCTTACTTAGCTAAACCTGCAAATTCAGGCAACTGAATTTGTAACCATGATCTAATCTGGTCAGATTCCCCTGGTAGCAGGGTCACGGAGGTCAAATGGTAGTCGCTCCACTGTAATTATCTGATCGCCAAATCCTGGATCATGGTCAGTGCGGACCCCGGGCCCTCGTTCTCGAGAGCACAACCGGGCATTAACGCCAAGATAATGATGATGAATGTGAAAAGCATCGATGTCGAAATGTTGTTATAGGCAAGTAGGTGCCTGTCATTTACAATGACAGTGCATGAATCGTAGATGTTATGGGCGACAGTTACCACCTTTGGTTACTGCTTTTCATCGATGGGCTGCCTGCTCATTTGTGACTGAGAGTAAACAAATGTTAATTTTTCAGGATCATTCCAAATAATTTCACACACGAGAATAAAATACAAATAACAATAATACAACCGATCCATTACCGGCTCTAATATTGTTTGTCGATCGTAAATGTTTATGATTATTGACGGTGAATTACGACCTTATTATCTAATAGATAAAGGCGGTAATAAAAATTGTCGCGGTCGTATACTGTGCGGGCGGGTGGATGCTATTTTCATTAGAGTATTAAGTCGAGCCGTCGCATTTCGGCTAGTGATGGAAGTGTTGGGGTCGGACGAGTACGTGTCTCTTGATATTTTATCTAGACTTTGTATGTATAATTATCTTGGCGTTAATGTCAAGGTTGAGGGTTCACGTACGAGGGCCCGGGGTCCGCCTTGACCATGATTTGGCAGATCAGGTAATTACAGTGGAACGACTGCCATCTGACCTCTGTGACTCTGCTACCAGGGGAACCTGACCAGATTGGATCATGGTTACACATTCAGACCCCTGAATGTGCAGGTTTTATCGCGATGTTTTCCATTACCGTAAGATTTGTCTAGACTTTGTATACCTACTCGTATTTATTATGATCATGCTTATCTACTAAGAAAACGTACAATCACAATGTTTTTGAAAGTCCTACTAACATTTTAAACCATTCTTCAATTCAATAAGTTATAAAGGATTTTCGATAAACTGATATTTCGATGTAATGAACATTCGACATTGTATAACAGATTCGACCTCCGTTCATCATAATCATCATCACCGTTGATTAATCGTCACCGTTAATCATCATCATCATCTTAACCTTTAGACTATCCACTATCTGTTGTGGGTTCGGTGGGTCTACGGGCCTCGTTACCCGACGAATGACGAGCGATTCAGCCTGATTTTAGGTATTCATCACTTGTCGGTAGGATTTTATAAAAACTTGATATGAGTCTGCATATTACACATCACTAGCTCCCCGGCACAGCTCGGAAGCATTAATCTGTTTACGAGATATCAGGTTATGTAACCAGCCTACCTGGAATTATCCGTACCAGAGTTATTACGCTCCCGATTTAGATTCCTACATTGACAGAGTACTTAAGAGGTGTTGGCAGCTATAAGGTATTGAGAAACTACTTACTACCGAAACAAGTAGTTTCTCTATGCTACTAGGGAAAGGTTATTATATACAATAGTGTGAATTACGAGTACGAATATGATGTCCTGGCTTCTACTACATAGCGAAAACGATGTAATGTAATAATTATCACTTCGCCTGGTATTCGGGATCCTCGCATCGTAATTGTGCTAACATTGTCAATCCATTGATTTTTGGTCCTGGGTCTCTTTTTTCTGATACCGGCACGCTTAGACACTCATAAGGCTGTCACGGATGTACTCGTTACGTACACGGCCTAGTCGCGTTACCGCGACACCGCGATGTTTTCATTTCGCTGGAGTGAAGTTCGTGGATGATGTTCGTCAGCATCGACCAAGTCTCGCAGAATAACAATTGCTACTACTATATTACTTTTGAAGATGCTAATTATACTTAATTACTGATGATAGATACCTAATACCCACATTGCTGATAATTTTCCGAGCGCATTTTGTTTCCTTAAAAATACAAGGATATCTGACGTAAAATTAAAAGTTCACAAAGAGATACATAAAGCTGTATATTTATATAAAATTCTTAATTTATATAAAGCACATAAGTCCTATACGAATATGGATACCCAATTTTGGTAGTATTTCGTATTAGGTATATTAAAATATTGCGAAACTGCGACGCGTCCAACTTCGAATCCCACGGGCTTAAACCGAGACAGCATCGAAACGGAATCGTCCAAAAGCTTTTGCGGTACACACTGAGAATGAAAATGTGAAAAATCGTTACCTTTGCGCCAAAAGTAATATCCAGGCGACTTGGGAGTGCCCTAATCTACACTAATATTATAAAGAGGAAAGATTTGTACCTATTTTTGTATGTTTGTATGTTTGTAATGAATAGGCTCAAAAAGTACTGGGCCGATTTAAAAAATTCTTTCACCAATAGAATGCTACATTCTTCCAATTTGACATAGGCTACATTTCATTTTGAAAAAAATTAGGGATCCTTGGTAAAATTTGAACAATGTAACCGAAGGTGTTGAAAAATGAGTCTTAAAATGTCTTTCGTCGAATGCGCTGCCGAAACTATTAGCGATAGAACAAAATAATGTACAACAATATTGAAGAACATCATAATGTCTACAAAAAACTCCGCGGTAGCATATGTCCAACTATTGTAGTTATGTCACAATAAGTGTTCTTTTATTTTCAAAATTTAATTAAAATGCCGCCGCTAAAAAACGCTCTTTATTTGTACCTTGGTATTAATCCTTATCAAAATCAATTACTTCATATTCACGACTGCTTCAATACCTTTATATAACTTTTTGAATTATTCAATTCAGACATTCCATTCGAAAGATATCACGAGTTTAAAAATGTGAATATTAGAAAAAAGTCGCGTGTTCGCCGCTCAGCCCGCTCGGCTATCTAGGCAGCATGGGGTACGTACGGGAGCAGTCAATGTCAATATAAATTAATAATAATTTTTAATAAATAAAAATATTTGTGAAAAAAAGTGTTTTATATCCAAATTTCCAAAAATAAATAATTGTCTACCCCGTGCGAAGCCGGGACGGGCTATCTATACTAATAATATTATAAAGAGGAAATGTTTGATTTTTTGTTTGTTTGTTTGTATTGAATAGGCTTCGAAACTACTGGACCGATTTCAAAAATTCTTTCACCGTTAGGAAGCTACACTATCCGCGGGTGACATAGGCTATATTATATTTTCTAAAAAATTACGGATCATTAATAAAACTCCAATAATGTAACCCAAGGTGTAAAAAAATACCCAAAAAATTCCTTACATCGCGTGCGCTGCGAAAACTATTGAAGATAGAACAAAATAATGTACTACGACTTTGCAGAACACATCATTATCTACAAAAAGTGTCGCGACAGTATATGTATAACTATAATGTTATGTCACAATAAGTGTTCTTTTATTTTCAAAATTTAATTAAAATGCCGCCGCTAAAAAACGCTCTTTATTTGTACCTTGATATTAATCCTTATCAAAATCAATTACTTCACATTCACGACTGCTTCAATACCTTTATATAACTTTTTGAATTATTCAATTCAGACATTCCATTCGAAAGATATCACGAGTTTAAAAATGTAAATATTAGAAAAAAGTCGCGTGTTCGCCGCTGAGTCCGCTCGGCTATCTAGGCAGCACGGGGTACGTACGGGGGAGTCAATGTCAAGAAATACGGCAGTCAGGAGCCGGGTCGCCCCTTCCCTCTAAAATGGTTGAGGAGACGGTTGGAACTTTTGTGATCGTAATATGGCGTCCTGTTTGTAACGGGACACTACTCAGTACATACTTAAGTATAATATAATTACTTCATATTATAAAACGAAGTCCCACGCCGTGTCTTACTGTCAGTCTGTACGCGATAAACTCAAGAACTACTGAACGGATTTTCATGCGGTATTCACACACAGACTACATAGTGCGGTTTTAGACAACGTGATTCATGACGAAGGTTCAGGTTTACTTACTTTTTTTTACTACCCGTGCGAAGCCGGGGCGGGCCGCTAGTAGAATATAATTTGCACTTGGCACACATCACAGTACGCAGTGTCCTTCACAGAATCGTGGTCCCAGCCTCCCCCGGGCTATTACTGGGATTACAAAAAGGGGAAATTGAGAAAATTACAACACACTTTACTAACCTATATATTATGATTATATATACATACGTCATATGGCCAAGCCCATTTTTCTGAAAAAAAATTATTTTCGTCCTTAAATTTATTTTCATACAATATAAATTAAAAATATACAAATTTTTAGGTTATTAAAATGCATAATATATAAAAATCTAAATCTAGAGTGGCGCCAGCAACGTGGCGTGGTCCAGGCTACTGCTAGTTAGGGCTGCAGAGACAGGAAAACCCTGACAATACCCACCGTTTCCAGGAGTACCGTCTCTGTTTCTGTCCCAAGGGCCAACCATCTAGCGAGTAGGTCAAGGCAAAATGTATATGAGACCGTTCACTGCAGCGACTATCGGAGCAATGATTGTCAAACCAACATCCCGCAGGGCGGTCACTATCATTATTATTATTCTCATAAAGAGTTTTATTTGGGAAGTTAGATATTTCCGGGCATGACCGCTGCGCGAGCAAAATGTAATTTATTATTTATTGGTAACGTGGCTATTATGATTATGGTAAACTGTTTTTAATCCAGTCAGTCCAGTCGATTTGCCAATCCCTCTGTCCAATACGTATATTGAATGCAAAATTGTGACAATTCAACTATATTACGCGGATTGACGTGGTTATAATCAAATTTTGTCTTATTCTTCTTCTTTAAAATTACCTATACGGTGGTAGGACTCCTTTTGTCAAGTGGTAGAAAGATATCTGTTTGTCAAGTGATAGGACTCTGCCAGCCTGAGGAGTCCGCCCAGGTGATTACCACCGCCTTCTCTATTTCTGCCGACAAGCAATAATACTTTTGTTGTTGTGTACCAGTTTCAAGGATAACGTATGCGATATTTCATGCCCTCACATGGATAACGCGGTATGCAGTCCTACGTTTTTGTTACATACAATCTAACTAAATTACATTAATCGTATAGTTGCTGCTTACCATCAGATGGAGTATCTGCTCGCATGTCACTAAGTAGCATACAAAATCCGAAGTAGGTAGACATAGACATAGTTTTATTTGGTAATAACTACAATTATATCAGACAAGTTGTAATTATATCAACAATGATAGGTATAACATGTTAAAACTAGGGCACATGTTCGTGTTGATGTAGCCAATGCCAGCTGAATTGTGAGTAACAAATTGAGGCGACGTTACGGTACTATTATTCACGTACGGTTCCTACAATATCACTAGAGTACCTAATTACCTATAGTGCAGGTAGCGTCGTTCACTCTGCTGCAGCTTTAGTGCGATTTCTCGAAGCAGCCCGAAAGCTCAGACATGTACTTTTTATTTAATTCTTCAATCACTGCAAGCTGTGAAAGCTTATTTGCTACGCATAAAGATCACTGTCATTAATGTGTGTGTTTGTTGTGTCTTTTATACTGTTATATTTCTCTGTACATCATTTTTGTGTACAATAAACAGTTAAATAAATAAATTCCGAAATATTCAGTAATTGAAATAATTATAACAAAAACTACATCCGCACTTATGAGTCTGGCCTAGACACTTGCCAAATCCGGAGAATGATATTGCCCTATTTTTAATAAACATACCCCAGACGTAAGCAAGCATAAACGGTTAAGAAACGAACTCTAACCTGTTAAAGCGGCTGGGACTTTAATAAAAAAAAAGCCTTAGCAACCAATCTCAACCCGCTCATACCGAGCCGAATCGAGTGCCAGCTAAAACAATAAAAGCATCTGCACACTATCCCGAAAAGGTTTATCTCGGACTAATGCGGGAGAGTAGCGTTTACAGACGCGTAAATTCACAATGGCTCGCAGGGAAAGGATACTAAGTGCGCATGTACCGTGCCGGAGCGTCGCCGCGTCGTACGGCGGTAGTGCCAGACCGGTGACCGAGCCGAGCCCGCGCGTCGCGAGCGCCGCCCACCCCACGTTCGTAAACATCCACACCGAAAATTAAAAAGTAAAAGTGCAAAGTGACCGCCTCTGTGAGATCAAAGTTGTTCGTTACGAAAGCCGAAAAGGATTGCGCTCTTAAAAAACGTGTACGTAATTTAATTGTAATACCGTAATTTGTTGTCCAGCACAAATAATTGTAGGTTGTTCCCCTATTTTTGTGACAAGTACACAAATAATTATCATGCCGCGGTGTGATAACATCGGCTCATATATTATTTCCAATTTAACCTGCGGTTGGCTCTGCACCGTGACTTTTATAAAGGCATAAAAGTCTGGGCAAAGTTCCGAATAAAAATTACGTTTAATGTGTATTGCGAACATTAATCAGCGGTTCTATCACGCAATGTGCAACCTTGTTTTTCGGTAAAAAGCCCGTTAACTTTATCGTGTTAACATTGTCGCTGGTTTGTTTGGTGACTACGCGATGCCGTTCGCAGTGTGCATTCATCACTATGTCCTTTGTACTTTTTATCGGTTCAAAGACTTACGTTGCTTAAGTAATGTACTGTTGAGAGATACGTACGCCGCTATTCACATACACTCGTTTAGGAAACAATTCTGTTAATATTCATCAATATATTAATCCAAACTTTTCAGTGTGTGTAATTAAACAAGTTCCAGACTTTCGGACTTCTAATACAGGAAAATCAATGCGTAGGTTTCTGCGTAGGTATTTTAGAGGAATTAATTTAAACTGCTATTAGGGAACTAATAATAAGTTTTGCTTCATATACATACACTTCATATACAACCAGATTTAGCCCGGCTGCTTCTATTTAGACTGCAATCGACAGATGTCAGACAAGCTTCGAATCTTTTTCTCAAATATTTCTTAAATTACTAAACGGATTTTTATTTAATAAAGCTATCCTTATTAAACTGACTTCTAAATAAAAGATACTGTAACGAAATCGGTTCAGCTTTTAGGCATGCGATAACTACCATAGGTACACATCTAGATACACAGGTACGCAGATACACTCGTAAAACTTATAATAATACCCCTTCTTTTAAGTCAGGTTATACAAGTCAGACTTCTTCCTACAACAACTAACTTTTGCAGCGGTTTCTTCCAGGTTAAATTTCAAGAATGCCGTGTGCTCACGTTGGATTTCGAGATAAATTATAATCTGTATCATATTCTGGAATATAAGCTATACTACTGCAAGTTTTAAAATCGGTTGGGTCAGTTTTGTGTGCATAACTAACACACATTAAACCTCCATCTAAATATCTATTCTTACAAACTTAAGATTTTATAATATTTGTAGAATGAAATAGGATAGCATAGTAGGAGAGAGGGGCCCTAGAAGTACATGGGTACTAATGACATTTGTCTGAGTTTTGTACATTAGTTGAACGCTAACTAATGATTTTACAGTGATGGAAAACACCGCATGAAACCTACGCATTCTGGCGACTAAATGTGTAACCATGATCCAATTTGGTCAGGTTCCCATGGTAGCAGACTTACGGAGGTCAAATGGCAATCACTTCACTGTAATTAAATGATCTGCCAAATCCTGAAGCATGGTCAAGGCGGACCCCGGGCCCTCGTGCGAGAGAGCCCACCCGGGACATTAACGCCAAGATGAGTAGGATAGGATCTCTTGTATGCGAAAACGAAATCTTGCCGGTGCTTCGTGACTAAATCGAACCATGAACCAGTAACACAGTTCTCATACTCTATTATTCACAACGATTATCGAAATATTATGTTATTAATACTGTAACAGTTTACCTTTGACGTAAAACGAACAATTGTATTATTTCACGCAACAAACTAATAATATATCTGATTCTATATGTTTCAATAGGTTTGTGTTTCTGAGCCCAATAGTTTTCTATCGACAGTTTTAAAGCACATTTATGTAAGCCTTCGGTGGCACAGTGTATCGTCTTTTATTTTGTGACAGTGCTATTGTGTCACTTATTAAAATGAAAATTAGAAAAGTTTTTCCGTTTATCTGGGGCCATTCACATTAATGAGAACAGTTTTATTGCCGGAGATAATAACAAAAGTTCCCTATTGCAGTCGTAATGGGGCGCTCTTCTTCCTACAAAGGTATTAATTGTAAATCATAGCGTACGAGCCTCCTTAGAGGATAACGGGAAATGACATTTGCTACTTTTAACCCCTCGATCTAAAAATAAAGGCTTTTTGAGCTTCTTTGTTACAATTGTCGCCTGATCGCACATAATACTAACTGATTTTCATGTAACAAAAATGCGGAACCGCAGATGCATTGACACTGTAAGGACTAAGATGAACTATGAGGGGCGTTCAGTATAGATATTGTGAGAATGAATTACAATCCCTTTTAAACCAAATATGTAAATCATCATATTAGCCGGAAGACGCCCACTGCTGGGCATAGGCCTCTCCCAGAGATCTCCACAAAGACCGGTCCTGAGCTTTCCGTATCCAGCTGGTACCTGCGATCCTTACCAGGTCGTCGGTCCACCTTGTAGGAGGCCTACCCACGCTGCGTGTTCTGGTACGTGGTCGCCACTCGAGAACTTTACGCCCATCGGCCATCTGTTCTTCGAGCTATGTGCCCTGCCCACTGCCACTTCAGTGTGGCAATCCTTAGAGCTCAATTACTTAAATATGTAAATATTGGCTGATAAAGCTGGAATATTGATACGCTATTTTTAAAAATAATGTAGGTATATATTTTTTTTATTATAGTCTTTTGTTTGCAGTCTGTCGTAGCGGGTTGTCGAAAGTTAAATACATTGAATTGCTCGCGGTTATTAAGTATTTGTGCTTTTATTTGAAAGCACATAAAATAAAAACCGGTTCAGCTCAGGATCAGGTTCAGGATCGGAATCAGCATCAGGTTCATCGAATCAGTAGTTTGCGAAATATTTGACAAATATATTTTGTCTCGAAATATGAATAAATGAATGAATAAGGCTTTATTGCACAATCAAAAGTATACAATGGGTACTTAAAATTAACAGCAGGAGAATAATGAAATATAATTGTTTGGTTAAGTTGCTATTGGTTAGTTTGCTATTCTTCGCATCATTATTCAATTTATATGTTGATTAATTGTATTTCATTGCAACCGCGATAAACTTTACGGTCGGCACAAACTGATTTAGTTCAATTATTATGCATACGGCTGATGAATGGAACACATTGCCTGCGAGTGTGTTCACTCAATTTAATAGGATACCGTACAGGCTAGCGTAAATAGTTTATTTAAAAACGAACATGCATGTTCCATCCTCGGCCGCATCGTCGCTTACCGTCAGGTTCTCAAGTCCGCTAAGCGTACTGTTAAAAAATCGTAGTTCCTGACAATGTGAAGAAGGCTGCGCGGCGTCTAGGAGTACGCGGTATCGGTCAGAGTAGAATATTAAAAGGATTTTCCATGAACAGTTTATTTTATTATTATTACACTAACTATTTTCTCTACATAATATAGAGAAAAACCCGTCGGAACTTTTGTATAAACACTGCGTTCTCCATCCCACCTACCAAGTTTATAGCAAAACCCTCCACGGATGTGGAAGAGGCTCATAATGAAAATTGGAATGTTGTTGTTGGTACTGCATATTAATTATTTCAGTTGTTTTGGATAGATAGAAAATGAAATTCAGGGAACTGTTAATCATTTATTAATGTATGTTCACAACAACCGCGTTTCCCGGTTCTGCAGTGACATTTCCGTCAAAGCCGAAAGCAAATTAAAATTCGTTATATTCGCATATTAAAATTGGTTTCACACATTTCAGGGAAATATGCGCTCAATCACATTTCAGGGAGATCCATGGAACGAATTTCAATTACTAGATAAATGGCGACAAATTGCTGATTTAATTTCGCCTTTAAAATTTCTAGCAAAAGTAAGCAAAATCATTTATTATGTATACACAGGACATTTACATTGGCAAAAGAGTAAAATAACCTAAGTGTGTACCACCACCTTATACCACACCTGTATTTACAACTTTAACAATACTTGTCTAAGGGCCTTTTTTCACCACCGACTGATGGTTTTTTATACCACTCTAGTGGTAAATAAGCTTAAGTTCCCGATATATCTTATTCCACAGATATATGTGATGCCGTATCTATCATTTTGTACTAACAAGAGTGAGACGGCATCACAGATATCTGTCACATAAGATATCTAAAACTTATAAGTAGGTTGTGAAATAGGTCCTAAGTAATGTATCATTTTCACAGTTCTCGTCTGCTAATTAAAAACTCGTGAGTTCAATACGTCTCTATGATTGGTCAATTGGCCGTGTGGTGTTCGGCAGAGTAGAATAGCACCAACTCCTCTTACACTCATGAGTATCGTACAAGGCGACTAATGTTTTCGAGGCAAAAGATCAAGAGTTTTCGTAGTCTGAAAAATGGGCAGCAGCATTTCCATTGTTATATTAGGTTGGGGAAAATGACTTTTCGCATATAGTATGTATGAACTTGTAATAAAACCTCTTTGGCTATACTCTTTGTACCTGGCTGGTTTTGGTATCATTTAAAAGTTTAAATTTTAAAGAAGATAATTTAAAATTCAAATTATGAAAATGCGTGATTTTCATTTGTTTTTCTTACCGTCAAGATGAGTGAATCTAATTAAGAAATTAGATACATTTTAAAATTTTACTACAATAAACAAACAATAAAGGTAAAAATGCAACGCAAGCCGCGAAAAAAATTTGCGATGTTTATGGACCTAATGCACACTGCATTAGGTCCATAAACATCGCAAATTTGTCTGTGAGAGTAGCACAAATTTGGTTTAAGCGTTTTCAATCCGGAAATTTTGATGTCAAAGATGCACGTCGCTCTGGTCGCCCTGTTACGGATGAAATGGATGCTATTCTTGAAAAAGTGGAGCAAGATCGGCATATCAGTAGTTACGACGTAGCTGAGGAACTGGGAATTGACCACAAAACAGTTTTGGCGCATTGGAAAAAAAATGGGTACATAAAAAAGCTCGATATTTGGGTACGAGCTCTCTAAAAGAAACCTAATGAACCGTGTACTCATTTGTGATTCTTTATTACGTCGTAATGAAACCAAAAAATGTTTGAAGAAATTGATAACTGGTAATGAAAAGTGGATCACGTACGACAAGAACGTGCGAAAAAGGTCATGGTCAAAGGCCGGTCAGGCTTCACAGACTGTGGCGAAACCCGGGTTAACTTGCAACAAGGTGATGCTGTGTGTGTGGTGGAATTTATTCATTATGAGCTGTTACCACCAGGCAGGACCTACGATTCAGAACTCTACTGCGAACAACTGATAAGATTAAAGCAAGAAGTTGAGATTAAGCGGCCGGAATTAATCAACAGAAGGGGTGTGGTATTTCATCATGATAACGCTAGACCTCACACATCTTTAACCACTCAGCAAAAATTAAGAGAGTTTGGCTGGGAGGTGTTAATGCATCCGCCGTATAGTCCTGACCTTGCACCTTCAGATTTCCACCTATTTCGGTGTCTTCAGAATTCTTTAGGTAGTGTCAGGTTAACATCACAAGAGGACTGCCAAAACTACTTGACGCAGTTTTTTGATCAGAAGCCCCAAAGGATACGGTCTATCGGTTCATACAAGGTGTTCACTAAGATCCAGCCGGTACAAAGTGAATGAAAAACGGAAGTATGAAAAATACGGAACTCGTATCAGTTAATAAAATAAATCTAAGTCTAGCCAATTCTTCACAATTATTTTTCGAAAACTTAATATTTTTAGCAAAACTGCAACACTCACGCGACACTCATGCAACACTGGAACAAGCCGTAGAGTAAACGATGAAAGAAGAAACTCCTTTTATGCCCGGAGTAAGAAGTTTTTTTCGTCATAGCGAAGAGAAATCAATGAGGAAAGAAAAAACTCCTTTCAAGAGGAGAGGGCATTATGTTCAATAATGCGTGTAATGCATTCGCTTTAAGAAAACACTGGTAATGCGGCGTGCCGCATGACATACCTTTTGATGTTACATAAAATAGCCGACGGATGTGCCCAAAATGAACTAGCACAGGATTTTCTAGACACTAGATTTCCTTAGAATCATGGTATGTACAACACCTCGGTCGACCTCGCTTCGCCAACGATATTAGGGGGCACACATAACGAGTTTCCAACTCGTTACGGTGCTAACGTTTGACTATCCTCAAATACGAAATGGTCACCCATCCAGCTCCCTTACATTACTAGCATTGCTTACCCCTGGTTACTATATAATAAAAACATATCTGACATAATGGACAAAACTGGAATTAAGTCTCGTCATTTTGAAATGTCATGCCAATGCCAACAACAGCGACGCTGTCACATGGTCTGACAACGTTATGGCTCTGTAAGAAAACTCCTTTTAAGGGGCACAACGGCAAAAATGCGTACAATGCGTGACACACACCTTTTGATACATAAAATGGCCGACGGATGTGGCCAAAAGAAACTTAAAATAATAACTAGAATTCCCCAGCATCATAATAAATATTATTATGGCTAATTAACTCGCTCACAGCCTATCATCGCCTTCGAAATCACAACCACAGGGCAGGTCTTCCTAACGGAGTATGCAGTTTCATTCGTCATTAGTGGCAGTGTATGACAAAGACAATGACATGCTTGTCATTGTCAATGTCCAAACCTAGGAATTTTTTTACCTGTCTGTCTATGCAGTGTCACAAACTTAATCTGACCCAGTGACAGCGTCGCTGTTAATGGCATTGACATGACATTTCAAAATGGCGAGACTTGATTCCAGTTTTGGCCACCGGGTCAGATAAGTTTGTGCATCCATAGCTTTTTTCGGGTGTGTTCATAATTTCATGCCAAGAATGCGTTCGTTTCATAGCAAATTAAAAATAGTTTAAACATTAATATAAAAAAATTGGCTAGCTAAAGAATTTAATTAATTACGAGAGGATATTACGTTTTATAAGCTTTATCCATTACAACTCTCATTATGCCGGCTGGTGGTCAGGAAAAAACTAGACTGTCTCCTTTCTATAGCATTGGGATCATGTCCCTACCTATAAGATGGCAAAAAGTTATCGAAGAAAATGGTACCTACATACTTTAGTTAAATGTAAATGAATTAAATTACTTTTTGTACACTAGTTCCACTTTATTATACAATTTTATTAAATTGCAACCGGTTTTGAATTTCTCATCTTCGGGCAATTATTTTATATAATAATGGAGTTCCACCATGAAGTGACAACACAAAGTGTAAATATTTAAATGTAAATAATCTATATTAAAAAATGTATTTGAATTTTCATATAAAATGCGAAGAAACTTTCTCCACTACCTATTATTTATACACTGCGATCTCCAACCCGCCTGCCAAGCGTGGAGATTATGACAATAACCTCCCCTTTCGAGGGAGAGGTCCTAAGTCCTGCAGTGGACTGTTTCGGGCTGTGATGATGATGATGGTTGGTCAATTTCGTTCATTTTGACGGACACATAGCGCCATAGCCTACTGATGAAGGAGGCTATGATAGTACCAATCACCACTTAAGTATTATCAGTTGGAACCCTGTGCATTTGCGTGAACTGTGAGACCTCATAGTGTTTCTGTCGACATGTTTGCTACCAAGAATAATGCTTGCCTTGTTGTGCTCCACCAGAGACTTTATAATACATTCTCACAGTGACAAAGCACATATGATTCTAATTTTACTACACGATTAGGGCTACATAATCTATGGATCGTGGATGTTATGAGCGATGATCGTCGTATAGATTATCTATTATTTAGGCAATTTATCAAACAAAAATACCGTGAAGGAATATATTTCGTTATGAATATAATATTTATACGAAACTCAACGAATCGACTCTTATGTGTCTGTGATGTTGTTGTTTATGTCAATAAATGTTCTTTCTTTCTAATTTGGAAAGAAAGAACGTCCGTGTGCCTAAATAGGCAAATAAAAAAATGTGAGACTAACAGTTTCCTGTACCATTGGTAAACAAAGCGATCAAACGTGATCATCATCCAAGTGGTCACTCCCGGTGTAATACTTATGCACCTTTGAAACTTAAAAATGAAGAATGTTAATCTCCATTTAAAATGTGAATTTAACTATTTTCAGAAAACAATAACGAGCTAAATAAGAGATAGTAAAATACTGCTACTGCTATGCATATTTACGGTTTTAACATCCGGTAGCAGTATGCAAGAGTCGTTTGCCAAAACTTCGCACTGTCTTGCATGTGGCGTGGCAATTGAATGGCGGTTCCATTGTGCGGCAGAGCAGTCAACTTTTCATTGAAAACATTCTAGTAAATATATTTTATAAACGCTTAGTACAGCTTTTTTAACCCCCGGCCAAAAATAGAGGTGTTATAAGTTTGAAGTGTGTATTAGTAGCTCTGTGGCTCTGCCTGTGTGTGTATATGGAATCGCAGCTTCCGAATGGATGGACCGATTTGAATGCGCTATTCTGTACTTGAAAGCCCTTCTAAAAAAATTGTGTGTATGTAAACTTGTTCAAGGGATGTCCGACTTTTTCTGTCGGTTAGGTTATACATATACTTACATACATAACGCCATGCTTTTTTCCCGTAAGGGTAGATAGAGATCACATTGTTCCACTTGCTACAGATATACTTTTCACATTCATCAACCTTTTCATACATGCTTGTCGGTTTAGGGTACTCTTGACCAATTTTAAACAAAAAATTTAAATATTGATGACATTAATTTGAAATGTTGCCAAAAAGGCGTCAATCAGCATTAATGTATTATCATCATACATACATACATAAAACTCACGCCTGTGTCCCACAGGTGGGGTAAGGAGAGACTATGGGCCGCCACTTTGCTCTGTCCTGACACAAGTCCACCACTCTTTTCATACATCTCATATTCTTACCACTTCCAATCCCATAATTAAAAATCATAATTATCCTAGCGGTCAATCCCGGCGATGCCAGGTACGATTTCCTATTCTGCCTTTTCCACTCCACCTGTACTTACTACATTACTACTACATTTTCGCGTGGTAAGACATTCAATTCGTTCATTCAAAATAAAAGCCACTATAGCTGTAACTGTATGTTATATAATGTATGTAACTATATGCTATAACTGTAGCATAACAAATCACAATATAATTTCTGGATTCCGGCCTGTCTCCCGCAGAAGACAGTTATGCTGTTTAAAATAGCTTGCCAAAAGCTCATGCTGTCTTTCATCCGGCTTGACAGCTGTATGGCTTCCTAATTCTTTTTAAACATTTTATGGAACTGTGGCCATTATGTTTGCGAATTTATATTTTATATTCAATGTGAGACAATTTGGGACGTAGTCATCTACTTTGTAGTGGTCTTAAAACGTAGGTATACGTATAATATTATGTTATTAATTAAATATACGTTGACAAACAAATTTAATGAATGCTATTTTTATATAAAATAACTGTCCATCTGCGTATACGGTAACTGGTTAAATAGTTTATAAATTCTGAAAATAAGTGTTTTTATCAGGACTTGACTTTACACTTTGTACAGTGAAGCCTAAAATATCATTTTTTACTATTTATCGTCTTTACGGACACCTACTGTTTGAACTTATTGGCATTCTGAAAATAAAAATAAACCATCGAAAAAAAATTTTTTATTGAATTTTTTTTATGTTGTACTGCAGAAAAACAGGCAAGCGGGCTACCTGATGAAAAGTAGTGATTTACAGCCATTTATGCTGTAAAACGTGGTAACAACTTTTTGACCGCACCTGTACACGTCGTATCCATATTGAATTACAGAACAAGTGGATTTACAGAACAAACGGTCAATGCTATGATTGTGGTTAAATGGGGTATACATGTTGGGATCAATTCCAATTGTTTACTCATCATCAGGGGTGTAGCTAATTATGAATCTAATTGAAATCAAAGTGAACCATACAAAAGAAACGCGTCCATGAAACGTTGTGACCGCCAGAGTAGACTTGACTACATCCATTGAAGGGTGTACGTGATGTACTAATGGCATAGAGGCAGGTCAACGATTACCCCAGTATATAGGTCGATTACAGAAAGAAGGCGGGCTCCGTTTAATAAGAAAGAAGTTTGATCACAATTATCATATTAATTAATCAAAGCCGATGAAACTTTGTCATTCCGCCGGCCCTTTTCCTCCACCGGGAAACGCGATACGGGCGAACGCTTCATCTTTATGACGTAGATCTTCCAGCTATCCCCACGAGCCGCTTTGGGTCAACTTTTATTAAGCGTACGGCTAAGGAATGAAAAACCTTGCTTTCAAGTGTGTTCCCTGATCGTTATAATCTGGACACCTTTAAGGCTAGATGAATAGGCTGTTCCTATAATGGCATGCTCTATCTTCGGCCCAACCCGGGTGAGATTGCGGTAAAATACCGGACACCATATCTGAGGTTTGTCAGATTTTCGTTAAAATATATTGTTTCAAAGTTGCACGGAATTTAATATTTTCAATACAAATCTTTAATTAATTTGATTGATTAATATGGATATCATGATCAAACCTCGTTTGTATGGAGCCCGCCTTCTTTCGTAATCGACCTACACAAGAAAATGAGTAGGTATTACCAACATTTCATACCATTCCATTGCTAGAGATTTGCCGAAAGTAGAAACTGGATATTTTTGCAAACTTTTTACATTGCAAACTCATGCTCAATGCAAGTATTAACGGCATGTTCCCAAACTGTTTAGAGCACGATATATAACTAAAAGTGGCCAAAAATAACAACGCACAATAAAAACTATGACCTTACTTTAGTACCTACAGATTTGTTCAAAATTCAAAATTCAATCCAAAATTCAAAATTTATTGATTGATTAGGACATTAAATATCTCTTTCAATCGTCAAAAAGGAGGGGGGTAGGAAAGTAGGAAGGAAGCACACAGTGACACGCTGGCCGCCCCATGGCAGCAGCAAACCCATCCCACGCCAGTCACGACCGGACCGTGCCCGGCAATGCCAGTCAAAGTATTACGTATTCGTTCATATTACTACTTCTGTCTAAAACGTACGACTTAATAAATTATAAGATAGATTGAAATCAACAAGTAAACAAGCTGATTTTGAATAACGAAGACGTCCATATTTTAGATACTATCTTGTTGTGGACGGAGACTCTTTGGTTTCGATTAATCTTTTAATATCTCAAGTCGCCTTACTTTTTAGTCAGATTGTGCGTATTAGTATTATTTAGTTTATCTATAACATGTAAATATAACGTTATACAATATAGACCTTTTACGCGCACTGTAGTAGTTTTATGTAAACCTAGTGAAGGGAAATATAATCATTATCAATTCCATTTATTCAGCGTTTATTCGGAATAACCATTATAGATTTTTTTTTAAATTGACGCTCTCTCGGGATCTACTTTTGATAGCCGTACTCTACGTGAGTTTTGAAATATATTAAATATTAGCCGACAAACCTTACCACTCTTGATTGACATGTATTGATATTTTACAATATGTAAAATAATGCCTGGACTATTTTTTTCTTATATCATACGGTAGGCAAACAGGCAAGCGGGCCACCTGATGGAAAGTGGTCACCACTGCCTATAGACATTAGCAACACCAAGAGTATCGCTTATGCGTTGCCTACCTCTATAACACGTTGCTCTGGCAGCAAAAGGCAAATGCCCCCCCATGGAGCACTGGAAACCTTACTCACCGGCAGAAACACAACTTCTAACGAATGTTATAAATAAATAATGATATGATATGATGATTTGCAATCGTCTTTATTATACAAGTCAGTGACAAATGAACATGAGTTACAAACCAATACGACCTATTCCGGTGGCCCCAGCGATAAGTAGGCACGTCCATACAGAAGAATGAAGATTTAAGTTTACTTTCGTTTCCAGAAGATGCCATAAGAATGTCATACTGCACACACCGCGACCTCGTTCAAATACTTGCTCAAAGTTTGTCACTACCCCGTCGCGGTAACGAAAAACTTAGCAGCTTAGTAACCTCAATACTTTTGTTTACACATACATTTATTTGCTTGAACTGGTCAACAACCTCCTTCCTGTCAAAAACTTTAAAACGATCGCATAATAAGAATAAAATATCTATAAGATCACGTTTCTTAGTTATTAAATAGTTTGAAACCTGGACTGTAAGCTCGCGGGGTTTGTTTTGCAAAATAGTTATGTTTTTGCTTTTTAAGCTTCGGTGGCCTAATGACTAGCGGGTCGGTCTTGTAAGCGAAAGGTACCGAGTCTGATTCACAGTGCAATCACTTAGCTGAGTTATAAATTAATATAATGCGCTTGTTACATTTGTCTAAATTCAGAATATATATATATATATATATATATATATATATATACAAAATAAGGTAAATTTTTGTGTCACGGCTTTTGAAAAGCGAAGCGACGCGTAATATAATATAAAGTGGCTGATAGTCGGGCGAGTAACTACGCGTACTTGTGGCTCGACGACTTTGGTCGCTCGTATGTCAGCCTAAGTACGCGTACTTTAAAACCGCCGAGTAAGTTAGCCGGCGATCCAACATGTCTGAATTTTGCTTGTAGCTCGCGGCTCGCGGCATCGCCTCGCGCGTCTGTCAACGCCGCGAGCCGCGAGCGTATATTTCTTTTTGTGAGGTATCTCGTGCAGTTGTGATTTGTGCATAGTATATTTTTCAAGATTTATTAACGTTATGGTTTTCTCAAATTCATTAAAAAGCGAGCCGAGCCAGTTCGCGAGATAAAAACCGCGTACTTTAAGTTCGTACGTGTGTCGTGCTTAAGAGATTTGCTCTCAAGCTTTTTACTACTGTATTTAGGCGACTGAACTTGTTAAATGTAACAAACGTATAAGCTGCACTGTACACGAACCGATGCTAAACGATTATGTAATATATTTGAGTACCTACCTGTAGATTTTGTCGAGGATTAGTTATTTGTGTGGTGAAGCATTTAAAAAAACAATTTGTGTGTAATGGCTGCGGTGGTTAATAAAACGACTGTATTAATAATTAATATTAACACTGTCGTTCAGCCTTGTTTCATCACTGACATCTGCCATTTTTCTCATTGTTCATTGTATTCCTATTTTTATACTGTCAAACGTCTCAGCAATACATCCGGTATATGCCAGCTGACCTCCATCTGTTAACAGAGGACATCGACCAGATTGGATCATGGTTACACATTCGGTCGTCTGAATGAGTAGGTTTCATAAAGATGTTACCCTCACCGTAAGATCATCGGTTGAAGTAATGTACAGCCGGGTCATAGTGAACTACAGTGAATGACATCCAGGGAACCTGCTAAGTTATTCGTTAGACAGCATCCGTGAGCGCAACAATGAAACGTGGTAGATCGTGGCCAGGTTGCCAAGCAATGTGCCTATTAAAATGTTGTTAACATCTGACAGAACATCCTACATTGGATTGTTAAAAAAGGATGTTTATTAGAAAATCGCACTTCAGGGTCGGAGTTTTCTATAATTTGTAAGTTGCATCGTGGCAAAAAACCGTAGAACGAATTATTATATTTCTTATACAGAGTAAGTAGGAAACACCGCCATTGGAATGCCAACTAATAATACTTGATTGACTGTATTCTTTTCAAATTCAGATGGACTGGCTTACTCTTGCTGTAGTTTTAGGTGGTTTTTCTTAATTTTACTAGACATATTTATATAATATATTGAGCGCGGTCCTGCTTTGCCTGGCATTCCCGGGCACGGTCCGGTCGTGACTGGCGTGGGGTGGGTTTGCTAATGCCATGGGTCGGCCAGCGAGTCACTGTGTGCTTCCTTCCTACTTTCCTGCCCCCTCCTTTTTGACGATTGAAAGAGATATTTAATGTCCAAATAAAATAAAAAATTTTGAATTTTGAATTCCAAGTGCGATTCTCTAATAAACTAGCAATATGGACGATCAAATGTGGTTGTGCCGTTGGATGGAAATTATTACTCGTTTTCAATTGCGCGTATATATGGATACTTCGCCACGATCTGTCACACGGCATAGTTGCGGTCAAGGATGTAGGCTTTTGCTTTTGGTGTGTCGAAGGGCATCCAGATTAAAATAGTCCGTCACATCATCACGTTGATGTTTAGGTACATTTTTAATTGTTAGCAATGTTTATATAATTTTACATAATTGGAAACAAAATTATAAGAAACGATTTTACATAAAGAAACATTTAAAAAAAAAAATAGTTTATATTATATACGTAGTATAAAACAAAGTCCCTTTCCGCCGTCTGTCAGTATCTATGTACGCTTAGATTTTTTAAGCTACGCAACGGATTTTAATGCGGTTTTCAGCAATAGATAGAGTGATTCAAGGTTAATAGGTGTAGTAGGTATAGGGTAGTTGTAAGGTAGGGTAGGGTAGGGGTAGGGCACAAAATAGAAAATTTACAGAAGGTCCACTCCCGTTGTCATTGAAAATTATGACGTAATCTTACCGACTCTCTAGGGTTGCTACTGTATTTATTCTGAATTTTGAAAAGAGTCATTAAAAGATCAAAAATAATTTTAAATATCGTTCACAATAACATGTCCCTTTCAAAGGACCAATATCTAATCCATAATGTGATCATAATTACTTCCCAAGCTGTTCAGATTGTGTTCAAGTTAGATTTTCCAAACCAGCTTCAGACATTATACCTTTAGTAGGCGTAATAATAATCTACTGGTTATTCACTTTTTTAAAATTCATCGTCACCTGATTATATCACCAGACCCTAAGAATAACCTTTCCCTGACCTGGGATTTGACCCACTTCCCGGTAATCAATTGAATTGAAAATTGAATACACATGTAAATTGATGAAAATGCAATATTATGGTATTAGTCAGTTGATCTGATGATGGAAAGGGAAGGTGGTCAGCGGTTTTTTTATATTATACTAGACAGGCATTTCCGACTAAAAGTATTAAGGTGGCCATTACGGTTTCTTATTCTGTTAAAAACTGTCACGTGGTGCCTGAAACTGTTCAACTAGTCCTAGGGTCTCTAGCGGAAGACCTTGGTCAACCTCGCGTCATCATCGGCATTAGAACTCGCAGCGGTGCTGAAGTTCGACTAGCCTCAAAGTCTGAAATGGTCACCCATCAGTTCTTGGACTTATTAAGTAATCTTAGTTACGTACAAGTACTTTTATTTTATCAATAATAATATTGTTTAATTAAATAATATTCAATTTAAGACGACACTACAACGAATTCTCGCGTTAACAATCGCGACCGAGCACTGCTTGAGAACTGCGTGAGAATGTCTGTAAACGTAACGTCAATGTGTGCGTGACGGAAATGGCGCATTGTTTCCAGTGGACCTTCTGTATGGGCCGTTCTTTATTTTGTGGGTAGGGGTAGGACGCCACGCGAACGTAATCCTCCGGGTCCACTAGTAAAGAAAATAAAATGAACTAAGCCCTCGGGCTAAACAGGCTCTGGACTCAGATCACCGAAAAAATAAAAAGAAAACGATGTCGCAGTCCCCATTAAAACTTATACACGAGTCGTACACACAGCTTAAGCAAACATTTCAAACTTTTTAATGGCAATTTTTTTTATTAAGATTTTGCTTGGCCCTTGGACTCTTGTTAAGAGAGCAGACTGCTTATTAACGGCACAATGTAATTGTAATGTTGTATCTAAAGTCTTCTGGGTTTTACTACTGGTATCATACATCATTTTTTTTAAATGCTTTGACAATCCACACAGCGCCAACTAGGCCCAGTAAGCAAAGCTTGTGTTATGGGTGTTAGATAACTGATAAACTACACATATATTTTTTTTTGTAACCACGTACTCATCACATACATACTACACCCATATCCGTAACAGAAATAAAAATTCATCCTTTAAATTTCTGCTCAGCCGGGAGTCTAACCTTTGCGAGGCAGACCGGCCACCGGTTAACCAACTGAACCGGTCATCAATTTGTAATGTTCTATCCAAAGACTTCTGTAAATACTACTGGTATAGTCTTATATCTATGGTTCTATCATCATCATTCATGCGGAAGCAGCCTCAAACTGGTGTTCGCTAGAATAGTAACTAATATTCCTCGGAATTTTGTAACCCCACTAGATAAAACCTATAGGTTTATACCACATACTACCCACTTTTCTAGTAAGTAGTTATACTGTTTGATAAAATATTTACGAACCTACGAGAGCCAACTTTAGCCAGAGTTTTGATGTCCGCGACAATTCTATAACATCAGTCAACACCAAAAAAGTCTGACAAGTTTAAATTGAGTTACAGAATTAGCGCTCACAGTTTCTTTCAAAATACTGTTGTAACTCGGTGTTGCCTCTCGAGTTATGGTGGCACTTGCCTCTTTCCACGTAAATCATTTATTTATTTATCACTCAAGCATTATCATTACAGCTAACCCAATGCGATAATGTTTATGTCAATGTTAATTAATTTAATATTTGTCATGATTTATACAGTACCATTAATTATTAAAGATTCACTGTTATATATAATAAAATATAAAATAAAATGATTGAATGTTATTTATAAATATGTATGTCAATACTAAGAATACTAACTAATTATACATTGCAAAACTTACCGCCTCGTCTTTTTTAATTGAACAGTACCTGTATAATCAACCGATATCCTATTTAATTTAAAATTCTTTGTGTTGTTGTATTTCATGTTTTTCCATTCTTCTCTCTATGGTTTGTTTATTACTACGATACTATGTGTCACTTGGTGCCTCCATCCGATCTACAAAATTTATTTACAGATGCTTGATATTATAGGCTTGGGAGACATTTTGTCCCGCGGAGTATATTACCAAAATAAAAAACAATGACTTCATAACGACCACAATACTTTTCATAGCCCATACTAATTACACCGTCTCTCTTCAACAGGTACAGTTAGTCGCCCCGCGAGAGGCCTCCGGCCATGGAATGGACATACAGACGTGCCCGCGTATAGTCACAATCGTGTTGTGGGTGCGAGGTGTAGTGTAGTGGACACATGATGTGATTGGAGCGAACATCATGTTGGCGGCTGAGCTCGGATGCTTTTTCATACTGTTCGGTGAGTATTAAAAATTTACAATCGTTTCAGAGCCCAAGTTTGGGTGCAAGTTATGTCGATAATACTCTTTTATCGTTTAATAGACTTAAAAAAGGTATTACCTGGCTATTACCTTACTGTCGAGGTAATTTATTTATGTAACATAAATAAGGTACAATACATAGAACATCATCACAGCCCGTAACAGTCCACTGCAGGACTTAGGGCCTCCCCAACGAAAAGGGAGGTTATTGACATAATCTCCACGCTTGGCAGGCGGGTCGGAGATCGCAGTATTTAAATATAACAATGGAAAATGCTGCTGCCCATTTTCCAGACTACGGAGACTCTTGTTCTTTTGCCTCGAAAACATTAGTGGCCTTGTACGACACCCATGAGTGTAAGGGGTTGGTGCTATCCTACTCTGCCGGACACCACACGGGCATACCATGCAACTTTAATGCAACTTTAATTAATAAAATCATCATGTTGGCGTTATTATCCCGGTTGTGCTTTCTCGCACGAGGCCCCGGGGTTGGCCTTAACTGATCCAGGATTTGGCAGGTCAGGTAATTGTAGTGGAGCGACTGCCATCTGACTTCCGTGACCATGGAAAACGGGCCAGATTAGACCATGGTCACATGGTTACACATTCAGTTGCCTGACTGAATTCATTCACTCAGGTTTCATCACGATGTTTTCTCTCGCTGTAAAATCATCGGTTAGTATTCAACTAATGTACATAGCTAAAAAATAATTATTGGTACATGGCTGTAGTGAGATTCTAACCCTTAGGCTTTACTTAATCACTAGGTCACTGACGCTCGGAGCTTTAACAAAAACTATGTTAAAAGAAGCCTAATGAAAAATATACCATAATTAAATGTAAACTTGCAAAACAATTTATCTACCGTTGTTAACTATACGTCGTGTAAATATTTTTTTCAATTTGCGAGACGCAAGAGGTAACAGGCACCATTGTCACTGCGGAGGCTAAATCGATACTCTAATTGATTGATATATTGATTGATATTGATGTAATTTCACAGTAAGCCTAATAAATGGAGAGACAGCATCGAAAACCTCAGACACATTTCTAGACTACATTAAAACAAATTGTTTGTATAATTTGAAACTTCTGAAATTCAACCACGCACAGCTGCTAAAGTGTCATAATGGGGTGTACTGCTTGTGGTAGTCTAGAAACACGCCATAGAAATGTATCTTTAAGGTATGTTCCGGGTTTCCTACCGCGTACCTTTGTTGACGAGTAGCCCGATATTTCGACGCAGTTGCATGCATCATGGTCACACATGGACACCCGGGTAGGAAAACCAGGACATACCCTTAAAATGTGTGATAATAACCACGATAGTTTGAAACATAATGTGTCTTAACCTTTAACTGTGACGATTACTATTTCCTTGTCAAAAAATAAGCCCCATTCTTTATGACTTTACAAATGGTGACAATATTTTTTATTAAGGGTGTGTGTGCCCTTGACCTTGAGTGTCGCCTTGTTTTTGTGCCGGTCAGCTGTGTAGTTTCTGGCGTTCGATTCTTGATCAAAGTCATATGTACCTGTATTCAGACGAGCTAGTCTCTTCCTACGTACAGATAGACTACCAGATTATAGAACTGTCAAATTGGTTTTTACGTTCAGGAAGAGATGGGGTGAATTTTTGACTTTAGGCCGCTAAGTAAGATTGTGGTTTTTGTCACATTTTTTATTGTATATTTCGGATTTCTTCGTACCTTTAAGTTTATATATTCTGTATATGTATATCAATCTATGATCCTATTTCTTAATATTAAGGGGTCCGATTCGCACCCCGAGGTACCAGGTACCATGGTCCATAAACGTCATAAAGTTTTCAACTAAACTATGTTAAAAAATTAACTTGACGTGCTTTCTTTGGATTTGGCAGTTCAGCTTATTACAGTGGAGCAACTGCCATCTGACCTCCGTAAACCTGTTAACTGGGGAACCTGATCAGATTCGCGAAGGTTCGAAAGGACGTTTATCGCTCGTACTCCTCTGGTGTTTCTGATTATCATAGCTGGCGGTGACCGCTTTCCATCAGATGGCCCGCTTGTCTGTTTGTCTGCTGTATACTATTTGGATTTATTTATTTATTCGTATGGCATTAATAGCTGAGTCGCAAATTATAACCTAGGTACTTAATGAACACTAAAATTACAAGTAAATATCTAATTTCTTCACCTATTGGGCTGCGTTTTCATCAGGAGAGAACAAGTCCAAAGAGTCTCCAGTGTATTTCCGTTTTGGACATTCGTGGATGACATGATGCATGGACTATGAATATAAGCTGATGAAGCGAGTTATAAACGCACAGCTCCTTGGTTACCTAGAAGAACACGATCTATTGAGCGACCGTCAATATAGGTTCCGACATTGTCGCTCAACGGGTGATCTTCTAGTGTACCTAACACACCGTTGGGCTTTAGCTGTTGAGAGTCAATGTGAGGCACTGGCTGTTGGCTTAGATATAGCGAAGGCGTACGATCGCGTCTGGCATAGGGGTCTTCTATCGAAGTTACCATCATACGGGCTTCCCGAGGGATTGTGCAAGTGGGTATCTAGCTTTTTGTCCAGCAGATGCATCAAAGCCGTAGTTGACGGCTGCTGCTCCGATAGCTTGGACATTAATGCTCGTGTCCCGCAAGGGTCGGTGCTAACTCCAACTCTGTTCCTCCTTCATATCAATGATATGCTGTCCATTGACGGCATTCATTGCTATGCGGATGACAGTACTGGAGACGCCTTTTATACGGGTCGTGCGAATATCCCACGTGCCATAGTGGAGGAAAGTTGCGAAGTACTTGTGTCTAAAATCGAGAGTACTTTATCTAGAATCTCCGATTGGGGACGACTAAATCTAGTCCAATTCAATCCCACTAAGACACAAGTATGCGCGTTCACCGCCAAGAAAACTCCATTTGTTGTAGCTCCTCAGTTCCAGGATACACCGCTTACCATCTCTAAGAGCATACATATCCTAGGTGTCGACATCTCTAGTGACGTCCAGTTTCGCAGTCATTTGGAAGAAAAGGTCAAGCTCGCATCTAAAAAGGTGTGCTTAACAGATCAAAGCAATACTTCACGCCGGGGCAAAGGCTTCTCCTTTACAAGGCTCAAGTCAGACCCCATCTGGAGTATTGCTCTCATCTATGGGCGGGAGCACCGGCATATCAGATTGGTCCCTGTGACTCGATCCAAAAGCGCGCTGTGAGAATTATCGATAATACTATGCTCACAAGTGGTATTAAGCCGCTGAGTCAGCGGAGGGATTTCGCCTCCCTTTGTGTGTTCTACCGCTTGTACAACGGTGTTTGTTCTGAAGAACTGTTTACATTCTTACATCGCACCGCTCGCCATCGACAGCTAGTTCATCCTCACACCTTGGAGCCAAATTGGTAGCGAACTGTGCGGTTCCAAAGGAACTTTCTCCCACGCACATTAAGGTTGTGGAATGAACTACCTGGAGAGGTTTTCCCTGGTGAGTACAACATGGAGTTCTTCAAGAAAGGGGTTAAAAGGTTTTTACGGGGTCGGCAACGCGTGGTTGATGCCCCTGGTATTGCAAACGTCCATAGGCTGTGGTGACTGCTTACCATCAGGCAGGCCGCAAGCTTGTTTGCCACCTTAGTGGTATAATAAAACAAAACAAAAACAAATTGGATCATGGTTACGCATTAAATTAGTGTTCAACTAAAATAGATAACTCAAGAAAAGGCCATTGGAGCATGGTAGCGCTGGTGAACGAACACGGTACATCTCGCTTTCAAAATAAAATTCCTGTAATCGTTCGGTTATTCTACATAATCCCTAGTTTTACTTTACGTGTTTTACTTCTATACGTATATCCCATAGATAGGATCCGTAACTTTCAATTGGCTTCTGCTAATTTCCCTTCCGAAACCACTATTGACTCTCCAAAAAAAGAAATAATTCAACGTGGAAATATCTCGAGGAAAGCATAAATTTAATACATACCAAGATATTTCTAAATTTAATAAAAAGGAAGTTGCTCAAAGGTTGCCCCTTTTTATTTAACTATGCTATGACCAATCTAAGTTTGGAGATTAAGAAGGCGATAAAAAATTCAGAACCTTGACGGATCGTTCTAAACTTTCTTGCTAGTGTGGTAAGCAGTGGCTGCTCCCACACAGAATCCTGCGTTATTTGAGACATCTTTTTAATTATTTATTCAGTTTGTAAGTTTATTTTAGCTGTACGTAGGTATATAGGTTCCTGATTTGACGACCTGAGTGGTTCAGTTGGTAAACATGCCAGTCAGCTACGCAGCCCCGGTTTCGATTCCCGGCCGGGCACAAATTGAAATGGAATTTTAATTTCTGTTACGTTTGTCTGGGTGTTCTATGTATAATAAGTATGTATTTTAAAGTATATAAGTAGTATATCAGTTATCTTGCACCCATAGTACAAGCTTTGCTTAGTTTGGGGCTAGATGGCGCTGTGTGAATTTGTCCACGAATATTTATTTATTATTATTATTTATTTAAAAACCGTATTGAACTAAAATAATACAATTGGCGGACCTAAAGCCATCAAGGCTATATAATAATAATTATTAATAATTCTCAGGTTCTTGAGTGGAGACCGCGACTCGGCAAGCGTAGTGTAGGACGCCCCCCGGCCAGATGGAGTGACGATTTGCGAAAGGCTGCGGGTAGATGCTGGATGCGGCAAGCTGTGGACAGGGTGCATTGGCGCTCATTGGGGGAGGCCTATGTCCAGCAGTGGACTAGTATAGGCTGATGATGATGATGATTCTCAGAGGAAATATATTTGTAAGGTCAATCGGTCTAGTCTAGATGTTTGGCCGTGCGTTGATAATCAGTACGTCAGTCACAATTTTTTTATCAATAACTTAAAAAGAAGACAAAAAAGAGGACAACTAAGGATCACGAATCGTCTCTTGGCGTTAATGTCCCAGCTATGCTCTCGCGCACGAGGGCCCGAGGTCTGCCTTGACCATGATCCAAGATTTGGCAGATCGGGTAATTACAGTGGAGCGACTGCTGTCTGACCTCCGTGACCTTGCTACCAGGGGAACTTAACCAGATAGGATTAGGGTTACACATTCGCCTGAATGTGCAGGCACCGTAAGAGCGTCGGTTAGTATTCAACTAATGTACTTATATAACTCAGAAAAGAGTCGTTGGTACATGGCCGTGGTGGGATTAGAACCCAATACCTTTCGCTTACGAGTCGGATACCTTAAGAACTCGGGCCACTGACAATCCTATCACGAATAGTCAATGACTGTTATCAAATAAAACTAATCAGTAAAAATCTCAAATTGTCAGTATATTAGTGCCTTTTATGTGGCTCCTTAAACATGATTATTATACACTTACGTTTACTGAAAGTATATATATTATATAACATGAAAAAATAGAACAAATATTAGAAAAATGATGTATTGCAATATTATCTGCGTAACATTAAAGCGACTATTCTCTATTTGTAATGGCAATCGATTATAAATGCGTAAACATAGAGTTGTCGAAACAGTAAACATACGAGTATGTTTACACGGCCGAATAAGTTCATTTTAAGGTTATCAAGAATAAGCCAATAAACTGTTCTTTTCATTCCTATGAGATATCTTTTATCTGAGTTGTATATTAATAAAAATGATTGTTATCATACTTCATTACATTTATGGACACAATAGCCTAACACTAAAATTTCAGTTAGAGTAAACTAACACAGCACTATTAAATGAGTACTGTAAGTGCTTTTTCTCCATGTAAATTGTAGCACATCACAAATTGCATATGAAAGTTGCAATAGCACATTCAGTTTCTGGATGGCTCCACATTTGTTGGTGCAACTACCTACACAAAGTTTAATTAATTTTGAGTGATCTCGTTGCACTGCGGTAGAACTTTAATTTTAAGCAGTGCAGTGTTTGTGGTCTACGCTTGCGACAACTTGCGAGTATTGTGGAATTAATTTCGGTTTTCTAATTCGCGGAATTCTATTTAATGTTGGCTCCTACACAATTTATAGCACATACTACTCGTAGCTATTGCCAGCGACTTCGTCCGCGTAATATTCGGTTATTACGTATCAAACCAGTTCCCGTGAACACCACATTTAATTTCGGGATAAACTAAAGCATATCGCCTCTTTGCTTCGACAACGTGACAAGTTGAAAAATCAATTTATTTATTGATTATTTAAAAAAGCCGTGTCCGATTTTATTTTCTCCAAAAACACGGTATCTTTTAACCGAACTTTCAACAACGTAACAATACAGTTGTCACTGCTGAAGATGGAGAGGTCACTGGCCCCCATGAAGAACGGAAAAGCTATTGAGCATGATTCAATACCTATAGAAACCTGGAAAAGTATGGGGACCCGTGACGTACTCCTGCTCTCTGAACTATTCAACATAGGCGTATTGACGCGGCTTATACCTGACGCGTGGTACGTAAACATAATTACGCCTATCCATAAAGGAAAGGGCAGTGTACAAGAGTGCGGTTATTATATGTAGAGGTATCAAACTTATAAGCCATACAATTAAGCTATTCGAACGTATCATAGACCAAAGACTCCGCCAGGAATGCTTTCTGTCGGTATGTCAATACGGGTTCAGGCCGGGCTGATGCATCACCATGGACAAATTTTCGCCCTAAGAATTCTCCAGGATGCCCACTGCAGTTGAAATCAATAATAAATAAAATCATTATTGTACCAAGATACAAGTTATAGCAGTATAGAAGCCCTGGAAGTCTGTGTTACTTAAAGCTGTATTATAGACTTCAGGGTCTTCCCTTAATCAACCTTTTCGTTTTGCATTTCTCGATCTGCAGAGGGCTTTTGACAGTATTCCTCGAGAGGTAATCGGGTGGACGCTAAGGTCCAAGCCTTTACCCGAAGCGTAAAACCGACAAAACCATTGTATGCCACATTAATCCCTGCCCGATTACCGTATGTGTTCACCAGGGTTCTGTCCTTAGCGGTATGCAGGTATGCATTGTGCTGAATACCGTCTCTGCGGTCATGGCAGAACTGGTTAGCAAGCATACGCAGGATCTTGAGACCAGGGTAAATACGTGGAAGGAAATGCTACAAAACTGGGGTTTAAAGCTAAAAGTCGCCAAAACAGAGTACATGGCTAGCCGAAGCACGAATCTTGAGATCTACATAGAGAACAAAGGGATAAATTCAAGTACCTCGGATCCGTGCTGCACGAGTCCGGAGAAATCCCTTCCGATGTCAAGTCCCACGTTCACAGCAGTTATCTACGATCTTAAAATCCCTATCAAGCAAATACTCAAATACTCAAATACTCTTTATTACATAAAATTCAAAATTTTACATGTCATTTATAAATAAAATTGAAATTAATACAGTCTATCACATTATAGGTCAATATCAACGTTAGGAGATTAATTTAATTAAAACGTCTTAAAACTATTGTTATTTGAATTTGTCATCAAAGAATTCTTTCAAGCTGTAATAAGCTTTTGCTATTAACAATACTTTTAGTTTATTTTTAAATGTTATTAAACAGTCATAGTCCCTGATATACTTTGGAATTTTATTGTAGACTACAGGACCGAAATTCGTCATAATAAATTTTGATTTATGTAACCTGTAGGCTTCACAATTAAGATCAGATTTGTTTCGAAGTGTGTATCTCAGATGTTCTGATTTGCTAGGGAAATGTTCCAAGTTTGATTTTACGTGGGTAGCTATGTCATAAATATATTGTGATGTTAAAGTCATAATGTTTTTAGATCGGAATAGACTCCTTGCGGGTGTGTAGGGTGGGACACGCGATATTAGTCGCACTGCCCTCTTCTGTAGTATGAACGCGCGCTCGGCCGTGGCCGCGGCGCCCCACAGCTCCAGCCCGTAGCACAGCGCGGAGTGGAACAGCGAGAAGTAACATGAGCGCACCTCAGACGCGGGCAACACGCCCGACAGTCGGGGTAGTGCGAAGCAGGCTGCGCTGAGTTTACCACATAGTACGTCAATATGTGCATCGAATTTGAGAGCCCTATCTATTGTTATACCTAAAAACTTTGAATTATTTGTTTGTGGCAATGATATGTCATTTATTTTTATATTTAATGGTCTTGGTGGGGGTCCACCAAGGTTAAAGTGTAAAATTTGAGTTTTGGATAAATTTAGTAGGAGTCCGTTTGCCGTGAACCAGTTCTGCAATTTATGTACATCGGATGTGATCTTTGTTTGGATGAGATCGATTGTGTCAGCGGTTATGATGTCACATGCATCGTCAGCAAATACGTACATGTCACCATCAACAGCATTAGGCAGATCGTTAACCTGTATCAGGAAACTGAGGTTCGCGAGCGCTGATCCTTTAGGAGTTTCAATTTTTGGACTATAACACCCCCGGTTTGATAAGATTATCATTAGACCTGTGAGCGAACCCAGGAGCGTCGCTGGCTGAGCGGTTGAATGATGGACATTAGTTGAATTTTAACCGATGCTCTTACGTTGAGGGAAAACATCGTGATTTAACCTCCGAATTCAGACAACTGAATTTGTAACCATGATCCAATCTGGTTAGATTCCCCTGGTAGCAGGGTCACGGACGTCAGATGGTAGTCGCTTCACTGTAATTACCTGATCACCAAATCCTGGATCACAACTGGGGCATTAACGCCAAACGATGATTATTATTTATGTATTGTCATTAGACCTGTGATATGACTATGACTGCGGGACATGGCCAGCGCTTACAAAGCACGTCCGCGAACTCCAAGCCAATGAAATGAAAATAGTGCGATGGATGTGTGGCGTTACGCGACTAGATCGAGTACGTAACGAGTACATTTGTAATAGCCTTGGCGTGAGAGACATTGCAGATAAGATCATAAAAGCTCGCCTTCGCTGGTTTGGTCACGTCCTGCGTAAACCTCAGGGCTGCGTTGGAAAAGCGGCCCCGCAGGACACCCCAGAAGCGCTGGACTAACATCGCCGTGTGGGATGCGAGAGCTAGCGGGTTACGAAGTATGATGTGGAAGAAGATCAGGCAACTAGAAAGACGAGCAGGATTAAGAAAGCCGGGATTGACTGCTCGGATGATGACGAAAGTGCCATTAGTTTGTTACGTTTAGGTATACTTTGTTGATTTATTTTTGTTTCAGAACTTTAAACACATTCACACAACTAATTTCATAGTTTGACTGATTATTAAAGTAATATTTTGCAATTTGAAATATCAATAAAAAAGATTAATCACAAATTTTAATTTTTTTATTACGACAACGATTTTTTGTTAGATAACTCAATAATATAACAAAAGTAATATCATGAACACCGTGACAAGTCAGTTTGAAACATTCATCATATGCCATATTTTCAGGAAAAACGTAACATCTTGTCCCTCCTTTTTTTAAATGTAATTTTTTCCCGTAAATGTTTGGAATAATTTAGTTTTTCCTCTATTTGCATAAATCTTACTTATTGAATTAAATAATAAGTGTAAAATATACAGTAACGATTTCTTTTGTTAAAAACAATAACTTTTTAAAGATTTAAAAATGCTCTCCTGTAAAATTGCATTTTTCGAGATAACACGTTATTGAAGCAAAGAGGCGATATGTGCTGTTCTGGGGTATATGCCAAATTATATTAAAATCCATTCAGTAGTTTTTGTGTGAAGAAGTAACAAACATCCATCAATGCTTTCCATCCATCTATCCAATCCATCATTCTGGACCCGTTACTTTATAGTTATGTGCTTTTCTGGACTATAATATACATTTCTGCCAAATTTCATCAAAATCCATCCTTACAAACCATCGCATTTATAATATTAATATAATAGTAATAATCCACTGCCGGACTTGAGTGGAGAGTTTTATTCAATAGTAAAAAAGTCAAAAGTGTTAGTGTGGGAGCGTCAATAATTCGTACCATAATTCTATAAAGCAGGTCGGCCAACGGTCTGGTTTCGCTGGCCCAAAGATGGGAACAATACTCCATATACTCCATATTCTCCCTACTCCAATACTCCACCTGTGCCTTATACAATTACAATATTCATTTGTATCATCACTTCACACAATACTAAATAAGATAATTGCTCTATTTCTAAAATGATTGAGGCAGTTGTTTATAATTGGTACAAAAAATATTTTTGTCTCTTTCATCATAAACATTAAACACAGCTAATTAACCACAATGATCGGATTGTAGTTTGTTTATTATAAACTGGTTACATGCCTAAATATCACAGAGCATTTTGTCTAAGCAAGTTGATGTAGTAGGTACGAATTATGCAGGTAGGCTGTGAAAATAAGTTGATTAAATTATGACAATTAAATAATGATATAAGCCTACTAGTATATTTACGGTATAGTTACGTCTAAAATTTCAGTAGCTGGTTAAAGCATCACCAGTTCGTGTTCAGTTAAAACAACCAAACAGCTAGACAATATCGGTGCGTTCCTTATATTTTAAACAATTTCGAGCAAGTATTATGAAACTCCCGTGAATTGCCTGCCGTCTAGTGGATGAACATGCAATCATATTCGTCCACTACAGGGCAAGCAATTACTAAATTGCTAATTACTAAATACTAAACTATAAATCTTTAGAACTAGTAAATAAAAAACATGAAACCGGTAACAAGGTTTCATGTTTTTTTTTAATTTGCCCGTGATTTTTCGGCTACTTACTATTAATGAGTGCTAGGCATGGTACCTACCTCTTTATCCTGCTATAAGAATGTAGCTTACTTTGTGAATGAGAGCTAATAAGACTGAATTGCTCGTCTGTCCAAATATTTGAGATTTTTTAATTTATAGTGATGAAGAAATGTGATATGCGCGTTATCTATGAAGGACATATCCAAAAGTATACTTCCGAAACGGAAGGGGATTTTTTGTCATTCTAGGGATGGAAGAGTCTGTCTGACTTATGTGCTTCCAATTTAACTTAATAACTCAAAAAAATTAAATTAAAATAATTAAATCGAGTTGATTTAGGGCTTAGGGTTTTAACTATAGGGCTAAGCTAAAAATCAGCGCTGTGGTCTCACAACCTACAGCATATGCTGAGCTGAGCTCTAGTTTGGCATGACATTACAATATTTAACCTAATTTATGTAAGTATGTATTTGTTTCTTTTATTTTGGTAATTGGAATACCTAATGCCCGTTTCGGATCGGACAGGATATGTTAAATACTAATACTAAAGAATAATGTAACTATAAACTAAACATCCGTATCAAAAAGCACTTCGTCTAAACTTCTGCTCCACTCCTGGCCACTCCCGATGCAAAGGTGCCCATAACACTAGCAGCGTTGCCACGCTGGATAGCAATGGACAGCTTCTGCAGCAAGAATGACCCAGAGCGAGGATCGCCGCCTCTCTCCCTCATTCGACGGCCCACCTCTTTAAAGAAAATCCTCGCATCCTTACACCAGCAACCTGTTGTTTCTGCGGCGAGTGGGATGAATAAATACTGGCGTTGCAACTCCGAATATTTGTCCCTTTTTCTTAGGGCCGCAAACTCCGCCGCCGCTCCCGCCACCCTGACTGTGCGACTGAGGTGTGAGGGCGCAAAGGTGCTGACGCATGTGGCGTCCCACAACAGACATTTTCCCCTCTGCCATGGTACCAATGTCAAACCATCAGGCCTCTTCCCATCGGTCCGACTCAGTCCGGGAGGCTCCAGGGCGCAAGGGATATTAGCCGAAACCAGCGCTCTACGGACGATATCATTAAGAGCGTGGTGTCGCGGGAATCTACCAGAGCACCGACAACAACTTAAAGCGTGATGACCATTGGCTTCCACCATGGAACCGCAGATGCATTGATGACGTTCACAAACATCGCAGCCCAGGCGAAGAGCCACCGCCACCCGCAATGAGTCGCCGTCTAGTAGAGTGCCCAGATGTGGTGACGGCAAAGCATGCAACCATGCACCTGACTCAGGCTGTGACACCGCCCTAAGCCTCGCAAGGTCCACACCCTCAGCCCCACCTTCGAGCTGGTTTCGCACCCTCTCGATCCCACAATCGTCCCACGATCGCTGAATCTCCGGACAATCAGGAACGAGCAAGGTCGGATCGAGAGCCCCCCAGGCCGTCAGTGCATCGCCGACGTAGGGAATGTTCACCCTGCCACCATCTACTGTAAGAATATTAGTGACAAGGCTCACAATCCCATATGACGACGCAAGAAAGGCCGGCAGGCTCACGTCCCGAGCACGCCGCACTCCCAAGCCCCCGCACCGCAGGCAAGGATGCCTGGCTCCACTGCAACGCGCTGAGAGAAACGTTCAAAATCCGCTCCACCGAATCCCTCAGCACCTCATCAAAGCCAGCGATACTGTCCGGGAACAACCAAGCAGGACATGAACGTAGGAAATAGTTAATTTTAGGTACTGCGAAACACATCCGCAGTAAAACCAGGGCAACGTGGGCTGACAGATTTTCAAGTCGTCCGCGAGCGACGAGGAGAAGCTGCCTTCTAACTTCGAAAGCTTCAGGAATGGCCTCAGAAAAAATAGGCGACCCTAGAAGATTAAATGATGATGAAGATATTTCCCTGAGGCCTGGCAGCAAGGAAGAAAAAAGAGAAAAGGAAGCACGAGACTCCTCACCGCAGGAGAAGAATTCGCACTTACCGGTATTAACCTCTAGCCCCAGTCTACGCAAGTGCGGTAGTAAGACATTTAAATCTTGCTGTACTACATCAGGTCGTCCTCCAAGTGTACCATCATTCAGGTACCATACACTTAAGGGGGATCTTAGGTCTGAAATAGCTTTATGAATAGCAAGACAGAAAGCCAGGGGACCAAGCGGATCGCCTTGCTGCGCGCCAACCTGGGACAGAAGAAGAGTCTCGTCATAGAAAAGATTAGAAGGGGAGTGATAGAGCTGATGAAAAAAAGGATACAGAGAAGGCAGCCTCTCTCTAACTACGCTCAAGAGAACGTCCCTCTCAACGCTATTAAAAGCATTCTTAATATCGAGCTTAACTATAACGCTGTCTGCGCTCTTAGGATCCATTGCAAAAGCGCGCACTGCATGAATTGCCGCCTCGCACCCCAAGCGCGTCCCGAAACCCAGTTGATGAGGCCTAAGATAGACGGCCATCTCCTCCTTGACTGCGTAACATCCCAGCTTAGCCGCTAAACGTCGTAAAGTATTCCCGATCGCTATTGGCCTTAGACCCCCATCCTTTTTAGACAAAGCACATAACGCTGCCCCGTAGAGGTAGGGACAAACTTCCGAATTCACTTGGCCACTAAATAAAAAATTGCACAACCTTGCCAAACTATCCTTTAAACGATGTCCGCTATCGCCAGCTGCAGGCGAAGTCAGCTCCTTCAAATAAACCGGACGGATTCCATCCAAACCCGCCGCAGATCCACTATAGAAAGTGTTTAGGGCCTGCACGATATCCTCCGTCTTTACTTTTAATGCCGACACCGAACGGTCAGGGCACAACGGAAAATCAAGTGGACGGGAAGGTGCCGGATGCTTTGCTCGACTGTATCATTAGACATTAATAACCTAACCGCTCCCCTCAGGTCACCTTCATATACCTTTGACTCTATCCTCCTCTCCACTGTGGTGGGCGACTGATTGCCACCGAGGCCATCCACAAAACAACGTAAACCACTGTTTTGGATGTTAAACTTAACCTTTGTGGTGAGAGTACCCGGGCCTGAAGCCTCTGGAGACTTCAAACCCGTGTACGCAAAAGTTAATAGGGCACTCCATTCTTTCACCCCATTGAGTTCAATACACTCATCAATTAAATTGCACAACCTACCGGCAGCAAGACTGCGAGCCCCCTTAGGAATATGACGCAAAACACGCACAGAGCGCTTAAGAGTCCCAAGATTCCTCAGCGCACCTATATCTATATCAGAAGGCAAATGCTGACTTACCGCATCAACTAGGGGTGATTGTGTTGCCGGTAAATTTTTATGCATCCGGCCTATATGTATCTTCAGGCCATGTGGTGAAAAGGATCCCTTCGATCCGTCCGCGCAATGTGGGCACTTCAATGAAGGAGCAGAGAAGCCACTCATGATTAAAGTAAACACACACAAATAATTAATATTAAAAAATATTAGGGAAAACAAAACAACAATACAAGCTTGTAAAAAAACTTTACAAACACATGTGTCAACTATGGACCGACTACACCATTTTGACTACACAAAGAATAAAGTTCTCAAGAGATTACTAAACTATACAAAACAATGCACAAACCACCCAAGAAATCCAAGATTCTCAAAAGTTGCTATGTACGAAATTCAACAGCTTTCAAAAGCTGGTGGGTATAGGCTGGTGACTGTTTTTCATACCTATAAGCACCACGCACACACATAGAATATACACATTATGTTTTTATATACACGAAAATCACTTTGTGTTCACCATTATATTGTATTATACAAATTTATATTTTCTTAGTTGTATTGGTTGTAATGACAATCACTAAAGCTGCTGCACTACTGCGCGCGCAGGACACAATTGCCCAGCAACGGTTGCTGTGGCGACAACGGCGGCGTGGCGTCTTGACATCTGATATCAAAATTTATCAACAATAATATTTACGTTTTTGACCACTGATCGCGCACACCTGGATGAAACTTTATTTGTTCTTCATCATTGGCCTATGGGTCAATTACTTACACAGAAATAACTGGCTATAGAATAGCAGGGCTATTTAAAAACAATTATTAATTATTTGACACATGTTCGCTGTTCTGTTCTGTAAATTTTTTTTTAGTAAGTAAGTAAGAAATATTTTGTTTATTTATATTGTAGAAATTGCCAAATAAATATTATGTCTATGTCTATGTCTATTTAGTTTTACTACAGGCCATACAGTTCAGTAATGATAAAGTGGGGTCATGGCCGGAAGAATTGCGCATTATTTCAGATAGAAGCAACAGTGTATCTCGATACTAAGAAGAGTAATCGAATAAGGTCATACTACGACTAAAATTATCATAATACTTAAACAAATAATAATCATATTGTCCCGGTTGGGCTCTGGCACTCCAGGGCGCGGACTCCACCTTGACCTATTCCAGGATTTGGACCATGGTCAAGGCGGACCCCGGGTCCTCGTGTGCGAGAGCGTCGAGATGATGTTTTTAATCATAAGCATTTAAAATCTAATAATAAATGTTCCATTAAAAATTGTTTGTATGTATTAGCAAATTATAATTATGTAAATTAACTGTATAATTAAATTAACTAAATCCGTATCCGTCAATATTCTTCGCTGTATTTTTATTTTGCATTGAAATTTAAATTTTATTAGAAAATTAATGAAGTCGAAATTTTAGCTTATCAATTAAGTTAAGGACATGGTTCTGTTATAAAACTACGTTACTTTATTCTACTTTATAAAAGGCCAGGTATAAAAAAAGATGGTGGATAGTTTCGAATATTCATGGTTCCATAATTTCGAAGACTAGTTTTTATGTTATCCGGCAGACAAACAGGCATGCGGGCCACCTGATGGAAAGTGGTCACCGCCGCCTATGGACATCAGCAACACCAGGGGAGTCACCAATGCGTTGCCCGCCTCTGAAGAGACCTCTAATATACCTCTTGAACGATCCCATGTCATAGTCCAAAGGAAACACTGTGGCTGGGAGCTCATTCCACATCCGAATCGTACGAGCGAGAAACGTTCTTTCAAACCTTCGCGTGGTGACCAACAGAGGGTCTACGTAGTGGGGATGAGCACCCAGCCCACGGCGGGTGGTGCGATGGCGGAATTGTATTGTGGGCACCAGATCAAAAAGTTCCACTCCGCATTGTACAGCCGATAGAACACACACAAGGAGCCAAAGTCCCTTCGGTTAGCTAGTGGTTCTAATCTAACTTGCTTGTTTGTATGAGATCGTTGACAATTCGTATAGCGCGTCTCTGTACGGAGTCCAGAGTGAGTACTACTCTGGAATATGTCCGAAATTACTATCAAACGACTGAGAAGAATAGCAGTTGGACGAGATGGCCGCCCACCAGATTACAACCACCGGCCGGAAAGAGGCCCGAAAATGTTTTATCTAGGGTAAAAATTACCTCGCGGATGACAAGCAAAAACAGAATTTACATTCGCCCCCTTCGCATACATATACAAATGTGCCGCCCATTTTTTCGCGTTTAATCCACTAAGCTCCGGCGTGACCGACACAATTTTGCGGCCAATTCGAACAAATGAATCTTTTTTATCTCGGCAACACCAGACAATTCCCTTTTCAATAGACCGGGTGAGAATAATGAAATATTTACAAAACACAGGGTTGTGCGTTGATGCCGCCCCCTCTTTAAGGGTGGGGGTAAAAATAACAGGATGTGACGCGAACAAAGTACGTTTTTATCGTTCAAAGGGATCGCTCTAATGGAGGCGGCGCTCGGATGGGCCCCGCCGCTTATGGCTCCCACCGATATGCGGATTTATGACACAATGCCGTCAGCGCATAGCAAATCAGAGACTGGATATGGATAGGTATCATCATTATGTTACATTGAGTTGTAACAGGTTTAGTGACAGCTTGCTTGCAAGGCCGATATCAATAGTTCAGCAAGCCATGCAGAGTTCGGAACCTGGATGTGCATCCGTTTCGTACGTTGAGGCTAATCGAAGCGCCATTCGTTAGGTGTGCCTCCTTGTGCCGTTGGCGAAACGAGGTTGACCAAGGTCTTCCGCTAAGGACTCTGACACTGGTTACACAGTCCAACCGTTCGTATTGGAAAGGTACTTGCACTTGTAATAAAGTCGCCCCTAGATTGCACCTTTACTGGGTCTATGCCCGGTGGGTTAAAAAATGATGTGATCATAGACGGTAAGGTAGCAACAAAAATCGTATGTAATTTTAAACAAATACGTTCTCAGCAGCTTTCACCCGCTTGCAGTTCGGTTTTCCCACGGAAACCTATTATAAAAATAACCTAAGAAAATTCTTAAAGAAAAATATAAATATATGAAAAAGTACAAGCGATACAAAAACACTGCTGACCTCCAAACTTATGTAATGCTGAGAGAACGCGCTAAAAAGGTGGAGGCAGAATGCTACCAAGCGTACATTACTAGGGTTGAAGGCTCGGTCATAAATAACCCACGGATGTTTTGGTCCTACGTCAAATCGCTCAATAGGCCCGCCCATACACTGCCATCCGCGATGCACTACGACGGCGACACTGGTACCGGGGGGGAGGCAGTGTGCAACTTATTTGCTTCGTACTTTAAATCGACGTTTCTTGCGCCTGCAACTGCCGTACCTAGTGGGTCGACATCAACCGAATCGACGTATCACAATTTTTTTGTCAGTGACATAGAAATTAACCCCGACGAGGTCTTAAAATTATTAAAAACCATCAACGTAAACAAAGGAGCGGGCCCCGATGGCTTGCCTCCAGTTTTTATAAGTCGGTGCGCGCAGGAGTTGACGTTACCTTTAACGATATTATTTAAAAGGTCTCTCCACGAAGGCATAGTTCCTAACATTTGGAAATCGGCATTTGTAACACCCATACACAAAAGTGGGGATAAAAGTAATATAAAAAATTACAGACCGATTTCCAAATTATGTATATTTTCTAAAATATTTGAGCGAATTGTTTATAGACAAGTCTATGCCTCATTGCAGTTGTATTTTACACCAGAACAACATGGATTCCTGGCTCGTAGATCTACTACTTCTAATTTACTGATGTTTAACGATTTCGTGACGTCACACATGGATGGAGGGGGGCAGGTTGACTCGGTGTTCACCGATTTCAGTAAGGCTTTTGACCGCATCGATCATACTCTGCTTCTCACGAAGCTACGCAATGCTGGTATCCATGGCAACCTATTTAGATGGTTCTGCTCTTATGTGGAAAATAGGTCCCAAGCGGTGACGGTGAGTGGCTATACATCTACATGGATGCCAATTCCATCCGGCGTTCCTCAAGGATCATTGCTCGGTCCGCTGTTATTTGTCATTTTTATCAACGACATAGGTAATTGCTTTAAGTTCTCCAATTTCTTACTGTACGCTGACGATACAAAATTATTTGCAGTCGTCAAAGATTTGTCTGATTGCTTTGGACTACAGAGCGACTTAGACAATCTAGAACAGTATTGCGTCAGAAACAAGTTGGACTTAAACATACAAAAGTGTTTTACGATGACATTCACACGGAAACCGAATCCCATCACATATAATTATTTAATTAGCAACAAACCCCTATCAAAAGTCGGGCTCATTCGAGATCTTGGGATAACACAAGACTCAAAACTATTATACGATTCCCATGTTGACACCGTGGTAAGAAAGGCATCGAAGTCCCTAGGTTTCATTAAAAGATCTACCTCTAAGTTTAATAACATTAAAGCTATCAAAGTATTATATTGTACCTATGTGCGAAGTATTCTTGAGTACGCTTCTATGGTATGGAACCCACACTATAGAGTACACATTAGTCGTATTGAATCAGTGCAGAAAAAGTTCTTGAGATACTTACAATTTAAAAGCCGACAGATTATTCATGGGTATGAGAACCGCTGCAGGAAATTTCATTTCTTGCCTCTTGAAATCCGAAGGGAAGTGGCTGATATTATTTATCTACTGAAAATCGCGAACGGAGCTATCGATTGTTCAGCTTTGCTTGAGAAAATTAATATTTTCGTACCAAACAGGCGTAGTATCAGACACTTTCAATCATTAGCTGATGTGCAAGCTAATGCGAACTATCGGCGAGGGTCATTTTTCTCGCGGGTCGTGAGACCTTTTAACATCCTACATAATTTGCATATTGAGATGGATTTATTTAACACAAAGCTGGTATCAGTAAAGCGAGTGTATGCAGAAAAGTTCTTTCATTCTTCCGAAGACGCAACATCAAATTAATGAACTAATTTTACACTAAGAGTAATTCAGACTTCTTACGATAATTTATGTAATTCTGTACAAACTGTAATCCTACTTCTAGCATCCCGTATCATTTAAATAACTATCTGCGAGCACCTGTTAATGGCCTTGCTGTTATATATGTTTGTAAGTATTACTTGTAATTTGCTGTTGGTGTTCTGAATAAAGTAAAATAAAATAAAATAATATTCTCGGAGTAAAAAATAGCCTATATTACTTAGTGATAATGTAGCATACTATTATATAGTATAGTCCAGTAGATTTTGAGTTTATTGATTATAGTTGAATTCTGGAATGTTTCTGGGATTATTATTAGATATGCCAGAACTCAACTAAATTGCTTCTATCTATACTATTTTCGTACTTTCGATTTGAAGCCGAAAGTTGCCGAAACAGAAAGACAGAGTATATGGCTAGCAGCAGCGCGGATCTTGAAATCAAATATCTCGGATCCGTGCTGCACGAGTCTGGCTATCCCGATGTCAAGTTCCGAATCTCTGCAGTTGGGGGGGGGGCAAATGGCGGGAGCTCGGCGGACGGCTGCCATCCGTGACATTAAAATTCTTGTCAAGCTCATGAGGGCTTATATACAAGAGTATAATTTGATCCTGCGTGATATAGCCGGCGCTGATGAAAGAAGAAAGAAGAAGAAAATTTTTATTTCAGAAAATTAAATTCCATAGTTAGCACAATCAATTAATTAAAAACAATAAATAAAATTATCAACGCAATACATCAATCAATAATCTTAACAGTTATAATTAAATTAGCTTAATATTTAAATGTTATTCAGTTATTTGATGAAACACGTCTGCGAACTCCACGCCAACAAAGTACTGTGGATGTGCGTAGTTACGAGACTCGACCGAATACATAAGCGAGCGGCCACACAGAAAAGACGTAAGACGCAGACGCGGCGCCCGTTCAATTTACTTTCATACTAAATGTATAGAAACGTCGCGACGCAAAACATACAGAAAAGACAGGGCTAGGACAGGGCGAGGACGCGTCGCAGACACGACTTGAAACATACAGAAAGGACGGGGCAAGGGCGCGCCGTGGGCGAGAGCGGGGGTGCGGGCGGGGCGCGGGGAGCCGGGCCCCGCCCGCAACGCTTGCTGTCCTTGTCTTGCCTACGCTCTTGACTGATCCGCGACGGCGCCGCGTCCTTGCCCTGTCTTTTCTGTATGTTTTAAGTCGCGTCCGCGTCCCGTCTGTGCCCTGTCCGCGACGTGTCTGAGTCTTTTCTGTGTGGCCGCTCGCTAACGAGTACATCTGTGACACTTTTGGCGTGAGGGATATCGCGGATAAGGTCGCATAGGCTTGCCTGCACTGGTATGGTCACGTGCGTAGGCCCCACACTTACGTGGGGAATATGTGCCTGAACGTGCTGGTATCAGGAAAGAGACCCCGTGGGCGGCCCAAAATGCGATGGATTGATAACGCTGACTCGGATGCGAGAGACAACGGCTTACGATATGAGGATGCCGAAGACCGGGCGAAGTGGAGAAGAATGAGTAGAATTTACACACACAAGTCAGTCCCTCACTGTTACTTGAAAAGAGTGTACAAGTACAGCTACCCGAGGAGAGCGTGGACATCCCAAAAGAAATCGGACCCTTGCAGTAGTCGGGATAAGCGCTAGGACGATGATGGCTTGAGTTAAGAAGAATAGTTTTTTGAAACCATCGGGTACACACCCAGTGGCGGTGAAATATAGAGCGATCGCTTTCTTACAAAAAATCAGTGCAAAGTCCCATACATAATGTCATAAATGCCAATTCTATTACTCGTAGTTCTTAATGAACTACTTTGTATACAATGTACTAAATTGCTGTAAAACTTCAATATTAAGGTTATTATCAGTCACTTTACACAGCAATGTATGTCGATTCAAATCACAATGACGATTTAGTTACACGACAAATGCAAGTACACTTAGATAATCCCTCTATAACATTCGTCCATCTCTATCTCAGGATTTATCTTCGATAAATTAACCCCATGTGCGTTGTTTCGAGCATCCGTAGTAAAATAACCAACCGCGCTGTGCGGAGTCCGCGAGTGCACCAGGGATGTTAGATGCCAAGTCAGAAATTATGGCACAGGCTTGTCAAAATTCTGGTACTTTAGAAAAAATTATGGTACACAGTGTTACCAGCAGTAGTATCCCTAAAATAGTACGAAAATAGCTAAAACGGTACGCTACTTTTCAATTTGGGGGGGGGGGGGGGGGTTGTCTGGGGGTGCCAGTGATAATAAATACGTAAAAATCAACCCTTTCTTCAACGCTCTCCTTGTCTATTTTGCGTTGTCATAAAGCGCCATGAACGGAGCGGGCGAGAGATAAAGTCATATAAATCTATTGATGTAAAATTATGGTACTTTTGCGTACCATAATGGAAGTACGATGGTACATGGTACAAACACCTGGAAAATGGTACGTGTACCATAATTATGGTACGTATAACATCCCTGGAGTGCACTGAGAAACGCCACTTGTGCCCTGCCCCGCGCTCCCGCGCTCCGCCCCGGAACGTCACATAATGTCACCCATTCTGTCCCCCTCACCGCGCAGGTGATACTCCAGTTAACATGTCGACCTATAGCTACCTCAGCTATTGGAAAGAATTTACCATAACAGCCCACAACAGTCCACTGCAGGACTAAGGGCCTCTCCCACGAAAGGGGAGGTTATTGCCATAATCTCTATGTTCGGCCGGCGGGTTGGATATTGCAGTGTTATAAATATAACAATGGAAAAGGCTGTTGCCCATTATCCAGCCTACGGGGACTAGATCTTTTGCCTCGAAAATACTAGTCGCCTTGTACGACACCCACGAGTGGAAGGGGTTGGTGCTATTCTACTCTGCCGGTGGTGACACGGCCAATAAATAGAAAGGAATTATTCTATTTATGGTGGCATAACAACAGCCCAAAAATGTTATACCAATTACCCGTTATTTTTCGAGTTATAATTTATTCAGAGTCTTCCTTACGTCCGCGACTTAGTTGCGTTAGACAAACACATAAAATAGTGGTGTTTGTCATTAACTTTGAACCTGCCGGACCTACTATATTTAGAAATTTCCAAATTAAGATCGTAATCGTGGTAGATTTATTTCAAGCCTCATTTATAATTTTTTTTGTTGCTAGTGTAATTTGGGTTCGACGTTGGAGGCATGCTACCTATCTATTTGTTTCCATTCTCCTTTTTATGTACGGTAAACTATTAATTGTTAGTAGTATTAATAAACTGGCTTTTTTAGACAATTGTGGACGGTAGGTAACTGGATCAGCCTTTCAACCTTTTACAGTATGGTTTCTGACCATAGAATGGGTTCATGAGGCCATGACAAGTATCCTGTTTGCACTTCTCAACTGCACTGACTATCTCTCTGCGCATAGCTGGTGAAACAATATTATGCTAGCCAGTTTACACAGCTTACTTATCAGAGTCCATTTAAGACAGCCTGTTGTTTTCAGACAAGTGTCGCTTAGAGCTGTATCCACTGTCTTAGTGAGAGCCGATCGGTGCCATACGGGAGGTGCGTACAGATAGAATGTACGATCTCTACGTGGGTGCCATATACTGGTGCCTGAACTAAAGTATATCTTTGTTTCTTTCCATTTTGAAGCTCAAAGGCGTAGGATCAAATTATTTCAAACCGATAGAACGAAAAATCTGTATGTGGGTGCCATATACAGGTGCCTGTAGTAAAATGTTCCTTTATTTCTTTCATTTTGAAGAAGGAAAGCGTATGATCAAATAATTTCCGGTTTGTTCACATAGTTTTTTCCTGTTGCAGACAATATTGCTCTTGCTAACTCCAAGATGACAATGACGATGATTGCTCATGCCAGCCAGATTTATAACTACACTAGTGGCCCCGGCGCGTTTTCGTTCGCGTGGCGTCCTACCCTACCGTACCATAACCTATCCTGCACCTACCTAAACTTTATAAAGATTAAATATAGCGTATGTTACTCGCTAATAATGTACATAACTACAGGTGAAAGAATTTTTAAAATCGGTAAAGTAGTTTTTCAATTTATCCATTAATTATCACAGCCCGTAACAGTCCACTGCGGGGCGCGACCATCAGTCCACCTCCGCGTGTGCGTAGCCGTTTGCAGTCCAGTTGGGAAATTCCTCGGAACTTCCTGCTGGAACGCAAGCGGTGCGCCGGTGCGCCCTGGGGGTCGACTAGTAACTATCCTGGGGCGCAAGGCACTAATACTGTTGTATTTGTGCATTGCGCTTACGGGGTTCTTGCTAGTCGAGTGCTAGGAGACTGATCCCAAGCCAAGGTGTAAAAGCGAACCGTGCCGAGGGCTGCGTGGCCGGGGGGGAGTCCGGCCTTTAACGGTGCACCTCCGATACCTGGGCACCTCGGGGGGTATTTATGCCCTTACTCTGGCATGCGGGGCTCTGCCGGAGTGGACCTGTATTTCCCTAGCTACTCGTGGGACTTGCATGGATAAAAGAAATTTTTCAAATAATCAGTCCGATGTCTCTGCCATGGAAGTGGTGGAGATTGATTCTGTGGAGGAGGGAGTGCTCTTGGCCTCCCCACCGCCCAGACAAAATGATGAGTTTGTGAGGGAGAACCCTGGGGAAGGTGACATTGTGCCTAACCCAACAGGGAACACGACCTCTAAACCCATCAAACCAGGGGGCCGTAAAAAGCTCTGTGGTGCAGCGCGTAAGCGCTTCAAAAGGTTGAGGGCGGAGGACGTAAGTGTCGATGAGGCACTCGTCCTCTGTCGTCAACCTTGGAAGGATATTCCTCACGTTCCCTCTGAGTCGAAGGCGGTAAAGCGCACTCGCTCTGAGGAGGAATCGCCGAAGGGCCAGCTAAGGAAGACTCCTAAGACCACTCTGGAGAGTAGGATAAAACCGACCTTCAGTGAAGTGGCCGGGTCATCCAAAGTTGGAATCCGAGGCGAATTCCCACTAACGGAGGAACAGGTGGGGCTTGTGCGTCGCTCCCTTATACTTCTTATTCATAAGGAGAGTAGGGGGGAGGGGCCCAAGTTCGTTTCCTTCTCACATAAACCAGGATGGATCCTGGTGGTATGTGAGAATGAAAACAGCAAGGACTGGCTTACGAAGGTGGTACCAGATTTAAAACCATGGCCTGAAGCAAAACTCTCGGTTTTACAGGAGAACGAATTGCCCAAGCCAGCGGTAGTCACCACCTTCATTCCCAGCAGTGAAGCCCAGTCCTTGGACGAGGCGATAAGCCTGCTGCGTACCCAGAACAGGGGCCTCATGACTGAGCTCTGGAAGGTTCTCCACAGCAGGAAAGAAGAGGGGGGTGTAATCGCCACCTTTGCAGTGGACGACGCCTCTGTGGAGACTCTGAAGGGGAATCAGGGCAGGGCCGCCCTTGGTTTTAGGAGCATAGTCTTCAGAATCAAGGGCGACCAAAACAAGGAGGACCCTGTACAACCAGGTACCTCTACCTCCAATATTACGCAGGCTTCAGTGCTCGCGACACCGACGCCGTCTGAGCAGCAAGGAGTGTCTGGACCCCAGAACCTGGGAACTAGACCTCCTCTAAACTTTGCTGCCAGAGGGCGGGGTGCTCTTGGAGGTAGAGGATCTGCACGGGGAACGGCTCGGGGCATGGTCCAGACTGGACGCGGACGATCTCGTCCACCGAAGGGAAGGGGTAGGCCCGGGGTCGGGGCACAACCCAAAAAATAATGGCAACCCAGGGAAAGAAGGTGAGGTTCTTGCAGGCCAATCTCCACCACGCTGCGGCAGCAAGTGCTGTGGTTGAAAAATGGCTCTGCGAGGAAAGGGCAGACCTCGCCCTCATACAAGAGCCCTGGGTGTCACATTCCAATATTCTGGGACTCAACGCTGCCGGTAAGATAATTTTTAACAAAGGCAGCAACAGACCCAGAGCCTGTATTGTTTTTAATAAAAACATTGACTTATTGACTGTTGCAGAGTTGTGTAACGATGACATTGTAGCAGCCATTTTAGCCATCAAAGGGAGCACGGCCAGAGTTCTTGTGTGCTCGGCCTATCTTCCAGGCGATAAGGAGGATCCTGCTGAGGACCTGGCGAGGGTGACGGAGTATGCCCGCCGACACAAGCTGCAGCTGCTCGTGGGGTGCGACGCAAACGCCCATCACACCGTATGGGGTAGCTCAGATGTCAACAGCAGAGGTAGTAGATTATATGACTTTCTACTAACAAATGGCTTGCATGCGGTGAATAGGGGATGTAAACCGACCTTTGTAACCCGTGTACGTCAAGAGGTGTTGGACATAACCATTGCAACTAATGATCTGGCTAGACGTATTATAGACTGGCACGTTAGCGATGAGCCATCAATGTCCGACCACAATCATATCTGTTTCGATTTGTTAGGATCATTTCCAAATCAGAAAATCAACTTTAGGAATCCTAGAATCACTGACTGGGCTGCTTTTAAAGACAAACTCAAGTTGTATCTAGAAGATGTTCCTAAAACAATCAAGACCAAAGATACTCTAGACATAGCAGTGGCGGTTACCTCAAATAGTTTAATCAAAGCCTATGAGGATAGCTGTCCTGAGAAATCAATGTCGTCTAAAAGAACAGTACCGTGGTGGAACTCTAAGCTGGATAGGCTCAGAAGTAAAACTCGAAAACTGTTCAATAAGGCTAAAAGGACCCTCGATTGGGAGGCCTATCGAAAAGCCTTAACAGAATACAATAATGAAATTAGGAAGTCTAAGCGAGCGACATGGAAAAACTTCTGCGAAGGGATAAACAACACACCGCAATGTGCAAGAATCCACAAGTTCCTCGCGAAAGACAAACCTAACCAAATCGGACTGCTAAGGTACCCAAACGGGGACTATACAGCAGACGAAAAAGAAACATTAAGTTTATTGGTATCGACCCATTTTCCTGGTGCTTCTGGTGGGAGAGTGCACTCCGCTCAACCACGTCGACCAAGTGTCGATGATTGGAGGAGGGCGTCTCTCATTATTAGACCTTCTCGGGTAAGATGGGCCGTCAAAACCTTTAAACCCTATAAGGCATGTGGAGAGGACGGCATCTTTCCCGCACTGTTGCAGCAGGGAATAGAAATTATACTCCCTCACATGGTAAAAATCTTCAGAGCAAGTTACGCCTGGGGACATATTCCAGAAGAATGGGCCAAGGTCAAAGTCCTCTTTATCCCAAAGGCTGGTAAGAGAGACTATTCTCAACCGAGATCCCTCCGGCCCATCAGTCTAAGTTCATTCATGTTAAAGACTTTGGAAAAAATTCTGGATATTTACATTAGGGAAACAATAACAATTGACAACCCTATTCATTACACTCAACATGCCTACATCAAAGGAAGGTCGACTGAAACTGCCCTATTAAACTTGGTAGACAAGGTCGAAAAGGCATTAGAGGACAAACAAATTGCACTTTGTGCGTTTCTGGATATTGAGGGCGCTTTTGACAATACCCCAACAAAGACCTTAATTCAAGGACTCACTGAAAAGAAGATTGACAGCACAACAGTCAGATGGGTGGAAGCAATGCTCTCAAACCGAAAAGCGAAGGTTGCCCTACATGGAAGCTCGCTTGAAGTATTTACTACCAGAGGCTGTCCACAAGGAGGGGTCCTATCTCCACTGCTGTGGACCCTAGCGGTAGATCAGCTCTTGCATAAATTGGCAGAGCTCAGGATAGATGCACAGGGCTATGCTGATGACCTTGTGATAATTGTCAGGGGCTTCTGCCAAAGTACGATTTCATACATTATGCAAAGAGCGATGAATATTATTGATAATTGGTGCAGGGACAATGAGCTGTCTATTAATGCAGATAAAACTGTAATTGTACCATTTACCAATAAAAGACAACTTGACGGATTAGTCAAACCGCGGTTAAATGGCAAAACTGTAGACTTTTCAAAGGAAGTGAAATGTCTGGGTTTAATACTAGATCAAAAACTGACCTGGAACAGCCATCTAACTGCAATTTTACAGAAGGCTAAAATAGCCTTAGGCATTTCCAGTCGACTGGCAGGGAAAACCTGGGGCTTGACCCCAAAAATCTCTATGTGGCTTTATACAGCTATAGTACGACCCATAATTACGTATGCCTCTATAGTGTGGCATACAAAAGCCAACCAGGAGACTGTGATTAATATACTGAGCGGCTTACAGAGAACGGCGTGCCTTTTGGTCACAGGAGCCATGACAACCGCCCCGGGAGCGGCCCTGGATGCAATTCTGGACCTTCCGCCGCTACATCTGCATTTGCAAATGGTGGCGGCGGCCAGTATGCACAGGGTAACCATCCAGGGGGAGGGGAAATGGCTCTCACAGTCTCTGAAGTCTTTTCAGGAAACGATCATGGGCAATAAAATACTAGGTATGCATACAGACACCATGATTCCTAAGTGTGTACACTATAAACTTTACACTGTAGATATCCCAGCCAGGGATGAGTGGCTCAAAAGCCAAATTTCCTGGAAAAAAGGGAGCCTGATCTGGTACACAGATGGATCCAAATCAGGACATCACGTGGGGAGTGGAATATATGGGGAGCGACCTAGGGTTAAGAAATTTCTGAACCTGGGCAAGCACGCCTCTATTTTTCAAGCCGAGGTTTACGCAATTTTGGAATGCGCTGATATTAACCTCCAAAGGCACTACGTGAACCATTGTATTTATATACACTCAGACAGTCAAGCAGCTTTATTAGCCCTATCATCAAACTCTGTGAGTTCTAGATTGGTGCTAAACTGTGTGAATGTTCTCAATTCCTTGGGTGAGAAAAACCAAGTAATTTTACGTTGGGTCCCAGGACATGAAGGGATCGACGGCAACGAAATTGCAGACGATCTAGCTAAGGCTGGTAGTGTGACCACAACACATGGTCCAGAACCATTCTGTGGAATACCAAAAAGCCTAGTCAAACTGACCCTACGGACAAATTGCAAAGAGCAATCATTAGAGCACTGGAAGAAGCAGCCAGGCCTAAACCATTCTAAAGCATTAGTCAAGGCCTACAATGGCCTACATGCAAAAGAACGATTACTACTCAGTAGAAATAAGTTGCGGATCCTGGTAAGGGCGCTGACTGGTCACTGTGGGCTGAACAAGCACATGTTTAACTTGAAGATCAGCAGTACAAAGGACTGCAGATTCTGTAAGGAGGACGAGGAATCGCCTCTTCACCTGATTTGCAAGTGCGAAGCCCTGATGCGCAAACGTAGCATCCATCTTGGTAAATACCAGCTACTACCGGATGAGGTGCACGATATCAGTGCTAAGAGCCTTTTACAGTTCATAGAAGCTGTAGGGATCAGCACTGAACTGTAAGCTAGAGGCGATCACAATAGATCAGTAATGGTCGCAGTGATACTAGGACGTTTAGCCTTGAAAAGCCCACTTAACAAATAATAATAATAATAATAACAGTCCACTGCAGGACTTGGGGCCTCTCCCACGAAAGGGGAGGTTATTGCCATAATCTCCACGCTTGGCAGGCGGGTTGGAAATCGCAGTGTTTAAATATAACAATGGAAAATGCTGCTGCCCATTTTGCAGACTACGGAGACTCTGCTCTTTTGCCTCGAAAATATTATTCGCCTTGTACGACACCCATGAGCGTAAGGGTTTGGTGCTATTCTACTCTGCCGGACACCACACGGCCCATTATCCATTACAAACAAACAAACTGACAAACAATCAAATCTTTCCTCTTTGTAACATTAAGTACAAAGAGGAAAGCAAAAAGATGAGGAGGAGTGTATAAGCAGAAATATTCTATTACCTAGAAAGCCGAAGAGGACTCAAATTATACCTTAAACTATCACTATATTCAATGTAATTTAATGAAAATTTTATTCTAGTCGAACCAACGTACACATTATCGTAAAACAATAGCTGTGTTGGTACACGTGTTTCATTTGCGTTCTGTTTGCATGAGTACATCCATTTACAATTCGTCTCCATAGAGATTATATTGAATTCTGAACTCCTGTATATATCATGTAGGTACCGACATTCCAATTTGTGTGTGAGTGTGTGTAAATCTCCGCCACGAGATAGAAATATCATGACTCGCTGTCCCATGCGGTTCGAATCTCTGTAAACTTCTTCTTCTACGCTCGTTCGTCGTTAAGTCGCTACACTCTTGACAGAGTGGTCGTGGTCGGTTGAGGATTGGCAGCACGCTTCACAGTAAACAATCAACTATAAAATAAAATAAGAATACGGTTATTCCAATAAAATAACGAAGTCACAACAACAAATTCATGAGAGCTAGCCACAACTAACAAGAGTTTTACGAAACTAGTTATAGGTTGCCTTGATGCCTAAACTAACTAAACTTGTATCGTAGGGATCAATGATCCACCGAAAGGAAACTAGCATCTACATGTAGTCAATAATTATAATATTAGTAAAGTTAAGCAATTGATCGGATAGCCAAGTATAACTAACATAAAGGATTAGAGAGAAAAGATGACATGTATGTGTGTGTGAGATATGTGTGTTTTCATATGTAAATGCAAGTGTGTGTGAGAATTTGTAACTTCTTATAAGCAATTTTTAACTAACTTTTCAGTTCCATCATAATAGCGAGAGGTAGGGCATAGCGGGGTATCCCGTTCGAATTGGAGCCGCCCGACTGGGGAAGTCCCCCAGTTGGGGAACCGCAGCTAAACAATACTCTTTTAAATAGTATTGTGTTCCTGCCGGTGAGTAAGGTTTCCAGTGCTCCATGGGGTGGGGATTTGGGGAACCGCAGCTTTGGCAGTGGGGGGGGCATTTGCATTTTGCTGCCAGAGCTACGTATTATAGAGGTGGGCAACGCATTGGCGATACTCTTGGTGTTGGCAATGTCTATAGGCAGTGGTGACCACTTTCCATCAGGTGACCCGCTTGCCTGTTTGCCTACCGTATGACATAAAAAAATCTAGAGTGATTAACCAGTTTCTTAATATGAAACTACCTTCATGTTCGCTCAAGACGTAAATTTTTTGTTTTTTGTTAACTGTGTTATACTATCCCTCAAGGCACTATAATTTTTCCAGTTTTTCTTATTATTGAAGAATTGTCGTAGTACTGAAGTTTAGCTGATTCAAACAAATAAACAAATTTGTTATTCTGCCGGATTCCGAAAAGGTTTGTCATCCATGAACCACATAACACGCTGCGGCAGGTTATACAGAAGACCGAGGACTATAATAGATCACTAGCGTTTGTTGACTGATTTCGCCTGTGCCTTCGATTCTACCAAGACCTGGGCCGTTCAGTCTCTCCAGAGGTGCTACATTGACTACCGGTACTTCGAAATGTTGAGAAGTCAATACAAATACGTCACTTTGTCGAGCCGAATCCAGACCGATCCAATAGCAGCGAGTCATCTCTTCGAAACTGTTTACTTGCAATTACCACTGCATTGAACTTGCAATTAGTTTGTCAACTTATAGGACAAATATATTATATAACATAGTATTGCATACATTTTTGCATTTATATAACACGATTAAAAAACCGTGAGGGAAATTAGACTGAGGACACCCTGCAATGGCAATGACCGATTTCTTGCTTTGTTTACATTTCTATCAACATATGCGTCAACTGCAGTCGAAGTTACTGCTACTTATACTACTGTTTATAACACAGCGATCTCCAACCCGCCTGCCAGGCGTAGAGATTTTGGCTATAACCTCCCGTTTCCTGGGAGAGGCCCTAAGTCCTGCATTGGACTGTTATGGGATGATGATATTACTACTTTCATCATCACAGCCCATTTCAGTCCAATGCAGGATTAAGGGCCTCTCCCACGAAAGGGGAGGTTATTGCCATAATGTACAGGCTTGGCAGGCGGGTTGGAGATCGCAGTGTTATCATATAACAATGGAAAACGCTGCTGCCCATTTTCCAGGCTACGGAGACGCTTAGATCTTTTGCCTCGAAACCATTAGTCGCCTTGTACGACACCCACGAGTGTAAGGGTTTGGTGCTATTCTACTCTGCCGGACACCACACGGCCAACAACTACTTTACTTGTATTTATTTACTTTGTCTATTGTTTGCAGGCGTGACAGCCGGCGGCGGCGGTTGGGAGCCGCTGGGGCAGCCGTACTTCGACAACAGCACGAAGCGCGAAGCCACCGCCGCCGTGGGGCAGCCCGCCTACCTACACTGCCGGGTGCGGAACCTCGCCGACCGAGCGGTAAGATGCGATAGCTGTACACTGATGCTTTAGCTTGACAGGCCTTGGCAGGCGCTTTGAAAGCTAGCGTTGGAATTGGACCATAATGTTGTTGTCAATTACTACGTTGTAGTTACCGTGACACTCGTATTCGGCCTAAGTAGTTCTACCTATTTAGTCCGAATAGATAGGACTCGCCGCTCGCCGACCGAGCGGGAAGATACGATAGCTGTACATTGATGCTTTAGCTTGACGGGCCTTGGCAGGCGCTTTTAAAGCTAGCGTTGGTATTGGACCATAATGTTGTTGTTCATTACCACTTTACTTATCGCGACATTCGTATTCTAGCTAGATAGGTAAAGACATATAGTATGTGTCAGTAGAAATTAACAAAAGTCGACGTTATCGATATATCCGTAGAATACTAAATAATTATTTTGTTGCCTAGGAGCACACGCCTAGAAGCACACGGATGGTCCAGCTGATAGAAACTGGCCACCGTCATCCAGACCATCTACAACCTAAGAGGTGGGGGAAGGGGAAATCACGATGTTGTTCCCTCACCGTAAGGATGATATTTTGGTCAAAAGCCTGTCTAGCCTAATAAAAAAAGCATCGGTTAGCATTCAACAATGTATACAACAATGTATATATAACTCAGAAAAGAGTTATTGGTAAATGGCCGCAGTGGGATACGAAACCGGTACCGCTCGCTTACGGGTCTGATACTTTAACCACTCCAAGCTAGCCAGCCACCAACGCAAAACAAAGTTATTTTATTTAGATACTTATCCATGCTCTCTTCTTTTACTACTTTCTATTGAAACGAACTTTCTTTTTACTCGCAAATCAGGCTGCAGATCTCTTTGACAATAAATGAAAAACATTCCAAATAAAACTTCTTTATGGGATAAATCACGGTTTTAAATTTAATTTATTCTGCCGCTTCTTCAGTGCTTTACAGTTTAATATTAGAGTGAAAATATTAGATTGTTCGTTTATAGTAGGTAAATTCGAAAAGTCCATTTACCATTTTAAAATTTACTTAAAATTTTACTTTTATATATAGAAAGATACATTATCGGCGAGTATCATCGGCATTAGTATTTTTCGATATTCATTGTGCCCGAATTCCTAAATTCCCGAATTTTACGCGCGGACGTAGACCCGCGTCGACCGCGTTAACAGGGCTTGTATTTTTATAAATGCTTTGCTTAAATAGTTTTACAGTTTAAAATATAGTAAACGGTTGGTGGGATATTGTACGAGGCCGCCATTTTTGCGATAGCATTCACGTCCATGACATCGCAGATAAGCTTCTAGTGCCGCGTCTGATGGTAGTATGGCTACGTCTTGCGCAGACCGGCCAATTTCATAAGGAACAAATGTCTGGCTGCCCCCTCCAGGCACGGAAAGGAGAATCCGTCCCAACAAGCGATGGCTAGACGTCGATATTCTTATCAACGTGACATACGTGTCAACAAACTTGCTACCAAATATGCCGAAGACCGAGCTACCAAGAGAACCAAGACGAATAACAAGGCGGACTCTGGGCAATCGCGTGCCGCGCGGGAGCGCGACCCGGATTTGAAGCCAAGATTACGATGAATGCAGCTGTTAATCGAAAATCAGTCCAAAGTATAAATTCTCATAAAACGCTTCAGAGACACGCTCCACCGCATTAAAAGTCTACATAACTCGATATCGGTGGTTTCTTCGTTTAACAGGATTAAGTACCGTCGCAATAACTTCAGACCAGACAGCAATTCATCGTAAATCGTCCCTCGCCGCTTGCGTCTAACCCACGTAGTTTCTGTGTTTCGTTACTTTTACGGTCAACATTTTCGTGAAGATGCTCCGTCGAACTATTAAAGCAATCGATTCGATTTTCTGAAGTTACGATCTTAAAATAGAAATAGAACGAGAGTTGACTATCAAGTAATTATTAGACTTAATTGTTTCTGTCTAAGAAACTTTAGCTTACTAGCGACGTTATAATATCACAGATCAATATTAGGTATATCCCGAAATTGAAAACGGCAACACGGATTCACCGAACTTCACGGGGACAAAGTCGCGGGAAAAAGCTAGTTTCTAATAGCTAGCTTCTGCTAGTTTCTAGTTTTAAATCAATAGGTTTTATGAATTCCTCTCTCACCTCGTCCGAGATCAATCAATCAGCCTATATCAGCCCTGTTTAAAAAGATAAACATAGCCTACCTAGTAGTACAATTGGACATAAATCCAAACAAACAAGCTTTCACATTTATAACACTGACTAGTTGAATAATTCAGGTATCAATTTTCGCCCCCCAAACGAGTTTCCTTGATTGCTACACTATTACCAAAATAGGTGAATGGCGAAAAGTGTTACTTCTCCGCTCTTTAGCTGCAGCGTGTATTTTGCGAAGTGGACGACCTTTTGTGCGGTTTCCGACTGTGGCGGCCGTGAATGGTCGCCAAATTGACGACCGGAGAGGCTGACTCATTCCCACCGAAAAGCCACCTAACATTTTTGCCCACAATTTTCTAGAGAAACGCCCCGATCGGATAAAAAGCCGACGATATTAATACGAAAGTTGCCGCAACAAATTGACGCTAAATGCGGCACGTAGGCTCTATTAGCGTTTCGGAGAATCCTTTGAAATGTAACGGCTACAGTTTTTGCTGTTCTATGTCGTGCTTAGAATATTTTTGGGTTTATTCATAATTTATTATATTTACAAAATAATTTTTTAAGCGTTTCAAATATCATGTCCGGAATTGATCAAAGACACGTATTTTAAAAAGAAGCTGGCCCGCCGCGACTTCGTTCGCGGTCCTATACCTACCCTACCCTACCCTACTCTACCCTACCATTACCCATTCATAAAAGAGGATCAGTAAATGAGTGAACGCATTACGTGTCAGTCAGATGTCGCTGAATGCTAATGAACGTACTCGAGTGAACTTTGATGTCCAATATTCGATCGGGATCAAATAAATAGGGTTCCATTTTAACGCTCAAACCACACTGTTTTCTGCAATCGGGTGAAATTCTGACTGAACCGTCGCCATAAAAACAAACGATTATCGGTCGATTTCCATTTGCATGTACTGCATATACTTATAGCTCCCATGCTCTCAAATATGTAACAGCTGAAACAGCTTCGTTTATATCTTTCAGCAAAAGGCATAAAAAACTGCAATGCGCTTTTGACTATGAACTATTTGTTTAGTGGTAGTTTTTATTTTCCTCAGAAATGTATGTTGAAAAATCGAGTATGTAATAAATCTAGTACTGACGTACATTTGTTGATATAATGATACAATTGTAGAGCTCGTCTAGTCTAAAATGACGCGCCCCACTACTTAGTTAGTTGATTTCGATGTGTGAGTGCAAATATTGATAACGACACTTCATCTGTGTGGGAGCCAATGAACGACGCGTGCTCCTACGTTTGAATTTCACCGGCAACTGAATGACCAATTACAACGGCATTTGTATATATATTGCGTCCATATTTTAAACTTGCTTGTGTGCGTTAATGCGATAGTGGGGCGCGTCATTTTAGATTAGACGAGCTCTACTAGATTTATTACTCGCGAGGCCGTATGTAACTTTTTTTTCTTTTTCCGTAGCTTTTATTAAGCTAGGTATGACTATACTAATAAATTTTGCTACTGAATTTAATTTAATGTTACAGTTACCGCTCACCATCAGGTAGGCTGTCTGTTTGTTTGTCACTGCGGAGAATAAAAAAAATTAAAAATACAATAGTACTTACTTGATAGCGACCACCGTGATTAAGGTATATTTTACAAACGGTAGTCCTTCTGAAATGGAACAAGTGAGTAAGTGACTAGAAGGATCCTCTAACTAATATGTGAGGATGAATTCCCTTTCGATGACATGCATATTCCTTGGTCGACTTTCATTAATAATATACTGAAAAGAAATTAATAATAAGAATTAAAGTTTATAAACATAATTGTATGTGCCTACAGTTCTTCATTAGTTCATCCTATTATCGATTTCCTATATTACAAAACAGCTTAACACAAAACTCATACACAGCTATAGAAAGTACCATCTCAGTAATTCCACGTTCAATGCATTCGTTTAGATTCGAGTTTACTTTTATTGGGTGCTGCATTTGAGCTAGGCTTGGCCCACAAAACTCGGCCGTTGAGAGGAATCTGTTGTAGATTCCCAGTTTCCAGCTCGACGGATAGTTTGTCGTGGATCAGATAAAACCGCGGGGCTCGCAAAGTTTTTAAAACCCTCCCGCCGCTCCGGAATACAAATCCGTATAAACTTCGAGTTGATAAACAGAATATTCATGCTGGATACTTATTTTGTACGACGTTGCAGTATGCAGTTTTCACTATTAGAGATAGGTCTACGTCAAAATTATCGTTTGGTTGGTATTATGTTATTATATTGATGCGTTACCCTAAAGTATACGACGTAAAGGCAGCTGTGACCACTTTATGTCTATCGATTGACATAAAAAATACAGTGATGGCTTATGTAATGCGATGTGAGTAAACAAGTACCATAGGGGTAATACATTTTTTAAATTACCATATTATAGCCATTTGCAAAAACGACTGTCACAACGTGTTCGTTAGGAGGATGCTCAAATGTTTAATGATGGTAGAATTTCTTAAAACCTGAGTAATCAGCACTATTAATTTTTTTCCGAAAAGCAAAAATGTTTGCTATGTTTGTTATGTTGCGGTTTGAAATACCCAGGAATAAAAACTCAAAAGGCATAACGTCTTACTCCTAATATTGACAACACATCTCTGTGGTTTGTCACACAATCGTAGATGTAATGGGTGTTAGTTACCGCTTTCCATCAGGTGAGCTGCCTGCTCGGTCGTCCCTGAATAGTACTAAAAAAATTCACTAATAGATAATTAATAATTTTAATTTTAAACTAAATGTATGAGTAGATACTGTTGAATTTAAATTCAGAAGTATAGTGTTATGCTTTGTGTATTGAATAAAAATATGATTAACTTATAGAACAACTGTTACTTACACATTTTAAAGGTATGTTCCGGGTTTCCTACCGCGTACCTTTGTTGACGAGAAGCCAAAGGTACGCGGTAGGAAACCCGGAACATACCCTTAAAGTGGGTAATAATAACCGCGATAGTTTAAAACATAAACTGTTATTTATTCTCTGAACACCAGAATAATAAGGAACCAGATACAACGTTGCACTTGGTATTAGCCTTAGTGTTGTCAGTTTGCGCACGTCCGAATAGAATAATGCATAATATTTTCTACGGAAAAGGAACATTCTTTACAAATGGCAACAGTTTGACATTTTATAGTTTACTTATATTGAATGAAGTAGATCGTTCGAATTAATTGAAATAAACAGTAAAGTAATTGCAAATATCTGACTTGATTATAAAATATTACATTTCATTATAGAATATCCGGTAATTATTATGGTCTGTCTAATTTTCAGTAACTGACAGTACATAATCATATGTACTAGCTTAATGTATATACTGTTATGTAATCGTAAGTAATCTCCATAAAACAACAACCCTATATTTCAGTATGTCCAGAAGCATTTAATTTAAAATTACGAGTTCATGTTAAACCGTTTAAACGCAAACTCGACTTCACCGAGTCAATTAAGTACAATTAGCGCTTAAATATATTTTCATTAAGTCTACGTACAGCGGCATAATTTCTCGTGTGATTCTCTTAGGACATTTTGTATACATTTAGCAAAATAACTACGAAGATTTGAGTATGGTGCTCGACATACGTCAAGAGTTAACTCATTAATTTAAAAAAATAAGTATCTTGAATAATAACAAACCAGAAATTGGAGAAAGCCTTTTTGTTTTAAGACGAATTAGAATACTCCGCAAATACGCCGTTGCAGCAACGTACCTTTACTTTAATGAGCAGTTTTCCAGTAGATACTGTCAGATGGTGTGGCAAAACATTCTAAAAAAAATTATTTCATTTTAAAATATTTTAATTTAGTAAAACGGTATAAAATATCTGGAGTTTATTTAATTTACCTGTTTGCTAAGAATTTCTCATCTGTATTTATTTTTATGATAGAAAAACCTTCTATTGTCTGCAAAAAGTAGGCAGCTTTTCTACAACTACACAACAAGGCATTAAACTTGATAATTATTAATCAAGTTTTCAAAATTTGTTTTTCGCATACAATTATTACCAAAACTGTCGACTGCGTCACCTAGTGAGTGCTTAGAAAACTGCTCATTGTTTCGTACGACGAATTGCACGAGCGTAGTTCGCACCCTAAAAGCTAAAGAAAACCTATTTACAGAAACTCTACCACTCCACTATTTCACACTGCAACGGACGGGATATCTGCTGATTTGTATAAAGAGTTTATCCCAAATATATGGGGCTTCCCACAAACCAATTTCACGGAAGTGGGACGTCCTAACAAGATTTTCCCTTTGACTTGTCGGGCTATTCTCATTCGCGAACAACTGTATTGCTGGTGCGAACGCCGGGACTCGATTCAGAGCAAATATAAATTACTAGGGTTTCTCTTGATTTCTCTTTGTGCATCGGATGGTTGTGTGCTCATTGAATTGCTTCTGACACTAGACACGGGTCTAGATTGTGTAGACGCATCTCTTGTATATCTTACACAAATTCATATCGATGCGAGAATTATAAGCTTTGGCCGTGCGAAGTCGACACCCTTAGCCTTACCTATTTCTCCCGCTAAGCAAACAATGTTTGTATTGTTATGTCTCGGGCTGAAGGATAAGCTAGCCTGCATATTACAGGCAAGAGGCATATTAAATTAGTGGTTACAGTGGCGACGCACCTGCGGTTTTGTATTCTAGTATATGAATTCTAAGTGCATAAAGTGCAGATGTTACCTAATGTCTGGTGGGCTCTCTGCTTGTCTGTCAGTGAGTAGTATAAGAAAGAAAGAAAGAAAACATTACACATGTACTCCACGACACAATAATTTGACAAACATGAAAAAGTAATTGAAACACTTCTACAAGAATAATCTCCATCCAACCTTCCCCCATACAGGTGTCGTGGATACGCAAACGCGACCTGCACATCCTCACTGTAGGCGTGCACACATACAGCAGCGACGCACGCTTCGCGGCGCTACACGCCGATGGCAGCGACGAGTGGACGCTGCGAGTGGCGCCGGCGCAGCCACGCGACTCGGGCGCTTACGAGTGCCAGGTCTCCACCGAGCCGAAGATCAGCCTCTCTTTCAGGCTTACTGTTGTCGGTAAGTCCTAAAAATTTAAGGTTTCTGTAAGCTTACAACTCAACCCTACCCGAAAACGTATTTCTTCTTTTAAGACGTAGGTTACACTCTTCTTCATTCCTACTGTTGTTGCTAAGTTCCAAGTATCTTAGCTTTCGTATATCTCAACCCAATTATTATATGGGACCTCAGAAATGCCGTGTAGGGCGTCAAATTACGGTAAACGAATGTCGCCACCTCGGGAACAACTGCGCATAACTGTAGTACTAACTAAATAAATAAATGAACAAACATGCTTGGACAATAAATTCTCACAGCGCCATCTAGCCCCAAAGTAAGCAAAGCTTAAAAGCATGTGTTATCGGTTCTAGACAAATGATTAATTACTTATATTCTATTAAATACATACTTATTATTCATATAGCACCCAGATCCCTAACAGAAATTAAAGTTCATTATTTCAATTTCTGCTCGGCCGGGAACCGAACCCGGTACATCTGTGTAGCAATTATGTTAATCAACTGAACCAATTAGATCACTCAGGTCATCAGGAACTCTCAAGTGTCAGATAGTATCAGATCCTATGGCAAAAGTTGACTTTCGGTTCAACTGCACGGTGACAAAGGCTTGATCCCCACAAATTTGGCAAGACGTACTTCCAAAATTTCGCCCCACACCGCTGTTAGTCGGCATGAAGATGAATGGCCGCCATAAAGGCGCATCACTATATTTAAATGGTGATCGGCCCTATGCGTCCTTCAAATTGAGCAAAATTGACCAATCACAGAGCCGTATTGAATGGAATGCGTTCACTTTGTAGACGAGCACTGTGAGAACGCATAGACGCTACTTAGATCGCTACTACGCCGCACCGCTAAACTGCTTGCGATCTGTCAGGACCTAGCAAGAGGAACGATGTGAACTCTGCCTTCCCCTACGGAGAAAAGGCGTGACGTCTGAAAAGTTTAATTTTACCATTTGTGTCGAATATCGTGCCTAGGAACATCAGTTTTGATTACTCTCGATACTAAAATAGCAGCCTAGTAATAAGTGGAAATATTACAAATTGATTTATTTAGACAAATACGTCACGCCGTTTAGTGGATCGCGGTAATAGTTAAATCGATACTACATTGGTTTACATCGTGGCGGTTTCATTTTAGTTGATTGATTTAATTTACGATACTTTTATCGCCGACATAATCTTTTACAAAGTTATTATTAGACTACTTTAAAAAATTGTGTTAGTTGTCAAGTGGTAAGCCCCACACTTCAGTGAGTTGTAGTTAGATTGGATGGAGCACGAAGCAAAAGAACCACGCAGTAGTTGAAGAAATATTTATTTCTTTTGTAGTTACAATACAATACAATACAATACAAAAACTCTTTATTTGCACACTAGATACATACATGAAATAAAATACATAATAAAAAGCAGTACAAAGGGCGGTCTTATCACTAGCGTGATCTCTTCCAGACAACCTTGGTATGGAAAGTAAAAGAAAAGTATTTTAGTCATTGATAGGTAGTGCACACAAAAACTATACAAAAATTTACAATGAAAACAAAAACAATTGGAAAACTAGTAAAGTAACCTAGCACCCATAATCACCCCACTAAAGTCAAGTAACGTTGTTTTATTTTTTTCTTGAAACTGTACAACGATTCTGCACACCTTATATCTCGGGGAAGACTGTTCCATAGTCTAGCCGCCTGCAGTGCGAACGATTTGTGATAGAAGTCAGTTGTATGGGCAGGAATCTCGAGCATCTTCTCACGGCATGCACGCAAAGAGCGGCTCTGGGTATTGGCTTTGAATACAAAAAGTTCCCCGAGATACTTCGGCGATGACTTCCCGAACAACACGCAGTAAAGAAGGGAGACAATACGAGCATTCCGGCGAAGACGGATGGGAAGCCAGCATAGCTTGGAACGAAACTCCGAGATGTGATCAAATTTGCGGAGCCCAAATATAAATCGGATGCAGACATTCTGCAGCCTCTCCAGTTTATTAAACTGGGCCTCGGTAACATCTAAGAAGCTGGCATCCGCATAATCCAATATCGGCAAAAGCAGGGACTGTGCAAGCGCAATCCTAGTTTCAAAAGGTAAGAAGTTGCGCAATCTTCTTAAGGAGGAATAAGCCGCAAAGAGCTTCTGGCTGAGGCTTGCGATCTGAGGAGCCCATGACAGACTCTCATCTACAAGTATCCCCTAGTTCTTCACCGTTTTGCTCCTGGGAATACAAACCCCATCGAGCACAACATTGGGAAGCACCATTTTGTCTATCTTGGATAACATTCGTGAACTACCGATGACAACAAGTTGAGTTTTGAGAGGGTTCACCTTAAGTCCATAGCTGTCACTCCACGCGGATATACGCTCCAGATCACTGTTTATAATAGAAATGGCTTGACCTATTTTATCGGGAGGAGCCTGAGTGTAAATTTGTAGGTCATCGGCATATAGGTGGTAGGAAGAAGAGAGATTTAATGTAATGCTATTTATAAACAGTGAGAAAAGTAGTGGAGATAGCACGCCACCTTGCGGCACCCCGGTAGTAATGCTCGACCAGTTGGAGAATGTATCACCAACGCGCACACGTTGACGGCGACACTCCAGATAGCTCTTGAACCACGTTACGGCTCTGGCTGATATACCTAGAGAACTGAGGATACCCAGTAGAATGTCGTGATCTACAGTATTGAAGGCGTTACTGAAGTCGAGCAGAGTTAGGACGGTCACACAACCATTTTCCATTCCCCTTCTGCAGTCGTCAGTGATTTTAACTAAAGCTGTGACAGTGCTATGACCAGGACGGAAACCAGATTGGAGTGGGTTTAATAGATTAGACGCGAAAAGGAAATTTGTCAGCTGGTGATAGACGAGACGCTCCAGTACTTTTGATAAAAGTGGTAAGATGGATATGGGACGATAATCGGACAAGGACAAAGGATTGGATTTTTTAGGGATGGGAATAATTGTTGCTTCCTTCCATATAGACGGCACGATGCCCGATGTTATAGAGTAGTTAAATATAGCCGTTAGTATTGGGATAATGATGTCAAGGATTGGTAAAACCATATTACGGCCTATATCATCACTGCCTACCGCATTGGAGGTGATATGCAGAACACTTTTCTTTACATCCTCCTCAGAAAAGGAATCAAAGGAAAAGGAGAGGTGATTGGGATCGGGAGTATGAAGTAGGGAGAGGTTGCTTAAGGTAGCAGCTTTAGTGGCCTCATCTATAGATGATGAAGAAGAGAAATGATCATTAAGAGCATTAACGTCTAAATTAGGTGAAACCTGCTCATCACGCGATTTACCTATACCTAATGTTTTGAGAAACCTCCAGACCTTAGCTGGATCACCAACAGATACTGACTCGTGAATGTGGCGACGCTGCGCTTCCCCACACACTTTATTACACACATTTCTCAGATGTCTATACTTTTCCTTGTTGTCATCGGTAGGTCGAACTTTATATCGAAACCTTGCGGAGTTCTTGCGCCGCATTGCAGCCCTCACGTCATCAGACAGCCAGGGTGCTGGTGTGTGTTTTATTTTCATGGTCTTGTATGGGGCATGTCTATCAAATAATTCATTGAGCAAGGAGTTGAACACCGCAATGCCATCGTCAATGGTCTCGGCATCAAGCACCGAACCCCAGTCAACAGCTAGCGCATCAGCCCTCAACTTATCCACATCAATGGCGCCAAAACTGCGCTGCACAATAACCTTGGCTTTTAGTTTGGGAGGACGGATTTTATAGGATAAGTAGATGAGGTCATGGTAGGAAAAAGCTTCAGCAGCACATTGACCATATTTAGCTATGCTCCTAGGTGACGAAACCATGATCAAATCCAGAAGCGAGGGTGCACAATTCGGAAAGTGATGGGTTGCACTAAGGGGAAGTATATTCAGGTTGGCAGAACCTACAATCGAGCGGAGCATCGCAGACCGATGATCATTCCTTAAGAGGCAAGTATTAAAGTCTCCCATGATTATGGCATGGTCATATGATGGAATAAGATCCTCAAGGAGCTTCTCAAAAGAGTTAAAAAAATTAAATTGTTTGGAAGGACTATAAAAAACTCCAAGAAGAATCTTTGTATGGGATAGAACAGCCTCCACATAAATGTACTCGCCTGACTGAGCAAGGGGTGGCTGTGGCGACTGCGCAATGATGGTAGTCGAGATATTAGATCTGAGGTAGATCGCGACTCCACCTCCACCCGACCCAGTGCGATCGTTGCGCAGCAGGCTAAAGCCTGGCAGAGAATAGGAGATGGTAGAAAGACTTGGCTTCAGCCATGATTCGGATACAAGAATGCCATGGATGTTAGGGTTATTAAAAGATGAAACGAGGTCAGCGTAATGAGCCGGAATGCTTTGGGCGTTTATGTGGACGAGATTAAAGTTTTTCTGTAAGCCGTAGAATCCAGTGTATCAGAAAGGGAAGGAATACTTTGAAAGCTGGAGACGGTGCTGTTTGGGTCATCATCGAATGATGTGAGGGACATATACTCTCCACTAGTATCACCGTCTGTGCGTGATACCATTGTGGTTTGACTAGGCACTGTGGCTAATACTAGTTTAAAAATAAACAAAATTAAAATTAATAAACAAACTTCAAAATTAAATAAGTTCACCAAACTAAATACCTCCCCAGTAAACTTATCCAATTCATAACATATAACATTCCAATTCATGATATACACATTATAGGTACACAATTAACAAGAAACACAAGAACAAAATATTAAAAATATTTTCCAAGAATAACAACTCCGTGTCAGATCATCGGAAGAACGAAACGCAAGTGTCAGAATCACTAAGCCTCCAGAGCCACAAAATTATAAATAAGAACTGTGTCAACGCTCAGCTGTCACTCTGTGTGTCAGATCAGATGTCAATCTAAAGATGTTTGTTGACTTGCGAGTTGGGTATTTAGAAATCATAATAGAAGTAAATAAGATAAATAAAAAGCCGGTGGAAGCAATATTATAAATGATAAGCGCTAAAGCTAAAGAAGCGGGTACTAAAACTAAACAACTCGCTATACAATTATAAGTGAGAAAACAGCCTACTGTGATGATAAGCAATGTTAGCTAAGCATGTCTACGGTTATTAATGAAGCAAGGAAGCGAATGGAAAAATGACTAATCTATTTCTTCACTGCAGCGCGCTTCTCTCTCTAGTTACAGAGTTATAATTTGGCGATTCTTCTAGTAGTGTCTCGTTGGACAGTTAGTTTTGTACTCAAAGTTGGTGTGTAATAAACTTATATCGGAAACATTGAATTGCCGTGTGACCGTGTGACAAATCAAAACAGACAAAAAGGTCGCGAAGTTAGCAAATTAATCATTAAACAATGTTTGGTAATCTAACTCATGTGAATGATAATTGTCTTACTAAGGGACTTGTTATATAAAAAGTAGTCATCGTAACAGTATTATATATATCATACAATACTGTTACGATGTTACTGTACTGTTATGTGAGTATGTATATCACAAATTTCTGCTATATCATTAACGCTTCAACAAACCCGATGGCAAGTAATCATTCAAATTATGTATACCAAATTGCTTCGAAATGAACATGCCAAAGACGAATTCAGGGTCGAGGGGTCTTCGTTCTTACAAGGTCAGATGGCGGAATTTGGAACTACGATTATTAATATCGAACACACTGAGGAATGCCGAATACAGCGCCTCGGCTGAGTGCTAGATTAGGGGCAATGTAATATCGCGTCAACATGTCACAGGGCGGTTTTCGTATAATGTAGGACACTTTGTCAGTGAATTAATTAAAGTAGGTACTAGTGAACTGAATCAATCAAATTATATTAACTAATTATATTAACTAGTGGTTTAATTATGTTTATGTTAGTACTATCTCTCGCCTACAGCTCTAGCCCCAAACTAAGTAATGCTTGTACAAATGTTCACGAGCGAATGCTTTAAGAACATGAATTATCTTGGTGTAAACAGAGCTAGAGTTTTCAGTCGTTGTTTTGTGATGTGAAAAGAGATAGAACTAAGTGTAACTGCTTTAATATGTTCGTCTGATGGAAACTCATCGTTAGAGAAATTATTTACAAGATGTATGTATTTTGATATTGTGAAGGTTAACAGGAAATGTCACTGTTATTACATATGTTCGCTTCATGTCTTCCATTCTTGCAAAAAGTAGGGAAGTATACAAACGTAAAGTATACATACATACAAACTGTAATCTGGGATATATATACCACACAAACGGGTGGCGGAAGCTGGTCATCATCATCATCATCATATGCAGCCGGAATCCCCACTGCTTAACAAAGGAGTTCCTGCACCTAACATCGGAAGTCAGTACTAAATTAATAGTAAACAAAAGGGTAATTGTGCCAGAAGCGCCGTTAGTTAGCAGAGCATACATATTTCAGCAATAATAGGTCTTTACCTATGAAATTGCTTTCTTGTATGGCGAAAGTGTAAACCAACCAAAACACTCATGTAAAATAAGGTCCAAGTTCCTGTTAAAAAATCTCAGTCTCCTAAAATACTGAGACAGAATTAGACAAAGTTATGGCCACAATTTTATTCTGAATCATATACATATCCAACACATATTTTGTCTCTTTCTCCGGCGATAACTTTACCGTTCCATTCTTTTTTAGTCTGTAGGTTACCCTACGTCATAAGAGCGTCGGTAGCCGGGCGGTTGAGTATCCAACTCGTAAGCGAGAGGTACCGGGTTCGAATCCCGCTCCGGCCATGTACCAATGACTATTTTCTGAGTTATGTACATTAGTTGAACACTGACCGATGCTCTTACGGTGTGGGAAAATATCGTGATGAAACCTGCAAATTCAGGCAACTGAATTTGTAACCATGATCTTATATGGTCAGGTTTCCCTGGTAGATGGCAGTCGCTCCACTGTAATTACCTGATTACCTGATCGCCAAATCCTGGATCATGGTCAAGGCGGACCCCAAGCCCTCATTTTCGAGAGCACAACCGGGACATTAACGCCAAGATGATGATTATTATTAGGTTATCCTACGTCATAGAGTACGAGAAAGTAACAAGAAATTTTTCTTTTGTGACAATTATGAGACTGAAAACTGCGCCAGTCTATTTTTGACTTGGCAAGTTTTTTTCTATTCTATCAGTATTGTTCTTTTTTCGTTAATAGAGACATACCTTATCTTTTACTTCATTTTTCCTTTTCCTCGCAACGTAATGAGCACGATAATCTGTTATCAAGTCGCTGAAGACGGTAACATTGATAAGTCTTGTCAATATAAATCAAATAAATTCTTTCTATAGCTCAGAGTTTGCAAAAGAAACCCGATGATTTAATAAAATGAAAGCTGTCTTTTACTTTGTGGTGCTAGTAATCTGTCTAGGCCCCCAGGTAAGTATCACACTAAACCTCTGCCAGATTACGCCCCCCCCCCCACAAACACCCTCTTCCCCCACCCTAATCGCTTCAAAGGTTCTTCCGATTTTATTCCGATACTACAATCAGTACTTGTAACGAATTGCAGAATAATCATACGCACCGTAGAGACGCGACGTAATGAAACTCAACATGGCGGCTCAAATTCGATTGATTAATTTAACCAAAATAAAAGTCTTCAAGTAGGTACTCCTTGAAATTCGAAAAGTAGACAACCGTCAATACGATGTCTGTGATGTTCATACCCCACATCCCGCGAGTGAGGCATATAATATCCGAACATCGCTTGCGGTTTTTGATATACTACGGCGGAGTCGATAGCGCGTTATAAAGGAATGTTTGTATTTGGTTTAAATTCTAACACGATTTGGTCTGATGGTGTAATAGGTAAAATGTTAAGTAAGTAAAATCCCGCCTGCATTTTAAATTCTAAGCCAATAACTAGCCACATAAATCCTAATTCAAATCGATTGCAAACCTCTAAAACGCACTAAAAATACGATAATACCACCCCTGTTTCAATATCTTCTAAGTAAAAATGTTCTGTTTTCAGAGTTTTTCCTTTAATTGTGTCTTATAGCCTACTTACATACCAAATTTCAAATTTTCGAAGTGCCGTACAAACGCCCTAATTATATGATATTACCGCCACTTTTTCAGGCCAGGTTTTTTTTTTTTTTTCTTTAGTTGTCTTCGGGAAAAGCCTCATAATTTTGATGAGTCAATGATAAGTCAGTCAGTAATAAAATGGGTGATTTTCAAACTGGAATAACTCAGTAACTACTTGACAAGATATTCTCAAATTTTTAACAGGTAATTAAAATAGTTATGTCACTTACCATCTTAAATCTCATACCGTTATGTGGAATGATAACGAAGTTATGAAAGGGGGAAAAACGCTGAAACTTTTAATGTAAATATACACACTTGGCCTGGCGCACTGCCGTGTGCCTCGATCCTGGCACCTGTAATTTTTATACAAGCAAATTTTTCAATTTCAAGGTAATGGCAAATCCGATTACAATATTTCGTTGTAATCGGATTAGCCGTACTGCGTAGTGAGTATAATTTTAATTTTAACTGCCTGCGTAATACTCTTGTACTGTATATCTGTTATATGTGGTCGCTATGTAACATCTGGCTTAAGCGGCAGGGATATATGTATAAAAAAGAAGTGTTTTTATTTTTATTTTTAATCACTTAAGCGTTTTTTACACATAAAATTCTTACTGCAAATCTGGGACTGCGTTCCAAACCGAGGAAAAAGCCGTCTCTCTGTCGCCGTCAGTTCCAACCGCGAATCAACTATCCTACCAAATTTTCCAACTAACTAAATAATACCCAAGTAAATTGATCAAATAATATGTACTTCGGCTATACCTACATCAACAACTGATTACCGCTCTAACCTTCTGAAACATGCCAAAGGAAAGCGAAAATTATTTCGCATGTACGCGAATGTATACAAGCGTAGGTAACGACATAACAGCCCTACGTCACGTGCTACGAAAACTGCTACGCGGCTACGCGGCTCTACGAGGTACGTGCTACGCCTCCGCGGTCTCGTGAATCCTCCCTAATAAAATCTGTATGAAAAGACGGTCTGACGGGATTTTCATTCTAAGTTATATCCTTTGTTAACCTTGAATATCACACTTATTCGGTAACCTGGGTATAAACTGCGAAGCATAAAATCATCGCTGTTCTTTCGCAAAATTAACCGCGGTGAAAATTTTTTATTCTATTGATTTTTTAGGTATTAACATTAGATAGATAGATAGATAAACACTTATTTGCTCATTAAACATAACAGTACCAATCAGTTACAGTAATCATCACACATGAGCAACGATGGCCTTATCGCTACAAGCAATCTCTTCCAGGCAATCTTTACAGAAATTGAGACCGGAATTTTACAGCAGATAGTGTTGAGCCACAGGGTACAAGAGAATGTGTTGTGCATTTATCTAAACACCAACAAATTGCCAAAAACATGAAATAATCGTACTTATATAGGTATACTAATCTTTCGCTACAAGGCATTTACGAAGTTTTGACTTAAAACCAGACAATGACTCAGACTGTCGGATTTCCCTCGGCAGATCATTCCACAAGCGAGTTGCCCTTACCGTAAACGAGTTGTAGTAGTTCCCGGAACGCGCGAGCGGGGCCGACAGAATATTGTCTGAAGCAGACCACAGCGCACGGTCATGGTCGTCACCTAGGTAGCAAAAGTGCTCTCGGAGATAAACAGGAGACCGGAGATCGTGCAAGACGTTATACAGGAGGGAAAGGACATGCTCATCCCGTCTAAGCCGGATACCAAGCCAACGAAGCTCACGTCGGTATTCCGAAACATGGTCGAAATTATAAACAAGTTCAAATAATAAATATTTTTCATAGCTAGCTTTTATCGCGTGTTCTCAATGATCAGTCGAGTATTTGTCAAGACTAATCAAATGGGTTCAAACGCCCATGAGTAGTGTAGGAGTTCCTATGGCCACCTTCCGTCTCCACTATCAGATCAGCTCGATGGTATCATTGTCACCGAACTTGCACGAGTGTGCAAAATGTCGGCTCAATTGGAAACCGTCAAATTTATTAAATTTAACTCACAATTTTTATAACGAACAAACATGGAGATATGTGAAACTACATAAAAGCTTGTATGAAAGAATTGTTAAGTACATATTAAGCATATATACCCATTATTGTATCCTGCTTATTTTTATTGCATTGAATGGCAATGTGTAGAGATGTTGGAAAACGAATAAAATGCTTTTAAATTGCGAGAAATCAGATCAGCTCGATGGTATCATTGTCACCGAACTTGCACGAGTGTGCAAAATGTCGGCTCAATTGGAAACCGTCAAATTTATTAAATTTAACTCACAATTTTTATAACGAACAAACATGGAGATATGTGAAACTACATAAAAGCTTGTATGAAAGAATTGTTAAGTACATATTAAGCATATATACCCATTATTGTATCCTGCTTATTTTTATTGCATTGAATGGCAATATGTAGAGATGTTGGAAAACGAATAAAATGCTTTTAAATTGCGAGAAAGCGAACATAATAGCCATCCTTTGAGTTCGTGCATCTGGCAGTAAAGTAAGTGGTTTTAAACTGTATCACATAAACGAATACCCACATTTATATTGCAGGGAACACAAACGGAAAATATTCAATTTAATTTCAACAAAGTTGTCTGCGTAGGAATTCCTTCGCGATCCAATATAAAACGTGCTTTAACTCGCTAAAATGTCTCATTCCTCCTTTTTAGTCGCGCCTCTACAATTTGTGACACCCCAATATGTCCTCTAAATTGATTTTAAATTACAAAAAAAAATTAATGGCCCTCCATAGACATATTTTGCGTCTATTTAAATACTAACTTGGTAATCGTGGCGTTAATGTCCTAATTGTGCTCTCACGCACGAGGGCCCGGGTTCCGCCTTGACCACTGTCCAGGATTTGGCATATCAGGTAATTGCTATGGAGCGACTGCCATCTGACCAGCGTGACCATGCTACCAAGGGAACTTGACCAAATAAGATCGTGGTCACACATTCAGTCGCCTGAATGTGCAGGTTTGACAGCGCCTTACGGCGAGGGAAAAGTTCGTGAGGCAACCTGCACATTCAGGCGATTGAATGTGGTACGGTTCATCTGTTAACTGGGTCAAGAACGTCTTATTTATATTATACGGTAGGAAAACAGAGATATTAGCAACAACAGAGATATAACTGTTACACGTTGCTCTAACAGCAAAAAGCCAACTGCCATATTCAGGAACATGGCCAAGGCGGACCCTGAATATTGACGCCTCGATGATGTTGATGATTTTATGATGTGAACATAATTATGCAAGCATATACTTTGTTGATGCCCTTATTGAAGCAATTGGGAACAAATCGCTCAGGATAGGGACTAATATTGAATTGATCGTGGTCGCTAAGCCAAGACCTAACATACAATTTAAACAACTCAGCTGCAAAGACAATTGAAAATACCGTTTACATTCAAAATGTTATGATTACCGCTATGACAATTATTAATATAGACACCGAGCAAAAATACTATGTGGCGACCTTCTAAGCCTTCCATTTCCCACGCTGTTTATCAATGGTCCAAAAATAAATCCAATTATTTCTAAAATAACTTGGAGCCATAGTTTTGAAAAGCACCTTCGCTGAACCGTAAATTTCAAATCATAATTCAATTAGAGTTAAATTTAATGCTTAATAACTATGTAATCAACACACGTTTTAAGTTAGCCTATGGTCACCATGGATACACATAAAGCCCAACATTCACCCACATTCAATACAAAAATAAAATTTCACAATTCTCCACATCATATGTGGCTTTTTCCATAGTCTATGGAGGACGTATTTGCGGGATCGGTAGCCCGTGAGTGGTACCTTCTGTATTGAAAACGTCCTTAGGCTGCGGTAACTGCGTACCATCAGATACGTAAGCTTATTTGCCAAGTGCTTAGTGGTCACAGGGTATAACAAAAGGCTCTATCTGATCTATTTCTAATAATTGTACGCACACGCAAGTTATGTCATGAATACAAAGGGCTGATTCCTACAAATTTTACCTTACGAATTATTTCTATAGATCACATGCTCCTATGACAAAGGTGAAAAAATTACGAAATGAATTCGAGAAAATGCGTAGATTCCGCCAACCTCTCCTATAGACTTACTGGTCAAGGTTTATGGGAGGCAACTTTATTAATAAATATTAACTTCAATGACGGGAAGTTTATAGACTGTCAAACATCACTTCTTCTTATCGAGTCGATAGACTTAACTCCCCCTTACACTGTGTTCGCCCAGTATTTGGCGACGCACACAGTATGGCCTCCAAATAATAAATAATCACTTAATATTATCAAACAAATATTTCTATTTGCGATAAACTGCAGAACGGATTTTCAATCACCAATAGTGAAGGTAGATAGAAGATAGAAGGTAAGGTGATAGAAGGTTTAGGTGTATAACTTCTTAAGGTGCGAAGCCGTGCGAAGCCGGGGCGGGTCTAGTGATGAATAATTACGTGTTGGTTAACGTTCTTACTAATTTTATGATTGTCCACAGTGTCGAAGGCGGAGATCCTGTCGGGGCCAGAGCTGTTTGTGCGCGCGGGCTCAGACATCAACCTCACATGTGTCGCCAAACATGCGCCTGATCCGCCAAAGTAAGAAATTATAACATTTATACATTCAACTAGGCAAGCATTTGACAGCCATATCAACGGATGGTAAGTGACGATGCGGAAATATGCTTGTCAAACAGACTATTTACTCTGTCATTGAAGCAGTCCGTGGAACACATTTGCAGATAAATAGCGTCAAGACCGTCTCCATGAAATAAGTCTAAAAAAATTTAAACTGGAGGCAAAGCAAAACTTAATATAAATGGCTTATGTAAATGCTAGAAATCGGTATATGTAATATACTTGATGGGCAATAACTTGTAAGACGAATTCTTCCTTTCTTTAAAACCGCGACAATCGTGCCAGGAAAATACTTAACGAGATTTTGGGCCAACGCTTGCTATAAAATAGAACTGATTACATGGTGATCCCAAAGGATTCCGATCAAGCTACTGCAATCAGGCGCGGGCTAAAAAGAGACAAGAAAAAATGGCCACTCCAAAATCTCATTATAAAAAGAGGGACCAGGGACGTCGCACTCATTTCAGATCGTTCCAAATGAAAGAGCACGTTCCCTCCCCGGCGCCTTCTTGGGATAACTCCCGGCAGACATTTGCGTCAGACGTGACGCGTGTGTGATGAGATCAACATAATAAGTATAATTTGGGAATATCCCGTATGCCCGCGTCATTTTTGTGGCAAAATGTTTGCCTCTACGTATTGTGTTGCACGTGTCGATGTATTAACGTCTCTTCGTCGGCGGTGTGCGTATTAATATTACCTACGTTTCCCTGAATACCGGTAGGTTGTTAGATAACGGTTGTGCCCTTTTCTTGATATATGTTATATGTAACAAGACCTACTAAGACGCTCGCACCAAATTGTAATGTGATTCGATAAAATAATAATGTCAGGGTCGCATGACAAACTTTATTTATTCAACACAAATAGCATCAGACATCATCTTATTTACACGCATTCGGGAAACACAATTTAGATATGTAGTAAATTGGGTCCTACATAACAAATGAGCACATTTCATACAAGGACCCTTTTCAACTTACTTAGTTTGGTAAACAGAAAACCTCGGTCCACTAGGCGCCCCAGAAAAATGGGTCTGATGGCTCTACAATATATAAATTCAGTGAAAAGACCCGGGGCCTTGGAGATCTTACGATCTTATAATGGAAGTGTGTTATCGTGTACCTTTTCACACCGCATCGTCACCGTCAATATATATTTAGGTATCAACCCATAAACATGATAAGCTTATTTTCAGATGAAAGAGGTCGATTGGGTTGCCGGAGTGAGGCATTCTTTCCTATAGCCAGTTAATGGGAGCTTGTGTCTGAGATCTCAACGAGGGACCCCCAATTTGAATATTGATGGAATTCCTTCACAACGGAGGGTGTCATTTTTTATTCAGCCCGGCGTATGAGCTATACATATGGTGCTTAAATTTGGAAGGATCTATGGTACAATGTCGTAATATAAAACTTTATAATATATTGGTTACCCTGGTGCGACGTTGATATCAGCTTTAGATTGCTTTTTATTTTTAACCCCCAATGAAAAAAGAGGGTTGTGATAAGCTTGACGTGTGTATCTGTGGCTTTGTGTATCTATTTCTGGCATCGTAACTCCAGAACGGATCGACCGATTTGAAACGGTTTTTCTCTATTTGGAAGCCAGTTCATTCGAGATATTTTGTAGCTTTGTTTTATTAAAATAGTTTTTTTGTATTAGAAAATATTTGAGTTTAGGTAAACTGGTTCGGGTTATCCGACTTTTTGTGTCGGTTAGGTTATGTTATACAAGTAAGACGGCAAACAAGCGTCCGTCCCGCCTGATGAAAACTTGTGCAATGTCAGAGAATGTCATAAATAAATAAATAAATAATCGTGGACAAATTCACACAGCGCCATCTAGCCCCAAAGTAAGCAAAGCTTGTGTTTTTGGTGCTAGATAACTGATAAACTACTTATATACTTTTAAATACATACTTATTATACATAGAACACCCAGACCCGTAACAGAAATTGAAATTCATCATTTCAATTTTTGCCTGGCCGGGAATCGAACCCGGGACCTCTTGCGTGGCAGTCCGGCATTGACTACTGAACCACTCAGGTCGTCAAAACAGGCAGCAAATAGCCGTGGCCTACAAGTAGTAGAACCGAAACACACTGAAACAGAATTTCAAGTGCGGTCTAAAGTTCTCGCTTAAAGTTGAGCTCTTTCTAATTACGGCAGACCTCAACTTTGTAACAACAAACACTTGTGGACTACAACATATTTCTCCAACCATCGGTACGTACACATGCTGAGCAAAAAGGAAAATGTTTGTACAAAGTAAATATAAAGTTACACAAGCAACTAACTATCGCGACTGAGTGACTAAATCGGATTCATTATCTTTTCTACTCCTACCTGCAACGGTACCGCCTAACTCCAATTGAATGCGGCCATTTTAATCCCAACCTCTGGAAGGACGTCACAGAAATCGTACCAAAATATCGGTTAAAATGAACGAAACGAATGCCGTTTTGGAGTATACAGTAACGATCCGTTCCACATTTTGATTTTGAAATATCGTAATTATAGAATGCATATTGTAACGTCATTGCATAGGGTGGGATCAAAATGGCGACCTGCTATCGGAGATTGGTGGTACCGCTGCTTTTACTTCTTTTTTTTTGCGGTATCCAAAACAGTATTAGCTTGTCCCCGGGCGCGGCTGAGTGTCAAAACTCAGCTCCTCTATGTGGTCGCAGCTGTAAACGACTACACAGAAGTAGCATTATAAATGTGAAGCAACTAACCCAGACCTCACTCCCGCAGCTTCATATACTGGTACCGCGGCGAGCAAGTGGTGAACTACGCGCAGCGCGGCGGCATCAGCGTGGAGACCGAGCAGCGCACGCGCACTAGCCGGCTGCTGATCGCGCGCGCCGCGCCGCACGACTCCGGGAACTATACTTGTGCGCCTAGTAGCTCTGGTGAGTAGATTTGGTTCATCATCATCATATTTAAGAGTATAACTCTTGTCTGTGGAGCAATCGCCACTCCGCTCTCCTGTCTGCCAGACTTGGTTCTTGGGGAATAAAATTAGTAATCATCTTGCCGTTAATATCCCAGTTGTGCTCTAGCGTGCAAGAGCCCGGTGTCTGTCGTGATCATGATCCAGGATTTGGCAGATCAGATGCCTTTTGTTATTTGTACTTTCTACTATTTTGTCATTGAGTAGCTTCAAAAATATCTACATTTTATCCATTATAATGTGATTCCGTTTAAAGACCCGATCTAGTAACTAGGTTCCACCTTTTATTTAAATACTGAAAGATAATTTTGAAGTAACTAATTTAAATTCACTGAAAGGGCGAGCTTGTTGGCAAAAGTTAGAAATTACTAATTCAAAACAACAGAAATTTGACTTAATGGGTAGGCTCAATTAGAAAGTTCACTTACCTAAATTAGGTTAGACTATTCAATTATTTATATAAAACTTATTAAAATAACTATTACCTATGGGAATGATTACGCGGATTTTCTAATTGATATTTATTTACATTTCAAGGAGATTTAATTTTACTTTTAAACTGTAACCGAAAATAGTTTAATTGTTAGTTATATTCAAATAAAGCTAACTAACAAAGGAACTAAGAAACTCTTACTCGTACGATTCGGAGGTGGAATGAGCTCCCAGCCACAGTGTTCCTTTGAACTATGACATGGGATCGTTCGAGAGGTATATTAGAGGTCTCTTCAGAGGCGGGCAACGCATTGGCGACCCTGGTGTTGCTGATGTCCATAGGCGGCGGTGACCACTTTCCATCAGGTGGCTCGCATGCCTGTATGTTGCCGGATAACATAAAAAAAACGAAGAGTAAGGAGATTTACGAGTAACTCTTAAATTAAACAATATGCATGAGCATAAAATGATTTATTAGAATAATAATCACGGGATGTCAATACTGCCAATCAGCTCTAGAGACTGCTCAACCTTTTCATTAGGCCTTCAAACTTCATGGGAGAAATTAAATCGGCTCGACTATGCTCACTCGACCATAGTTCAAAGAATGAGTGAAGCTCGGGCCTTTAAGGAATACTTGGGACGACCCTCTAAATGACTAGTAGGTTGTCCCCGGTATCGCTGGAGAGACGTGGCTACGTAAGACCTGACAGAACTCCAAGTAGAAGTCCAACTGACTTCTTTGATGTCGGATGCCAATACCTACTTTGGGTTGCTGAGTCAGTGTAATAAGAAAGTTAGTACCTAAGGCCGAGGCCGCACTGCTTAGGCAACTGCGACTCAACGGCGATGTTGTACCGTCGCAAATCGCACTGCAATCGTATGTGGGAGGCCAGTACCTACTTTGGGTTGTTGAGCCAGTATAATAGGCAAATTAGTATCTAAGGCCGAGACCGCACTGCTTAGGCAACTGCGATGCAACGGCGATGTTGTATCGTCGCAAATCGCACTGCAGTGCGGCAACCGCTGTATGGTTACATAAGTGCGGTTTCAGAAAATCGCCGTCGCTTTGTCAGCGTGGCCTTGACCTAAGTATTTTCTTATGCCTATTTGCGGAACATCATACGCCTATCAAAAGATCCATAAATGCTATCCCCTCTGAGGGCACTTACATACCGTCGCAGTACTTCGTAAATAACTAAAAACCTACCTGGCAGCAAGCCCAGCCTCGTGTTAGTAGAATTAAAATTGAACAAGAATCGTCCTGAATACATTAAGTTTTTGCAAGTGCCAAAGATACATTTTTTTGTAAGGCCAAGAGACCAGGTTAGACAAGCTGGCTGGAAATTGCTCTTATGACTTTTTTATCATAATGTATATTAGATACATTATAAATTAATATGGGTAGTAATAAACACGGCATTCTTGAACATCTAAAGAAGACGAAGAATTTTATTAGGAGCCCGAAATTATTTATAAGACGTCAGGATTCTGACGTCAATTCAAATTCTGCCGCAAGGAATATTGTTCCCCAATTAAAATAGTTGTTTCAGTGCGTTATTGGTACTAATTAGTTTAAATTAACAGAAACTCCCTAAAAGCAAAATGTGGACCAAATGATTCATACTCCCCTGATACCATTTTGAAGCACTAATTGTGATATTAACCACAAACCATATTCCAAATGCACGCAAATTACGCCTAACCGAGCACGTGGAGAGAAACGCGAGCGAATTTTCAGCTGTTTTATTATATTACCTTTAAATTTGCTCTTTACGGAATATCGCAGCTATCTATAATGTGTTCACAAATGGCGACACAACCAATTAATGAGTTATGTAATGATGCATATCTGCCATCGAAACAATTATGTCTTTTCTCTATAAAAGGTGAGACCGTGTCCAATTTACGAACAAACTCATTTTACATGCTCAGTCAATTTGTCGACTCGCCAAACGCAGTCGTTTACTATTAAACAAAATGTCGAAAGGAAATGCCCGTCGTGTACATACTAATTCACCCGTGGAATGAAATGTAAATAGCCGAAATTCTATCAACGGAATTAATGATAATATTTTGTTAGTATACATTTGTTGCGTTGTTTTGTACAAATGAAATCGAGGTTGCGAATATCAAAAGAGCCTCGCTACGCTACACTAGCATGTTACCCTTTTCAAACGTAATCCCAGTCAAAATAGGGCTTTGTTTTGGACGGTTCTTGCTTTTTCCGAGTTATGAGTGTTGTTTTAGTATATTCCGAATTCGTATTCATCGCGAACTGGCCTTTAGTATCTTTAACACACAGAAATCTAAATATTATTTAGAAAGCGTTATCTCTGGGGCAGCTTTAAAAGATAATAAAGTATTGTATTTATAACCGGTTTTATTGTACATTCAAATACAACGAAATATAATAAAATAATAATCATCTTAGCATTAATGTCCCGGTTGTGCTCTCGCGCACGAGGGCCCGGGGTCCGCCTTGACCATGATCCAGGATTCTGCAGGTCAGGTAATTACAGTGGACTGCCATCTGACGCTGGTAGCCGCGATCCTTACCATGTCGTCAGTCCACCATGTAGGAGGCCAACCCACGCTGTGTCTTCCGGTACGTGGTCGCCACTCGAGAACTTTACTGACCCATCGGCCATCTGTTCTTCGAGCTTTGTGCCCTGCCCACTGCAACTTCAGTCTGGCAATCCTTAGAGCTATGTCGGTGACCTTGGTTCGCTTGAGGATCGCCTCATTTCTGAGACTCCGAGCATAGCTCTTTCCATTGCCCTTTGAGTAACAGTAACTTTTATAAGGGGGGTTGGTTCCACAGTGGGGGGTTTATTTACAAAAGTAATTAGACCGGTGATGCTCCATGGCTGCGAGACATGGCCAGCGCTGACGAAACACGTTCGCGAACTCCACACACAAAATGCTGCGGTGGATGTGCGGAGTTACGCGACTCGATCGAGTACATCCGTGGCGCCTTGGCGTGATCGCAGATAAGATCGAGAAGGCTCGTCTGCGCTGGTTTGGTCACGTGTTGCGTAAACCTCAGGGATACGTGGGAAATAGGTGCCTGAACCTGCCGGTATCAGAAAAGAGGCCCCGTCGGCGATCCAAGAAGCGATGGATTGACATCGCTTAGTCAGATGCGAGAGCCAATGGCTTACGACGCGAGGATGCCGAAGACCGGGCGAATTGGAGAAGAATTTGCAGGACCATGGCAGAGGTCGGGTTAAGCGCTAGGACGATGATGATGAAGATAATAATAATAATATTGGGAGACACTCTCAATCTTAGAAGCATGTTATCCTATCCTGCCGTCCACAAGCTAAAAGGCGGCTAAATGACAAAAACTAGTTTTGAGCTAGAGCCGAAAAAGGAGAGAAATTTTTTAAACCGATGCTACTCTATTTTTATTTATTTTTTGTTGTGTTGCCATATATCAAAAGCAAGGTTTTTTCTTCTTTTACATAAAGTTCTAAAGTTCCTATTGTTAAGTTATAATATTTTTGTAACTAAATTGCATATTTTCCTTTCTAACCTTGTAAATTTTAAAGATTGTTTCAAGTATATAGTACTAAATGGCGGCTAAAGGCTCGTAACTGCTTTATAGATATGGAATTCCACATTTACTTATAAAGCAGTTTTATTTTTTAGTATATTTTAAATCAATAACAAATTTAACATAATTGATCCAGTCCATAACAATAAAGCGGCTAAATGCATATTGCCGCCTTTTAGCCAAATAGAAATTGCATAAGGTATCTCTTATTGTTTTTAAACTACTTTTAATATAGTTATGCATATCTTAAAAGCGGCTTTTTTGACTAGTTTTGTCCCTATATTTTTTACGAATTCTGCACAATAATTGAAGTTGACTACAAATTCAAACAAAGTTATTGATAAGAAAAGTAATTTATTGTAGTAAAACTATTCCTTACTCATGCATAGACACTAAAAGAAAGGAGGCTAACGCGTCGTAAGGGGCCTAGCCGTGTTTCGGTGCGATGCCTGGAGTAGCCCTCTAGGAGGATGGATCTGGACAGTTGTGGTCGCTCTGCGTAACCATTTTTTCTACTGCTGGCTTGCCTGGCTTCGGAGGGCAGTGGAATCCGAAGTATGGTGCCGCCGCTGGCCGACCGTAGGAAATTGAGGGCCTATGTAGCTGGTTAGTCACCAGTGAAAGACACTGATCTCCCTCCCTGAGGAGGCCTTCGTAACCTGACGAAATATCCCAGATTGCTCTACCTGCTCTGCCTTGCCGGTTGGGAACCAGATGGGAGAGCCAGGTAGCCAATCTGAGAGGTTCGCGAGTTCCCGCAGTCTCAGCTTCAGGCACTTTCCCGTAATACTTCAGTACATAAGTACGTGGTTTATGAGCCAAAAGGCCAATAATTCTTAGCTCACACAGCTCGCTCACTCATTAATTTTAGCGATAACCCCAGCGTTTAACAACTAAAATGTCAAAAGTTTTGAGCTCATTTATTGGTTTAGTTACTTTTCTTATCATTTCATATCATGCACAAATTGTTCAAGACCTAAAACTCTAAACATTCCGAGCTCACTGCTTATTCGAGTCATTCATTAATTACCACAAGTATATTTTTAAAATTAATCTTTTGCTTTTAAGAACCTACATGTCAGTTAAGTTATTTTATATATAAGTATTTTAAGTTATTTTTATTAATATCAGCATCATCAAAGCATCTTAACAGTCAAATTGCCGAAAATTTCGAGATCTCTCCGCTCGGTCTTTCATAATTGATCATCCCCGCTTTAATAATAAAAATAATCAAACATTTCGAGCTTACTCCGCTTCATGTGAGCTACTTTTATTATGATCACCCTAGAATCTAAGAGACGGATTGTCGAAAATTTCAAGCTCATTCAATTCAAGAAAATTCAAATTTCAATACATTCACTAAGCACCTCAGGTTTTATCACACATAATGTCAAAAATTTTAGCTGTTGTTATTTCAGAGCTTCTTTTATAGGACATAGATTTTTTATTTATAAAAAGTAAAAACGGATGCCGACGGTCATATTATTTAATAAAAACAACCCCAAATGAAACTTACTGATGGCGCTTGGTTTTGTAGATTGCTGCTTTCTAGTGATTGCTGCTTTTAAGTTATGTAAGAACATAAAAAATATATTTAATTTACTTTGCTTAGGGACTAACATAGCTTTCTATTGTAGTTTCTGTATTTTAAAAGTAGTAACAGTCCAACTCTTAAAGGCGGCTAAGTGATTTAAACCGCTTTTTAGTTAGGCAATGGTGTATGATCGTCTTTTAGTTATATCTGTGTAAGGTATCCCATTCTAACGAAACTGAGCAAAAAAGCCGCTAAAGTACTTTTGCCGCCTTTTAGTGTTTTGTAAACCGATAACGGTGTTTTTGCTTAACATTGATTATGAAAATATTGAATCTATTCAAAAGTTAAAGTACTTTAGCTGCTTTCTAGTCTAGCGGTGCTGTTTAGTCGCCTATGTAAATATAAGGTATATGCTTTTTTGTATTTAACTGCTTCCTTTGAAAATTTATTTAAATAACGGTATAAGATAGAATAACCGTTCCTAGACAGATCGATAGAGAATTTTTTTGACAAAACATGTATATTTTTTTAAATAACATTTAAAGTAACATGGCATTAAAAACTGGAAAATGGCCATATGGCATTTGGCCGCTTTTAGCTCGAGGACGGCAGTATCGTTCACCGTAAACTCAACCCCACGCCTTCGGCCGCGTACGAAACCTCTCGTAACTGGTTTCATTCAAATACTTTTTCATCCGTGTATAAAACCAGTTGCGATCAAACACTATTAGTACTAACCATACCCAGCACAGCTTGACAACGCCAACGTCGCTGAATGTTTACCTCTACACAATCGGGTAAGGTCGGGATAACTTACGCAAGACAGTTTCCACGGGGAATTCTCACCAACTTCCCCGAGCTCAATTAATCGTGTTGTTAGGAACTTTATAGGGAAACAAAGGGAAATCCAATACTTACTAAATTCGATAAGATAGAGACGCTTACCTTTATATTATTTGTTCGATCACCTTATCCTTGAACTTATCGAAGAACACTGTTTATACCTTATGATAAAAGAAAGTTTGAAATTAATTTTAGCTGATACCCAGCTTTATTCAAACAAAAACGTTCTTTGACACTGCCTTTCCTTTACCCTTTTATTGGTAACAGCCGTTCATAGAGGCTTTAATTCGCACTCAGTTCGGATCTCTGTAAACAATCAACTTTCCCGTGGGAACCTATTATTTTACCGGGATAAAAAGTATTCAGTGATAATGTAGCATTCTAAATTTTTAAATCGGTTCAGTAGTTTTTGAGTTTATTCATTACAAACAAACAAAAATATCTACAAATCATAACTCTTCATAATAATAGTATAGATAGGCTTGCATTTGACCTCATCTCCCCTGATGGGAAGCGACGATGAGGTGGGAAGACCACATTAAATATAATAATAATAATTTAATATAATATTAGGGAGTTATGTAAGTTTACTAAACCTTAGATTACTTGCTTTTACTGACGATTTCATCAATCAGCATATACTGGGAGTATATGCTCCGCTGATAAGAGGCCTCCTCCAACAAGCGCAAATGCACCCTGTCCTCATCTTGCTGCATCCACCTCCAGCTGCTGACGTTCACAATCGTCGCACCACCTGGCCGGAAAGCGTCCTATATGTAGGAGTCACGATCTTAACTCACGAATTTATCCCAGCATTGTCGGCTTTTCGGCTGATAAGACCAGCCCACCGCCACTTCAGCTTGTTAGGTACGTGCTCTCTGTTGGTCAAAGTTACCTATACTCCTTGTCGGATACTTCTCTGCGAATTTTATCCTTCAGAGAGACTCAGCCCTCAACTTTGTCCGTCAACTTTGTTGGTTATAGGTGATCCCGCGGTATAGACATTCAATTTTGGGATAAATTACTGTATGCGTAAATACAGGTTATAAACTACTTACCGAAATCCGATACCGACCCAAAAAAAAACTTTAAAAAATGTAATCAATAAAACTGAAACAGGATAAAAAGGAGCGCATTTTGAACTCTCTTTACCAGATATAAAATAAACAATGTCCCATTGTCCACAGAATCAGCATCAGTGATAGTGCACGTACTGAGCGGGGAGCGGCCGGCTGCGATGCAGAGCTCTGGCTCCACGCCTCCGAGGCTAAACCAGGGCATTCTCGCCACCCTGGCCACCATCTCCACCTTCAAGCCTCAGCCGTTGCTCATCATCACACTGCCCATCGTTGCCCAGTACGTCTCCACCCTGACGATGTTCGTCATCATCTTCCTTGCAGTTGCAATCTTCGAAGGCCTCTCGACCCTCGTGGCAGCATGCAGGCAAGCCTCAAGATGACCAATTTTAATGAACTAACTTCCCAGTTATGAACTAGAAGGAAGTGTAAAGTAGGAGTGTCTAGCAAGATCTTTATTTGTTTTAAATCCGTGTTTTTATATCATAAACGATTTCTTGAACGGGTTGTAATTACATAATTACGTTTTTTAAACAACGACGTCGTAGTTTTTAAGTTTTGTATTGTAATTAAAGAGAATTGTTAGTGTCAATTTGTAATGTAAAGCGATTTTGTTTTGTACAGAATGTCGGTTAAAGGAGCACCAAGTTGTGACATTAGGTTGTAAACCTGTTAGGCCATCTGCATGAAATTGAAATAATTTGCTTTTTTATAGGAGGGAGGCGACATAAATTTTCAGCCCTTGATGTTTTACTGGCCCTTGTTCACACCGCTGGAACGGCAATTTTGTGACGTTTATTATGATTACTTCCTTTGAGAAAACAAGTTTACACAAAAATTGTGGGTAGCAGTTGGTCGACTTGAGTAACAAAAACTCCGCACAGCTACACAATTGCTCCCTAGAGCCCTTGCATCCGGGATATACTCGCTTTAAATAGCTCCCTGTAAATTGAATGAGGAAGTAAGAAATTAATTTCTATTATAAATGAGACTAGGGATATTTATCCAAGCTTAAGCTTGACCATTATCTTTAGCTTTCTAGTAAATTGCGGATAATTTTCTCTGACGTAGACAATAAATACCGAAAGCTTGCCTAATGGGTTCTTCAGTGTGAGTAGGTATTGTCATACAAGTATTTTGACTCTGCCTGAAAAGTAAAGCCACTTGGGAAATTATAAGATTGATCGAAATCAACAAATAAGCAAAGCTCATTGAATAGTAAAGACGTCCGATCAAGTTGCTTACTTGTTATTTCAATAAATCTTCTAATTGCTTAAGTCGATTTACTTTTCAAACATAGACTAATGCAACTTGTGCGATTCTTTATGATTCTTTGATAGATTTATTTTTGATGGAATCTAAAAACGGAGTAACTTTTTATTTTAATTTAACTCGACTAACAGAAACGGGTTTAAAGTATCGAAGGGAGCTCCTAGACAATTTTTATAAGAAACTTCGCAAACAATTGTACATATTTCATTGACTAAAATTAAATCACTTTCTTGACCTGATCCTGTTATGATTGTAATATTATTACATCCAGAAAACGGGTTTCCTTCGTAATTCCGAAGGCCGTTTGATCAATTTTCATTTCAACGAAAACTATTAGTTGATCACTCAATTGATCCATTTCTACGAAGCTTTAATTAACTGATGTAACATCGAAATACCTATTGAAAACAATACAGCTTTTGTTCATACTGTAATTTGTTGGGAGAACCTTCACGCAATGTCCTGGAAAAAGTAATTTACACGACATAAAGATAGGGTAGCTGGGAAAGACGTCGCTGTATCATTCCATCTCTGTTAGAGTTTGATTGCCGCACGAAATCTGGTGGATTGGTACTATCGTACCCTGTTACTTTTGTTTTTATGCCGCTTTCGTCCTTGCGTCGGTACTTACAGCGCGACAAAAACAAATTTACGAGTTTCCGAGTAAAAGAACAATGGAACTAGCGTGAATATGAGGCGGTTTGACTATTAAGCTCTCTTGTGTTGGAGCGAAACTTTTTACTTATACGGGGACTTCGAGAGGCGAAGGAAATTAACAAATGGCTCTTATTGATTGGTTTCAACTACAAATCGTGACCAGAATATCTGAGCAGTAGGTACTGGACACTTGCGTAGTCTGTTCGATCGAAACAGGATTGGATTGTATAAAAAAACTACTACACCGCGCCTTTTGCGTGTCAAATCTTTACAGAAATACAACATTTAAGCCATTTTACGCGAACTTAGATTTTGCAATGTCCCCGACAATCGTATAAGATGTAAATAAATATTCTCATTACATTCATTCATTACATTGTATCTATGAGTTGCGGAATAATCAAATATTTAGGCCTAAAACAAATAATATTAGTAAACAGGTACCAAAATTGTTTCATTTTCCAATTGTCCGTTCTTTTCCGATCGTCCTAGGACTTTTCCAAAAAAGAAAAATATATATATTCTTTTCTCTTTAAACTACGACATCTCATCTCGTTTTTATTTTATGTCAGTCTCCTATTTAGCCCCTACTTATTTACTATTGTGTGTTTTGAACTTCTTTGTGATATTTATACCTTTATTGGTTTTAAGCGCCTGTCAAAGACAGGTGCACAAATATTAAAAAAAAAATTAACCCTTTGTTTCTAGATTTAAATAGACACAATGATATATGTAATTATATCTTAAAGATAATATGTTAATTAAAATCACAGTCTATAAATTTAATAAGAATGTTTAGATAGATGTAAATATAGACTGCTGTAAATACTGTACCTACTAATGTAAATATTTAACAAAAAATGTAATTTCTTGGCCGCCAAAATAAAATTTTATGTGTTGTTTTTCTTTAAGAAAAATTGTGCCGTAGGCTTCATGGACTGCGGGTGAAATCAAATACATGTAGTTATCGAAAGGGTTGTGTAATAAACTATCAGAAAATAGATGTATTTAACTATGTTATTTAACAATTTATAAGAATACAGATATAGAAATAAAATTGAGGAAGTAAATGCGTTTTTCATTTTATGAAACATGAAAATGATAAAGATATTCTGTCTGTTGTCCGCTTTTTGCTGCTATTGACGAAAGCTACCCAGATGGATGGCGATCTTAGGATATATTGTGTACCTATTTATTCTTCGGGCAATCAGAACGGGATGAAACCTTGTCTAACTAAATCAAAACGGGGGTATATTTATTTCGACAAGGTTCCATGTCATTCTTATTATATTGAATCTTATCATAAATGTTCCATTTGTATTCTTGCGCACGAGAGCCTAGGCTTCGCCTTAACCATAATCCTGAATTTGGCAAATCAAGTAATTACAGTGAGCGATTACCTTCTGAAGGAGATCCTGACCCGATTGGATCATGGGTTACACATTCCCCGAATCGAACACGGGATCTCTAGCGTGACAGACTATGTTGACCACTGAACTACTCAGGTCGTCTCAGATGGCGTGCGGATTAATCTATCATATATCATGGTTGCAGAAGCTGCCTTCAAAGCTAGTATCATGCTGAGACTGACCCAGTCTGGTTCGACGTCACATCTCCCCACGTACTTTTGATTGTATATTTTAGGCTCAGTAGATTTTAGGTGTCTCTAAACAAAACGAGATTTACCTTTGTCTATTTAAACAGCTGAGAATCTCAGAAATACTACGATCCGTCAAACAGAAAATATTTTGGTGGGATCTTGATAGTAGTAAAAAATATTTACTGCAAACAAAGACGTCCATGTATAGTGCTATTAAATATCTTTGATTACAATTTCTATTGATACGAGGATTTCATGAATGAAACAAAGTATTTCAAGAGAAGGCAATCAGAGGAGGTGTTTTGGTTTTATATGGATCTCCGGGGACGGGACCAAATATGGAAGTCACCAGAAATATATCGACTTTAAACTGAGTCAGATTTATCACTGAAGTAAAAAAAATAATAGGCTAGGTATGGGATTCAAAGCTGAATTGAAAAACGCTACCGCAGATGCAATGTAAGTTATGATATTTCACGAATGCTTCAGAAAAATAACTGGTATTGGGTCTCAGCCAAAAGATTGTTCGGAAATCTCAACTACGCTTCTAATGCCGTTCCTCGTGACTTTTCAATTACAGATTTACAACAACGGCGTCAAAATAACTGGCGCGCTACCGTTCTGTATCAAAAACCCCGAAGCTCGCCTCATTCATCTCCACACAAAACGACCGGCAGGCAACAAGAACCGTTTTGTTAGGGCGCATCCAAATGCCGTTGCAGCAACGGCTACAGTTGCTGCAACAGCGCGCGAGCAGTGTGTTGCATTTCATCGTACGAAACAATGAACAGTTTTCAAGGCTCGCTCCCAATACCATAGAATTTTATATAATATTAAATAATAACTAGTGTTATGAAGCAGTTTTGTTTGTTCTGAAGTAATGAATGATGACAGTCATAGAAATGATTAGCCAAACAGCTACAACAATAGTCACATATAGTCAAAAGATTATAATGTTTGAGCCTTTAGAGCGCGCCATATGTAATTTTTTTAGAAGTTATCCTTGAAAATGGCTCATTGAAAACGTTGCAAGGTATCGCTGTAACGGATCATACGCGCCACGTCTGCGAGATTAAAACGCACCCTTAGGTAGTGGTATTAAAATCTACCTCAAAAAGCCAGTGCAAAAAATGTCCTACATCAATTAAAAAAATTTTGTAAGTATTAGGTACCTATGGTAAGATAGTTGCCTACTTATTTATTTATTTATTTTATTTATAACACTTTATTGTACATTAAAGGAGATCGTAAAAATACAGATTAAAACAATAGGTACAAGGGCGGCCTTATCGCTGAGAGCTTATATGTTTTATAATTTGTATTTTAACAATTAAAATTGCTTACAACTTTTAAATAATAGCCAATAGCAGTTACTCAAAGTCATACATAAGTAGGTAATAGTCTTTATACTGGGTTATATACAAGCGGTGATTCTTTCGACACCGCATGGTTTTTATGGTATCGTGGAAATGACGTTGGTTATTTTGACGTTAATGTACCGGTAGTGATCACGAGCGTGAGGTCCCGGGGTACGCCTTGACCGTGATCCATGATTTGACAGATCCGGAAATTACAGTGGAGCAACTGCCATCTGATCCCCTGTTAATAGGGGAACCGGACCAGCTTGGATCATGGTTACACATCCAGTCGTCTGAATGTACGGGTTTCATCACGATGTTTTCCCTCACCGTAAGAGCAACGATTTGTATTCAACTAATGTACATAGGTAACCAAAAAGAGACATTAGTACATAGCCGCACTGGGGTTCGAAGCCGGTACCTCGTGGTACTAGTCGGACCATTTAACTATTGGGCCACTCCTTATCGTGGAAATTACGTTAACTGTATGTAATTGGTATACCGTCATGGCACAATCTCTGTTAGCCAAAGATGCATACATTGCACCCTACCCAAAGGTAGGTACCCAAAGGTACCTACGGTATGGTTTAAAGCACCTTCGTATCGGGAGGGGTATTTTTAAATCCTCTTCTGGCATATTCAATTCTAGAATATTTTTTGAATGAAAAGTGCTATGTGAAAATCCACAAGGGGAAAGCGAGTGCCTATAATTTGTATACTAGTGATAATGAGCACGTCGACACGTAGATAATTAGTTTTACCTATATGTAATCTTGAAATACGTTGTGGCCATACGAGTATAATTTAGATACTCATATAGCTAAGGCTCTATACGCCCACAACCGAAAAATAAATACTTTAAATACTGCTTTGAAATGTGAATCACGTGCCGTCTGTTAGGTCCCAAAATACTTCTACAATGTTTACAGTATATTCCAAACTGACTTAATAAATATAAACTAAATTATATTCAAGACACGTGTAGAAGTAATTTTAAGGGTTTCCTACCGCGTACCTTTGGTGACGAGTAGCCCGATATTTCGACACAGTTGCATGCTCTTAGCCACACGGTTTACCGAAAACCAACTCACACGGACTGATACCTATAATTGCACTCCGTGGTGACCTCTCTGACCCGAAGAGCGAATGATCTTTGTGACAATGAAAATTTGAGACAAGAACTATCACATGTAGAATGTGTTCTACGTAATAATGGATACAAGGTCAAACGCAACACAACCAAGACCAAGTCGTTCTACTGTCGACCATCGACAGTAGAACGACAACTAGCTTACTTGCTGTATCTCGAAGGAGTGACGAATAGAATTGGTCGACAGTTGAGTAAACACTTCATAAAGACAATATTAATTCCTTTCAAGGAAATTTCGCACAGTATGAGGTCACCTAAAGATACCTTTCCTTTCGAGCATCCAGGTGTATACAAGATTGATTGTAGTTGCGGGAAGTCTTACTCGTATATCGGCCAAACCAAACGAACCATCTCGAGTCGGGTAAGGGAGCAAATAAAAGCCATAAAAAAGAATCAGATCTAAGTCAGCTATACGTCTGCCATTGCCCACCACCTCTTAGAATCTGGCACTAACCACTGGATGGAGTTACATAACCCACGGGTGTTATCTACTGAACGACACTACACTCCACGTTTAGTTAGGGAAGCCATCAGAATCACGAAATCTCCAAACTTAATCGTGAAGACGGATTTAGGTTATCGAATACTTGGTCACCAGTGATTCAGTCTCTAAAACCAGAACTAGGTCGAAATAAGACTAAAAAAGTGAGTGATAACCGTATCACTCCACTGACCGCAGTGTAGTGTGCCGTGACTTAAAAGTGAGTTCGGCGGCAGGCGGGTTGGAGATCGCAGTGTTATAAATACAACAAGGAAAAAGTTGCTGCCCATTTTCCAGCCTATGGAGACTCTTGATCTTTTGTCTCGAAAAAATTAGCCGCCTTGTACGACACCCACGAGTGTAAAGGGTGCTATTCTACTCTGCTGGACACCACACAGTCACTTAATTTGTATGACACTGTTTCTCTATGGTTTCATGATTTTGGTCGCCTTCGTATTAGTTCGGTAGATGTGGTAACGAAGTTTTAAAACAAGGTACTTACAGTACATCGAAATAACTAAGGCCGTAGCTCTACAAGACTATTTTTACAGCCGTCTACCTATTTCAACCAACTCTGTACAAAACAAAACTACTAATAACTTTCAGTTTACTTATCAAACTTCTGTTTAGGCAAATACGATAGTCGCTGAAACGTTTATAGGTATACTATATACCTAATACGATAGATCAGTATTCTGTGCTAAAACTTAACTGTGTTAATTTTAAAGGAGATGCAAAAATAAAATAAATTTTGAGCTTTCAATAGTACCAAAGAAAAACATAAATTGTTGCACAAATATCCCGTCTCAGTCTAATATTACCAACAACAACACATTTCAGATAAGTAAGAAATAACATTATGCTACTTCAGCTGATGTACTCGTAGGTATTATACAAGCGTATAAGAGCATAAGTGTTGCTTAAATCATTTACAATAGATGTTTGTTTAGCGACTAGCTCCACTCATGCAGTGCAGTGCACTGCGCGGCGCACCATGCAGTGCCACATCACGGTGACAACAAAGAAAACGGTGGTGTTATTCTGGTTTTTAAGTAAGGCAATGTTCGCACGAGAGATTTACGAATGATTGTGAGTTAGGCAACGTTTGCACGAGAGCTTTTTCGACGCTTTTACGCGCGTTATTTTAAACGACTTGCATGATTATTGACCTTATGTCGACCTTATGTATGGAGGTCAGTTGGCAGTCGTTCCACTGTAATTGCCTGATCTGCTAAATCTTGGATCATAGTCAAAGCGGACCCCGGGTCCTCGCGTGCGAGAGCACAAACAGGATTTGACGCCAAAATCATTATTATCATCATCTTGGTGTTAAATTTCGGTTGCCACGAGTCCGCCTTCCTAATCCTCTTGGTCCACTTCGCTCGGTCTTCGGTATCCTTGGTGGTGAGTTTGTTGGCACGCATGCCGTTCTTATCGACGTCTAGCCATCGCTTCGTGGGTTGAACTCTCCTTCCCGTCCCTAGCGGGCTGGCATGGTCAGACATTTTTGTCCCCACGTAATTTGCCGTTTAATTTCCTTACTATCATTATCCGCATCTTGTCTCTCACGTTCCGTTTAGAGTAATCTGATCGATTATAATCGTATGGTGCAGGATGTTTTTCAACAAGCTCATAAAACATTATATTGAAGTCAACATCATCATAATGACGCCACAATTATTATTTAATTTATATTATTGTCAATGCTACAATGCTACATTGACATTACAATTTGTGTGCCGTTTTTGTAACCTTGATCTGGCTCGGGTTAATATTTGATTATAACATAATGGTGACATACTGAAAACCTGCTGAAAACGGTCCGGATACATTTCCAGGTTCACCATCAACTGGTAAGTCTATTTTTTTCAACGGTATTCCATATAGGGTACACCCAATATTTACGTCGGGGTCGTCTACATTTTTGCATATTAACCATCTGCAGTACGGCCAACATGTCTTCATCCTCGGAAGAAGACATAATTTTACTTTAAAATCTTTGAAAACGATTTTTTTCTTTGGATGTTTACTTCTGACAGGTGTCCATAGATTCACCATCTGTAGACCGTGGTTAGTCATTCCATATTTTAACTAAGAAGTATAACATCAGTAATATCTAAAGAAATTGAACCATGCAACTTCTGCGAATACTATACTATAACTGATACTTTTTACCCGACTACGATGGAGCTAAGGGAGGGTAATGAACTTAACAATCTATGTATGTAAAGTTGATAAACGTGGAAGAATCGACAGAGATTTGTCAGGACCATAGCAAGTGGAACAATGTCGTCTCTGTCGTATGTCGTCAATGTCGTACTCTAGCGGGAGAAAGGGGGTTGTGTGTATGTATATTGATATGAATGTTTGTATGGATGTTTATTTTAGCTCAAAAACTACTTGGCCGATTTTCGTTAAAAGCGTATTGATTGTCCGATGGTTACAGGCTCTATGATAATACATTCAATTAAATTATCTTGAGGATATAGAAACATAAAAACTTCAAAATTTTTAAATTCAGAAAATTGATTAGGTCATGTTAGGAATTTTTATTTACATTGATTGATTCTGTTGTAGGATAAACCGCACTGCTTAAATTTGTCCTCAACTAGTTGAAGACATGATTTTTGGACAATATTACAATAAAATGTTTTAAAACGTAGTTATTTCTTTCCTTTACGAATGTTTACTTAAACTGAGTGTATACCATGGTGGCTCATCCAAAACTATAACTACAAAGTATAACATCAGTAGTAAGTATAAAGAGAGTGTATATAACTTAAATTACTCGGAAACCATTGCTCTTAGAAAACTAGATCCTAAAAAGAAATGATAGTGCCTGTCGATATCTATAAGTATTTGCTGTTCTGGAACAAGCGTTTTAAGGCAAATAGTTTCAGAGTTATTACAGTTTTAAGATTGACAGCTGTCATCCAGAATGTAGATCTCGACTATCATTTCTCTTCAGGAACTAGTGTTCAAGGAGCGATAGTTTCAGAGTTATTACAGTATTAAGTTTGACAGCTATCATCCGGAATGTAGATCTCGACGAGTACTATCATTTCTCTTTAGGAACTAGTATTCTAGCACCAATAGTTTCAGAGTTATTACAGTTTTAAGTTTGACAGGTACCAATCAAAATGTAGATTTCTACGAGTACCAGCATTTCTTTTTAGAAACTAGTGTTCTAGAACCAAACATGCCTTATTTATAATTCGGGATGAACTGAGAAGAGAATGACGACAGGATCACGAAAGCGAAACAACTTCGATAATGTTAAAGAATCAGAAAAAGGGGAGGGGCTTACGCATCAGCGGTCAAACTTTCTTTGACAAGGTCGGTTTCCTGTTTCATTCACACGCGTTGTATCTGTACTAAAGAAAGTAGACAGATATATGTGTGTGAACTGTGTCACATAAAGAGGAAAGATTCAAACTGTTGGTAAAAAGAAACAGTCAGATGTGCCGTTTCATGTTGACATCTACTGACATCGCACCGCACGCTGCACGATGGGGCCAAATTGAAAACCGTAGACAAAATTCATACAGAACTGACATTTCGGGCTTCAATTGCGGGTGTTGCCCCATCATGCAGTGCGCCGCGCGGCGCGCTGCACAGTGGGACATTCCGCCATCTGTCAATGTACTTGCATACAAATTGCTCGGCGGGTAACAAGTTTTGCCACATCGTGCAGTGCACTGCGCAGCGCACTGCATCAGTGTGCGTTCAAGATTAGGATAATGATGATTAAGTGCGTGACCACCTTAAGAATCATATTCCGCGCTACTGTGCAGTTGTGAACAGGTTTTGTAACATTCCTTAATTAAATTGTTATTTATTATATAAAAAAACTTGTACTATAGGTATCTACTGTCACTATATCAACAAATCTTTTCCTAAGCATGAAACGTATTTTGGAAATTTATATTGTTAGAAGTAAATCGGACTACCTTCCAAAGGTTAGGTATCTGTTTTGTTTTTTTATGTACAAGTAGTAGGTTACGAATTTGAAAAAGTGTGTAAGGCAAAAATTTTAGAGAATTTTATAAGCTTTCATTGTGTAGAAGAAAACTTCTCTACGACGCACCGTTTTGGAGATATTAGTGAGTGGCCAAAAACGTCATAATTTTCAACGTTTTCTTGACATTGCTTAGCCCGCGACAGTACCTCAATGTCGAAAACTGGAAATTTTCATGTAGGCCTTTTGCGAGGCACGTACCCTTTTTCAAACCAACTTATTGGTCTACAGAGACAAATTCCTAATACAAAATTTAATCAGTGTATTAGTAGGGGAACAGATTCAGCCAAAGTTTCCGCTACGAATAACTAACGAAAAGAATTCACCCGAGCGAGATAAGACAAAAAAATTCATTGTATTAAGTAATACGGTTGCGGGACCGAGATGGCAGATGGGATGGAAGGGGATGGAGGAATGCCGGCACGAACTGGCTTATGGGTATAAACTTAAGCGTAACGACAGGAAAACCTGGCGGTATTTCTTGACGGGGTCGGGAATATCTGTTAAATCCTGCAATGCATCTTAGTTATAATGAATAATAAGATTTATGTCTATCTCAGAGTTTTATTGTCATTAAACTACTTACTTACTATTCATTAGTAAAATTTGAAACGCTACCCTTCATTTGTTGGAGTACCCAACCCCACCTAGTAAGAAAAAGGCAGCTAGATACTGGTGATACTTGGTTAGTGTGACTTCAATATTCTCGAAGAAGCTGCTAAAAGACTAGCTTTTTACATGAAAGTAGTTTATAATAACAGAAAATTCTTTCTTCGTCCCTGGGCGGAGTAGAGGTATTGTGTTTGTCGTAGGCGACCAAATTGCCAATTTCAAAAGCGTTAGGATGAGTGGGAGAGCTCTCAAAAATGTCTTTCTTAACGATTCCACGAAGATCGAGCTCATCTACGCTCCGTTTCTACAGGAATATTGGCCGCAGGCAATTCCATCTCACAACTGAGGTGGGAGGGTTTAGAAGGGTTCCTAAAGACTAAGAAACCACATCGCTGCCATTGCGGGAGTGAAGTTAGTGGCACCACGGACTTTCGTGCCAACGAAGCGCAGGCCATCAGTTGCGACATGCGATTATCAACGACACATCCGCCGTTTTCTTGTCACCTTTACCGTGCCAGCTGTTATTGAATCCAATGGGCTGGCCCAGGACGATGGAAAGAGGCCCGACGCCATGACACTTGTTGCCTGGTCGTGGGGCAGTATTAAACTAACTTAAAATGCACAGTTTCTATATACAAACTATGGCAATTTCCACAAAATCAACAAAAACGACAATGACGCCCCAAAATAAACAGCGCCGCGAAGTCTCAAATGCAACGCCGTTTGTAATTTCCTCGATTTATTAAATGTTTTTTTACTTATTTACTGAACAGGATTATGTATAGATGCTAATACCGATAGGTACCTAACAATACCTTCACAAATTAGACGAATGTTTTTTTATAGTATCTACTATGTAGCTCTTGTATTGACATCATAATTTCTATCGGAATAATTATCTAGCATTATTATTAACTTTTCAATTTTAGCGTAATTTATTCTGAACCAGTGAAATTACATAAACCGCAACGCATTGTACATATCTCTATTGAGATAACAGCCATCCGGGAAGAGAATCGTTACATTTGATATATATCCAACGGTTGTTCCTTTGAAACCGACCTTTATCAATGTGTTTCCTTAGTATTATGTCTATGAACTGGCAAAATCTGATAACTTTCCTTAATGTAAGTGGTATATCGTCGTAAAGGGTGAATGCTAGGTTTTTATTTAAAAATGCTTAGATCTAGCAAAGGTAAGTTTATTGTGGTATCTCACAGCGTTTTGTGGTGCGGTAGCGTTGGTGGACCACAATGTTTCCTCGACTTGAGCCTCGTCCACTTTTGTTAAAAGCATTACGATAAACATAGTCAGATATTGCAATGTTGAAAGTAATAAACACAACATGTGGCTTTCCATTGTCAGGTATCCGGGTGGTTTTCCTTTATGTCTCTATTGACGACCTGAGTGGTTCAATGGTCAATATCCGTCTGCCACGAAAGAGGTCCCGGGTTCGATTCCCGGCTGGGCAGAAATTTAAATCATCATCACAGCCCGTAACAGTCCACTGCAGGACTTCGGGCCTCTCCCACGAAAGGGGAGGTTATTGCCATAATCTCCACGCTTGGCAGGCGGGTTGGAGATCGCAGTGTTTAAATAATACAATGATGATTAAAAATGATGAATTTTAATTTCTATGCATAATAAGTATGTATTTAAAAATATTTAAGAAGTATATCAGTTATCTAGCACACATAGTACAAGCTTTGCTTTGTTTGGGGCTAGATGGCGCTGTGTAAATTTGTCCACGAATATTCATTTGATTTATTTGATTTTGATAGGCATCTTTTACAATGATTATAGGTATATTCTACTCTGTTAGACATTATCCGTTGAGACCGCTACTAAAAATAATCATCTTGGCGTTAATATCGCGGTGTGCCCTCGTGCACGAGAGCCCGGAGTCTGCCTTGACCATGACCCATGATCTAGAATTTGACAGATCAGGTAACTACAGCAGAGCAACTAACCTGACCATCTGACCTCCATGACCCTGTTAACAGAGAACCTGACCGGATTGGATCATGGTTACACATTTAGTCGTCTGAATGTCGAGACATATACTAACGCGCCAAAATATTATTTCACGAATAAATTATCAGATTAGAATGATACCTAATTACGATAGTCAAAGTAAATACTTGAGCGCGAAATGCTAATTCAATTCGAATTCCCTATTTACATTGTTATTCGCAACAAAGCCCCGTTTCCGGAACGTCTTAATTACAGCTTGACCCGATTGTTGACAATGTAAATATTTTCACGGAGAAATATTTCATAGCCCTCGCAATTTGCGAAATCAACAACACAAACAATTGTTATTTCAGTTGTTGCTCGAATCTAAAATAAACTCTTTAATTTAATTCCGCGCCAAAGGATTCCGTTTGAGGACTGCATTGGAGATTTCTTGCGTGTAAACAGAATTAGGGTGTGATTTAACTTCATTTTCAAGAATTTTCGCTGGGCTATCACCATGTACAATCATCATCATCATCATCATCTTGACGTTAAATCCCGATGCTGAGGGGTAGGTTTTCCTACTTCTCTTGGTCTTCAGCATCCTTGGTGGTGAGTTTGTTGGCACGCATCATTCTTAACGACGTCTTACGACGTTTTAAATAATTTTCATTTCACCGAAAATACGTACGACAAATTTTTTATATAAAATAAAAATAAAAAATAAAAAGGTATTTATTTAGCATTTAGCTCAGACATAAAAAAAATGTCGATTTTCGAATGTTAATTTTTCCAAATCCTATATATTTTAAAATCTCACTCAACGTTTGGCCGGAGTTATTATGCTAGATGGTTTACTTTCCAGAAAAACGTTTCCAGCATTATGAAAAGTCATTTTTTTGAATGACATATAAATCAAATACATAGACTTTTGACACACTATATATACCATTAAATGCCTTAATTAAAACATTGAGCATATAAGCATGCGTGCAAGCATGTCGCATGCAAGCAAGGAGCCTGTAAGCAATACATGATTATGCTATATGTATTTATAATAAAGAAAAACTATATAGATATTAAATAGTCATAGACATTAAAAAACTTTATTAGTAACTTTATTATTACTAAATAAAAAACCCGATAATATGTGTAGTGAAAGTGTAGTGAATAACCACGAAAGTCTTAAAACCTATATCAATAAAAAAGTTATTGAAAATGAAACATCTATAAACAGAAAAAAGATTTTGATATTCGATTAACTGATTTTATATCAAATGAAACTTATGTAAAATATATTTTTGGACAAACAAGATAAAACAAATTAATCCAGCATTTAAAACTTAGACATATCGTTTTTGAACAATTGAGAGTAGAGCAAAAACGTTTGGTTTACGCAAGACTAAAGCTAGTACAATATAGGTAAGTTATGACAGTTGACAAAGTGTAGCATCTAGAATCACTAAACTAATTAGCAAGTATATTATCATCTACGATTTATACCTAATCCTATATTGAGCTGTTTTTGATAATAAAAAACAGTGCTAACCGCATTACAAGAAAAGTAGATAAAAAATTGTCCAAACCCGCACATTTGAAATAACAATTTGAAAATTGGTGTACAGGTTTCTTGAAATGTTGAATAGCGCCTCTAGAGGTGTTACCATTGATTAGTAATAAATCAATGGGTGTTACAAGTTCGCTCTCACTTGAAGTCAAGTTTTGCGGGTGTAAATGACAAATGTCACAGATAAAATAGTTTCGCAATCGCAACGCCTACGTAAAGTAACTCTGCGTTCACGTGGTTACGTTGATCATAATTGTTATATATGATTTAATAGCAAAATTAACAAGTACTCTATAAAATATTATAGTAATTACTCTAATAATATTAGGTTATTCTATTCTAAAAAAGAAATAAAAAGAGCCTCTTTGGCAATGCTGTAGGTAATAAAACTCTTTACTGAGATCATAGATATAATAGTACCTAAACAAACTCTTTGGATGGAACTACTTCGTCATCGGTAAGGTTTCCCACCAAATGGATTTTTGGTGGTCTTCTTTATTCGTGTCGAATAAAATGAAACAATACTTTTTCTGTTTTAAACTAATTTATTTTTAATTAAGGATTTTCTCCAAGATAGATTTTTTGGGACTTTTGGGATATCAATCAGGACATTATTCTCTACATTTCCGTCAATTTTCAGCTTGTTATTTCAAATGTCCGGAACAATATCAAATTTTCCTGCACTACATCAGAACTTGCAGATATTACTGCTAAAATTCCATTAAGATTGTTATTTGGGGTCGCAAACTGTTATTGATGCGCAATAATTACTGCAGGAGACATTGTCACGCCACGATTGCGTATAATCGAAACCCAGCACAAACTGGCCTAGCCTAGAATGGGCGCGAGCACGACACCTATACAGGGCGTAACTAAATTCATTCGAAATCCGAAATACCTTGGTTCAGATAATGAAACTCTGAACGTTAGTATTAATTTTCTGCGAATGTAAGAAACTTCCCAGGAAACGTGGTCGAAGATTACAACGCAAAACAAAATTTCTACCCTTTCCACCCTTTTCATCTCGGAAAATATCCAAATACAAAAGCGCGTGGGTTGAAACTATTAAAGTATTCCTTGTTTACTCAAATAACGAATAATCCGACATTACCCAATTATTTTTAATTCCATCCAAATATTAATTAAATCTCATCATCATCATCTTGGTGTTATGTCCCGGTTGCGCTCCCGCGCGGCACGCGAGGGCCCAGGGTCCGCCTGGCCCTGATTAATTAAATCTGTACTGACCTTATTATTTAACATGCCGATAAAAGTTGACTACTTCCACAGCCATGACAGGATATTGATACACTTTATTACGAAGCAGCCTGTACACAACGACATTGTAGCGTCGCGTTATTCGGGCGGAGTATCCCATCTGTTGTAGCGATAAATATGAGATTGCCGTCACAAATTCGGCCATGGAGGTAGTTTGCGGCTGCGCTCTGACGCTGCGCCGCACGTAGGTGTAGATTGCGATTATCTATCACAGAACAGTCTTGCTGTAGTTATACGGGTGATTATAGGTTATGTGCAGGTGTTGCAGTGAGCAACTCAGAAGGACTATGGTCCACACGCATTTTAGCTGCCCCGCGCGGTGCGGCTGGGTTGGTTTATGTATGCTCTAAGAAATAGCCTTGTTCGCAACGATGAAATCTAGAATGTTCTGTCGGATGATAACAATAATTCTATAGTAATTTCTTAGCCACCGACCCACGATCTGTCACTGTCACGTTTCATCGTTGCGCTCACGGATGTTGTCTTAGAGAATCACATAGCTTAGAGAATTACGGCAAATCCATACAAAACACATTGCAGGGACGTCGTTTGTATGCAATGTCGTACTCCTTCAACAGATCTACTTGAGACTTCGTACAAATACATAGAACACACTGAAAGTGATGCGCTCCTAAATGTTTGTTATATTTATCTTTCTGGAAAAGAAACTAAAGCATTGGTTTACAAAGATGTGGCGGAAAATCGCGTATCAATTGTTTTTATCACAAGTAGAAGTTATACTTTTAAATTAATAAAGTAAACCGACTTTAAATTAAAACAGGAAAAAAAATATGTTTATTTTATAATGCGAGGAAGTTAGATGTCTTTATTTTTGGACTCGGTGCCAATAAAGTAATGTTCGTCGAAGGAAGGGATGAAATCTTTGGAGTAGGAGAAGTTTTGGTCGGTGGCACCGGCTCCAAAAATAATAATATCTAACTTACTCGGACATGTTTATGATTAAAAGCAGGTTTTTTACTTTTTTGTGATTTAAAGACAATTTCATATTATTATAAAAACAATATTTCTTAATGTTCAATGTACTTGTGATACGATTATAATTTCTATTTCTACTGAGTAGATCCTGACGACAAATTGCAGTACTAACCTCTTACTCCTAATCATTAAAAAGTTCTGTGACTTCAACATAAAAACAGCATCATCAGATGATGACAAATTGAAGCGAACACCTGAGTAAGATATGATAACGTAACAAGCACCCTACACGTGCCAAACATTTTCAAGGGTTGCCCTCGGTTTCACAGGGTTTCCATCATCAGGTCCTGACTTGATCAAAATGGAAGCACCTCAGGAGTATACCCATTTAAATAAAAAATAATTTTCCAAATCGGTCTAGAACTGACGGAGTAGTACATGATACTTTTGGAATGCAAATACTTGGAAAATCCTAAAATCGCCATATGTATCCTCAATAACCTCAATAATAATAAATAATAGGTTTATTTTCTCTTCACATAGGCACTTATTATATAATTTTACAATAGGTATAACCTGCGTGAGAGACTGGTGTCTGCACTAGATTATAAATACCTGTTTTACAGATCACCAGGCCCTCAGCCCATTGGAATGTAAATATGCAAAAGAAATGATTCGTCTCTAATTTAAACAGCAGAGAAACTAAATAACAAGTGAATACTAGTTAGAAACTTGTACGTATAAAAAATTATCATATGCCAATTAGGTAAATAATTAAATTAAAATAATTAAACTAAATTATAATTCAATCAATCAAATCAAATTAATTAAATTAAATTGAATGAAAAAATATTATGATTGCAGTTGTGTGTGTATGTGTGGGTGCGCGTGTGTGTATGTGTGTGTGTACCCATACATATATGTGTTTACACATCCAGTAGAGCCTCAGTTGTTTCGTAATTCAGCTCCAACAGCCATCTCAAAACGCAGGTTTGGCTTGGAGCGAGTAGATAATGCTTTGTTGATATTATTATACATATATGGTCCTAATATTTTCAAGGCAAAAGATCAAGGGTCTCCGTAGTCTGGAAAAAGCATTTTCCATTGTTATATTTAAACACTGCGATCTCCAACCCGCCTGCCAAGCGTGGATATTATGGCAATAACCTCCCCTTTTGTGGGAGAGGCCTTAAGTCCTGCAGTGGACTGTTACGGGCTGTGATGATGATGGTTCTCGAAACTCATAAAATCGATAGGAAAAAGCTGATTTACATGCCGGTGTATGACCTTCCTAGATTCCATAATCAGAATTGACTTTTGATAAAAATGGCAAACACTAAAGTGGAAATAAACGTCATGAAAATGGATTGGATCCTTGGAAAAAAAGAGCTTTTAAATCGGTTGTTCTAAAGTAATAAACATTTAAAAAAGTAACATACAACCTATTTGAAAAACTCCTCCTTTTTTGTTTAAAGTCGTTTAAAAATGAACGAAGTTTCTGAAACAGTTCTGGATTAATGGTCTACCTCACCTATGGGTAATATAAATTACGATGATATAATACTAAGATAATTAGATGAGCTCCACGATCAAATGGTTACATTTGAATAGATCCAATGGATAATCAGCAGTTATGATCAGCAGATACTATATATATACTGTATCAATTTGGTTTAGTAGACTTATCCATTTAAAGCTTAAGTAAATTGTATGTAACATAGCTTAGCTGTAACATAATGTTGTTTGAATTTGATCGTAATTCATCATCATCGTTCTAGCGCTTATCCCGGCCTCTGCCAGGGTCCGCTTTCCTACTTTGATTTGATCGTAATAAAGTATCTTTAAACTTGGAGGACTATCTTTGACTTGAAATATAGGACTTGTCTACAAATGTATACTAAAATTAAATTGCGTATTTCTATTAAGCTAAAACATTCTTTGGTAGAAACCTAGGAAGTACTGTTTCAAATTGCAACGGTCCTAAAGTGAATTGCGCGCCAATACATTGGAGAAACTTATCGCTCCTTGGATCGTAAGATCGAGAAAGTTTTATATCACCCTAAGGATGTCGATAAGCTGAAACGTTTTCCTTTTTGCTACAAAAAACCTGGCTCATGTGCCTCTATATTCCGTTCCATTACACCAGTATTGTTCATTCACAAACAGATCGACTACGGATTCAACAATCGAAAAGCAAAACGTAGCCTCGCCAATAGCTAAAAATAAATACCGGAGCAACTGACACCCGACCAAAATGGGCCGGTTAAAAAGTTGAATCGAAATTTTCGGACATGCCAAATGTGGCCAATGGCGTGGAATACGCCGGCGGTTTCGTGGGCTCAGATGGCATTTTCGTCCGTACGTCATGCTCGACCGGCGATCCCAGGGGAGCCAGAAGTTAGGTCACGTTTAGACGTATTTTTACTATTCGGACGGCGACCTCTCTGACTCTCTCTCCGTTGGAGGCTTTCTCGCCAAATTGGAAAATCTTGGGTTGAAATCACACAAAAGTTTTGTGTAAACACTTACGTGTCCCATGGCCCGGCTGATGCTGGCCTGCGCCATGAATAAATGAAATCCATTCGCAGGAGGATACGCCGATACATCCAGTTAACTGAATGTGTAATATACTGTATCCAGTGCAGTATACCCAGTACCTATACAAGATTGAAAAGAAAATGTTTTTGGTAGGTATGTATGTAAGTTTAAAAGAAGGTAACTGTGAAATCCGTCGGAATAGACTTCTATTCAAAAGTGTCGTGCAAAGCAACAACTAATGTCTTACCCGCAGCTGCAGCTACAACCAAAACCCTGCAACCGAACAAAGATAGTAATTTTTTATAGTATTAAATGACAGCAAACGAACGTAATTTCAGTCGCGTTGTTATCGCTACATTCGGTTTCATATAACATGACGATCTGATTGAAACGCGTTTATGCGACCAAAACTATTTCGTTTCAAAATTACGCTCGTGCAGCGCACGCCTATTACATGGGAAAAGATCTGCGGATGAATTCTACACGCTCTATTCGCTTCGCATTTTATCCTTAATTGCTTACATGCAAATTTATATATTTTACAAATAACAGAAAGTTTGTTATTCTTTCATTATTTCCACAAAGTACGTACGCACAGCGACCGAATAGAGAGCGCGTTCACACGACCAAGCATTCAAGCAGGGACTAAATAATGCCACTAGATTTTCTTCTCATTCCTATAGGTACGATCGATCACTGCGGGTACGCTGTTTTGGCCATTGCTCGTACGCAGTTGCTATGTGTACGCTATTTGAAAGACAGAAATATGTAAAAGAACCCAAAGGCAGCATAGTAGAACAGAGTGGAAGTCTCAATATGGAAGTCCTGCAGTTTAACCATGATGACGGTGAGTGATTTCGTTTATATCCGAAATACTGCTAAGTGCGCAGAGCTGCGCTATCTCTTTAGAACATGAAAATGATTACCTTACCCTACTTAACCTATTTTCTGGCACAGATTTATTAAACGACTCAATAAAACGTAACACCATTCCTGTGGCCGAACGGCACCAATCAGAAAACCGAGGAGCTGTCACTTATTGCCCGGATGATACATGAAGTATGGTAGATTTATAGAATAAAAAGCACCGTCTGAGCCGGCCGTCCCGCGGGGCCTCAGAACGTCTATTTCGCTAGTTTCCGCCGAGTCATAGCCGTGCTCGTTTGTCATCTGGCCTTTATTGAGGAGCAAATTCGGTGCGGCCACCCCCCGCGCCGCGCTCACCCTCTTTGCCCTCATACCGCCTGTTATCTCCTTGATATTTTCATAATTCCATCAAAAGACGAAATCACGTTCGGCCTCGATATCTTCGGCGTTTGTTTTACGCCGAAGTTGTGTTATCCACGCTTTTGGGACAATAATTTAATTAAATTAATGAAGGAAGAGGTATTTATTACATCTAAAATTATTAAGCGAGAGCAGCGTCTTAGAAATTTTTGGCATAACAAAATAAACAGTGAGCTCCATTCTTGGCTATTTAAAAACAATGGTACATAATTATACCTAGAGCGAGCGAGCAGCAAGCTCAAAATTGTTGGCTGATTTTTGATCGGAGTTTATAATAGATAAGTACCTACTTAATTCAATAATGTAATCGCATCTGATTCCTTTGATCTGGTTCTTTAGGACCGATTCGCAGTAGAAATAAACATTAAAATTTGTGTAAGTAATTGATTACCAGTTTGTTGTACCTACATCATTCAACGAGAAAAGTAATATCTCATTTGCATTTATTACATCGAAACTCGATAATGGAACACTCACTTTTTTCATTTTAAATAACAACTCATATCCGTTACGACATTATCATGGGCGGTATAATTGAAATAAGCGAAAAGCGGAAACGATACCCATTTCAATAGTTTCATATTCAGAACTACTCATAAATCATTACTGACGATAGTTTACTAAATGGTACGTTTATTTTAACTTTGTTTTTTGTCCTAGTACAGTTTTCGATAATAATAATTACAGTGTAACCTTTATAAATGCAAAGTAGAGTGCAATTAATGGCTAAATATTAGACGCACAAAAACCTAGAATCTGTAACGTATCTAAACATAGTATAAAACGAAGTCGCTTCCCGCCGTCTGTCCCTGTGTATATAAGTACGGTTATATTTTTTGAACTACGCAACGGATTTTAATGCGGTTTTCAACAATAGATAGAGTGATTCAAGAGAAAAGTTTATAGTAAGAAAACATGTAAGGTAAGAATAAAGTAAGTGTACGCTAAACAAGGCGCGCCGGGTCTAAAAATAATAAGATAATGATTTGTGGATAAAGTGAAAGGTCTTGTAATTCGTTAGCAATTTGTTAACAAAGTGAAGCCTAGGTGTCGGATAGGTTCCGTAGCTAAACATCTGACCTTTAGAGTACAAGGATCTCTTGAGTAGTTTCAATTGCCCGCTTGAATAAATTTAACTTTGTAGGTAATTTAATTATGTACAAAGGTTTATTGGCAAGTAGAGCAGTAGTGGTACTTGTATCAAATAACAACCGTATTCAAAAACGTTATAATCGGAGAGTCTGTGGACGAGTATTTAAGGTATCTGACTAGTAAGCGAGAGGTACTGAACTGTACTGGGTTTGAATCCCACTGCGGCCATGTACCAATGACTGTTTTCTGAGTTATGTTTATATATGTTATGTCTACATTAGTTGAGTGCTAACCGATGCTCTTATTGCGAGGGAAAACATCGTGCTGAAACCTGCACATTCAGACGACTGAATGTGTAACCATGATCCAACCTGGCCAGGTTCCCGGAGTAGTAGCAGGGTCACGGAGGTCAGGTTGTCGGGTCACTTGTGGTGCTTCGGTCCTTCCCTACGTCGGCGACACAGGAACTGCTGTGCTTTATATAATATTGCGAATTTAATTTGTCCCATAGTTCATTTCAAAGCTTTTAATTGACAAGTATTTATAACCTGTTTATAATTAAAAAGTTCCGCTTGACGTATTACAAAGATCGTGCAGGAATTGTAACAGTTAATTATATAAACTAGCGGCTTTTGTGTCGCCGCAATAAATCTCAAATGTTAATTAAGTAGACACGACCTACGTCAGGTAACTCGTAACTACATGGTTACGTACAAAGTGATGAGGCTCGTGTATTTATTAAAGCGAATTAAAGACGGGCTAAGTTGGATTCCCGAGACCCAAAAATTGTTAACAACTTGTTCGCCCGTGTTTGTGGTTTCGGGTCGACGATGAGAACTTTGAATTACGGTAATATGGACATTGAAAATCATACCATAGTAACAGCTTTTAATAGTCCCTCGACTTGCGTCTCGACCACATCACTGGAGGGTTTTACCATAATCTTTATGTTCGGCGGGTCAGGGAGGTCCTAGTTGGTCTCTAAGATATTAGTTGCTTTTTATGTGCTACGCCCTCAACATATTACAGTCTTGTGACAGTGAGCTTGGGAGAAAGTTAAGTTATGTACGCCTACGCCGGTAACTCGATGGGTAACCTTTCGTACGTTGAGGCTAATTGAACTTCCTCGCCGCAATGAGCTTCCAAGTTTTTAATGTGCTATCCTAATAATATAATCCTTTGGCGATAAGAGCTTGTCCAAAGTCTTCTGCTAGGGTCCCTTAAATTGGTGGATCAGTTTCGAAAGCCGAATTCAAACAATCGGAGTTTATTCTAAACTGTCAGGGACCACACTCACTTATGCCTATTTTGTCGTAAACCAATACCACGTCACATATTTCAAAAACATGCTATTGTTAGACTTTACGAGGATGCTGAAAACTGAGAAAAGTAGAGGAGAAATAGCAGGAAAGCGGGCCCTGGCGGAAGCCGGGATGGACCGCCAGGGTGATGATGATAATCAATTTCTTCGCTTTGAAATTATATTATGGAACTTAACCTATGCAGGCAATTGACAAAAAGTAAAGACCAAGTAACATTCATAGTTTCATTGAATTCAGAACAACAACTTGCTATTATAATGTAGAAAAGCAAACAACCCATTTACTCTGCAATTGACCAACAATAACCATCAAAACTTGACATCGCTAACGGACCACGCTGTGAATATGCAGCCGAGGTGCCGGCCATTGAATTAAAATTAAAAGCGAATAGGGGACGCTCCACCGTTTAGTTACGTAATCCTATTGTAAGCACTACCCCTATTAGCATGAAATGGCCGTTTGCACCCCCCTCCCTAACCCCCACCACGCGAGGTACTTTTTATTCCCACTACATCCCCACTACCCCTCATAAATTGGGCAGAACGTCCGGTCCTCGAATAATTCATGGGCAGCAATCTTTACCTAGCCACTTGTTACTGTATTTACTGGCGTCTACCAGACATTTTATGAAGGATAAGTGCTGTACGTGGGTTATAGCAGTATTATAAGATTTATATATTTTTGCAGATATACTAGTTGCTATGGATAAAATTCTTATCAACAAGTGTTGAAAATTATTGGATTTCATGTCGAGGCCCGTCTATATATTTATATATCTCCTAACTTGTAATTTTTTAATGCTACTCGGTGAGCAGACAGCCCACCTGATGTTAAGTGGTAACTGCCGCCCATAACATCTACAATTCATATATTTAGCTTGCAAGTAACAAAAATGCGGAACCGCGGGTGCGTTGTCACTGAGAACTAAGATGAAATGTTTCATGCCTGTAATTTTGCTGGCTACCTTATTCTTTAAACCAGAACACAACACTGCAAGTACTGTTGCTTGGCGGCAGAAATAGATAAGGCGGTGGTACTCACCCAAGCGGACTCCTCAGGCTATTAAACAATTCATCAAATCTTCATTTTTGGTCCTAGCACGTAGAAAAACTCCGAGCTCTTTCCCTCCCACGTTGAGTTATCCTGAGCCTTCTTATGAAGCCTTTCGTAAGCACCACGTCTCTAATCCGTCATCGCCTTCAAACAAACCTACTTCCTCGTAAAAGGGCCATTATTATTTAACCAAAATGTTTGCTTACAATGTGATCTATTTATATCTCCTACAAGTTTCTCCGTCGGAAAAGTCGCCGATAGACTGTTTCTTTATAATAATAATAATAAATAATCATGGACAAATTCACACACAGCGCCATCTAGCCCCAAAGTAAGCAAAGCTTGTGTTATAGGTGCTAGATAACTGATAAACTACTTATATACTTTTTAACACCCAGACCCGTAACAGAAATTAAAATTCATCATTTCAATTTCTGCCCGGCCGGGAATCGAACCCGGGACCTCTTGCGTGGCAGACCGGCATGTTGACCACTGAACCACTTAGGTCGTCCTTTATGGGTAGTTAGTCTCATCGACGAACGATTCGCTAACAGAACTTTTCGTTCCTAATTTACCTGATTATCGGCTTATTTACTAAGACTTACTGGACCTGATTCCTTGCGGTGATTCTCAGCCAAAGAGGGAAGCAAGCAAGATCGCTCGTAAAACTCTTAATGAGCACATTAAATTGCAGTTTGAATCGAATAAGTTCCATTCCAACTAGTGGCGGTTTCAGTAGGATTTAATGCTTGTCGACAATAAAACGAAGGTTCCAGAAGCTAACTATTAGTTACAGTGTAGCTGTAGGTTAGAAAGAGCTATCACATTAATTGTTATAACTATTTCTAACAATGAATGTGTATTACCGATATGTTCTTCGTATTACTTATGCAATATTTGTAATACATGTGTTTCGACAAAGGTACGCGGTAGGAAATTCGGAACATACCATTAAAAGATGTGATAACAACCGCGATAGTTTAAAACATTTCAACATTCGTATTATTTAAAGTATATTATCTGAAGAGTGAAGACTAAGGTCTGTTATAAGGTAATTTATTTCAAAAAATACTTGGCACTTCAATTATTGCGTAGGCGAGACCATTAAATAAAACCTCTTGGATAATAACAATTTTTAGAGTAACGCCAGCTGACGCTCATTAAATATGCAAATGGTTGCAAGTGCTGTTATAATCGGATAGCCTATAGAGAGATTTTTGTACATTTGTGTATAATCTGTTTAAATTTATTTTCTAAGAATCATCAGCGCCGTCTCTAGGAGTCATTCTGTAAATAGTTTTGGCTTAATTTTATATGACCAGCCGTATGCCTGGCCAACATTGGTGGAATATTGGTGAGAGCGCAGCGTTTTATAAGATCCACCTCAAACGCTGTGTGGCAACAGACGGCGGATTAAACACACAACAGTATACGCTACTGTAGCTAGCGTTCCGGTAGCTGGTTAGTGTGACGGCCTACCTGAGCTCAAAATACTAAAGTAAGTAACTACTTCAAAAATTTAATGCAAAAATATGATTCTTGATATTGCAACCACTTAGACATAAGTAAAAACATATACATGGCAAATAAAAAATGTATTCGTTTATGTAGACTCTCACTTTAACTTCAATTAAAAGGCTGTATTCGAAAACAAATAGAAGCTAAATCGGGAGCTCTCGTGATTGCAGTTTCGTGTTACCGAAATAAAATAAAGTTATCGAAATAAAAAGTAAACATTGCCTCGCCGAGTTCCATTTGGCAAAAGTTTGCTTTGTCATGTTTACGTAATTCACTAGTGGCCTTTTTATTTTCAGATTTATATACTTTTATTTCAATATCCAAATGTACACACGATTGGGGCAGATAGCCGATACAGGTTAGCATCCATATTTGTGAGACGACATGTAACTCCTGAACATACTATATCAAAACTTATATTGCGGTCATGGGGTTACATTCATTATTAACATAAAAATTCGGAATCATCCACTGTAGAACAGGAACCTCCTCCACATTAGGAGAGGAAACATTTGTTTAATTTGACTCATACCAATCCCTAAATGTCCTCAATCTCCTCACTTCATAGGTGATACGCCGGTTTTCTTCAATTAATTGTCAGACGGTATACACGAATTTCATCATGGAAACATGGCCACGATCTAATTCTGCGTACCAACGCCTTACAGTGCTCAAATGAGGTACATCCCTCCCAACAGCATTTTGAAGACGAGTGCAGTCTTGCAGACAGAGTGAACTTTTAAAATCATAACAAATAGTCGCCCTACAGTCGATGAACAACAACTTGTGATAAAACAATGGACACGTTAGTTCCCGCCAATTATCTTTTTTAATAAATGTTTACTTGTTTAAAAAAATATAACATTCGAAATTCAAACATTTATGAGCGGCCAGGAGCGCAAAACTTTCAGTGTGTTCTACGTATGTGCAAGGGTGCTGAGCTCGGTTGAGTACATCGTGTAACAGATATAACTTTAGTGTGAGTAACTACGCCAACAGAATTCTTTCTATCTCAATAGTCACTCACGCCAACAGAATTCTTTCTATCTCAATAGTCACTCACTGAACTGAAATGGACCTTGTACCGTTGATATAAAGTCAAAATTTAACATCTACGTATAATTTTGATAGTTTGTACATATTGATATGTCGACTTAATAATAATAATTTTGCTTATAAAATCAGGTATAAACTTAGTAAAAAATGTAGCGATTGTAGGCTCCGATACTACCTAACCAAACAGCTGCAAAGTCTATGGACTCCACAGCGTATATCAAATGTATGCTCAGGACTCTGTTCGCTTTACAGCCGACTGGACCATGTACTTTTAACAATCGAGTGGCCGTCATAACTTCGGTTCGTAATAACTGCTGACTCACGACGGATGACACCCGCAAAGGGTTGCGTAGGAGGCGACTGTGTACTAACAAACTAACAATTTTCGATTAACGCGATGCAAGGCTCGAACGCACACACATTGTAATGAAAAGGGACCTCCATCCAAGCCATTAATCACCACTAACAAAGACTGTGTTAGTTTAAGTTCCCTTTCAAGATATAATTACTTTCTTTGCAAATATTAGACGAGTAAGCAATCCCATTAATAGTTCCTGTAATGTGTTAATGGATGGCGCTATAAATCATCGTTTGTTGAAAATGTTTTATATTTCCTTATATTTTTTTGTTAAATAGTTGACGAAGAAAATGAAGACCTGAGTGGTTCAGTTGATTAACATGCCGGTAACATAACTGTCTTGCACGCAGAGGTGCCAGGTTCGATTCCCGGCCAAGCAGAAATTGAAATGATAAATTTTAATTTCTGTTACGGGTCTGAATATAGTGTGTATAATAAGTATGTATTTTAAAAAAAAGTATAAAAGTAGTTTATCAGTTATCTAAAACCCATAACACAAGCTTTGCTTACTTTGGGACTAGATGGTGCTGTGTGAATTTGTCCAAGCATATTTCAAATTAGCTGCCTTTGTATCTTTTTTGAGTACGAAAACGGGCAATGTAAATAACGACATTACTGAACGTTATAGTTACGTTATAATGCAACTGAGTTTCTAAACAGCTGTTACACACATTATTCACGTTAACCACAACTTAATAGCTGAGCGAGAATATGTGGAAACAACATTCCCAGTTTTGACAAAATTCAATCATGCTTGATTCTCAAGAATTTGACAACGTTTTCGTTTATGTATATTAAATTTATTTGGAGCGTATAGTATTAACAAATCAAGAACATAAATCAAGTACCTAGCTATTTCGATTTAGACGTGAGCGGTAGGAAAATTAATGGCCTAGGTAGACGTACCTCGGGGCCTTGCAGTTAATTAAAAAACCCGACCGTCTGACTGTTAACTTTTTTTGTAAAGAGCCGAGTGCAGCGTGCTCGCTAATGATTACGCTGAAACAATGAACTGTCTCGGCCAAGAGGTTTAGACGTACCTATATAATAATATAAGAATGAGAAAGAAGTTATAGGAAAATGTAGATGGAACACTCGAATCAAAAGGTTTTTTTTAAATATATGCTAATATAAACCACCTTAGCGTTAATGTCCCGGTTGTGCTCTCGCGCACGAGGTCCCAAGGTCTGCCTTGACCGTGATCCAGGATTTGGCAGTTTAGGTAATTTCAGTCGAGCAACTGCCATTTGAGCTCCGTGATCCTGCTACCAGGCGAACCTGACCAGATTAGAGCATGGTTACACATTTAGTTGCCTGAATGTGAAGGTTTCATCACGATGTTTAACCTTTTTTTATATACTGCACAGTGACTAAGGAGCAGTCAGCCCACAAAATTACGTGCATGAGGCATTCATCTTAGGGGGGACTCATTCTGCGAGGGGCGCAGTGACAACGCACCTACAGTTCTGCATTTTTGTTACCTGGAACCTAAATGTATGAATTGTAGATGTTATGGGCGACAGTTACGACTTACCATCAGGTGGGCGGTCTGCTCGTATGTCACTGAATAGCATAAAAAAACTAATGCCACGGCTTTGGTAGTGGAGTGGCATCGGTACGCGGTGAATAGGCGCACACGACGCGTCCGCGATTTATTTTTATTTTATTTGTATGCGGAGACGTATAAACGGGCCCTAAGAACCATATTACTGGGCAGTGTTAAAAGGAAGTAATGCTCATATCGTTAGGAACTGGATAGAGTAGAAAACTTTTAGAAATAAAGCGTAGATCACAATCGCTTTTATTATGATGCAAAGTTATCTCGTCAGTTTTCCTTTTAAGTCCGTTTATATGTCGCCGCTTGCATACCGCGTACGTCAGATAGGGCGTAGTGGATAAGAATGAGCAGGAAAGCTGACCCTGACCGTAGCCTGGATTGATGATGATGATGATTCTGTAAGGTTACGCCCTAACATTTTTTCTTCTAAAATTCAAAGGTGCCAACCAACATTCGCCGACTCGACTGTACCTAAAAACGTATAGTGACGACATTACTGCTGAGTCACTCTTCATCATTAATTAAACTGTGTCAAATCGACTAATTACTAAATTGATGAATGTTAAGCTTGTAAGTATTTACGTAAATTAAATTTTTCCTTACCTACTTGTGTTCAGTTAGTTGATTTCCTGCGGTTCCGCTCGCGGAATTTGAGATATTAAATTCGTTACATTTGCAGTACTCTTTACACCACGTCTTGGGGCGGGAGTAATAGAATGGGCTCTGGGGTGGTAATCCAGTTGGGGGAGAACCACAATCAAGTACAATTAAAAAACAGCATTTTACCTGCAGTGCAGGTCCGAAGTGGACCTGGCAATGGCACCTATCATCAAGTCCGCACATGATGTCCGGGCTGCTGTCAATCTGTCGTAGTGGGTTAGCATTAGACCTCCAGTAGAGGTCGTCCACCAGGTAATATTGCGGCTCAGAACAATTTCACACCCTGGAGCTTCAAACATCGCTCGGAGTCATAGTAGCCGACATCTACAGTGGCGAAGGCGAATTACCGGCGGCATATCCGGTCTTCCCAACGGTCTTCCATACATCCACACCTCGACTCGCATGTGGCACAACTGTCGGGAGCCTTCGGTCGCTAGAGCTATACAGCAGGTAGGGCAACTCGTGCCACCCACGCGTTTGGCCATATGTGGAGACCCGTACAGGGAGATGAAGAAATTCTGGTGGCTGAGCGTGAGGACTGCGGGCGGTGGTACTCACCGATCGCAACACGCCAATTCGTTCCGGATTTCCTCTTAAACATGTTGTGTTGGGCCCAGCCGCCCAGGATCAATCGGATTCAACTTCATGGTCTGCCGGCTAGGCGTGGCGCCTCCACACTTCCCATTTGGGATGGCTACGGCCATGGTGTAGGGACCAGCCGTACTAGTTGCTTACTACTTTATTTTATAATGTGAAATGTGGGTGCGCTTAAAAATTGATGTGATGATTGGAGACTGTGAGATTGTGTTGTTGGCTATTACACGAATCTATACCAATTTCTGGCTATATTTAATTATCCCGACGTGTTAGAGTCTGTGAGTGTTCTACAGGTACTGAATGGATTTTTATACAATTTTGCAGTGCTGTTCTTAGCTTATAACTCAGAACTTGTATAGGCTTTAATCGTATTTTATCCTGAACTTAACTGTAATTCTCGTGAAAACACGGCTAGACATAATAACGCGGACGATGTCATGGCCAAACTGTACATTAAACACTTGAGCCTTCTCCATGTCAGTGCAGGGCACAGCGACATCGCTTGTCAAGAATGTTAGAGATCGCAGAGTTAGAAACACACTGCTAAAGGCGTTGTTGTCGATTTACTCCTTTGTCTGAACTTCCACTATTCGTTTTATACGTGTAGCTAATTTAGTAGTTCTTGGCATAGAAAACAATCCACTAATAGTACACACACTCCATCATCCCATGCTTTCCTATAGCCGTGTCCGTCGTGCAGTACAATACACTAATTGACTAATTGCACGATTACTGACGCTCACAACGGAGCCATAAATTATATCCCTCAATAACTCACCATTCAATATGTCCACTGAATATAGGCGGTTCTGGACTAAATACCGTGTTTATGGGAGGTTTAATATAGTATAGGATAGATAGTTACATCCATTTAAATGATAAATAAAGAGGTATAAGCCATACTATGAAGCTATTTGAACATATTCCAGACTAGAATGATCGGGATCCGATATATTCCCTCTCGGTCCTCCAGGGCGTCCTATTATAGTCGAAATTAATCGCTGCATTTCGCCTTGCTCGATCTGTACTAGAGCCTTCGATAGAGTCCCACGGGAGGTAATCTGGTGGGCTCTGTGACAAAGTTTGCGCCCGAGGCGTACATTGAAATTATCTACGGCATGAGGCTGAGGCTGTCTTAAACACGGTCGTAAGGAGAGCACACTGGTAGTGAAAAGTTTCTGTAAAGAGTTTTCCTAAATGAACCTAAAGCTTTCTAACGAAAGGCATGATAAAGGGAAAGGACATTTACGCGGTCATTAACACCCGTCTAACCCTGGTATTGCAAACATCCTTTTTTTAATGTCATACGATAGGCACACAGGCAAGCGGGCCACCTGATGGAAAGTGGTCACCACTGCCTATAGACATTAGCAACACCGAGAGTATCGCCAATGCGTTGCCCACCTCTATAATATGTTACTCTGGCAGCAGAAAGGAAAATGTCCCTCCACTGCCAAAGCCACGCCAGCTTTTATTGCAACAATAAGCTATGGTACCTAAAGCCATGAATGTAATTGTTTGCTATCCGGAGTATATTTTTTTTAAATCTACCTATTCTTACGAAGGACGCAATAAGGGTGTTTGACTTATGTGTCTATTTGACTGTCTGCGGCATATCTCCCTAACGGCGGAACCAATTTCGGTGTGATTTATTTAATTTGGAAGTCAGTTTAATCTAAGTAGTTTTTTTTTATGTTATACGGCAGACAAACAGGTAAGCGGGCCACCTGATGGAAAGTGGTCACCGCCGCCTAAGGACATCAGCAACACCAGTGGAGTCACTAATGCGTTGCCCGCCTCTGAAGAGACCTCTAATATACCTCTTGAACGATCCCATGTCATAGTCCAAAGAAAACACTGTGGCTGGGAGCTCATTCCACATCCGAATCGTACGAGCGAGAAACGTTCTTTCGAACCTTCGCGTCGTGACCAACAGAGGGTCTACGTAGTGAGGATGAGTACCAATCCCATGGCGGGTGGATCGAAAAGTTCCTCGGAACACTCCCCATTGTACAGCCGATAGAACACACACAGGGAGCCAAAGTCCCTTCGGTTTGCCAGTGGTTCCAACTTGCGTGTTAGTATGGGATCATCGACAATTCGTACAGCGCGTCTCTGTACGGAGTCTAGAGGATTAAGCAGGTCGGCAGTTTCGCCGGCCCAAAGATGGGAACAATACTCCATATGTGGCCGCACTTGTGCCTTGTACAGCAGCAGGCGCTGGCCTGGGGTTAAGTATCGCTTGGACCGGTTAAGCACTCCAAGCTTTTTCGAAGCCAGTTTGGCCTTGCCTTTCAGGTGACTCCGGAATCGCACGCTATCCGATATGTCGACACCGAGGATCCCAATACTTTTTGAGATGGAAAGGGGTGTTCCTTGAAACTGCGGCACTATGTCAAAGGGATCTTTTTTGGCTGAAAATGCGCAGACCTGTGTCTTCGAGGAGTTGAATTGGACTAGGTTTAGTCTGCTCCACTGAGCAACTTGCTCCAAGGAATGTTCGATATTCGACACAAGTCTAATTCGGCTCTCCGACACCTCGGAACGAGGGACATTCGCTCGGCCAGTATAACTAACATCTCCCGTATTGTCATCCGCATAACAATGAATACTGGGGATATTCAGCATATCATTGATATGCAGAAGAAACCTTGGGGTACTCCAGCATTTATAGTCTTGGTATCGGAGCAGCATCCATCGACAACGACTTGGATGCTCCGTCCAGACAGGAAGCTGGATACCCAATTGCAGAGCCACTCGGGGATACCGTACTTCGGGAGTTTTGATAGAAGTGCCCTGTGCCAGACCTGTTTTTAGGTTTTTGCATTAAAATCGATTAAATAGTTTATGTAACACTAGTGGACCCGGCGCGACTTTGTTCGTTAACCCTACCTACATTATTTACTACTTTATTCTTGTTTACAAACCTTCCTCTTGAATCACACTATCTTATGTTGCAAACCGCATTAACCGGTTGCGGTTAATTAATCATTAGCCGCATTAAAATCCGTTGCGTAGTTTAAAGGATCTAAGCGAGCGGCTACACAGAAAAGACGCAGACACGTCGCGGACGGGGCACAGACGGGACGCGGACGCGCCTTAAAACATACAGAAAAGACAAGGCACGGACGCGGCGCCTTCGCGGACCAGTCACGAGCGTAGACATGACAAGGACAGCAAGCGTTGCAGGCGAGGCCCGGCTCCCGCGTCCCTGCCCGCACCCCCTGTCTCGCCCGCGGCGCGCCCGTGCCCCGTCCTTTCTGTATGTTTTAAGTCATGTCTGCGACTGCTGTCAACTGGTTGCTATAGCACTATCACTAACACTATATATATAAAACGAAGTCCTGCGCCGCGTCAGTCTGTCTTTCTATCTGTCTGCTTGCTATAAACTCAAAAACAACTCAACGGATTTTCATGCGGTTCACCAATAGACAGAGTGATTCATGAGGAATGTTTATGTGTATAATATACATATTATAATAAAGTAACCCTATGAACAGTCCATAACAGTTCACTGCAGGATTTAGGGCCTCGCCCACGAAAGGAGAGACTATTGCCATAATTTCCACGCTTGGTAGGCGGGTTGGAGATTGCAGTGTTATAAATATAACAATGAAAAACGCTGCTGCCCATTTTCCAGCCTATGGAAACATTTGTCGCCTTGTACGACACCCAGTAGTGTAAGGAGTTGGTGCTATTCTACTCTGCCAGACACCACACGGCTAAGTGTTGATTTGTAAATGCTATTATGGGTGAAATATTAAGAGGCCTGTATGCTTAATCTTAATATATATAATTCTTCTGTGAGTGTGTATGTCACTGAACTTCTCTCAAACGACTGGACCGATTTTGATGAAATTTTTTGTGTGTGTTCAAGGGGATCTGGGAATGGTTTAGATTCACAATTTTGTCCGCTGGACAATGTTTTTTTTAATTAATTTTTAATTTATTAGTAGTTGTTGATTTTGGAATGTTTTACATTGGATCCGACAGACGGCGCTACCATCGCAGTGTTAAATTTTAAATAATATTCGAATTTTAATTTTAGTCTGTCCCGACAGTTAGCGCTGCGATCAAATTAAAAACAAATTAAAAAAAAAAATTGTCATAACATTTGAATAATAATTTTCATCAAAATGGTCCAGAATGTTTTAGCTTATTAAAAAAAGTTTGAAATTTTCAAATTAAAGACGTGTAGACAGGACAACGTCTGTCGGGTCCGCTAGTATATTAAATAATTCTTAGACGGCTAATGTGTCATAAGTAGTTCACTACGGCCTTCATATTCTAGACAAAGGTAGCAGCTTTTTCTGTGATGTCTTTAATGCGGCAAAACCCTAGAATACCCCATGATGACCCGTGCGAGGCCGAGGCGGGTCGCTACACCAAACGTTATCGTCAATAACCCATAACAATCCACTGCTGGACTTGAGCTTCCTCCACTTAGGTGGAGAGTTTTGCCATAATCTCCGTACCTGGCAAACGGATTGGAGATCGCGATGTTTACGTTACACTCAGCTCATTTTTAGGTCATAGGAGGTACCTTAAGAGATTGGTGCAATTCTATTATGATGGACACCACACGGCTTATCCCTGCTATACATACACCATTTTCGTGAAACACTCACACAAATGCAAAGCTTCTCGTAAAGCCTCAAGCACTGTACCTACACCGTACTCCGGTACATAAATAACCCGAAGGATGTGACTCACTAATCTCTTAGAAGCGTGTACCAGGAAAAAGGATGATAAGGGTCGCCGTGTGATTTTTAAATGGACTTTAAAACATTTAATTTTGTGGCAATACCACGGCGTCCTATCGTGCAACATAAACAACAACACCGACATGTAATTTAAACTCGAGTTTTAAATTCTATGAATATTTGAGAGGGAAATCGGAACCAATTACGGGGGCGGTTATGTATTTATATGGAAGGTTTCCAACCCGCCCTACATATGGGTAAAAATTTGGCGCCGATGTGGCGAATCCATCAACGAAACGTCGCTTGGGAAATTTAATATAGAGTACATGAATAACACTTATATACAGAACAGCCCGTGACAGTCCACTGCTGGACATGAGTCTCCTTCACATTAGTGTAGGGTTTTGCCAATAAGCGGGTTGAAGATCAGTATTCATAGAAAAAAAGGCTGTTGCTGTTTGGTCTATGGAGGTCGTTGTGAACTACTTCTAAGACATTAGTCGCCTTAGAATTATTAATGTATGGACCTTGTCGGCCTCTTAAAATTTTACCCATAATAACATTTACGAATCAAACACTTAAGAGCTCCCTCCCGAAAACTTTCCTTTGACGTAAAGATGGGGTACTTCAAAAGGCATGTCAACAGGTACCTCAAAGGCCGGCACCGCTTCCGCTCTCCTTTGGTTGCAGATGTCTTGGACAACGGTGGCCGCTTTCCGTTTAGGGGACCATCCGTCCGTGTGCCTCCCTAGACAATAATAAAAATTTGGTATGACATCTTAATCCTTACAGTGAAAACGCACATGTTGTCTTACATTTTTGCTACATACGTTATTGCTTGAATTGTTGATTTACCATTTCCCGTTTTAAAACTGTGTGGAATACAGAAAGCGTAACCAAATCATTCACGTTCCCGTACAATTTCTGAGGGATAATAAAAACAAACCCGAGGAAGCATCTAAATATTTTCCACCTGTTTGCCAAGCAGGCCACGTAGATGCCCTCTACGTTTTGCGCTGCTTATGAAATAAGGTAACCTACTATTTTTTCGAGTCAATAACTCAAAGTCGACCTTTCTTTCTTTCAATGCATAAAAATAATTCAAAGGATCCCGCGGGTTGCCCAGTAAGATACAGCGCGCTGGGAGGTATTGAGATTGTTCTTTATTTATTTTTACCACAATTCTTAAGTGGCTTTCTGAAATGTGTTGAATATTGTATTTGTAGAGTGCGTATTCCATGAAGCACTCTGCACTCCGCGAATATAGCACTTACGCAAAATATTTTGAAGAACAAATGCTTTAAATAGTCAAACGTAGAGGGGAACATTGCACATCGAACTGTGGTAGGAGAGCGTTATTTACTCATTTAACTGACTATTTTCTAGAAAACATAATATATTGTGTTAACCTTATTATTTGTGCTATAAATATTTAGCGAAATTTAAATCAATCTTTACAAGATAATACAATTTAACCGTGGATTTACATTGCAGTCTCTTTATCGGACTACAGCTATTCACTGATGAAAAAAATTATCTGTAAGGCACACTTTCACAAACATTATTTTTAAAATAGTATGAATACGAAATCGCAACTTTGTACACTTTGGCTTTACGCTTTTACGCTTTATTGCTTCGGGAAGCAGACGGTCTAATGGTAAACGAACACCGTAGTCCAAGGTATCTACAACCTAATCGGAGCGAATCTCTTTGAGGTACCTGTGTACATGACTTAAGAATTCCATGTTATAGGTATTGTAGAAAGACTTCGGGAACGAGTTAATCCCACATGTAATGTGGTGCCTATCTTTAGACAACAATAATTGTTATCATTTCATTTTTTCATGTTATATTAAGGTGCACCAACCCGAAGGTGAAGGATAACTGGTGTAGTATGGTTTTCACAAATGTGCATTCTATTATTTGGTTACATAGTTTATATCTCTGTGAAACTGAAGACACAAATCTAACATTATCTAAAATGCTTCCATCGTAACCAGCTACGAAACTCAGTTACCAAGGCTGTCAGGGAAAAGAACTCCTGAGTCCATCCCCGCCCAGAAATAGGACTCCGTGGCACTGAATCACGTAGCCCACCCATTTATCATCGCGGGAGTTCCACCGACTAGCCGACGTGTCGCGATAAGGGCCCTCTTTGTGTTTGCCTCGAGACAGAATCTCCAGCAGCCGTACACCTGGCCGACAGAGTATCGATCCACAATGATACATCGCCTCCACACCTAAAATATGGCGAGTGCTGTGAGATTTGTGGCTGAAGTTGTTGCAGTCGTCGTAAAAAAGGTATTGGTGGGGCCTGGGCCATTGCGCTGTGTACGTCACCGTCGATTGGAGGAACGCTCGTCTCGACTCCACTTACTCCTTATTCATGTATAACAGGGAGCCAATATGCTCTATCATAGACTGTATCTACAGAGCGCGTGCGAGTTCATATCTGATCTGACCGCGCACAGTAACTCTACACTATAATACATATGAAAAAAGAAGCAATGTCTTTAGTTCTACGAAATATAAACACTTTCTGACGTTGTGAATTAGATGACATACATTATACGAGTAGTGTTGTTTGCTGAGAGTAATAAAAGACTTGAACATTCCTCTGACTAGAAGTCAGTGAGAATATAAACATAAATAAAGGAACCGAAAGTTCGTGACGGTAATGTATTAAAATTTGTATAATAAGTGCTTTTACGCCACAATTAAAATTTCTAACATTCGTGACAAAATTGATCGGTTGCTATTTTAAAACAAAATTGTACTTTTTTGTCAAAGATAAACAAATCCATTCAGTCATTGGCATTGGTCTAGCGGCAGCGTTCTTGCAAGACCGATAACCAAGGTTAAGCAATGCTCGCAATGTCTGGGAACTGGTTGGGTGACCGTTTCGTACTTCGAGGCGAGTCAAACTTCAGCACCGCAGCGAGCTCGCCACTCGTTGGATGTGCCTCCTAACACCTTTGGCGAAGCAAGGTTGACCAAGGACCAAGGCCAGATACTAATTGAACATTTAGGAAATCGTGACGGTATTTATTTATAATTCTTTTTCTGTAATTTTCTTTTCAACATTTATCCAAAGAATTAAATACGAGTATACCTACTCATCATCTTAGAGTCCATCCCAGTATGATCCGTTACTGCAATTATCCTCGCCCGGTCTTCAGCATCCTCCCGTCATAAGCCGTTGGCTCTCGCTGACTCATCCAACTCAGCAATCTATGTCCATTCATCGCTTCCTCTCTCCAGCCACGGAACCCCGTCAACTGATAGGTACCGAGTACCGGTGCCAGTACGGCCATAACCCGAACGTATAAACATTGCATAAAATTGTTTCCTGCAGACGCCACGCTCATTTGCATCTGTAAATACACAACAAAAGCGGCAAAAGTGACGAGGGTCCGCTTCGCAATACTGTGAAGTAGGTAATCAACTCGCTTTACTGACTCTTACTTCAAAGTGAATTTTTTATTCTCGCCTTTTTATATTTCACGCTTCGAAACGCAAAGTATTTTAAACTCTATACTTTATTCAAGAACCCCGACGGTGTGGCTAATTTTTAAAGGTCCGAGAGCCGTCCCAGTTTTGTAAATGAAATTCTCTTAGTTGCTGGAAATTAAAAATTATTCGTCCAAATTTTTGTGCCAACTGGATAACTAGGGTAATCATTAACTGTACTAATGAACACACTGTGAAAGCACCCTGTAAGATCAGCCTACTAATTTTATATTACCGAAGTCTACTGTCAAAGGACGTTCTATAAAATCGTACATAAATCCGTCCAGACATGACCGCGATAGTCAAAACTGCGATGCACACTGACGAGACAGCTTGTTACTGAGACTGAACGTTACACAGGAGGAGACTTGAATATTGTCAAAGTGACAGAACTCTACTGCGACGCACACAATGATATTGGACATAGACCATAGATAAAGCCTCGACCTATAAAGAGTGTTCACTGCCAATCTGTCACAACTCTACAAACAATGACGTAATACAAAAAGCCAGGTTATGGAAGGGTATATACATAGCCTCCTTCATCGTGAGATGAAGGAGGCTATGGTATATAACAAGTTATGGCCGTCTCTTTCGAACCCAATTTTGGATGAATTGTAGTGTGTATATTTGAGACATTGGATGGTTTACCATTAAACCCGGCACGTTTTCAGGGAGAGAAAATAAGAATTTAGTAATTTTGACCGGTACTTTTGTAGGGTACGTATAGGGTAGGGTACTGGGTAGGAGTAGAATAAAGTAGGACACCACGCAAACAGAGCCAGTTAGTACCTAATAAGTTTAACCTTTACTTTAAGCGATATCTGATAATCTATATAAATGAGAATGAATCGCTTAATGTGTTGCTAAGCGTAAAACTCTAGAACTGTTTAATTTGAGGGCTGGACCAATTCGACAATTTTTCCAGAGAGATTCAAGACTTGCTGCATAGTAAAAATTGTAGAATACAAAATTTCTAACGATTGTTCATGGGGTCTTTAATTTTTATCTGGCACTCCTTAGATTTTTTATTCTAAATTTATTATAATTGTACTAGCAGGCTAGCCGCGACTTCGTTCGCATGTTGTCCTACCCTATAAACCTTTATTTTGAATCTTCGTTGAAAACCGCATTAAAATCCGTGGCGTAGTTTTAAAGATCTAATCGTACATACTATTCAGTCATATAGACGACGGAAAGCAACTTGTATAATACTAGTAAAGATTATGCATGTTGGTAGGGACACACCTAATACAAAATCGAAGACGGTATACAAGACACTTGTCCGAATTCAGGCAGTGCAACGCGCTTGACAAATTATCACGGAACTACTACCATAACTAAGCTAACCCAGTAGGGCGACTGGCTTCGCAGTCATGTCGGATTTTTTTATAGATCGAATACATGTGTTGTTCAAGCGTTTAATTAAGTAAATCTCTGTTTTAGTAATCTGACTACGTGTACAAACCTACCGCAAAAAATTATTCAAATTAGACTAGGGTAGAGTAGCTGTAGAGGACGGCTGAAAAATGAAAAAGTATTTATTGAATTAGGATTACGTTAATTAATCTCTTTTCAAAAGTCAAAAATCTAACGGAAAACAAAGGGAAGTTAAGCGAGCTCATCCAGGTAGGGGGCGACGCATGCAGACCGATCAGCGCGTACGAGGGCTTACTCCGGCGAGACACCGGGCACCGATACGCGCCAAGCACATAACCGCCTAGGCGAATCATGTGCAGCGCGCGCCCGGCCCCAGCCAGCCCGCCGGCGCTCACACCCGCACGCACCAGCCGGCCTACCCGCGTCGCCCCCTGAGCTCGGAACAAATAAGTAAAAAGAATGTCGTCTGTCTGTCAGTATGCCGCTTCAGTTAGGAAAATGACCATCTGTGGGAAAAAGAAACGGCAAGAAACCCACAGGTACATTTAAATATACCTGCATTATATATTGTATATTGCATTGATACATTTGTCAATTTAATTTGAGTGAGCCGTTTTGATTGGAATATGATGTGAACCTCTACAAATCGGTCAAGATAACTAAAAATAAAAATAAATTCAAAAACAAAAAATGGCACAGCAAAAGCAGGCCAGTCCACCAAGGCAGCACCCGTTCACGAGCATGACGCAGGGCCCAGCCATCGTCCAATTCAACCATATTTGAGGGAAGAGAACGACCCGACCCCCATGCCACCACCAGGCAGACTTTTAAGTGAGCATGCGCTGCCAATGCCGTACACATTAAAAAAAGATTTGTTATTCAATGACTATTACACATCAAATCATCCTCACCCAATTAACAAAATTGTAAATTTATTAATAACTTCCTATTTCGAAGAGCTAGTAGTACACCATACATTTTTGTCATTGATATATTCATCAATTTTATAATAGGCTTTTTTCATTAAAGTTGTTTTCACCTTATCTTTAAATTGTAATTCAGGCAAATTAATAATACATTCAGGAATATGATTATAAAATCTTACGCTTAAGGCTTACGACGTAGGAAACCGAAGATCGGGCAAATTGGAGAAAACAAAGCAGGAAAGCGGACCCTGGCAGTAGCCGGGATTGACCGCTCGAATGATGATGATGATGATGGAGAGTAGCTGTAGAGTACCTGCTTACCTACTTTTTTTTTATGTCATACGGTAGGCAAACAGGCAAGCGGGCCACCTGATGGAAAGTGGTCACCACTGCCTATAGACATTAGCAACACCAAGAGTATCGCTAATGCGTTGCCCACCTCTATAACACGTTGCTCTGGCAGCAAAAAGCAAATGCCACTCCACTGCCAAAGCCACGGTTCCCCAAATCCCCACCCCATGGAGCACTTGAAACCTTACTCACCGGCAGAAACACAATACTATTTAAAAGAGTATTATTTAGTTACACTTTTGGATCATCATCACAGCCCATAGCAGTCCACTGCAGGACTTAGGGCCACTCCCACGAGAGGGGAGGTCATTGTCGTAATCTCCACGCATTGCTGGCAGGCGGGTTGGAGATCGCAGTGTTATATATATAACAATGGAAAACGCTGCTGCCTATTTTCGAGCTTACGGAGACTCTAGAACATTAGTCGCCTTGTACGACACCCACGCATCCACTTTTGGATGCTCGCACCAAATTCTACGACCAACCAAATGATCTTAATACAGAACCTTAGCACAGTAAAAGGAAATGGATATTTGTATATAATAGCAGACAACTTGAATATCGTTCAAGTGTATCGAGGTAACTCAACGAGGAGCATTGTTCGAGAAACAATGAGTCCTAATTGACAACCCACTTCAGACATCCTCAATAAACCAAAATTTGTTTTATGGAACTCTTGGGCGACTACAAAAATATTACGATATTAAAGGGATCTGAAGTGTTATTCTGGTATAATTCGAGTATATACTCCGGTTGAAAAGTTAATCTTTATAAGGGTTGTAATAGGCAATTAGTCGCATCTTTCCAACTGAGGAAAATAGCACTTTAATTATTATTTTATGTCCCGTCTTAAATTCATTGCTTTTGAAAGGTCGTGTTTGTAAAAATATACTGAAAATTCTCAGAATAAAAATTTATCAAAAAGCAAATACTACAAGATATTAGCAATACTAGGAGATAGACACCTATTACGTGTAGGTTCTGTAGGTAAAGACTTTATTGAAACGACTATTTAAAGTACAACATGGAGTTCTTCAAGAAAGGGGTGAAAAGGTTTTTACGGGATCGTATATTTAACTAACTATAAGTAGGTTCTCCATTTTGTTTAGCTATAATAATTATTTCTTCATAAGTACATAAACATTTCATAGTGGAACAATTCCGAGGCGTACATAACTTTCTTAATTCTTGAAAACGTAGGTATACCTTCCAAAGGCGTGGATAAAGTGCATAGCTTAGAACTTTTAGAATCCAGCTTACCCGTAGCCCTTTATTTGCGTATTATTTATGGTTCCATACTGTTTTAAACTTTTGCGGTTGTTAAAAATTTTAAAGGTATGTTTAATATCGGGCTACTCGCAAACAAAGGGATGCGGTAGGAAACCCGGAACATACCTTTAAAATATTTTGTTCCAATCATTAACTAGGACTAGTATTGAATGAAGATAATCGGACGAGCCAGCTCTCTGATCACCAGTGGTTCCTTGAAGAACATTCCAAAACATTGACCAACACCACTGGTTACCAACCTGGACTAGTGAGCTGGCCGTTTCTCGAGCAAAGGATTGGCTCCACTCTCCAACTAAGCAACGCATATTATTATATTAGACGGGACTTGCACGCGACGTACCTTTTCGATTTGTTTTCCCGACGTTTCGGTAGGGTAACCCACCGTGATCACGAGTCGACTGCCGTGGAGAGGTGACAGCTGCGGTGATGTGCTGGTAGACTCCTACCCTCACATAGAATTGTCAATTTGTTAAGCAACGCAGCTGGATTTCTGGGCACCATTCCGGATGGCAGCGGGGTGGCTTTTTTTATATTTTTGTAATTTGTTTAGTCATTTTGGCGTTAATGTCCCGATTGGCTATCGAGCACGAAGGCTCAGGGTCCGCCTTGACTATGACCCAGGATTTGGCGATCAGGTAATAACAGTGGAGCGACTACCATCTGACCTCCGTGACCCTGCTACCAGGGTCACCTGAGGTCAGGGGTACCTGACCATATTCAATCATGGTTACAAATTTAGTTGCCAGAATTTGCAGGTTTCATCACGATGTTTTCCATCACCGTAAGAGCATTGTTTAGAATTCAACTAATGTACATAACTCAGAAAAGTGTCATTGGTACATGGCCGCAGCGGGGTTCGAACCTAGTATATCTCGCTTACGAGTCGGATACTCAACCGCTCGGCCACTGACGCTCCTTTTTTATTTCGTTTAGTATTAGTGTTAATTTTTATTGTATCTAGAAATATGTTGAATCATGGACACATTCAGTCGCCTGAATGTGTAGGTTTCCTCACGATGTTTCTCCTTAGTTTTCAACTAATGTACTTAACTCAGAAAATGTCTTTGACATGGCGGCAGTGGGGTACGAACCCGATACCTCTATATTACGAGTTATCGTCGCTCCAACAGCTTCAAGAGCCTTTATCAGGTAATTTATTCATATTTGTTTGTAATAAAGAAAATCATATTTTACGAAAAAACGAAGCACTACGAAGCCGAACTAGCCGAAGTAACTTGTACTACTATTTTACAGCCGTCATCCTTTTTTTATGCTATTCAGTAACTGTAATTATCTGATCGCCAAATCCTGGATCATGGTCAAGGCGGACCCCGGGCCCTCGTGCTCGAGAGCACAACCGGGACATTACCGCCAAAAATATGACTAATCACAAACGAGCAGACAGTCCACCTGATGGGAAGTGGTAACTGTTACCCATAAAATCTACAATCCATTCATTTAGGTTGCAGGTAACAAAATGCAGAACCGCGCGTGCGTCGTCACTGTAAGAACTATGATGAAATGCCTCTGTACCTACTCTTTCCACATTAAGCCTATACCGCAACTAACAGAACAATCGCGCTAACGATGATTCGGTACACAACAGCCAGCCGTAAATAGGCTGTTGTGCTAAAACAATAACTCGCACGCCTATGTAAACATCTACCTGCGCGTGAGACCTGAATTACTCACCGCATAGTAATTATGAGAATGTATGCGGTTTAGTTGACGTACTGAAGCAGCGTGGTGTCCGGTGTAATATACGAGGGGCATGAACTCCATCCATTTACGAATGTGTGGTATAAAACGACTGAGGTGCTATCCTAATTGGCAACGGTCGTGCGACCATGGTCGTAAGACGGTCGACGGTGGACGACCATTGCTAATTAGCGCAGCGACTAATATTCGAGAGAGAGATACTGGAGCAATAAGTAGAATGATAATTATCCGTAAGGTACAACAGGATCATCATCATGCTTTAGTGATGATTTGGTAGGGGTCAAGCAGACACAAAGGTAAATTTTGAATTTAATTTTTCACTATCCGTTCTCACTGGCTTTCACCCACGCACATATCTGTAAACAATGTTACTCCTTATTGAAAGAATTTAAAAATCCGTCGAGTAGCTATTGAGTTTATTCATTAGAAACAAAAATACAAATCTTTTCTCTTTATTATAATATACTTACATATTCTGTCCCACAGGTGGGGTACCTAGGCAGAGACTATGGACTGGCACTTTGCTCTGTCCTGACACAATATTATAAGTATAATTATAGTAAAGATAATATAAGATGGTGTTCAATCCTGACATTGCAGTTATTTTCTTTCAACCTAGACAGCGTTTCATCTTTAAAGTCCCGTGGTCATCAGCAGAACGACTAACATTAGTTATGTACACCTATAGCTATGTTCTATGTATAATAAGTATGTATTTTAAAGTATTTAGTAGGGATAGTTCTGAGGCTACCGGGGATCTAATCGGTATGTGGGAGCCGCGGGACAGTCGCTCAACCGTCCCCGCGTTGCATTCCATTGCACGCAGCGTATAAACGACGTATGACGACCTGAGTGGTTCAGTGGTCAACATGCCGGTCTGCCACGCAAGAGTTCCCGGCTTCGATTCCCGGCCGGGCAGAAATTGAAATGATGAATTTTAATTTCTGTTACGGGTCTGGGTGTTCTATGCATAATAAGTATGTATTTAAAAGTTTATAAGTAGTTTATCAGTTATCTAGCACCCATAGCACTAGCTTTGCTTAGTTTGGGGCTAGATGGCGCTGTGTGAATTTGTCCACGAATATTTATTTAATATTTATAGCTACAAAACGTTGAAACAGATTGTGATATATTCGGTTGCTACCCACATTTTAGGCCACTGTCTGTCAGTGATACCAACACAATTATCCCCGCCAACTCCAGCCGAGACATTATCTCGCCGGGCGCAATATCAAGCAATATTTACGTTATGAAAATTGACGGCCCCCTTTGCTTTCGTCACGAAATAGAAAAACAATACATTCGTACGGGCCTGCGCGAAATGACTCACGAAAATTGATGTAGAAAGCGTACACGACTTTCTCGTTATTCGCGCTGCGCAAATCACACGTCAGCCACGCATTAGTAGAATGGCGTCGATCTGTCTATATACCTTAGCTGAGTAGGCGTAGCATTATGTAGGATTTTAAAGCGAGCCGGGATTTTTGCTGAAATTTTCTTGGGGATACCGAGTGCCCAAGTTGAATATTAAATGTTTCGTCTCACGTCGGAGCTCGTTTGTCATTCCGAATGCTATTGAATCTCCGCTGCGCCGCCGACTCGCAAACTGCCATGAAAATGATCGCGGCTTTGGCGGAGAATTTATCTCCGCGGACACAATTTTGGAGCACTCACAGTATTTAGTTGAACAGCGCAGTATCGCTTTAGCGGAGTGAATCATTAAAGTTGTTTAAACACTGTGACGCTAGTGGGTAAAGCGTCAAGTAATTATTTAAACTGAAGATTGTCACTCGTATTATTAAACAGCTTTTACTTAAAATTTAATTTTATGCAAAATTCAGAGAAATGTAACCTATTTCCTTTCCATAGTAATCAAGCTATCTCAGCATCAAAATTCATAAATGTCGGTCCAGTACCTTATTGGTGAAAAACACAGCGGCAGACATACTCACTTTCATATCACTTTTCGACTAACTTTTCCTATTTGTAATATCTAAGTAGTTAAGTATTTACATTGCACAAATTAATTAAAAAAATTGCACTTATTACACCCGACATTATGATCTCTTCGACGCGAGCATGTCGAAGACTGGGCGAAGTGGAGAAGAATGAGCAGGGCAGCGGGATAAATAAATAAATAAATAAAAATCGTTAATTACATCTATCTCACACATGGCACAGTACATTAGGTCATAATTCAGCATACAAGAAACAATGAGAAAGGGACAATGCTATCGTTACTACGTTACCTGTGCCATAAGGAGACGTGCAACGGGGCCACACTCAGCATAAGCCACGGCTGACGACATGGCGCTGGTTTTCAGTGTGCAGTGTGAGCTAGGACGATGACGATGATGATGGTCTCTTCGCAAAATGTGAGATTGGCTTACAGATCTTTTAGGAATAAGCTCGCCTTTGTATATTGTATAATCACTATGTATCTTTACATCTTTTTGTGCAAAAAAGAGCATAGAATGAAAATAAAACCGCAACACCTAGGCACATAAAAAGTAAAGGAACCGCCCGGTTTGTCTGACAGTTTAAGTTATCACGCCCATGACAAATGTTTGCGTTGGTTTTAAGTGAACAGTATTTTCGCAAGCCTGTATAATCTCTGATTTACGCACCCAGCCGACTGCGGGCGAACAATAAAAAGCAATTTATTTTTTTGCGCGCACTTTTTTCATTAGCAAACAAGAATGACGTGTAAAACAAGCGTTCGCTGTGACGAGGGTCTCCGTAAATAACCGAAGGGAAGTAATTATCCCGCCGTGTATGTATTCCTAACGAGTTACATATATGCAGGATTAAAACAGACAGTTGTCTCACATAAAAATAAAGTTCTAACCGCGCGCCGGCGTGGGGCTGGTGTGCTCCGGCCCTGGGGTGGCTAACGTGTCACTGTATATTTCCTACCTACTTTCCTACCCCCTTCATTTTGACGATTGAAAGAGATATTTGATGTCCTACTCAACAAAGAAACTTTGACTTTTGATATATTCTTGCTATGTAAATCGAAAGAAGTAGCAATGAGACGGTTGCTCTGCGGAACAAGGCTGGCAGTGTCCGAGGGCGCACTGCTGATGATGCATTGGACTAATGATGATGGCAATGTAAGTCGTTGTTTTGGGCGATAGTTAATATTAACAATAATATACCGTGCCGGAATGTCAATCGACTTCCGGGACTGTTAGACCAGTCTCAGGGTCGCAGCGGGAGACCGATAGTTACCTTGTACTTTTCTTCCCTCAGGCCCCTTGATCAGATAGAAACAATATGAATTCTTCAGGTGAGTGGTTTGCTCAGCATTATCATTATCCTCATATCAGCCGAAAGACGCTCACTGCTGGGCAAAGGCGACACCCAGAGATCTCCACGAAAGCCTGTCCTGTGCTTCTATCCAGCTGGTACCTGTGATCTTACGAGGTCGTCGGTCCACCTTGTGGGAAGTCTACCCACGCTGCGTCTTCCGGTACGTGGTCGACACTCGAATACTTAACTGCCCCATCCGCCATCTATTCTTTGCCCACAGCCACTTGAGCTCGTTAATTACTAAGATAAAATGTTATTCTTCGTGATCGCGAAACACGAAGAGAATAAGACGTTTGTTTTTCCTTTTCAATCAATTATAGTGTACCCATCGCAGTTAAGAAGCAATAAAATAATAACATTGTTTTGTTATGTTGACTTTCGACATTGTAGTAGGTAATAATATACATCGAGCAGTCAGCAATTCTATTTATGGAACAGTCTTATAAAATATTTCTTGTAAAAGCTTCCCGGGGATAATGTACACCCGAGATCTCAGATTTCTTTATTAAGGTTAAATTTTCTGTGACTCCTCTACAACCGGCGGTATACTACCCGGGGCTATGTGGCGTCCTCTTTAAAATAAATCAGCTGAGAAAAATATATTTCATTAGCTCTAGTCTTCGTCCGCAGAAAATGCAAATATTTACGCTCCTACTATACAATAATTACTGAGCTCGTTATTTAGAGATTTATTTTGAATGCTTAAACTATTATCCTAAAGCCCGCTTAGTCTTTGTGTCCCGTATATTTTCCATACAATCTTTAAAAATGTTACAATTCCATTACTACACTTCCGAGCAAAACCATCGGTCCATCCCATATTTTTCCATAGCTGTTTTTTTAAATGGGGTACAATTATTAAGCAGTTTTCATACTAAAACAGCTGCAATCAAAATAGCCTATGTCTAATAATAATAATAATATATCTATTGAAAAAACTATATAATATATATAATATATACTAAAACCTTTGATTGATTAAGTATTTATAAAACTAAAGCTTGATTTTTATGCCAGAAATGTTTAAGCTAATAAAATACGTGTGGACCGATAGTTTTGCCTCTAAATGTATTTTATTCGCAATTGTTACCAGTGAGAAACCAGCTAGGAACAAATTGACTACCAAAGCAGTTGTGATTTGCAGCCTTGAACTAACCGAAAAGGTTGAAACGGTTGCCAAAGTCTAAAAACTGACATTAATTATATTAGGCATTGTATAATAAAATAATCGAGCAAAATAAAGTAGCACCTTCGACTTAGGAGTGTCGTACAAGACGACTAATGACTTAGAGACAGACAAGCTAGGGCCTATGTATAGCTAACTCGCCCTATCGCAAACGAGTTCCCCGTGGTAATCCTAATCGCCAAGAAGCCTTCTGACCACTTTTCGTGCCTATTCTAATTTATTTCACTTAAAAGACATGTCATAAGGGTTTAGATCTAATAATCGATTCGTATGCGCGCATCGAACAACACGCCTGATGAATGCATGCATGTCGTGATTGCTGCATTCGAGCCCACCAGAACAGCGCCGCACTTAATATGGTTGTTGAGTCGCGACGCATGCGTCTTTGCCGCTGCAAACTTACCTCGCCACGAGGTCAGGGGCTGCCATCCAACCACCGTGGTTGGATTCGGGCTGTGCGGGCACGAGCATCTAATAAGATATCCACCACCAATTGATCTCCACCATCTCGTCCACGAGTCCAAATATACCATTCCAGAAGACGCCGCGCTGCCAAAGAAGACACATAATCGTGTCCACGCGACACCGCGAACCCGCGATTACTCTGCGCAACAAGCCCTAAATTTAGCGTCACGCTACAACTGGAGTACTCGCTGCAGCGCCCTACGGACTGACAACCGCGCAGGCTCGCAACCGCGCAAACGCGAAAACCCTAATTTGACGCCTGGTGCAGGAAGGCAACCTCTCGGGCCCCTCGGGATGACGAATACAAGCGTGCCGGGTTTATACGCTGCGTGCAATTGACTGCAGCGCGGGGACGGTTGAGCGACTGTCCCGCGGCTTCCACATCCCGATTAGATTCCCGGTAGCCTCAGAACTATCCCTCCGGATCGACGGTTATAGGAGTCTCCGGCGACGCCCCTGCCACGCCAGTGGCAGCCTTTTCCACACAGTAAATTCTTGCGCCTAAAAGCCCGCTCCTACGCTGGTCGCTCACCGGGCTTCACCCAATGGTGATCCACCCAGTGCGCTTGACCTCTCACGGTCAAGCGCACCGGGCGAGTAGGGTTGGTGAAGAAGGCACCAGACCACCAACCCTACTCACCCCCCGGGCCTTAAAACGACCAGGGCTATGCCCTTATAATCTAGTTGAACTAAACATAGGTATTGAAATAACTCTTAGCTCCACAGCATTATTATAAAAAGTGTTCCGCTTGCTGGAGGTTTCTTACTTTTATTTTTGAAATTATCTACGCTAGAAAACCGTTTTCAGTTAGAATGTAATAATTGAATGTAGAACTAAATATTCCTGTGATCTATGAATAAAAAGTGGTCCGCTGGCTAGCTGGAAGTCGATTTGACGGAACTTATTTCAATTCTAACTGGATTCGATAAACCTAATTTACAATTAAATCCCAAACATACTCTTATCGTTCCAGCATACGGTGTAAAGCAACTATAAAATTTCATTTGAACACACACACAGCATGTGTAGGTATAAATGCCCGAATGCACATGAAATTTAAATTAAAACATTGCATCCACTGCACGCTGGCAGGACTTCGCCAAAGGCGATTCATAAGCCTTTTATAGTAGAAAAAGCTTTTTGCAACATCTATTGTTGGTGCTTGTAAATGTAAACGTGTTTGTGGGTAGTACAAGTTAAATTGGTTAACAATCCAGCACGGTTTTTTATTGTGTGGCGGTAGTATCCAAGTCATTGTATGAAAATGTATGTGGTTTACTTTTTACAGTATACCGACTGTTTCTTGTCGCAGAATGTAGTAACCCGAGGAGAGGCATTATCTCTGCTGTTAGGCAAGTTTGTAATTGAATGATAGATGTTTTAATTTGTATTTCAGAGGTATTCACACACATTCAAATAAAATGCTGAAATATATTCTTCGTATCAGTGAAACTAGCTTTATTAGAAAGAAAATTTTATGCTTGCTTATGTTTGAATATGATTTCGGTCATGTGGCCGCTGCGACTGAGTGTATATAAAATGACCCGATCTGAATGTCCAATATTCACACACTTTTCGTAGCACTTGCATTTGTATGTCGCTAATAACTCATCCAATATTGTGTACTATTATTTCTGGTTCTTCAACTTAAACAAGTGACATCCCATATTATCAGGAAAATTATGTAATGGAGTTACATTATTTACACACACGATCTCGATTGACATAGTATTAATTGTTTTTTCTCAAAACTAAATTTTGTTCAGCGACGTTCGTACATGCCATATCAAAAGACATCCTAAATAAAGGGGCACCGTACGAAAACATACGTCTTCAAAAATTACAATAATGATTCAATTTGGAGATTGGTTTCTAAGTGTGTGTGCGAACCGTTCAAAGACAGCCAGATGTAATTTTACGTGTGTTATTCGCCTTTGAAGGAAGATCCCTTTGATGTACGCCGAGAGCTAATAGGCAATGATGATCGTCTGGAAAAAATATGTACATATAAAAAATCCTAACGAAAGAAAATAAAATGGGAAGCGTACTGTTCCTTACTTAGTAGATATTTCCCTGTACTTTTATGTGAAAGTCGCAACCTTGATATTTGGCAAGGAAAATATATTGTTCAGGTGCCAACGTAACCGTTGGTAATACTTGCACACCCGAAAATAGCTTTTCAATACTTTTAGTGGTTACGAGTACAAGAAATTATATCATGATCATACAAGGGGTCCATCCCTGCTCCTGGACCACTATCCTGCTCTTTTTTCTTCGCTTTACCCGATCTTTGGCATTATCACGTCTTAAGCCATTGGCTCGACATCTATTGACATCCGACTCGGCAATGTATTAATTAGTACACTCACTGGCACATAATTTGGCCCATCCAATAATTTTCCATAGACGCTAATACATTTCTGGCGTTACAAATGCCGCCTATGACAAAATATTGTCTGGCATAAATAATAAAATAAAATAATTTAATCATTCTATTAATGTTCATCGATATTTCCATTCAGACCAAGTTATGTCCTGGTAACGATATTAAAAATTTGACCAGGACAGTCAATTTTAAATATTTTCGCTAGACAAGCCCAACATTTCCACCATCAAGTTCAAGTCAGTTATCGTGGTAATCTGCCTTTTTCTCCTACTCTTTCACTTTACATACTAATGCAAGACTGACTGATCGAATATAGCAATATTGAAGCACCAGTTCATTCTGCGCGAACTGTCTGCATTAATCATATATCATATGCTGCATCATAGCTCAAAGTGTCCATCGAAAGCTAGGAAATTTAATTGAGGAAACACCGTTGCATGAAATGCATCAAAAAATTTGGTTTATCCATATTATCTGGTGCACTTTTTCAATAACATTCACAACATTCGTGCCATTCCTATTTTTATTTATTTTATTAACAATTTTCTCTTTTGATGCGTAGTCCGCTTGTCGAATATTTAATTATTATGTAACTGCGAATATAGTTTACAGCGTACCTCTTGCAGTGTTACCAATTAAAAAGGTTATAATAACTTTAAGCGTGAATAAACGCATCGAGCCTGTCCGAGAAAACTTTACACGCTGCACGAACGTGACTGGCTTAAAAATCTTGTCTTTTTCGATAAAAATATTTTCACGATTCTGCAAAATATAAACAATTAAAGGATTCGTGTACGATTTAAGCGCAAATCAAACAAATTATCAGAACTGCTCTCTGAAAGCAAGGGTCAGCATCAGTGATGGTTTAGACCGCAATAACTGCCATAGGGCGCTTACAAATCTACTGTAAAAAGATTTCATACGACGCTTTGTTACGTTGGGCACGTAAACAATTTGGTAGAAACCATTAATGAGTTCTTCAAGACTCGGCACCATACCATAAAGCCTTTTTGACACCCCACATTTGTACTAGAAAAATTTCACAGCTCCATTTCTTCACGACAATGGCCACCATATGTCCCGGATTTAAGTCCATTGAATTTTTTCATATCGTCCATCCGTGAGGCCAAAGTATCAGCTAAACAATATAAGGTGGCAAATGCCTTAAAGAGAATTCACCTTCGCCGAGGATGTGATAAATACAATCAGACCGCATTCGTGCAGCGAGCGAATATAAAAAACATATCTAAATTGTCAACATTAGAGCAGAGTGGCGGACCCGGTAGTTGTTTAGGGTAAGAAAGAAACCACTTTTTTCTCACCAAGACAACGACAATTCTCAAAGCAGTACTTCCTCGTAAGGATAAGGAACAAAATAAACGTTTGCACCCGAGAATAGACAGAGAGCAATCAAAAACATTTACAATAAGAACATAAGTCGCAGCTGCAGATAGCGGGGCCGCGCCGCCGGAGCTATCTGCGCCAACGGTACGCACCTGAACCTCCCGATACTCGGAAGAAATATACCAACTCTTGAACTTTATAAAACCAATTCACTCCCATGACTAACGCACCTATTCAACCAATCCCGGGAGTGCCTAACTTGTGACCTGGCAATCGCCGGCACAAGGTGTTGTTGGTAGGATGGTTACGTTTCTTTATTCGTTGTGATTTTTTTAAAGTATTCTTCGGGTTTCTTAACGCATAATGTTTTGAACTATCGGGTTATTGTCACACACTTTAAAGGTATGTTCCGGGTTTCCTACCGCGTACCTTTGGTTTACGAGTAGCTCAATATTTCAAAGCAGTCTGGAGATTATTGCGTGCGTGGTGCACGCGGTAAGAAACCCGGAGAATACTTTTAAAATGTCTATTAATAACCGCAACAATTTTTAACATTATATTGTGACTGTCACGTTATTAAGTCATGTAATTACCCAAAGAGATTGGATTGTTAGCGACCTTCATGGTTATAGAAGAGTGGCCCTGGAGGGTAAAATCATAGCCTCCTTCATCTTACAAGCCATGCTGTAGCACGGAACGGCAACGTCGCTGTGAACCGATTTACTCATTGTTTACATGTCAATGTGCGGGAAAATTATGAATTTTATGACGATAAATTAAAAATATATTGATAAAACTGTAAAATAACGCGTTTGTATAGACCATCTACAAAGGTAAATAAAAGTAAATATATGTATAATTGTGCTAAAATTGAATAAATACGATTTTTGAAAAACAACGCTAGACCATTTCTGTTGTTAGATTTTTACTTATTTCATTAATCAAATTCTGTTTTATAATCGTAATCTTTGTCTAACAGATACAAAGGCGTTGTTGCATTTGAAAAATGCAAGTAAAATTATGATTAAACTTTAAAAATGGGAAAGAATCTGTGCCGATGTTTTGCTTTCCAAAAGATATAATTCTATTAAACAAATGGACTTTTGCTATTCCCCAAGCATACTGGAGTCTAAACGAAGGATCTTTTGTGTGTAGCAAACATTTTCGCACTGTGAAAGTTATCACGAATACTTTAAACCACGATCTTTGATTATCCACGACGATGGAAGCGATTAAAAAGTAGGTAGGTACAATAAGTAAGTAAGTAGTTAGTTTTTATATACTTAGGTACTTAAATAAAACTGTTTAAAATGTATTTTATCTAATATTTAATAAATTGGGTAATATTTTGGCTGGCAAAGATTATTTTATTTCATAATAGTTTGTGGCCGCGACTGCGTCCACATAAAATTCGACTATAACGTTCCGGACCCGTTCCCGCGGAAATCACAATAAATATAGGAATAAATTATTGCATATGTGTTATTCGGGGCTATATGCTATGTAACTGCCAAATTTCATTAAAATCCGTTCAGTAGTTTTTGCGTCAAGAAGTAACAAACATCCATTACGTACAAGACGAAACACACATTATATTTCGCATTTAAAATATTAGTATAATACAATTGCAAATACGTAGATAGGTAAATAGTACAGGAATCTATCCAATTTCATATTATCGAACTAATGTATATACTTATTTATATACTTTATCACTTAAATAACTAATAACATTAAACGACGATGACCGCGACGATATTTTACAGTAATTTTCAGGTTCACTAAAATTGAAAAATGCGACGTTGTCAAACTTCTGCGCATGGCTTGTAAAATGAAGGAGGCTATGGTAAAATGCATGCTACCATAGCCTCCTTCATCTGAAGGAGGCTGTGATGCTACCCGTCAGTTTGACAATCATTTTACTTGTCAGATGCAATTGTAAACAAACAATTTAAATTTATTTATTGGTAAAATAGTTTTATATTTTGTGTTATAGGCTTTGTAATTTTATTAAATTAGTGAAGTGCTTGGGACCACTACCATTTATGTATATTAAAACTAGTTGATTATCGATTGTAGAATGTGTATAGTATGTGAAATAAATGCGTGTTCAAGATTCTTGTTTTATGAGGTTTTTCGAAATATCTCAAAGTATTAGTAATTTTCTGACTGAATTAGTACGCCGAGCTTAGTAATATGTACTGTAGAAACAATGATAATTCATAGTTACCTACTTAATCCCTAAAAATATATAAAGTGATTGCATGTTTTAACATGCGATAGTGATGTGTTCGCTGCTTTTTCCCAATGTCGATGTAAACAAAAATACCTATTGATCACGAGGAATTTAAAAATTGAGAAAGTCCTTTGCTCAAGCTTTAAAATTCGTAAGTTCACTTAATTTTTATTATTTTATATTATTTATAATTGTTTGTTTGTTTTATTAGAATAATTATCATCTTAGCACGGGGGTCTAAGGTTCGCCTTGACTCTTGATCCAGGATTTTGCGGATCAGATAATTACAGTGGTGCGCCAGAGGATCTTTCTATGTACGCAAAAAAAACGCACTTGTACAAATTGTTATTTGTAGTCCCATATGTACTCACACTCTCCTGCACCCGTGGCATGACGGGGTTTGTCGTGCGTTAGAGAACGACATAGCTCTCGTTAGCTCTTTCTATTTGCGTTGAAGTAAGCGAGACCCAAAGTTTTAACACGCGAGACAAATTATGCCCGTCAAGTATGCCAGAAATTGTATTATACGAAATTTACGAATTTGTGTATTTAGTAAGTATATGTATAAATTTATGACAATAAATTGAAAAGATTTTTCGTATTTAATTAATAGCGACTATTACTTTATGGATGAATATTTAATTGGTTTTAAATATAAAAAGTCATTGCTGAAGTTTTTAAAAATCGGCAAATACTTGTATCAAGCGTATAGGTGAACCAGTCGGGATCCCGAGAACATTAATGTAATGACATACATTCCTACCTAATGTTAAAACATTTTATTTTGACATTACAAACTAATATAATGTAAAAAAGCGGTGATATAATAGCTACATAAGCTGATGATGTCTTAGGAATATTTTTATTAAGTATATCGACATCGATATTATTACTTAATACAACATATCCAAAGAATATATCGACAGAGTGAACATCCCTTTTTATTTGATGCTGACAAAAACTTAAGGAGGTTTAATTATTTTTGTCTCTGACCTTGCACGCATATTTTGTATGAAAAAGCTGTCACAGCCCCCTCTATAGACTGGCAAGAAGGTCTCTAGCATTCCATTCTCTTTGTAATTACCGTACAATTTACGTATATTTAATGAACTTAACAAAATTTAAATTGTGTAAATGAGTGTATATGAGTACCTATGCAATTTATCTTAGTCCTAACAGTGACAAGGTGGTTCTGCATTTTTGTTGACTGCAACCTAAATGCATTAATCGTAGATGTTATGGGCGACAGTTACCACTTACCATCAGGTAGCCTGTCTGCTCGTTTGTTACTGCGTAGAATAAAAATGTAGAATTTCTTTAAAAGTCAGTTGTGTAAAAAATATTAAACTATTATCTAGTATTATCTACTTACAAAATACAGAGCAATTCCATGAAACGAGAGACTAATAGATTTCGAGGAAATACGATGTGAAAACCAAAAATGGATCCCAAGTAATACCAACCAGCAAATGCATTTCGTTGCGTTTTACATTTCATTTTAAAATTTCATATCAAATAAACATTCATACATCTCGTCGCGAGGTTGATATGGAGGGGTCGGGGATACAGATACTAAATAAATGTTATTAATATCACCGCCTTAATATTGGTGCTATTAAAGCGACGTATGTCGCGAGTCAGAGATGTGGAGATATGACTATTAAGACACCTAAATTGAGAGACGTCATCAGGGGATTGAAGAGTCATTCCGCGCCTTTCTTCCATGACTTTGAGGGTATCGTCAGAGATTTCTTTGGTTTATTTTTGTACGGCGGGTTTTGAAGAACTTTGACTCAACCGTATAGGCAGTTTCCATGAACCTGTTGTTATAGTCGTTCACGCCGACGCAGTCTCCTAGGCATTCAAAGTGGTTTTATAATTCGAGTTAAAAGCACTCGGGGTTCTGGATTTGGATGGGTGCAGGCCAGAGTGTAAACTTCATCAATCTCGATCTTTACATATTTGAATTTAAATTTAAAAAGCCGCTTACCAAGCGGTGATCACTGTCGTCAGGTTTGGTTACCAATTGGTTAAAACATTACTTACTCGAAATTTATATTTCTATTAATATTAAATAACGAACTAACTGTGTATTGACCTAATTAGGTTAACAAACATACTGTTACTAAACACCACAACAAACAAATCAGGACTCAATATTTCATATCATTATTCTTTCGTTACAGTTAATTTGATTGGCTGGTACCAGACTCCTACAATTTTATCGTTATGGAATATAGTAGAACAAACTCATGCTATTTTTTCCAGTAAGTATACAAATTGCGTGTTATTTGGCAACTTCAACTTCACAATATGGACGCACAAATCAATGCCACTACAAATCGCGCTCGCCACCGGCGACCGGTCTGCCTGTGACGTTAATGGGATACGACCTATTCTTCACATTTCGACTTTATTGGACCATACATTACAGCCCGGCCATTGTGCAAATAGTGATATACATGATTATCGGCACCACACAGTAGTGACAGCAATGGATATTCACTCTTTAGGAGATGGAAATCTATTTACAATTACATTTCGGGATACTGGTACCCGGTTTTCATCCTCACAGTTCGGATCTAATTATTATTTTTCCGGCATTAAAAGTACTCTACGACACTTGGGAATAATGTAGCTTTCTGTTTTTGAAATCATCATTATCATCATCTTGGCGTTATGTCCCGGTTGCGAGGGCCCGGGGACCGCATTCCTCCTCCTTCCACTTCGCTCGGTCTCCGGCATGCTTGGTGGTGAGTTTGTTAGCACGCATTACATATTTAACAGAGTCCAGCCATCGCTTCTGGGGCTTCTCCTTCCCGTGCCTGGCGGGAGTGGCACTAGATTCCTGTTAATGAAAGAATTTAAAAAATCGGTTCAGTAGGTTCGCAGATTATCTAACCCCAATACACACAACGCTGTGGGATAAGCTCGCCTTTGCATTATAAACTGTATTTTTATTTCCTATAATGTTATAAATTGACGAAATAAAGAGATTACATACATACATACACTAACGAATATGTATATACAAATTTTTCATCTTTACAAGATATATATTTTTTTACGAAGGATCATCATCATTATCTGGGCGTTAATGTCCCGGTTGTACTCTCGAGCACGAGGGCCTAGGGTCCGCCTTGACCATGATCCAGGGTTTATTACGAAGAATAAAACAGTGCAAGCTCTGCCATAGCACAAACATCCTGTTGATGATTGCTCTACTTATATATTTCTCGCTTTCAAAGAAATCTCATGTGCACATACTCGGCAAATTCTCTGTGCAAAATGTGTGTTTTCTTTTAAAAAACGCTACACAGAGTGCCGGTCTCTATTACGTAAACAAAGCCAGTGGTCCCAATCGTATTCTGGCAGCGATAGAACGGACTACAGCGCACAAATTCGTCTTCCGTGATGGTACACTCAAGCCCCTTCTTTCTAAGAACCGGGCTGTTTCCATAGTCTTGGAATTATATTATAATATACTAAGGCATAAGAAACATGTGCCTAAACTGATATCAAAGCCGATCAGTAGAGGACGTTCCCTATTTTATGATAATAAAATTGTGAATGAAAGTGTAAACATATAATGATTTCACGTGAAATTTCGGTATGTGTTTCTTAATATTCGTAATCGAACTCACGATGTAAATATTTTTACTTTGATACATTTAACAATGGGTATGTGTTTTTCAGAGATTTTCACATTTTCCTCATAAACCGCTTACGGTAGATAGATCAAATAAATACAATTTAATAATTTATTTAATTTATCTTCTTAGTAGAAGATACATTAAGATAAAATTATTTATTGATAAAAGCCGAATGTGAAAACTTTGTGGGCGTGTAGAGTATTCTATTCCGAACACAATCATACTTCATTCGTACTCAATCCCAACTTAGGGAGGTAACCACATTTGTGTGATATAAAAAACTAGTACAGAAATGGTACATGTAATACAATAAGAAATCAGAATCGATTTTTCAAATGTAATTATCTAGCCGTACAATAAGATTGGGAATGATTAAGGTATATACAGAGTAGCATACTCTATGCGGCCTACACAGTTTCATTCAATTTGGCGTGTTTGGGAGCATGGACAATGGACATCCCTTGTAAGTTCTGACTAGGGTTTTCGAATACCCGACTTTTTAAGATACACGGGTACCATTTTTAAGAAAATGTAAGTAAAAGGTATTTTTTAAACCTTTTGTTTTCAAATTTAAATATAACGAAGAATAATTTATTTAATATCAGTGAAACTAGCCTATTGGAAAGCTAATGAATAAGATTTCGGTCATGTGGCCGTTGCGTGTTTATTCTAACAAAAGTCAAAACCATTCAACCAAAAGTGGGCGCCAAACAAAAATTTTTATGGAGGAAAAAAATAACATCAATAAATAATGTCACGTTGGACATCCAGATTGTGCCATGAATGGAGCTATCCATTACATTATTTTCTTTGAGAATATGTCTCGCTGATAAACTAGGGACGATGGAACAGAACATCCTGTTCCTGTTGCACGTAAATGATCTGCTCGTGTCCGGTGCTTTTGGGTATGCAGATGGCACCACAGTGGCGAACAGGTACACATCCAGTGCAAAGATCAAGAGAGAGAATGTCGAGTCTTGTCGAGAGTCTCTCATTGATCGCCTGGACCAAGCTCTCCAGAATGTTTCTGATTAGGGAGTTGCCAATCTTGTGCAGTTCAACGCATCTAAAACACAGGCATGTTTGTTTACCGCTAAGCGAAATACATTCCGTCGGTCTCCAACTTTCCAGGGTGTGCCCTTTCCAATACGTGATAGCCTCCGCCTGCTGGGCATGGAAGTGTCATCCAAGCTGGACTTTGGTGGGTATATCTAGTTCATAGCTAAAACTGCTGCTAAAACTAGGCATAGAGATGTCTAGGGCAAGGCGGTATTTCTCATCTGAGCAGAGGTTGTCACCTATGGGAGGGATCTGCCAAGGTCTATTTGGCTGCTCTGGACTCGGTTGAGATACGCGCCAAGAATGATAGATAATTTTCCGTTGGTGCTGGAAAATCTACTGGAAATCTAGGATCTGGATCACCGCCGTAACGTGGCATCTCTGGCGGTTTTCTACAGACTACACTTTAGGGAATGTGCGACGGAATTACACAAGTTAGTTCCACCAGCCCCATTCCATCTTCGGGGCTCCAGGTGTAGGTCAGCGTACCATCCCTATATTGTCGACATTCCATTAATAAGCACTTAGCGTTTTTCCAACTCTTTTCTGTTGCGAACGACAAGGGACTGGAACTCGCTGCCTGCTCATGTTTTCCCTGAGCGGTACAACTTGCGTCTCTTTAAGACAAGAGTGAATAGATATTTAATGAACATGTATGCGCCATCCTAGACTGCATCTGCACTTAACATCAGGTTTGTTCAGGACTATTTTCTATAAAAAAAAACTTTTAATGAGTTATTAGTGAAATACTACCGTTTGCAGCGAAATGTGTGAAAATTGGACGTCCTCATTGGGCCATCTACACGCCAGTCACGGTGGCCACATGGCCGAAATAATATTCAAACATAAATGGCATTTCATTATCTTTCCAATAACGTTAGTTTCACAGTCAGTAAAACTTTTTTTATTTTTTATGTTACAAGGCAAACAAACGGGTAAGCAGGCAACCTGATGGAAAGTTGTCGCCGCTGCCTATGGACTATTATTCTTTATTTAATTTCAATTTAAAAACCAAAGTTTTATAAGAAAAGAAAACTATTATCCATAAATTAACTACATGTGAACTTATCTTGAATTAAAATATGTTTTTTCTTAGTTGCCTTATGACTTAACGAAGAAAATATGCGCTATTTAAGCTCTTTAAAGCGTTACATTACCGCATCAACTAATTTAAAAAAAATACCCGGGGGTATGGCACTCAGATTGTACCCAGATATAAAATCCCTTAAATGCCCGGGTATACCCGACCCCGGGTACCCGGGTAGAAAACCCTGGTCCTGACCACTAACGTACTACACGCAGAACGTAAGAATCTACTAAATCTACCAACAAATTTATAATTCATCATCATCATATCAGCCAGAAGACGCCCACTGCTGGGCATAGGCCTCCCCCAGAGATCTCCACAAAGACCGGTCCTGTGCTTTCCGCATCCAGCTGGTACCTGCGATCCTTACAAGGTCGTCGGTCCACCTTGTAGGAGGCCTACCCACGCTGCGTCTACCGGTACGTGGTCACCACTCGAGAACTTTACTGCCCCATCGGCCATCTGTTCTTCGAGCTATGTGCCCTGCCCACTGCCACTTCAGTCTGGCAATCCTTAGAGCTATGTCGGTGACCTTGGTTCGCTTGCGGATCTCCTCATTTCTGACTCAATCGCGCAAAGAAACTCCGAGCATAGCTCTTTCCATTGCCCTTTGGGTAACAGTGAGCTTTCTTATAAGGCCCATAGTGATTGGCCACGTTTCAGATCCGTAAGTCATCACTGGCAACACACATTGGTCAAAGACCTTCGTCTTGAGACACTGCGGTAATTGGGGCGAAAATATGTGGCGTAGCTTCCCGAACGCTGCCCAACCGAGTTGGATTCGTCGATTGACCTCTGATTGAATTTATAATTGCAATCCCTTAATTTCGCACTAACTCCATTTGTTACACTCTTAACTAACTAAACACCAAGTTTCCGGTAAATGCCACTGGTCATAGAAAAAAAATGGCGTTAATGGCGTAAGCTACGGCCACGCAGTCACCTTAAGATAAGGTTTTTCGTGTTTAAGTGTGATCCGTGTGTTAGGCCAGACAAAACTTACAAACAAAAGTTCAAGGGTTTCTTGCTTTACTAGGACACCCTAAAGAGGACGAGTACCGCTGCCACATAGCATATACTAAGCATTAATCACTTATTCAACGAAAAGCTAATATTACAACTAAAAATTACTGATGTGGAAAGCTGTGATTCCAAGGAATTTATTTAGATAAAGCTAGGGGCTGGCTGGCAATTTCATAACAGAATCACTTACATAGCACTCACTAAGTTCTGGTGTTAATCGAATATTAATCTCTGTACTGAACAATGTTACTACGCATTTAATACCAAATAACAAGAATTCTTGATTTTGAATAACAAGATAATAATCTTAACATCAGTACCGAAATATTTAAAGCAATTAATTACGCGAATACGTAGGAGTATCTTCTGAAATCAAGTACCTGTTCATACAATAAATTGACTGTAAAAAAAGACAAGTTACCATCGTGCAACATAACAAAATCATTCTGTTCGAAGTAAGTATTTAAATAAGAAATAAACAATAAGCTGTATTCGCGTAGTCGGTTCAGTGGCTTGAAGTAACGACTGAATTAATCTCTCCCCAAATTGATTGGGTTTAAGATGATCCTTATTTATTAGACGCGATCATTTGATGGAGCTTCAATTCCAATCTAAAATTATTTATTACTCAATTATACCTTGCTTTTTGTACTTTATATTTTCGTGAATTGTGAGGCATTGCACTACATAATAATATAGATAGGCAGTTTGGTAGGTGCCCTTTGAAACTGTGTATCATAACCAGTTTGGAAATATGTTTTAAAATAATATACCTACAGATCGATACTGAGTTCGATCCTCTTGCCGGTACCAATGACTGTTTCTAAATTCGGTACAATAGTTTAACACTAGCCGAAGCTGTTACGGTGAGGAAAACATCTTAAGGAAAGCTGGACATTTATGCGACTGAATGTAACCGTGATCCTGTCCGTGAATCTAGTTTAGGTTCCTCTATTAACAGGCCAGATGAAAGTCGCTCTACTGTGATCTGCTACTATGTACCTGATCTGCTAAATCCTGGATCATGGCTAAGACGAACCCGAAACGAAACGACGCTTTAGCATAACCGGATTATTAAAGCAAAGGCGATTATTATTGCAGTTAAAATATAAGATTCTTTCGCAGCTTACTTTAAAAAGATTGGAAAGCTGACCTTCATGGCTGAGCCAAATTTTGCTTATTTTTACTATTTGGCTTACTCGTCTATCTATACCTATATAATATAAAACAAAGTCGTCGTTCCCTATGTATCTTCGTACGCTTAGATATTTTAAACTACGCAACGGATTTTAATGCGGTTTTCAACAATAGATACAGTGATTCAAGAGGAAGGTTTATTAGCAAAAAAAGAGTATTTAGGGGTAAAGTAGGCGCTGGGTCCACTAGTACTCACGTATGAGAAAGATGTCAAAAGCAATAACTAAATCAGCAGTTTTTTTTTTAATTATATGCACAATCATAACGTCAAGTGAAATCTGCACTTTACAGCGCTATATTTTATCATCATTATAAAATTCACTTTAGCATGTAAAGGTACGTCACCCACCCGACTCTAATTTGGTGTATTGCCTTTTAAAACGCAGAACTTTCGGTAACCGCGGAAACCAAAGTCGGTAAGCCGATAGTGCGGTGAACCGCGCTCACGCCAACCTCCTATCAAATCCGAACGACTGCGCACGGCTTTTTGCCGTGAAGCATTTATCTGCCATTTTCACCGACTTCACAATTCCCATTGCGATGGTAATACTACAAGTATTTTTTTTTCGGGTAATCGAATATTAATACATATGTCGCAAAGTAAACAAATTTTTGGCGACCCTAATTGTATCGTGATCGTTAGTATCATGATACAACTATGTGATTTGTGATACATGATACATTGCGATACATCTCGAAGCGGTTTTCCCCCGATCATCAAAGGGCACCCCTTGCAATGCAATGTCGCTACCTGCATTTCTTAAATACGGGTGCTTGACGGACGCCTCTGGAATTTGAAAATATCGTAGGAAAATTGGAGCGCCAACACGACACGCGTTGGCGACACGCTGATATAAATACAATGGACGTGGTTTTTAGCACAAGCCGCGATTTTATTCGTGATACAATATGGTCGAAATGGGCATCCATACTTAGGATACATACACTCGATACGAGGTGCCTAATTTTGGATTTGGAGATGATACAAGTATGACTTTATAAGTTATTAGTTTGACGTGGGTATCTGTGTATCAGTGGTTTTGTGTATCTGCCTGTGTCATTCTAGCTCCCAAACAGATGGACCGATTTGTATGCGGTTTTCTCTATTTGAAAGCCAGTTTAATCGAGTTGGTCTCTTAGCTTTGTTTCATTATTCGGTCTACGAGTTTGGAAAATATTTGAGTATAAGCAAACTTGGCCAGGGTTATCCGACTTTTTCTGTCGGTTAGGTTATTCTATGTACCGATGATCAGTGAGAAGTACTTGATGCGCAAAATGTATCGGCCAAAGGTTATTCTGTAATACGCTTGTAGCTAGGGTTGCCAACTTTTTTTAGACCAAATACAGTATTTTCGGGTTTAGAAGCCATAAAAATACAGGGTGTTACATAATATATGTATGTAGCCGTGAACTGGATGGAGTGCTAAACATATTAAAACGATAGGTACCATTATTTCTGTCGTACGTGAATTTTTTGTACCTATAGTTTTCATACATTTAGCACTCCATCCGGTTCACGGCTTCATACATATATTATGAAACAACCTGTATAGTAGGTAGGGAATTAATCAAAAAATATATATAGTAGGTTTTTAAATAAAATTTACGAACCTATATTATTGCTTAAATGTGTATTTTCTGCTACATTGAGCTTCATAGCTGTTTTGTTTTATTTGACTTGAGTTTGACTTCACGCCATACAAATGTCAAGACTCAAGATCGTTCTGAAATATTCTATTTGCACCAGGAAAATTTTTCTTTTGAGGATCTTATAGACGCCTTCCGTTTTGCGGTAAATTGTATGTTGTGCTAATTAAATATAGTAGTTTCACCTACTATATTTTAATTTTTAATTTATAGTAGGTAGATTCCTAATATAGTAAGTAGGATACTATATATAGTAGGGTTGGCAACCCTACTCGTAGCCCTATACAACGTTAGTTTGGATTACGCCTTCGAACATTTGTGCTCTCCCTTTGATTTCCCATAATAGTCTTGCTGCCGTGTCAAGGCATCATCGTTTAATTAGCAGCAAGGTAAGTTTGGTTCGAGTGTTCCTAACTTTGCCCACATTTGGTTCACATTCAAAAGCCTCTTTTGTTCCTGATTTCAAAGGTCACGTCGGAATCTCTCTGAGAGGAGTTCGGCAATGTAAAGATGAAAGGACTTGTGCGGTGTGAGACTTGGATTCCTTTCACCTTTGAACTTCGTATTCGTTTGTATTAATACTCCCAAATGTGAAACAAAAAATATATGAAACGAAATAATATCTTAGACGTGATAATATTTCACACTGTAATGTACTTCACAGGTTATTGGGTATGCATATTATAACTTCTGTAAAATTTAGGTCCCTCTTTTGAAACATCGTTTATCCCATAGGTTGGCGGTTCTTTAGCGTTATCACTTTTTTATTCTACGCAGTGACTAATGACCTGACGCCAGTCAGCCCACCAGATCACCCTGTTGATTCTCTTTCAAATTACAGGCATGAGGCATTTCATCTTAGTCCTCACAGTGACAACAGTCTTGCGGTTCTGAATTTTTGTTACCTGCAACCTAAATATATGAACTGTAGATGTTATGGGCGATAGTTACCACTTACCATCAGGTGGGCTGTCTGCTCATTTGTCACTAAGTAGCATAAAAAACATCAAATGAATTCGATGCGAATTGTTAGACTGAGCGGACGCGACAGTTGGAGGTGTCCTTTTTACAGTATGCAAAGCGAGAACGTCTTAAAGGACGAGATTAGTAAGCTATATCAAAATTAGGAATTACATCCCTGTACAAAGTAATTGAAAATGAAGTACAGTATGGACATTCTTATTAAACGTTTCTAGTGTGTCATAAAAATCCTTCGTATACTTTTCGCATGCGTACTTATTTTTACGCTCAATTCGAAAGTTCGCAATTTCGACAAACTTTGGAAATTCACTAATTTTGATATACCTAACTTACTAATATCGTCGTCTAAGAAGTTCTCGTATATTTGTAAACTGTGAAAAATGGGACACGTCCAACTGTCGCGTCCGCTCAGTCTATGCATCCCTCAGAGAGATTCCGAGCTCTTGTCGTACTCGTGTCCACGTTTCGCCACCGTAGGATATAACATTCTTGAATTTGTGTTCTGCTATGCTCTAAGTGAATCTATTTAGTAATAAGTATACTTTAACTGCAGAGGTTTTTTTTCTTTACGAAAATGCACTTGCGCTCTTGTATAATACATAATTACCGCCAGTTTCTAACAAAATATTTCACGCCATGCATTAATCACTGTGGAAAATTTGCGATTGCATATAGAGTACCTGCCTTCTAAAATAAACTTTATTCATTTTATATATAGTTTAATTGTGCCATTGGAACAAAGACGTTTAAAATACAATGAACTCTTTTACACCTAATCTAAAAACATGGCTGAAACTAGTTATACGCTTCTAAATCCCAAACAAAACAAGACTACATCATCATATCTAAAGCACCCATTTCTTTGCCTTATATTTTTTTCTAGCATTGCCATTTTACTATACTTGAGTGATATGAAGCACTTTATCGGAGAGTCTGCGCCACCGGTATGGTATAAACAACATTACGGAACAGATGAAAAAAGTTTCACTATCCGAACAGAAGGATGCACAATACCAGGTATGAAACCATTATCTGAAGAAGTTAAAGCTTTTGTATATTATCCCGAGGACATGAAAAAATGTCTTGATTCAAAAGATCCCTTGCTGCTAAGTAACGAAACGCATATTTGGACAGACAACCTGAAACACTACAATGTAACTGATAATCAAAAATTTCAATGCTGTTATAAAGGTTTTTATCGACCAAAAGCAGTTTCTGACGTATATGATCCATTTGTCGATCACAGAGTACAGTATAAGGGGTGTATTAATTTCACGGACGCAATTGAAGCTAAAGACGAATTTGTAAAAGTGACATGTTCTTATATGGACAACATATACGTCCAGTTCTTCGCATTTGCTGTTACTAAGAACATTAAAAACCAAGCTAAGATTAATGATTCAACATATAACGTGATAGTATTAGGAATCGACGCAGTTTCAAGACTAAATTTGCACAGGACAATGCCTAAAATGGTCGCGCATTTAGAAGACAACGGTGCAGTAGAATTAATGGGGTATAATGTTGTCGGTAAAAACTCATACCATAACATAATTCCCATGCTAACGGGTTACCATGGCAAAGAAATAAAGAGAATATGTCATCCTTTCAACCATTCTCAATACGATGCCTGTCCATTTGTTTGGAATTTGTTCAAGGACCTTGGATATCACACAGCATTTGGTGAGGACAGCTCACATATGGGTACGTTTACTTACAAAGAAGCTGGATTTTTGCGTAAGCCAACAGACTACTACCCTCATACATTTTTACACGAAACATGGAGAATGCGAGGGCTCAAACCACAAAATCCCGGTTTTACAGATCAATTATGTATGCACGATAAATATTTTTATAAAGTACTATTAGATTATGTCGAACACTTAACCCATTTACCTATTCGTCTTTTTGGATTCCTTTGGGAAGTAACCATGACCCACGATTATCTTAATTACCCAATGGTTATGGACACCCACTACGTGGAAATGCTGGAGAGATTGAAAAAATCGCAATACTTAGACGAAACTATATTATTAATCGTCAGTGACCATGGCATAAGATATGGTTACATTCAAGGTACCAAACAAGGTTACTTTGAAATGCGACAACCTTTTGTATTTGTACTAACCCCACTATCATTTCGAAAAAAATACAAGGAAGCCTACAATAATCTCAAACTGAATGGTCACCGACTCACAACGCCATTTGACGTACATGCGATGATGTCAGATCTTGCGAATTTAGAAAATATAAATGATGACAGTATAATATCACGAAGCAAACAAAGCTATGGAGAACGACGAGAAATTAGTCTATTTCTTCCAATTCCATCGAGTCGTACTTGCAAAATGGCTGAAATTGCCGACGATTGGTGCACCTGCCAATCTAATACAAAAATGTCAGCTGCTGATAAAGATATCGTGATACACAAATTAACAGAATTGTTTAATAAAATACTGAAAAATAATACACAATGTGAACATCTGATTGTATCCGATATTGTTGTGGGGAATGAGATAAAATGGAAGGGGTTGAAATATCAGGAACACAGGGATTACAGGTTAGTAATTCGAACTAAACCTGGTAATGGTGAATTTGAAGCAACTATTCGTAAAACAAAGGATAAGTGGTCATTGGTCACATATGAAATGCTGAAATCCATCCCCTGTATTTAGTACCTGTATCTAGTATCTAGTACCTGTATCTAGGTATAGAATATACTGTTTGGTATTTTTAAGTAGTTCATTTTAAACACACATCTAGTTTCTCACTATTTTTTCATTCTATAGTGTTCATTTTTCCTCCCTTTCGCCAGTGTCCAGTCCATGAAAATAAATATGGCCGCCGTTGTGGTTTTTTATTATCTTACTGTGTGTAATATCCGAAACGCCTCTATCTTGGAGGCACAAAGTCATTGCATGCAGAATCTGCACTTCAAACTTTATTGCTACTCTAAAGACTAGAAAATAGTCAAGCTAACGAAGTTGTTGGTTGCTTTTAAGCATTAGGGATATGGTATACTTCCGTACTGTCTAGTATCATCGGATACTACCGTGACCCCGCCAATACGAGCTACAACTAAAAAACAGGGTCCTCTATTTCTCGCCTACCACCTTTCTCGAAGCGCTTTGAAATTTTTTATACAGCTTCAACCTGGATGATAATAGAGCTCAAATTCTCAGTATAACATACAACTTATAGTGCACACAAACTTTAAAATGTCTGGCTGCTGCAATTTAAATATTATTGATACCTAAATTCGCTTCTAAACGTTGCTAGTCAACTCAAAATGTCATCTGGCCATCCATCTTTAGATTATTCTTTCCATTTCTGTGAATTATATTAACAAAATAAGTCAATTTATTTAGATTTCTGTGGACAATACTTACCATTTTCTCTTGAAACTTACCTATATTAACTTGAACCATATCCATATGTCATTTTTATTTATATTTCGAGAATATGAATGGTTTATTTTTCAACAATTATTACATAAATATTATAAAAAAGCTTATAACAGAAGAAACATATTATATCTAGATTAGGACATCAATGTACCTATATCTTATACAGTGGCCTAGAAATGGGGCAAATATTAAAAACGGAGCCTCTATAGGTCACCAGTAACTAAATCATCATGGTCCTAACTAATCAAAACAAAACTTAACTTTTTTTTTCTACCAAACTTAATAGTAAATTCAAAGTAATTCTGAAAAGTAATGCAAACAAAACAATGTAAATAAATCGTAACTTAAAATTTTTATTATATATAGATAATGTATGGGATTTTTTACTAGAATCTTTTCAGAAAAAGTACCAATACTCTAGAGAGTTTCTATTTTCAATATTAGCCCCGATTCTAGGCCACACACTGTATAAGCCAGTAACAAGTTGTATTAGATGAAAGTTTTCCTTCGGGGTACCGCACAAATGACAAAAACATGACATCCATCAATATTTTCTTAACATTTGTAGTATTTCGTTTCGTTTTCTGTTATAATAGGACCACGATAAGTCCGAATCAACTAACAGTAGTACAAATTATAAAGTATGGATATGGCAATAATCTGTCCTTGTCAGTCTTTGTCAGTCCTTCTTGTAAACATTCAGTTATCTGGTCACGATTAGCTTGAACTTTTGTCTAAATTGTTAATCATCGTAAAATTATCTTCAGCACTTCCTTAATAATAGTTTTGCCCATTATGTAAAATATTTTTCTTAACTTACGAAAATAAACAGTCCTACAGAAATCAATTTGTTTGTTATTATTTTTATTAATGACGTTCTATGACAGATAAAACACTTAGCATAAGTTGCCGTACAGAGATTTTTTTGGTTTTTTTAATGTGCGATTCGGACTTAGCGTGGTTTTTCTTTTTGTCGATTTCGTCACACTCACAGCGTCTCAGCATTTGAAATCTTAAGGTCAAGCAATAAGTATTCACATTCGATATTTAGTCCACGTTATGTTACGCTTTTTTGCGCACACGAATATTGCCGATGTTACTTGTAATAGTGGTGGACCCAGATAGGCCTGTATCTACTTATGTCAAGTCAGAATCGCAAGATGTCACGGAGTGATTATGTAACGATACATTTTAAAATACGTAATTTAAAAATAACATCGGTAAAAGTGAAAGAGTTCTAATCTTGCAAAAACATGCTCTACGTATAATCGAAGGTGTGAATAGAAAAACTTCATGTCGTTGTCTCTTTAAGGTAACTCGAATTCTTGCGGTATGCTCTCTGTACATCTTCGAAATGGTGATGTATACGAAGGGATACCTAGGTTCGTTTACACGTGTAACCGAAACATGGATGAATACGCGCAACGCTCGCCCGCTTGTGACCGTGCACACGCGACTGACGCTGGTCGCCAAGGTCACCCTGTTGTTGTGATGGGACCGAAATTATATAACGAACTCCCCGCTAACATTAAAGAAATAACGAGTGGGTCCATGTTCCAGTCACGACTCAAAACTATATTAACGGGCAATACTTTCTATAAATTAGATGAATTTTTAAACCATAAATTTTAAATGTACCTATGAAATCTTTACAATATTTTTAAAGTGACGTATCATTCAATTATGTATAATTTTTTTCTTTTAAGAAAATGTAGCCATGATATGAATCTGATGAATAAATAAATGATAAATGATAATTAAATTCCAAAAAAATCTTCTGATGTTGCATTATGCTTCATCAGTATGCTAAACACTCATTTCTGTTCTTCATAATTTATGTAACATTGACTTAAGAGTGTCAGACGGAACCGCGACAGTCAAAACTGCGCTTCACACTAGTGCATGTAGTGTCGCCTTTAGGGAATGCAGTACCGGGATACCGGGATCCCGCATACATTTTGCGGGACTAATACCGGTCGAAAATTTTGCGGGATCCCGCTGCACTGGCGGGATTACAGAAAAGCGTGGTTTATACGTGTTACAGTGCGTGCGGCGGCTCGTGGGCTGGCTGGCTGGGCCGCTAGCTAAGCGATGCGAAGCTACTCTTGCGAGCTTAACTATCGAACCACCCCATAGTTTTCCATATACGCTCATACATTTCTGGCGTTACAAATCAGTTTTCGGTTTTCGCGGTTTGATAGCAAATAAGACAGTTATTACCTCTGTTTTTAATATATATATTTTAACATATGAGGTAATCAAATACATAGGTATTCATTATTTTATTGGCTATCCAACCTAATTAAAATTGATTAAGTATTAATGAAGGTAAAGGCTGATTTGTAACGCCAGAAATGATGAACGTATATGGAAAAATATAGAGTGGTTCGATAGTTATGTAATGTAATATAAGATATAGTAATTGTTCAATTTGCTTACGAAGTTGTTTGTGGTGTGTACGTAATTATTTCAATTTATGTTGATTTTGACTAGACAATGTCGATTTATGTCTTAATCTTTATGTCTCAAAATACTAAACAACTATTTAAAATGTACCAAAACGCTAGTGTAATTTGGGTTAATATTAAAGCCATGAAAACGAGGTCTATAAGGTATTTATTATTACGATTGATTTCTCAGGTATAAGTTAAGCCTGCTGGATCCCGCAAATATTTGAATTCAGCGGGACTAAGATAGTTCAGTTCCGCAAATATCTGGATTTAAATTATCTTTCGGGATTGCATTCCCTAGTCGCCTTAGTAGGCGACAGCTCGACACTGCGACGAACGTTACTGCGACAGAACTCTACTGCTACGCAAACGACTCCGGACAGTCGTCTCTGACTGTCCGACTCAGGGCCGAATCAGTCAGTATAGATTCTGTGACAACGGTAGATACTTATATTACAATATTGGCTGTCTTTAACTAAGTATCATGTTTACTACGTGTAAATACAAACAATTATGACTATTTCGCGGGTTTCTTCTGGGTTTACCAGCCGATATTTCGAAGCTAAATCCGGGAAATGCTTATAATTTGTTTAATCACATATACCGTCTGAAACGTAACAAAACTGCAGGGCAGTGTCAGGTTCAGTTGTATAAAGAACTCTAACTAAAGAATCAGGGTAGTGGGTTATGGTTATTCAGTCCATTGGTAAGCTAGCTACTACAATGAATTTATAAAAAATACTCTAATAAAGCACTATAGGTAGGTCCAAAAGAGTCTTACACGTAACTTTTGTCCAGCAGAATTACATAATTCACTTTGATAAAATTCCATTCATAGATGCAGCCTTTGTGCATTTTTAGTCCGAGATCGATTTCATTAATTTTGCATGGATAACAGTAACTTCTGGTGGCGATCTAGGTCCACCGTTTTGTTCGAAAGCTGATTTAGTAAAAATAATAATCGTGAAAAACCTTCACTTTTTTCACCTCCAAACTTCAGACCCCCATAGACATCAGTCTGCCTTTTTTTTTTCTTTCAAGCAGACAATCAATTTCATATTTATCACAGCCAGTCTTTTTCGTTTAAATAGAACTAAAATTTTCGCCACCATGGCACCGATCTATGGTACGTCACTGCATGACAACTTCACAACAATTTGTCAACACTATTTAAACCAAGATTAATGTTGAATAATATTATAATAGAAACAACGTATTCAAAACCAAATAGGAAATAAATTAATAGAATAAACAAGTACGTCTAGAAATACATAATTCGTAGATCATTTAAAATAATGATCGCATCCAAATCAAATTCCTATCTTTTTCAGAACATAATAAAATGAATTGGAAAGCCATTAAAGCCTGAAGGGCCAAAACCAAAGATACCCATAAAACCATTATTAATGTATGAAAAATTAAAAATTAAAGTATCAACGTCCCAAACCAACGTTTGAACAGAAGTCCTAATAGTCGTAAGTAATAACACAAGTCAGGGTTAAACCCTACATACTACAAAATTCTATTTGAATCATAACATTAGTAAAACGTAGTTACAACGTAGTCTGATTTTACAGAATAGACTTAATTTTCCAGGGAGGAATGATGAGAAATCAGAGCCTGAAGGGCCAAATATAAAGATACCCTTAATAACGATATAATACTATAAAATGAACCAATGTAATAATACTGAACCAATGTTAAAACAGGAGTCCTCATAACCGTAAGTAGTAAAATAAGACAATAGAGATCCTACACGTCATGAGATACTACCAATCGGCTCCCCAGACTGTTCAAACAGTGTCAGCGTCACTAAGCGAAGACCTCGGTCAACCTCGCTTCGCAAACGTTATTAGAAGATACACATATCTAGTGGCGAGATTGTTGCGGTGCTTAAGTTCAACTAGCCTCAAAATACAAAACGGGTGACCGTTTTCGGACTCTGCGAGTATAACTTAAGCTCAGGTAATGGTTTCGCAACCACACTGCCAATAGATCAGTGCCTAGTATCTCCAACACCATCGCATAAAGCTCTTAAAACCCATCTTTTTTTACAAGATAAAATGTCTAGCTTCATTTCTTCGCAACAATGGCGGCTATATTACCCGGACCTAAACCCAATATATTTTTCCATATTGTCCATTTGTAAGGCCAAAGTATCAGCTATACAATATGAGCCAGCCAATGCCTTAAAGATCGCCCTTTTACGAGAATGCGACAAACAGCCATCAAATAATCACCTATTTTTATTAATATTCAACATGTTTTTATCGATATACTAAAGTTTTATAACTCAAAATTAATTTTAAGTAAAGTAAACTCAAAATTGACAAAATTATAGCATTAGCAAGTCGTTCGCGTATTGTCCTACCCCTTCCCTGCTCCTACCCCGCCCCTACCCCTACCCTACGCCTACCCTACCCTTTATAGAAAAGATACAAGAACACAATTGCAACACAGCAAACTTACTTTATGACAGCTAATATTGTGATTCTATGGCACTCCCGAGGTGTAATTTAAGCACCCTTGTCACACTAGGCAGAGTTTGTACTGATTGGTTCGGCCAAGAAATGTTTGTGGCATTCACGAGTTGTAACAGTCGCGTTATAACGGAGTCGTGTGCGGTCGTGTTAATGTGCATCGCAGTTTTGACTGTCACGGTCACGTCAGACTCGCGTATTTTGAGTGTTTATGGTTTACTGGCAATGTGTGAATTGTGAACAATTTTATCGGGGACCCTGTGCCATCTACATGTTACAAATACATTTTTGAAATAATTCACTATAATGAACGCCAGTTTTTAACTATAAATTTCACACCACACAGTCTTTTGATTACTATTGAAAATGTTTGATTACCCATAAGAGTACCAATCACTTTCCATGTCGTTTCCGTGTGACATTGGAAAAAGAACTTAAAAATAAAATAAACACTTATTTACGAAATATAAAAACATGACTGAAAATTATATGCTTCAAAGTCAAAAAAAGAAGAGGCCTCCACCATCATACCTCAGGCACGAATTTTTGTATCTCATCATTTTTTGTAGCATTGTCATTTTACTGTGTTTGGATTTTATTGAGGAGTCTAAATCACCGATGTGGTACAAACAACATTACGAAACAAATGGAGAAAGTTTCGCTATCCGAACAGAAGGATGCACGATACCAGGTATGAAGCCGTTTTCAGAAGAAGTAAAACCATTTGTATTTTATCCCAGACATGTGAAAACTTGCCCTAATTCAAAATATCCCTTGCTGATGAATAACGAAACTCATATTTGGACAGACAACCTGGAACACTACAATGTAACTGATAAACAAAAACTTAAATGCTGTTACGAAGGATTCTATCGACCAAATGTAGTTTCATCTGTTGATCCCCAAGTAGAGTATAAAGGATGTATTGATTTCACTGACATAATTAAAGCTAAAGACGAGTTTGTAAAAGTGACGTGTTCATATGTTGGAATCAGTATATATGTTCAATTCTTCTTATTTGTAATGATTAAATTTACCAAAAATCAATCTAAGATCGATGATTCTACATATAACGTTGTAGTATTAGGACTCGATTCTGTTTCAAGACTAAATTTGCACAGAACCATGCCTAAAATGATTTCATACTTAGAGAAAAATGGTGCTATAGAATTAATGGGATATAACAAGGTTGCCGATAATTCAATTCCAAATATTGTTCCCTTGCTAATGGGATATAACATAACAGAAATACAGCGAATATGTCTTGATGAGCATTACAAACACGATTCCTGTCCATTTGTTTGGAATATGTTCAAGAATATTGGATATTCCGTAGCATTTTGTGAAGACTGCCAACCTGAAGGTACGTTCACTTATTTTCAAAAGCCAACAGAGTACTATATTCATACATTCATACACGAAATATGGAAAATTAGCTCAGCAAACCGAACTGGACCTTGGTCTGGCTTTCAGTTATGTATGCACAACAAATATTTTTATAAAGTACTATTAGAGTACTTTGAAAACCTTACCCATTTACCTATTCGTCTCTTTGGATTTTTTTGGGAAGTAACCATGACCCATGATTATCTTAATTACCCAATGGTTATGGACACTGACTACGCAGAATTACTAGAAAGATTGGAAAAATCCCAATATTTAAGTAAAACTATATTAATTATACTCAGCGACCATGGCATGAGATACGGTGATGTTCGATCCACCAAACAGGGTCGCCTTGAGGAGCGGCTACCTTTTGTATTTGTATTAACCCCACCATCATTTCGAAAAAGATACAAAGAAGCCTACAATAACCTTAAGCTAAATAGTCGTCGACTTACAACGCCATTTGACGTACATGCGATGCTATCAGATCTCGCCAATTTAGAAAATATAGAAGATGACAGAATAATATCAAGAAGTAAGCAAAGCTATGGAGCGCAGCGGGAAATCAGCTTGTTTCTTCCAATTCCACCGAATCGTACATGTGAAATGGCTGAAATTTCTGACCATTGGTGTACCTGTCATTCTTATATTAAAATGTCTACTACTGATAAAGAAATCGTGTTAGCAGCACAGAAACAAACTGAGTTGTTGAATGAAATGCTGAAAAATCATACAGAATGTGAACAGCTGAGTTTAGCCGAAATTGTGGATGCGAATGAGATAACGTGGGAGAGTGGAAAAAAGTACGAACATAGGAACTTTATGATAGTAATTAAAACTAAACCTGGCGATGGCGAATTTGAAGCTACGATTCGCAAAAAGAAAGATAAGTGGTCACTCATAACATATCCGAGCCGCCTCAATCTTTACGGGAAACAAAGTCATTGCGTTAATAATCCTCAACTTAAACTTTATTGCTACTGTAAAGATCAAATAACATAGTCAAGTATTCTAGTTTTTTGTCATGGTTCTTTACCTTTAGTATAAGGTACCCGGTACTCATTTGTTCTGCCGAGTGTCGGACACTACCACGTCGCTGGCAAACATCGAGACAAAACCAAATAGCAGTACCAATAGTTTCACTGAAATATCGTAAAAAAAGTTCAAGCCACCATTGCCTCGGCCTGAACAATGCTGGAGAGTACAAATTCACCTTGACAATTGGTGGTGGTTAGTGGCAGTAGTTAGGTGGCGACGCTGTTTCAAGACTTGCACAGAACTAAATGCTTAAACTGTTTTCATGCTAAGAGAAAAACTGTGCTGTAAAATTAATGGGATATAAAAGGTTGCCGATAACTGACTTCCAAATATTGTTCCCTTTAGTGTGTAATCAATGTAAAATCATATGCTAATGATAAGTCTTTACCTTAAATTTTAACTTATAACAATAAAACAAGGTTCACAATAAGCGTTGATTTTCTTTTGTTCAACAAGCAAAATAACCAACTCTCTGGAAGACAGCAGACAGGCCAAGGAGACTCTGACGCATATTAACACCTCCCTGTCTGAAAGACTCTTAAAACAAACTAAAAAGCAGCTCTGAATTGACCATAGGTCTCACCTAACCGACAGCCTTCTGTGCAAAGCAATCGTAGGGGAAGAGGAAAGAGCTATCTATCCTGCAAACCTGCAACGGACTAGCATCTTCCAGCGTTAAGCGTCACGAACAACAAAAAACAGTTTCAGAGACGTTTGTAAATTTCCTGTAGGATGTATATGTTGGGAAAGCAGGAACAATACAATATTTGGGAACATATTACCACTCTCACGCAAAATAAGCGTTAGATCATCATCATCATATCAGCCGAAGGACACCCACTGTTGGGCATAAGCCTCCCCCCGAGATCTTCACAAAGGCCGGTCCAGTGCCTTTCGCATCCAGCTGGTACCTGCGATCTTTACAAGGTCGTCGGTCCACCTTGCAGGAGGCCAACCAACGCTGCGTCATGCATACGTGTGAGATCATCACTATGCCGAAAACGCCCGAATACATCAGGAGTGCAATAGTGAATATATGTTAAACGCTCAGATTTGTCCAAACAAGGCCACATGGACAAAATATCTGTAATTAAGTACATAGATTAGTTAATTGCAAACACAATATTTCACGGTTTATACCGAGGAAAATTTTAAATTAACTTTACGATCGAATTACTCCTTTTATATAGTTCACATGTGACTATATGAAAGCAGTAATTCATCAATCATATTTAAATATTTTTATTTTCTATATATTAAGTAACTAAAACATGAAGACTAGTGCTCCCAAAAATAGTAAATACTAAATCAATAAAATATGCCTGAAAGTGGTTACACGCTTTTAAATCCCATAGAAAACCAGCCTCCATCACCATACCCAAAACACCCATTTTTGTACCTAATATGTTTTTTAGGTATTGCAATTTTTCTTTTTCTGGTTAATATAATCCATTTTATCAAGGAGTCTACACCACCAATGTCGTACACACAATATTTCGAATTAAAGGAAGAAAGTTTCGCTATCCGAACAAAAGGATGCACGATACCAGGTATGAAGCCATTGTCTAAAGAAGTTAAACGATTTGTGTATTTTCCCGGAGATATGAAAACTTGCCTCGATTCCAAACATCCCTTGCTGATAAATAACGAAACTCATATTTGGACAGACAACTTGAAACATTACAATGTAACTAATAAACAAAAATTAAAGTGCTGTTACAAAGGATTCTATCGACCAAAATCAGTTTCAGACGTATATGATTCATCTGTTGATCACCGAGTAGAGTATAAAAGATGTACTCACTTCATTGACGTAATTAAAGCTCAAGACGAATTTGTTAAAGTGACATGTTCCTATATGAACGTCAATATATACATTCAATTCTTCTCGTTTGTAATTATTAAACCTATCAGTAATCCGGCTATGAGTAATGATTCAACTTACAACGTGGTTGTATTGGGAATCGACGCAGTTTCAAGGTTAAATTTGCACAGAACAATGCCTAAAATGATTTCATACTTAGAGAAAAACGGTGCTGTAGAATTAATGGGGTATAACAAGGTTGGTGACAACTCATACAAAAATATTATTCCCATGCTAATGGGTTATAATGCCACTGAAATAAAAAGAATATGTCACCCTTTCCAACATTCCCAATACGATTCCTGTCCATTTGTTTGGAATTTATTCAAAGACCTTGGATATTACACAGCATTTTGTGAAGACAGCTCACCAATGGGTACGTTTACTTATGAAGAAGCAGGATTTTTGAGAACGCCAACAAATTACTACACTCATACATTTTTAAGCGAAATAGGGAAAATGCGAAATCTCAAACTATCAAATCCTGGTTTTACCGATCAGTTATGTATGCACGACAAATATTTTTATAAAGTACAATTAGATTATTTTGAAAATCTAACCAAAGTCCTAAAATTTAATCGCCTATTTGGATTTTTTTGGGAAGTAACCATGACCCACGATTATCTTAATTACCCTATGGTCATGGATACCCATTATGCAGAATTGCTGGAAAGATTGGAAAAATCTGAATACTTAAACGAAACTGTATTAATTATACTCAGCGACCATGGCATGAGATATGGTGACATTCGATCTACCAAGCAGGGTCGCCTTGAAGAGCGACTACCTTTTGTATTCGTATTAACCCCACCATCATTTCGAGAAAAATACAAAGCAGCCTACAATAATCTTAAGCTGAATAGTCGGCGACTTACAACACCATTTGATGTACATGCGATGATGTCGGATCTCGCTGATTTAGAAAATTTGAAAGATGACAGAATAATATCAAGAAGCAATCAAAGATATAGCGCGCAACGAGAAATTAGTCTGTTTCTTCCCATTCCACCGAATCGTACATGTGGAATGGCTGAAATTGCTGACCATTGGTGTACCTGCCATTCTTATATAAAAATGACAACAACTAATAAAGATATCGTAATAGCAGCACAGACACTGACAAATGTGTTGAATGAAATATTGAAAAGTCATACACAATGTGAACAGCTAACATTATCCGATATTGTAGACGCGAATGAGATGACATGGGAGAGCAGAAAAAAGTATGAACATAGGAATTTTATGATCGTAATTAGAACTAAACCTGGCGATGGCGAATTTGAAGCTACTATTCGCAAAAAGAAAGATAAGTGGTCGCTTATAACATATCCGAGCCGCCTGAACCTTTACGGGACTCAAAGTCACTGCATACACAATCCACAGCTCAAACTTTATTGCTACTGTAAAGACCAGAAAACATAGTCAAGCTTTTCAGATTTTTTATGTTTAGTTACTGCTATTGTCAAGAAGCTATGGTATTAATTATAATGTTGTATACATAGATACTACTGAATTATATAAGTAGTACTAGTGGGCCCGGCGCGTTCGTTGCGTGGCGTCCTACCCCTACCCTACACCTATCCTACACCTCCCTGTAGAAGTAGAAGTAAATTAGGTGTACCTAATTTACTTCTACCCTACATCTACTTTAACCTTACCTACCCTTCTTTTTCTTTAGTATAAACCTTCCTCTTGAATCACTGTAAATATTGATGAAAACCGCATTAAAATCCGTTTTGTAGTTTAAAAGATCTAAGCGTACATACATAGATAGATAGGGATGGATGATTGGAAGCGACTTTGTTTTATACTATGTATAGATATAGACTAATAAGAACTATTATTGAATAAATAAATAAATAATAGTTATTTTACTAATAGAAATTAAGAGCGTCGGTGGCCGGGCGGTTGAGTATTCGACTCGTAATCGAGAGGTTCCGGGTTCGAATCCCGTTGCGGCCATGTACCAATGACTCTTTTCTGAGTTATGTACATTAGTTAAATTCTAACCGATGCTCTTACGGTGAGGGAAAACATCGTGATGAAACCTGCAAATTCAGGCAACTGAATTTGTAACCATGATCCAATCTGGTTAGGTTCCCCTCGTAGCAGGGTCACGGAGGTCAGATGGTAGTCGCTCCATTGTAATTACCTGATCGCCAAATCCTGGATCATGGTCAAGGCGGACCCTCGTCCTCGAGAGCACAACCGGGACATTAACGCTAAGGTGATTATTATAATTATTATTATTTTACTAAAAGAAATTATTATTAAATAATAAATGCTCCGAAATAATAATAGATTATCTTTTATATTTTCGGGGCATTATTAAAATGGCAATAATTTTCGAAATCGATTCTGTAGTTCACTGCTGAATGTTCACAGATATCCGAAGAGCTCGTGGTTGCAAACCGCGGGGGACCGTTAGTCTATATTTATACATAGTATGAAACAAAGTCGCTTTCATAGCGATCTACTATTTTTTCGGCGCATTTAGTATTTAATAATAATTTCTATTAGTAAGATAATTTTCGAAATCACTTCTGTAGTTCAGAATAGAAATCTAAACGCTTCAACGGCGCAGCTCATACACTCCTTAGAAACGGCCATTGTCTAGTGTGTAGCTGTAGTAATAAACTCATACTACATATACAGGGTGTTTCATAATACATGTATAAAGCCGTGAACTGGATGGAGTGCTAAACGTATTAAAACGATAGGTACAATTATTTTTTTCGTGCGTGGAATAGTAAGCGAGAAAATGACTATCGAACTTTTACCTTTTCAATGTCGATAATCGACATTTTGAAAACGAAAGACCGCATCTCTAGAAATCAGTTGTAAAAGGTCACTCAAGTTCATAGTACTAGGCGCAATGGGATATTAAGGAGATCTAAATTAGCCGTTTTGTATTTTTTGGTTTGAGGGTTCTGTACAAAAAAATATTGTAATTTTAATTTAAAAGGTTCCTTCATAGTTTTTTCGAAAGTGCACCACCACCTAACTAATAGCAAAGTAGTCTAATTCAAATTACTGTGGCATATTAATGTAGCAAACTCTAATTAATGTAGCATATTTGTCTTTATAAGTTTGCTTTCTCATGTCATGCCTGTCAGTCATGTTTCAGTGTCGCAAAGGTAATCGTACCTATCTGCTATGAGATTTTTCAGTAACTACACACACATATTTTTGTATTAAATAAAACTAATAAAATACCTTAGTGTAATGAATGAAACATAAATAAAACAAAAACAGTAGAGAGTGGAGTTTAAGACAGAACCCTCCACTAATGTGGGGAAGGCTTAAACTCTCAGAGGACTGTTATGTTAAAATCCGTACGATTTCACGAATATTTCTCATCATCAAAAATTAACTAAATGAATCTTAGTTGACGGAGCTATACCTGTAAATATCCCATGCTTCACCCAGTTGGAGAACCTAGGCAGGGGCGCAACAACCGCCGTATCAGCCGTATCAATGATACGGGATCCCAAATCGTTTGTGAGCAAAAATACGTACTGTTATCCTCAATTTCAGTTAAACACTATTTCCCGGAAAAAAAAAATCTTTAGTGATTTTCAGACCAGGGTCGGGGCCCCCTCCGCCAAAGATGCAAATGAAATCAAGTGATACAATCCGTTTTCGTTCCCCTTTCGCTTAGAGATAATTAACATTTTTAATAAAAAACAACAACTTAGAGCCCCTCACGCGCACTCACTCATTACTTCATTGAAATTGTGTAAAAATGCACCTATAGCAAAAATGAGAAAAATCTTGATCTCATGTACAACATATTCAGCACTATCGGTGAGATCATAAGATTTAAAAAACTCCTTACACTGTTCATTGCTCAACGGGTCAGATGGACCTGGCTCATAATAAAATCGTTTCGGCCCACACGATTTTCGAATTTGACTGTTTTTAAGTTAATCGTGAAAACTTTATAGCCAAAATGTCAGAAATAGAGCTCGCACGCTCATTAATTAATTGTTTGCGAAGTTAATTTTATTATAAACCAGATGTCAGAAATGTCTACATCGTATGTCGTCGTATGTCGTATCGTCCATTTACTGATTTTATGTTATTCGCGCAAGTATTCTGAAGGGGTAGTTTGTGAAACTATCGAGCTCGCTACGCTCGCTTATTCAACAAATTATGACATTTTTATATTTATCATGCAAGGTTTTAATATACCAAAGTCAAGGGCCAATTTACAAAAATTCCGATGTCCACCCCGGCCCTTAAGGAGATTCTTGTCATACAAACTACCAACATAAAACATTAACAAATTATACACCTAAATCTTCCTCAATAGACAAAGTAATTCCACTTTGTCAATTGGTGAAAACCGCATGAAAATCCGTTCAGTAGTTTTTGAGTTTATCGCGAACAGGCAGACAGACGCGGTGTGGAACTTTCTTTCATACATATGTTATTCTTACTATTAAGGTGATTCAACGCCCATACTAAATTTCTCTCGATATTCTTTCATTTGTTTGAGTGTTTAGTGATTGTATTATGATTTCTACTCTTAGTAAATGTATTCAATGGTGCGCAAAGTGGTTTTCTTTTCAAAAGCAGTTAAATCGAAAAAAGCACAAATCGCCGCTTGATAGCGTTGTTTTGTGATTTAATTATTTTTCTTTTTCATTGCTTTGTTTTACATTATTAACATGTGGAAATCTATTTCGCGCACAATTGAACATATTTTCTAATAGCCAATTGCACAAAAACGTTACATAAAAATTTTATGAAAATCGTACCGCCTTAACACGCGAATGGCTTGGATTTAAGTTACTCATTAGCATCCCTTGTAGCCGTGTGGTAACCGGTAGAGTAGAATAGCACCAACCCCTTACACTCGTGGGTGTCGTACAAGGCGACTAACGTTTAGAGGCAAAATATCTAGTCTCCATAAACTGGAAAATGGGCAGCAGCGTTTTTCATTGTTATGTTTGCAACACTGCGATCTCCAACCCGCCTGCCAAGCGTGGAGATTATGGCAATAACCTCCCCTTTTGCGGGAGAGGCCCAAAGTCCTGTAGTGGACTGTTTTGGGCTGTGATGATGATGATGATGATCCCTTGTAGTTGGGGGTACTAACTATGGGGCCCCAGACAGCTATTGATACGGGGCCCCTGGAAGGCAAGCAACGCCACTGAACCTAGGTCACCTAGGTGAAACACGGACCCAAACACAATTTTAGTAATTACTGTCTGTACAAATTACCCGATAAAATAGTGGTAAGCAAATGTATTCCATCACCGACATCATAAGGATTATTATTAGTCCACTGTTGGACTTGTTTGAGCCTCACTTTATTAAATAAACACAATCAACATTACGGTGCATCTACCAGGAGAACATAAGAGGCGAAATAAGTACGACCCCTAACACGCGGATCCCTAAAGCCAGTGTTACCAGCAGTAGTTTCCAAAAAAGTACGTCTGGGCTCTTAAAATAGTACGAAAATGGCTAAAAAGTTACGATTTCTTCTTATTATCTTCTATATTTTATCGACTTTGGGGGGGGGGGATGATTTTTAGTCAATTAATGACGTTATTTTGTTGCCGGTGGCAAAATCAACCCTTCCTTCCCATTATTTTTGGTGAAATTGTGAATTTGAAAGGTGAAGTGACTACCCCTCAGCTAAATTCAGCATTTTGTAAAAACGTACTAAATAGTACGATGTGGAGCAAAGTACGCTTAAGGTACGACAGTCGGCCAAATAGTACGTAAATCGTACTAAAAGGTACGATCTGGCAACGCTGCCTAAAGCGCTGCCTGCTGCCACGCCTCCCGCCTCGCCTCCCGCCCCCCGCCGCCCCGTGCGCCGCGCCGAACATGTGTTGACACGCCGGAGTTTTTGGCAGTGTGCATGCTGCACTTGGGTGTGTCGTTTGATTGAACCGCTGACGCCGACAGCGTGGCTTCTTGTGTTACCTATTTTCGAGTCGTGTTCGTTTATTCGGTTTTTAGCTTTTCGCGTGATCGGTGTGATTGTTTGTTGCGTTGTATGTATAGGATACCTAAGTACTGTGAAAATAACTGTGATAAGACTGTAAACGATATGAATGAATGAATGATTTATTGCTTCAGGTACCAATATTAACGTAGTCTTGTTTGTGTACAATGTTCAACAGTTTAAGTATTGTGATAATCATTATTCTGTGCATGAGTGCAACCAAGCAGTAGGCCAAAGACCATGTTACCTACCTACTTACGTATTGCATAGCAACCAGTGCATGCTGCCTGTAGTGTTGTGTATCTGTGTGTATGAGTGTATTTACCTATCGGTCATCGAGCCACAAGAAAGCAAGAAAGTGTGGTTAACTGCGCTGGCACCTGACACTGTTTGTTTCCATAAAATATCGTTTAAAAGGTACGTACCTACATGCTTTAAAGGTCTAGGTGCTAGCTAGACTAGGAGACGCTACTTACCACCAAATAGTGACGTTAGAAGCGCAACCGCCGCGCTCGGTTCTTTTCCGACGGGAAATAGGTAGAAAAGACAACGCTTTTATCTTTTCATAAAAACATGTAGGTATTTAGTGGAACCTGTCTGTAATGTGTTTCACCAAAACTAGATTCATAAGTGGTTCCCTAGGTACGTAGGTACTTAGATGAGGGAACCGTGTTAGTAGGTACCTAGTACTTACCTATCTGTGTAGAGCCATTTTGTCAATTGAACGAATCCCGTTTTAGTGTAGTAGATATCTACTTTAGTACGTAGCTGACTATGTTTATTTTTATTTAGTTTAAGTACCTGCGGCAGTCCACACCGCGGGTCCGGCTGTCTTCCAGACTGATTAACATGTTTTGTTTTTTATTTACGTAGGCCTAACCTACTTAGATACTGTTTTTAGGCCTTTAGTTAATAAGTACCTAAGTATTATGATTTTAATTCTTATTTTACTTTTGTTGTGCTGGGGTGGTTTGTTCTGTTAGGTACCTACCTAGTAGAAATCATCTCGGTGTTAATGACCTGGTTTTGCTCTCGCGCACGAGGGCCTGGGGTCCGCCTTGACCATGATCCAGGATTTCGCATTTCTGGTCATTACGTCTGACAGTCCTGAATCCTGCCTGACCCTGCTACCAGGGGAACCTGATTACCTGACCAGATTAAAATCATGGTTAGACATTCAGTCGCCTAAATGTGCAGGTTTCATCACGATGTTTTCCGTCAGAAAAGGTCACTGGTACGTGGCGGCAGCGGGTGTCGAACCCGGTACCTCTCGCGTACGACTCGGATACCGTAACCTTAGGCCACCGACGACGCTCCGACTATTTAAGCATACCTACCTATTGAAAATAATTAGTGTAGGTAAGTCCCTAGTTAATTTGGTAGAGATTATTCATGGAGATAAGTAGGTAACATTTAAATCGGAGCCTGGTAGCAAGATGTAGGATGTTCGTTTGTTTTGTTATGAATGGCGCGAGGTTATTAAACTCTTCTTTATGGTGTGTACACACTCAACTTACGCCAACGAAGCGTTGTCGGCCGATTTGGATTTCTAAGGTCCAATAGGTAATTGCATTTCGTGGTCAAGCAAACGATCTTTGGGAGTTTTGGGAACCTATTCGGGCTCGTAATCGCACGTTTGTTCGTTGGCCTCCGTTATCCGCCCAAGCTGCGTTTGGTCGATTGCTTCTATCCGTTTGATGTTACCGCCACGCTTTTTTCATAGGGGTCGCACGCGGTTATTGAACTTCTCCTTCTAGGATCATCAACTTGAAATAGAGCTGCGCATCAACGTAGTCGATATGGTTATTTTTCTTTAAAAACGAAGATTTTTTATAAAAATTAAAATTCAATGTCTGGATAATATGAAGTCGCCAGTGTACTCTTTGCAAGCTATACTTTAACACCCTTTCGGCTTTATACATGTATTATGAAACACCCTGTATATTGGCGTGAAAAATACCTACTTTGCTAAAGAACAGCAGTCATAAAATATGTTCATTGGGGATAAGGCTTGGGCTCTACCAACATTACATGCCAATCTCAACTGTCGTGGCCGCCTTGCTGTCTGACGAACGAGGCTCTGGGGAATTGACCACCCCACCAAACAAACCAAAACACCGCAATAAAATGAAAATGAACGAGATCCGTTGCATAAGCCGGGATTAACCGCTGGTTAGAAAGGTTTATATCGTATATTAATTGTTTAAGTTCAACAATAAAGGACTTTATTTCATTATGGGTACAGTATTACATAAGCGGCCTGACTTGCGCCTCATATAGCTGTAAGCGATGTGCCTGTTTCAAATACCATCTCGACCTACCAAGGACCTCCAACTTTTTGAAGGCCAACTAGGCTTTATTCTCCAGTTGACCGCGAAATTGAACGTCACTCCCTAGAATTCCGATATCTGTCTTGGTAGAAAGGAGAGTGTTTAAAAATAGGGGAGACATGACAAAGGAATGTTTTTCGCGGTAAAAGCGCATAATTGTGTCTTTGACGACCTGAGTATTGATACTCAATTAATATCTAAAGGTGACAATTTCAATTCTATTATTAATTCTATTGACTGTGATACTATTTAATTATTGATGTAAATACTCAATATATATGCATTGTTAGTTAGGACATAATGTATACCTAGGTACTGAATATTGGACAATGTATGAACAATACTAATAAAGAAATATGAATATGAAATATGAATATGAATATGAAGTGGTTCAGTTTGTTAAAATTACCGGTCTGCCACGCAGAGGTCCCGGGTTCGATTCCCGGCCAGGCAGAAATTTAAATGAATTTTATTTCTGATACGGGTCTGGGTTCTGGCACTAATTACACAAGCTTTGTTTACTTTGGGGCTAGATGGTGCTGTGTGAATTTTCAAAGCATAGTCCCTTTATGAGCGGAGTCGGCCCTTGATGTGACTTGCGTAGACACGCTGGCTCCATCCCACCTCTGCCCGTGCAGACACGGCATCATCAGCGGCAGAAGACCTCAAGCGCAAATATGGATGTCTTGACCAGGGATACTTATTTGCGCCATTTATGGGTGGAGACGATGGGTTTCTGGGGTTCGTAAGATATTTTAGGACGGATGGAGAAGACCGGTATCCCACGGGCTGGCGCGTTCTTTGCGCAAAGATTAAGTCTAGCCATTTAAAGAGGTAACGCAGCCAGCATCCTGGGTACACTCGAGTAATTTCTGTTGCTGCATAAAGGATATCAAGCGGCGTGATAATCACTTGACTACTATCACATTTATTTATTTTCTCCAACCAATAAAAATACATTTACAAACAAACTTTATAGATTGGCGTGATAACAGTTCATCCATCAACGAATGTTTTCGAGTATGTAATTGGAACATAATTAAAGTAGTGTAAATAAAATCGTATTTCGTAACGACCTATGAGCATAGCGTAGTAAATACCTATTGTAATATTTGCTTTACATTGTATAATAAGCTTTTATTATATTTATCAATTATATTATTATGAAAATAATATCATAGACCCAAGTCAACCTCATCGGCTGGCGTACTAGTGCTCACAGACGGCTGAAGCTTTGGCGAATCGGTTTTTCCTAAATGCCGCACAGCACAGATGGTAGATGGTAGTCGCCGTATTTAAAAATCATTAAATAATGAGGTCCATTGGGAAAGCAACCAGAGCTAGCACGTAGCCGTATGATGACGAAGACAAGTAGGAAAGTGGAAACTGACAGGCTGAAGCCGGAATTGATGATGATGAATAAGGAGCGGTAGACAACAAAAGTTCTTTAAATATATTTTTATCTATGATCCCTGATGTTTACAGTAGCAATAAAGTTTGAGTTGGGGATTATGCATGCAATGACTTTGTGTCCCGTAAAGGTTGAGCCGGCTGGGTAATGTAACGAGTGTCCACTTATATTTAGTTTTGCGAATCGTAGCTTCAAATTCGCCATTACCAGGTAAAGTTCGAATTACTATCATGAAATCTCTGTGTTCGTCTTTCTTTCTACTCTCCCATGTTATCTCATTCGCTTCCACGATATCGGATAATGTCAACTTTTCGCATTGAGTATGAATTTTCAATAATTCATTCAACACTTTTGTCAGTGTTTGTGCTGCCGTCATAATTACTTTAACAGTAATTGACATTTTAATATTAGAATGGCACGTACACCAATGGTCAGATATTTCAGCCATTTCACATGTTCGATTTGGTGGAATTGGGAGGAACAGACTAATTTCTCTTTGCGCTCCATAGCTTCCTTTGCTTCTTGAAAATATCGCGTCGTCTATTATATTTTCCATATTCGCGAGATCTACCATCATACCATGTACGTCAAATGGCGTTGTAAGTCGACGACTATTAACCTTAAGATTATTGTAAGCTTCCTTATATTGTATTCCAAAGGATGGTGGGGTTAATACAAATACAAAAGGTAGTCGCTCTTCAAGACGACCCTGTTTGGTGGAACGTATTTCACCCCACCTCATACCGTGGTCACTGAGTATAATAAGTACAGTTTCATCCAAATATTTGGATATTTCCAATCTGCTGAGTAATTCTACGTAGAGGGTATCCATAGCCATTGGGTAATTGATGTCATCATGAGTCATAGTCATTTCCCAAAAAAATCCAAAGAGACGATTAGGTTGAAGTGTTTTGGCCAAACTTTCGAAGTAATCTAATTGAATTTTATAAAAATATTTGTCGAGCATACATATTTGATGAGATGGTGGTTCGTTAATAAATGTATGAATGTAGTGATCTGTTGGGGCTCGTATAAATCCAGCTTGTACGTAACTAAATGTACCCAATGACGAGCTATCTTCACAAAATGCTGTATAATATCCAAGGTCCTTGAACAAGTTCCAAACAAATGAACAGGAATCGTAGTGGGAGTGTGAGAAAGGATGACATATTCTCTTTATTTCTGTGGTGTTATAACCCATTAGTATAGGAATATTATTTGGAAACGAGTTATCTCCAACCTTGTTATACCCCAATAATTCAACAGCACCGTTTTTCTGTAAGAATAAAATCATTTTTAGCATGGTTTTGTGCAAATTTATTCTTGAAACTGCGTCGATTCCTAATATTACCACATTATATGCCGAGTTATCACTTTTAGCTGGCTTTTCAATAACTTTGGGAACTAAAAATAAGAAGAACTGAACATATATATCGATGCCCACATATGAACATGTCACCTTTACAAATTCGTCTTTAGCTTCAATTACGTCGACAAAATCAATACATTCATTATACTTTACTCGTTCATCAGCTGATGAAGAATATACATTGGAAACCGCTTTTGGTCGATAAAATGAGTAGTAACAGCATATAAACTTTTGCTTCTCAGTTATATTGTGGTATTCCAAGTTGTCTGTCCATTTACGTTGACGTTTTTCATTATTTATCAGCAAAGCATGCTTTGCGTCGGACAAGGTTTCATATCTCTTGGATAATACACAAATGGTTGTACTTCTTCAGACAATGGCTTCATACCTGGTATCGTGCATCCTTCTGTTTGGATAGCGAAACTCTCTTCCTTTTTTTCAAAATGTTGTTTGTACCACATCGGCGGCGTAGGCGCCTCGATAAAGTTCTAACACTACAAAAAAATATCAACAATATAAATGGATGCCTCTGGTATTGTGATGGAGCAGCAAGTGGATTCAACTGAGTTTCTTATAAATTAGAAAACTTATTATCTCTTTCAACCATGTTTCCTTGTAGTAGTATTAGGTTCTTTTTGAATGCACTGCTCTTCAAATTTTAAATTTATCCCAGTTATTTGTGAATTAAGTCTTTGTTCCAGCGTCACTGGAACTAAGTAAATAATAAACATTAACAATTTGTAGTGCTTTGTAAATATTATCAAAAATTTACCGCGGTGGAGAGCGTGAAATATTTGGTTAGCAACGGGGTTAGCTAATCTACGTTCTAAATTACAGATATTGTTGCCAATTTCTTTTACAATGGCTTATACTCACTCTACTCGTACTACTTAAAACTACTTAAAAAAATACGTGTGGCACTCGGGGACTGCCGCGGTATAGCTATTGCATAGCATTTTTTATCAACTTATGCAACGATGCACGGCTTTCAACGCCGCACCGCTGTGCCGGTCGAAGTGGGGGGTGTTAGGTTTTTTTCGTTACGGAATTTCTTGATTCGGTCGCCGCGCTCAAAGCCCGCGATAAAAGCTATGCAATAGCTTAAAAAATATTTAATGTTACAGTGTACACGCACAGTGCAGTAAGGGGGCATTTCCGTCACCGCACGAGATCTGGCTGCTCCCTAATAAAATATTCTGTCTTTATCCTGACTTAATGAAAGTGTGTATTAATAAGAGCATCGGTGGCAGAGTGATTTAGTTATCCGACTCGTAAGCGAGAGGCACCGTATTCGAATCCCATTGCGGCCATGTACAAATGTCTCTTATCTGAGTTATGTACATTAGTTAAATGCTAATCAATGCTCTGATATTACGATGAAACCTACACATTCAGGCAACTGATGTGTTACCATGATTCAATCTGGTCTGGTTTCTCTGATATCAGGGTCGCGGAAGTCAGATAGCAGTCGCTCCGCTATAATTATTTGATCTGCCAAATACGAGATCATGGCCAAGGAACCGTAACAGCATCGGTTAGCATGCAACTAATGTACATAACTTAAAAAAGAGTCATTGGCACATGGCTGCAGTGGGATTCGAACTCCATACCTCTCGCTTACGAGTCGGATATCATAACAACTATGCCACCGACGCTCAATCTGTTCCAAACAGTAGATATTAATCAATAATTTAGCCTCCACAGCAACAATGCGTTTCGGGACGTGAACAATGTAAGTTTATATTAATAACGAGTATTTCCTCCTCCAGTTTCAGACGTTCTAATACTGAAATTTTTAGTAGTAGTTAGTATAAAGCCATTGTTAAAGAAATTGCCAACAAAATCTGTAATTTAGAACATAGATTAGTTAATACTGTTGCTAACCAAATATTTCACGCTCTCCACCGCGGTAAATTTATGATAATATTTACAAACCACTAAATATGGTTATGTTTTTCATATACTTAGTTCAATTGACGTGGAATAAAAACGAATTTCAAAAATATATGAGCTAAATATAAAATCTACAAAGCAGTGCATTCAAAAATAACCCTATACTAAAACAAAAAAACATGGTTGAGAGAGGCAATAAGCTTTCTAATTTAAAAAAAACTCAGTTTAATTTGCTTGCTGTTCCATCACAATACAAGAGGCACCCATTTCTGTTCTTGATATTTTTTTGTGGTATTACCATTTTACTATTTTTCGGCAACATGAAGAATTTTATCAAGGCACCTACAAAGCCGATGTGGTACAAACAACATTTTGCTAAAAAGGAAGAAAGTTTCGCTATCCGAACAGAAGGATGCACGATACCAGGCATGAAGCCATTGTCTGAAGAAGTGAAACCATTTGTGTATTATCCAAGAGATATGAAACCATGTCTCCACGCAAAACATCCTTTGCTGATAAATAATAAAACTCATATTTGGACAGACAACTTGGAACACCACAATGTAACTGAGAAGAAAAAGTTTAAATGCTGTTACTACTCATTTTATCGACCAAAAGCGGTTTCCAATGTATATTCTTCATCAGCTGATGAACGGGTGAAGTATAATGATTGTATTAATTTTGTCGACATAATCGAAGCTAAAGACGAATTTGTAAAGGTGACATGTTCATATGTGGGCATCGATATATATGTTCAGTTCTTCTTATTTGTAGTTCCCAAAGTTATTGAAAAGCCAGCTAAAAGTGATAACTCGACATATAATGTGGTAGTATTAGGAATCGACGCAGTTTCAAGACTAAATTTGCACAGAACCATGCCTAAAATGATTTCATTTTTACAGAAAAACGGTGCTGTAGAATTAATGGGGTATAACAAGGTTGGAGATAACTCTTTCCCAAATATTGTTCCTATACTAATGGGTTATAATACCACAGAAATAAAAAGAATATGTCATCCCTTCTCACACTCCCACTACGATTCCTGTCCATTTATTTGGAATTTGTTCAAGGACCTTGGATATTATACAGCATTTTGTGAAGATAGCTCATTTATGGGTACATTTAGTTACGCACAAGCTGGATTTATACGGACGCCAACAGATTACTATATTCATACATTTATACACGAACCACGGAGAATGCTAGACCGTGATCCTGGTTTTACTCATCAAATATGTATGCACGACAAATATTTTTATAAAGTTCAATTAGATTACTTCGAAACTCTGGCCAAATTACTTCAACCTAATCGGTTCTTTGGATTTTTTTGGGAAGTGACTATGACCCATGATGACATTAATTACCCAATGGCTATGGATACCCACTACGTAGAATTACTCAGCAAATTGGAAAAATCCAAATATTTAGATGAAACCGTGCTAATTATACTCAGTGACCATGGTATGAGGTGGGGTGAAATACGTTCCACCAAACAGGGTCGTCTTGAAGAGCGACTCCCTTTTGTATTTGTATTAACCCCACCATCATTTCGAATACAATACAAGGAAGCTTACAATAATCTTAAGCTGAATGGTCGTCGACTTACAACGCCATTTGATGTACATGGTATGATGGTAGATCTCGCGAATATGGAAAATATAAAAGACGACGCGATAATATCAAGAAGCAAAGAAAGCTATGGAGCTCAAAGAGAAATTAGTCTGTTCCTTCCAATTCCCCCAAATCGAACATGTGAAATGGCTGAAATTTCTGACCATTGGTGTACATGCCATTCTAATATTAAAATGTCAACTACTGATAATATAATTATGACAGCAGCACAAACACTAACAAAAGTGTTGAATGAAATATTGAAAATTCATACACAATGCGAAAAGTTGGTATTATCCGATATTGTGGAAGCGAATGAGATAACATGGGAGAGTAGAAAGAAAGACGAACACAGAGATTTCATGATAGTAATTCGAACTTTACCTGGTAATGGCGAATTTGAGGCTACGATTCGCAAGAATAAAGATAAGTGGATACTCGTCACGTTACCCAGCAGGCTCAATCTTTACGGGACACAAAGTCACTGCATGCATAATCCCCAACTCAAACTTTATTGCTACTGTAAAAATCAGGGATCATAGACCAAAAGAAATAAATTTAATTCGTTTTTGTTGTCTACCGCTCCTTGCTCATCATCGTCAGTCCCGACTTCTGCCAGTGTCTACTTTCCTACCGGTCTTCGTCATCATACGGCGACGCGCTATCTCTAGTTGCAGTCCCACTGGACCTTATTTTTCAATGCTTTTTAATTTCTGCGATTACCATCTACCATCCGATCCGCACAACCCGTTAGGAAATAACCGATTCGCCAAAGCTTCGGTCGTCTGTGATCGGTCAGCAGATGAGGTTGACTTGGGCCTATCATATTATTTTCATAATTATGTAATTGGTCAATGAAAGGTATATACTTAAGTCATTACGAAATATGATTTTATTTACACTCTTTTAATAATGTTCCAATAACTTACTCGAAAACAGTCGTTAATGTATGAACTTTTTTCACACCAATATACCTATAAAAATTATTTGTGAATGTTTGTTTCTTTTTCGAAGCAAATACAAAAATAAATGTGAAAATAGTGAAGTGAATTTTACGCCGCTTGATATCCTCGAAGCGACAACAGAAATGAGATGCAGATTAATTCTCGGAAAGTTGAAAAAAATATAAATACGACATTTTAACATGAAAATATGAGTGTAAATAAAATTGTGTATGCAACTGCATATAATTAGGAATAAAAAAACTCCTGTCAAACTATTATCACACTTGGCTATTATCAAACCTTAATTTTAACACCCCCTTTTATAAGTATATAGCAGTTTATATACTCTACATAAAGCAGTTTATATACTCTACATAATTTATTGCGCAAAGTTTCATAACATAGCGCTACTATCACAGAGATTTTACTTTACGTCACTGACAATAACTCTCAACGTAGAAATAAACCACCTCTTTGTCACCTTTTACTGCAAGAAAATGAACCTTTACCCTTGGGACAAATTTTTAGGTTTCAACATCCAATATAATGAAACAAAACGAACGTAGGTACGAATAAACAACAGAAGTAACGATCGACTTTCATGCAGCAACTACAAGAACTTGTAGCCTCCTCAAAATCGTTTAGTATGTATCCACTGAATCAATAACCCAGCCGTCCGATTTTGTTTCATACATTGAACACGCGCGGATTGAAGTAAATCCGTAGATTGAAGTCGAACACGCGAGAAGGATATTGAAGTACACGCGCGAAATAAGATAACTTTGTGTTTGGCGACCGCTGAAAGGAAAATTCACAAAGAATAAATAGCAAGTAAGGGGACGCTACAAGCGTGAAGAAACACATCATTTCCCAATTATGGGAAACTCACTTGTGTTAACTAAAACAAATATGTATCAAATATTTATCATCATCGTCTTGACGTTAATGTCCTGGCTGTGCTCTTGCGTACGAGGGCCCGTGGTCCGTCTCGACCATGACCAGGATTTGGCACAATACATGGCTGCAATGGGATTCGAACTCGGTACATCTCGCTTATGAGTCGGATACCTTAACCACTCGGCCACCGGCGCTCCGCAAATAGATTATTTTATTTAAGCCGTTTGGGAATAGCCGATACGCTAGAGTCTCGTCCGTCTGTCAGCAGCAGATGAGGTTGGCCTGGACCTCTGATACCTGTGGTGGTGGGGGCCCGTAATCCCCTAATATAGATGCTTACATCCACAGGTATATAATGGATTTGTTTAATGAATTCATATAAATTCTTGTTGTTGATTTGTATGTATAAATCGCACACAGTCATTCTGTTCAAGATTGAATGATAATGAAAAATTTTCCCAATTTGCTGACTAACCGAGTACTTAGAATTTAAAGGAGTAGTGTTCTATAACTATTCTATTACACTTTAAAGACACATCCTCCTAATTAGTAACTAAATTAAAGAACTTTCTCAAAGTTTATCAAGTCGGTTCTACTCAGTATTCCTGCTACGGTACGAAGTCGGCCTTTGCAAAGAGATTATCCCTTAATACACACATTTAGAACAAAACTTTTTGTGGTATTATATCCAACTTTGTATAGGCATCAGTTGGAGCTTATGATTTAATTTTCATCTTTCCTTTCAAAGCCTTTTCGAATAAAGAAGAAGGGTTCAGAGGTTACGGTATTTCGATGTAACTTATTGACCAAATTACTTTATTACAATAGAAATCGATTCTGTGTTCGTAAATAACCATACAATTTTATAAAGTGTACTTCATAACTAAAACAAGGTATTGATTCGGCTCTTAAGCGGCTTCATTTGCATAAAATTCGTTAAGTATATAGGTATGATACAGAAAATGTACAATATTAGTGAAATAATGTGAGTGTTGTATCAATATTGTGTAGAATCGCGAATCGGTAGAACAACGATTGTGTATTTAACATCGAAAAATTCGTGTAAATCGCGAAAAGATATTCTTCACTTCTTGCAGCGATAATTATTAAATAAGATGGCTTGCACATAACCGCATCATTCGTTACTTAAGCCACAAGCCTTAGGTACCTAATAAAGTATCGGTGAAGCAGTGCGGCCGATGATGTGGGCGACACACGCTCGCGTAGTTAATAGTTGATGAGGCATCATGGTACGGAAACCTACTAACGTAATATATTTTTAAGTATCGGATACATCCGATCTATCACTAGCCGACACCACCCAGAGATTTCCAGTATTCACGTGACAATTATGCGTGAAAATACGTCGCAATAGTTAAATCGTCGAAAATAATATCGGACTAGGTCGTAAATAGCGTCGGTGGCCGAGCGGTTAGGGTAACCGACTCGTAACCGAGAGGTACCGAGTTCGAACCCCGCTGCGGCCATATACCAATGACTCTTTTCTGAGTTATGTACATTAGTTGAATCCACTAACCTGTGGTCTTATGGTGAGGGAAAACATCGTGATGAAACAAGTACATTCAGTAGACTGAATGTGTAACCATGATTTAATCTAGTAAGGTTTCCTTGGTAGAAGGGTCAGATAACAATCGCTCCACTGTAATTACCTGACCTGCCAAATCCTGGATCATGGTCAAGGCGGATCCCGGGCCTCATACGCGAAAGCACAACCGGGATTTTAACGCCAAGATAATCATCATTTATTACTTGTAAATAGGTACACGGTAAGAAACCCGGAGAAAACGTCTTAAAGGTTTTTTTGACATTGAAAATGTTATTTCAGTAGCGGCCCTATTTCCAGCGAAAGTGAGACTTCGACCTAGTGTCGTGAGTTCTAGGGCTACGTTAATGATTAGGTTGTCAGAAGACGTGTATTGATGAGGGCTACAAGATAGTGAAAAAGATTTTTGAGAAAATTACCTAAAACCGGTAAAAATAGTTGTTATTAAGGGGCTTTAAAAGGGGCACTTTTAAACGTATTTTTAATACATACTTTTAAATATTTATATTTTTAAATTATAGACTTACCATCTAGAGTGCTTTTCAATTTTTTTTAATATGTTATTAAAATATATGTTTTAAATCGGTGTCTTACGATATGATTTTACTCATTCGGTAAAACACACATACATGTTAAAATAAGTTTTTCAATTACTTATGTATTATAATTATGTACTTACCTACACACACAAATTACCTATTGTACATAAATTAAAAAAAATATATTAAAGTGCTTTTTTGTGAGGTCTATGAATTTTATTCTGCGTGGTGACAATCGAGCAGACATACTTATGGTAAGCAGTAACTACAGTAGCTCATAATAGCTATGATTCATGCATTTAGGTCGCAGGCAAGAAAGGTGCATTGTCACGGTGAGGACTTAGATTGTAATTGCGCTGGCTACCTTAGCAAACCGGAACACAACAACGTAGTAAACATTGTTGCTTGGCGGCAGAAATATATGAGGCGGACTCCTCAGGCTTGCAAGAGCTGCTAAGCTACAAATAATAGTAACTTCGACGTGGTACTGTTGTTTCAGGATGTGGAATAAACAGTAATCTGTATTATTTCAGATTATTTGTTGTCTGAAATCACTTAAGTTATTGTACTACAAAATGATTGAAATACACAAATGTACTTTATCAGAATAAAATTAATGAGGAATGGAAAGCGCGTTTTCATTGAGATCTGAAAAACAATGGTTCGGAATATAAAATAATTTTCACAATTTCATATGCAAAAATAAGGGTTTATATCATGTCCATCAAATTCAACGTGTTAATAAAAGAGTGAAGCTAATAAAAATAAAAATAAAACCTCTCGTTGGCCTGAATGTAAATCGTAAGAACCGTTCATAGTCAATTTCGGGCCAATATTTTTATTCAACTTGCCTATTTATATTCAAGGGGAAATTTCTTTGAATGGATAAATGGATAAAAAGGGTTCTTCCCGCATTAGATTGGGGTCTGAAGAATAAAGACAAGTCATGCATGAACTGACGTGTTTTTCGGGGGAAAGTAGGAAGTATATGGAAATACACGATGTGTGCTCGAAAAATACCTTCTATGTTTAATAATGTTAGATTTCTAACTTTGCATCTTTAGAACACTAAACCACGTTACGATGGTACCACGATGTTGGTTCTTGCTTCGGTTCCGATTCCGATATTATGTCAGAACTTTCAATTGTTATTTTTGTTACACTTCCGGTTTCGACTTCGGTTACGATACTATAAAATCTGAAATTTTAATCGGAGGTCTACCAAAAATTAAAGGGCGGCGGCCGGCGGACGGGCACTGGTGGCCGCACGCGATCATGAACAAGTTTATAGGTACATACTGCGCTCGCGGGGAACGTCCCACCCTGGGGGACTCCACGTGCTTCCTGTCGATTCATTTACTCTTTCACTGTTATTTATTCATCTCTCTTCTACTTCTGAATCCGGTTCCGATTCCGATAATCCAAATTTGTAAACTCCGATCCCGATTCCGGTTCCGATAAAAGCACTTCCGTTACATCCCTTTTCTAAACATACGTCAAACATCAATGTTCCGATTAAAATGGCAGATTAGGATAAAGCACTAACAAGTTCCACTAACGACTATCAAATATATACAACGAGGGGACATAACCAAACATCTAGGACTTCTTTAGATAAGAGAATTGGTCTGCCTTTCCCAATCATCAAAAAAAGCAATCCGAAAAAAGCATCGTTTTCTATTTAATTTGATCTCGCAATGCTTCTGTCAAACATAAGGAATTCATGAAACTTGCCACGAGGAGTAATGTATTTTAATTTATATTCATCATAAACATGAAGGACATTAAATCATATTATTTTAGATATTTTTTCTTGATATTAAGTACCTTCTGAGACAGTAATGACATTTTAACACCACCCAAAGCCATTTTTTATAGCCAAAGTATCATTTTTTTGACAAAATTGCAACGAAATTTTACAGTTACAACTACTGGATTTCACAAATATGAAAACCACTCATTTATCTCAGCGTGCTTTTCAAGACCTCACTTGGCCTGAACTCAAGAGATTGCAATCCACAAACACAGATAAATTTTTCACCTTCGTTGACAAAAACTTTAATCACAGTCATAATATAACATGATAAAGAAAGTACAGTCGCAAAATATAAGAAAAACAGTGACAGTGCGCTTGCAATAAAATTTCCTGGAAATCGGCAGAAAAGTTTTTAAATATCGCAGAGAGCCCTTGAACCTCCCGGAGAAAGGTAAATAGCGAAACCGAGTTTGCCTTTCGACGACTTTCTAGCTATTGTCCTGAGGTATTGGATACCAAAACTACTATAAATTTGTATTTCTGCCGGTGAGTAAGGTCTCCAGTGCTCCATGGGGTGGATATTTGGGGAACCATGGCTTTGGCAGTGGAGGGGCATTTGCCTCTTTGCCTAGCGATTGACATAAAAATCATCATTTTCAATTTTCCTTTCAGTTGCGTGAGTTGTCTCTGTGATGGCTTAAACAGCTGAACCTTATTTACTTTCTTTGTTGAAACAATAAACTCAAAGTTTCGGACTAGAAAATCTATACTTAATATTAATTTTGTGTTCATACTTGAAGCTGGATAAATTCAACTGCCATGGTCTTAGGTCCGATTACACTAAACTTAGGCGACTCTTAAATAGACACGTTAAGATATTCCTAAGGATTTAGATGTTACAAAATTAAGAGTATGTCATAAAGTTAAAAGTGGCATAGCGAGTTTAGTTTCCACTAAAATTTGGTGTAGGTGCTTCTGTTTCTTGATAGGAATATCTGAAATAAACCTTAGCGATTCCTAAAGTTTAGCGCAATCGAGCCTTAATGAACAAGTGATCAGCACCATATCTTAATAAAGATGCTTCAAGGTAGAATCTCATTCGAGGCCGCCATGCTCTTCTGTACTTATATACTTAGAATTTTTATTCCCGGCAATTCTTACTTGAATAAGCAATAAATGAACAATAAACAATTTGGAGAGTGCCCGAGTGGTTAAGGTATCCGACTCGCAAGCAAGACGTACCGAGTTCGAATTCCACTGCGGACACGGCTCTTTTCTGAGTTATGTACATTAGTTGAATGCTAACCGATGGTCTTACGGTGAGGGAAAACATCGTGATGAAACCTGGTCACACATTCAGTCGCCTGAATATGTAACCATGATCCAATCAGGTCGTGTTCCTCTCATAGCAGGGTAACGAAGGTCACATGGTAGTCGCTCCACTGCAATTATCTGATCTTCCAAATCCTGAATCATGGTCAAGGCAAATCCCGGGCCCTCATGCGAGAGAGCACAACCGGGACATTAACGACAAGATAATGTTTATTTAAATGAACAATTAACAGTTATATATTTGCAGTAAGGCACGTACTTTCACAGCGAAGAAAAATATTGCTAGGAAAATGTCAAGACTTTCGTGAAATACATTAACCACCAACACACTAGACCATCCTGGGATGTCTGGGTACCGTCATAAAACTACCGTAATCAAAGTAATTGAACGTAGAGGTCACATCTATATTTTGTTTCTTTTTTAATGGTGCATATAACGTGTCCAAAAGGGACGCCTATAAGTTGTCAAATACCCGTTTACATTGAGTAATTTGTGTAGAGTTGTGAGAGATTTAGTCTACATTATGGTTCGAGGCTCCATCTATACTCTTTGTCCAATATCTTTGGTCGTAATAGACGTCACTGAAACGTTTACTATGGAGACAAAACAGCGCAGTGCTATTTGACAACGCTTTCCAGGAAACCGCGCTATATTTTCACGGTTAACGTTTTATTTCAGCCGCTATAATACGGCACTGGAATAGGACATAAGTTGCCTAACAACATCATGGTGTTGGTGTTATATGGAAGGGTTGAAACCCGGCACGGCACGGGTTTACGAACTATACGATAATTATCTCGTTGAAACTTTGCAAAAATGTAGCTAGTTTCCCCCTTGCAAGCCTATGGGGTGTAAATTTTTCCTGCTCTCCACGTCCGACCACGCGAAGGCTATTCTCGATGAGTACTTTGGACTATCTGAATATTGTAACACTTTAAATAGCCCTAAATAAAATGAAGCAAGCTATTTCTGGTAGTTAGATCACTTGTGTTTTACCTTTTGTGTCTTTGCATTAGAGGCTCTCAGTGTCAGGCATAAAACGTTACGTCTTGTTTCGTCACGTAAATAATATGTTATGTATTGGATTTTACTTTGGAGTGAAAGCGTTTCGCGGGACAGCGGGACATGTATACTTGTCTTTTAAATTTGTAACTGACCCTAGCTGCACATTTTCGGTTTGTCACCAAGGTTACTATTATTTTTACCTCGATATTTCGAAGCGAGTGAATATAAAGTTTCAAAAACACTGTGCATCGAAATTGTAAATGTCTTAAATATGTAAGTTGTTCGTATACATCGGAGGTCAGATACATCGGTAGTCGCTCTATTATAATTACCTGATCGCCATATCCTGGATCATGGTCAAGGCGGACTTCGGGCCCTCGTGCTCGAGAGCACAACCGGGTCATTAACGCCAAGATGATGATGTTGTATGTTGGTATGTCTAAAGATACCTATTAGTCGAAACGAGATTAGTGCTAAGCGAAAGCCGACCCCACGCAAGAATTTATATTCCGCAATGCGACTCATAAATCTGAGTGAGCGTCCTCTAGCGCTAGTTGTTCTACGTTCCGCGTATACTGGGATTTATTATTACATAGTTTAAGATTTCACATCTAATAAATAACCGTTTTTATGCCCACTTTGCGTTTGCTAAAGAATGTTCTCGGGAAGTCTAGAAAAATGTTCCGCAAGCCGAGTAACCGCACTGGTGTACCGTGGCCATTAGTTAGTGTGCCGGCAAATTTTTGTTTGACAGATACTTAACCACTAATTCGCTTCTCGATTATAAGAAACAAAATACCAAAAAATATTGCTCGAGCTCGCTGGGCTTGCTGGGCTTGTTTACGGTTCCACGTGGCGTTTATTACGTTCACCTCATCTCTTTGAGCCAAATATTTGTAAAATTTCGTGCTCGCTACTGTGGCTCATTTTTCTAATCATTCAAACCGCCCGCGCCGTGTTATCAAACCGGATTTTAAGGGATTTTAACCCCAAAAAAAAGCAGTTTCTGCCGTATTTCTTAGGGATAAGGTGGACAGAGACTACCTACTTCCAATGAGGATATCCCTAACAAATCAGGAGAGAGCTCTCGCTCTATTCTCATAGTGTGTCAAAACTGGAGCCAATTCAGGAGCATACCTTCTTAGTACAATTGCTGGAATGGCTCAGCTAGTTTTGACGAGTTAATCAGGTAATATTGACCGTAATGCTGTCCATCACTAATCCATTATATGTAGTAGATTGTAGATTTCCATAGACCAGAAATTGTGCAGCTGCATTTCCTGTTCCAGGCGTAGAGAAATTGGCACAATTACATATCCAATCATTTAGAGGAGGTTTATGCCAACAGGTTTTATTCCGCGGCTATTGATGAAGCAATTATAAATATGATAGTTTTTTATACGACTTCAATATCTGCTTACCTTGTTGCTTAGCTGCAGATAGCAATATACAATTTTATCCTCTTTCTATCATTGGTTTAAATATAGATAAAGTATAGACTAGACTGTCAAGGGTGTTATTATCGCCAATAAGGGGATCGTGTAAATTACTATACTCGAATAGAGACTACGCAATCAATACTGGGCTTTGAGGTTAACTCGATCATCCAGGCTGTAATCAAATGTGACGTGACATTGGCCTCACGACATAGGAGACAGTTAAATATGCTTGGACAAATTTACAAAGCGCCATCTAGCCCCGAAGTAAGTAAAGCTTGTGTTATGGGTGTAGATAACTGATAAACTACTTTAATAATTTTTAGTATACAGTAAGTATATTATACGTACTACACCCAGACTCGTAACAAAAATTAAAATTGATCATTTCAATTTCTCGGCCGGTAATAGAACCTGGGACCTCTGCGTGGCAACCGGCATGTTTTTTAATTTTTTTTTTATGTCACACAGGTGGCAAACAAGCTTATGGCCTGCCTGATGATAAGCAGTCACCGCAGTCTATGGACGTTTGCAATACCAGGGGCACTACCCACGCTTTGCCGAATCCGTAAAAGCCTTTAACCAACTGAACCCCTCAGGTCGGCATAATTAACTTTTATAAGAGTTTGTAAAAATTTTATGTTTATATCAACAAATCAACATCTTTAACCTATTCTTACTAATTTAAAAAGTTTGCATTTAAAACATTAGTGTATCAAATTAGTATGCCACATTAGTATGCCAAAATAAAATAATAGTGTACCTATGTCTGATTATCACGTTGTCTCTTCTGCACCCCTGTTGGCAGAGATTTATTTTCAGAAACAAATGAATTCCTTACCTATGAAATTGGCGTTTTGTATGGCGAAAATATCGGAAACTGTAATTTTCATATAAGCTAGTTTTTCAATATCTTGGAAATGCGAAATGAAATCTTTGTAGGTATAATCTGACAACATTAAGCTACTGGTCATACCATTTTATTGTGGTAACTACGCTTTTCATAAACTTACATCTAGTTAAAGGGGCAAAACTCTACAACTAAAAAAGGGGTATTTTCAAACTCTTATAAAACTAAAGAAAATATTTTTATTTAATTTTAGGGACTTGGCATCTAAACGTACTCTATTTTCAAAATAAAGTATTAATTTTGTTATGTCCAATTGCAAATATACATGCAAATAAACGCCCATTTCATAGGTTTCCCAATATTCATTTAAAAGCAAAGATTACTGCAAAAAAACTTGATCTTCTTGTAGGTCAGGCGGTACCACTTCAAAGAAGTTGCTTCGATTATATCGAGCACAAATCCGACCCTGTATGGAGTACCGCTGCCACCTCTGGGATGAAACAGTTAAATACTAACTGGCCGCTTTGAATTCGATGGAAAAGCGTGCAAAGAGGATAATTGGTGACATGCAATTGATTAATGCTCCTGCAGAGCCTCGACCATCGGCGTAGGGTTGTGCATCTGTCGGTTTTCTATATGTTACATTTTGGTGAGTGTGTGAAGCAATTGCACGACCTCATTCCACAGTCCCCTTTCCGCCATAGGGAAACGCGGTCCGGGTGGAAGTTTCATCCATAAGTCGTGGATCTTCCAGCTATCAGCACGATTCGCTTTGGTTCAGTCTTTAAAATGCGTATGGCTAAGGAGTGCAACGCCTTGCCTGAAAGTGTGTTTTAGTCAGAACGCTTTCGAGCATAGCTAGAGTGAATAGACTGTTTCAGCGGTTAAACAGGTATGCTACATTTTCGACCGAATCGTCACTTACCACAAGGTGAGCTAGTTACATTCAAAAATTGAATTAAGTTAAGTAATCTCTTGACAAACGTCAAAGTGCTAATGAAAAGTAAAAGGAAAATTAAGCGAGCTCATTACAGTACTTGTGGGCATATATTGTATTGTAGATAATACAATATAATATCTAGATACTACTATACGTGTGTCTCACTAAAGACCCGTACTGACCACAGACTAAACGTCTGAACCTACCTTGGGAATAAACAAACGGAAACAAGTATTTACATTTTGTTTAGGATTGTGCTGTAAAACAAAGACCTCTTCTGGTTTCGACAATTTCGTATCTCTGTCCACGATACAACACAAACACATTGTGTAGGTACTAAAAACTGTAATTCAGCACAGTCACGTCTATCCAATTGTGAAATAAAAACTTATTTATTGATACCTGATATATGATACCCACAAAACTTCATAATATTATTGGATACCTGTTATTGTGCTCAGTAAACTGTTAAATAAATACATAATATTAGGTTCAAATTGTTTCAAGTAAGTTATCGCAATCAACAAAACAAATAATTAAAACACTCCACTCTAATAAGCCCATTACATCGACAGTAACAATCATGTCGAATCCGACATCAAGTGTACAGAAACTCGATATTGGCCGAGTAGGTATCCAATAATCTCGAAACAAACAAATAACTGGGAACAAACTTGAGCGCAAATAAAGCGTTCGTATAATTCCTTCGGCTCCGAGGCACTCCTATCAGGAACCCATCCTCAAGTGACTCCGTTCCATTCGATTTGCCGCGTACAAAACACTTGGCATCAAGTGACGTTGATATAAGTCGTCGCCGCTGGAATTGAAGAAGACAAATACCCTACTTTCTTACTACCCTACTACTACTTTCTTACGGGTAGATCTTGGTACTGCAGTAGGAAAGGGAAGAATGTATAGGCAACAATGTATTACGTGACAAAAGTTAATAATTGTAAATACCAATCGTCTAATTGTTATACTTGATTTTTATGATATTTTTATTTTTAAAGTAGATCGTTTGGTTTGCTGTTATAGTATGTGTCAATTTAGGAAACTACTTATAGGTATTTATTAATTATGTTAAATGTTATTCTGTATAAGACTGTTTATTTCTCATGAATAATGGGAAAAAAGTATTTCTGACTTGACCAAATAAATGCCCCTTGTAGGCAATAAGTAAGGTGGAAACTATATTTTTTTCACTAAAATTTTCAATCATATATTGCGAATATGCCTTTAAATAAAAATAACTATGGTCTACGTTTTTCTATGCAGATTAAGAAATATTTTTTCTTCAATATTGCACACAATTTTTGCTCCATTTTGGCCCATTGATATTTAACAGTAGACGGTGCAATGTTGATCTGTGTTTATTCATCTATTGCTAACAACTTTCGACGGATCCGTCTATACAAACTAACAACTACTCACGGGCCATGGCCTTTGTGCCTCATATAAAAACCGCTGGACAATGTCCCTGCGGTTTTCCAATTCACTCGATGTGGCACATACTATTGGAATGCCCTAACACGAGTTACCCTGGCCTACCGGAGGAGCTGATCACTGATTCATTTAAATTTGTAGCTTGTAATAATTTTGTATTTTTGGCATACGAATAAATAAATAAACACTGTAGTATATTAAAACCAAAAAGAATGGAAAGTTAGCTGCCATGTTTTGTAATGTTCCCAATATACTACGTTGAAAGGCGTAAGGTATTGGAATCCGATGTACCTACGATAGACACTATCATAGATGTATGATAGACACAGGTTTCATAATAATAGCACCCACCAAATGCTCTAAATCCGTTACAAATAAGTTTGAATGAAAAATATTTTTTCATACCAAGCTTTTATCGCAAGTTCTCTACGATCAGTATTTGTCAAGACGAATAAAACGAGCCCAAACCCGATTGGTTTTACTATGTGTGGTTTAGGAGTTCCTATGGCCACCTTCAGGGTATGTTTGTAATGTATGTTGCAATAGAAATTAGCAAAAGTAGAGCAAGTTATCAATAAGTAATATCCACAGACATTTATAAAGGAATCGGTATTATTTAAATAAGTAAATTAATATTGGATGTATTTTTAAAGGTGGAGATATTTAAATTGAAATAAAACAAAGAGTATTTAATGTCAGTGAAATTAACTTTATTGGAAAGATTAGAATATGATTTCGGCAATATGACTGCCGTGACTGCCGCGAAGATGGCCCAATCTGGATATAACATTTTCATAAATTTATCGCAAAAATTGCGGCCGTTTTTCGATAATAACTCAGTCTTAAAAACATCCTTTATGTAGGTTTCTGTGGATAATACTTATTGATAACGTGCTTTACTTTTGATATTTTCTATTTAAACGTACTGTATACACTACAACCTATTGGCATTATTCTCATATTTGTAAGGTTAACGTTTTATGTGGCTTGAAAAATGTAAATAATGGGAATTCTTTTATGCTCATAGTCTGATGGCAAGTATTTCAAGACGCTCCTTAGTTATTTCATTTTAATATTGTTTCACTAATTATTTTACACTTAGCTAAATACCGTACCTATACCTACTTCGTTAAATCATTTGTAACTATATTGAAGATAAATCATAGTTGGATTTACTTAGGAGGCTAAAGGTAAGTTGTGTACCAAAATACCCTTTCAAAATAATTTGGTAATCTAAGAGATGGTAAAACAAAAAGCAATTATTCCGTGGATCCAATAACGAAATTCGCGAATACCGCTTAGAAGTTGGGGCACAAAATAAATTAATTTATTCTTTGCGCACTAACGAACAAAATGTTGTTGGGAGTTCCCTCCTTTCTGGTTAAATAAACAATATTTGCTGGAATTTGATATTCCCATTTGACACAATAATTTACGAATATTATATTACGAGTAGGATTGAACTTTTATTGCTTAGATTATGATTTGTGTAAGTATATAACAATGATAAAAAGACGACTAATGCCCGATTACACTAAACGACTTATAAGTTATCGCCTTAAGATATAGCATTTAGGAGTCACAAAATCGGTGTCATACGTATAACTGACAGCGAGTTTAATTACGATTCCCATGATGATGAGAGATGAGCTCCCAACCATAGTGTGTCCTTTGGACTATGACATGGGATCGTTTAAGAGGTAATTAGAGGTCTCTTTAGAGGGCAACGCATTGGTAGCGCCCCTGGTGTTGCTGATGTCCATAGACGGCGGTAACCACTTTCCATCAGGTGGCCCGCTTGCTAGTTTGTCTGCTGTATAACATAAGGTAGCCAGCGAAATTACAGGCATGAGGCATTTCATCTTAGTACTCACAGTGACAATGCACCTGCGGTTCTGCATTTCTAATTTTATTGATTTATTTTATAAAAAAAATATTTTTATAATTACTGTATTATATTTTTTTCATTTTCAACTTGTATTATGTTTTAAGTATAATTGTACCACATGACTTTTTTGGTGAAATATAAAACTTTATTATTATTATTTTTATTACCTGCAACCTATGTAGATGTTATGAGCGACAGTTACCATTTACCATCAGGTGGGCTATTAGCTCGGTTGTCACTGAATGCATAAAAAAAGATCGGGCATAAATTTCATTCTCCGTAAAACAAATTTTAACGGATTAATTGCGATTTTATATTTAGCGTTTTGTCCCGAAGTTTCTATCACTTTACATGATCACAGGTAGGCCAAGATGACATTTGTTTTTTCAAGTAATAAAGAACACGGTACGGAAGGTACACACGGTCACAGTCCTTAATTTTGCAGGGTCCCATAAGATTGAATTTGCTAATCATCTACCCCATTGAAACTGAGATGATTTTTGCTTAACGATGTTTATTGATTGCCTCCTCGCGACACATCCGTTAAAGGCGGATTTAGGAGGGAGCTATACAGTTGATACTAATCCTTACATAGCATAAAATAAAGTCACTTTCAGATTTGGATGATGTGGTCGGGCGTCATACCAAGGTAGGCGCTCCCGCGCATCCGAAATGGGACTTCATTTTGTACAACATAAGGATTAGTATCAAAAATCTAGCTGCCACCTAAATCGGGCCTGCCGCAGTGTCGTAAGGAGTGTTTAATTTTGAATTTCTGGAAACCGCATAAATAGAAGAGAACAACATTTCCATACAGACTCTAGTGGTCCCAAACGAGATCAATTTAGGGAATAAAGCTTTCCACAGCGATCCGTTGGTAATTGAAGACTCTCGGCCATACAATAGTGCTAAAAACAGCCCGCGTAGTTCGTTAGGTGGGAGGCCGCAGACGCCGAGCCCGCTTGACCTAATTAGTGTTGCACCGCTGTCACTGATGAGGATTCCCGCCCTTTTGTCTTTTCGTAATGTTTAATTTTTAAAAATTCGAAGTATGGAACGAGAACTGCGGGAGGACGGCGCGCGAAGGTTTGCAGTGCGCTTTGGAATGCGTTGTCGTACCTAGTAATAATAAAACTAACCTGTGCTAAATATCTTTTGTGATCTGTAGGTTTAGAAGAAAAAATAATGTTGACGATCTGCAAAATACTAACGAGTTGGACTAGCGCTCTCTACCTAAATACAACAAAAATTCAAACTGGATATTTTTTTAATTCCCGGCGTGAATATATATTTAAAGAAAATTTTTGAATGTAGAGGATGCGGAGAGGAGTCAGCTTGTTGCATTTGGTCACCTCATCATCATCGCCTTCTGCCAGTGTCCGTTTTTCTAGGAGAAAAGCTTTCAAGTTTACTGAAAGCACTTCCTATAGAAATTGCCATGAAAAATTTGTGGTGAATTGACTTTTTACGTGCGGCGACTTAAATTTGACCAGCTCAATCCGTTAGCGAAAAGCCACTTCGCTAGACCCTCGTCCATCTGTCAGCATGTGCAGGTGAGGATGGCTATTGACCTAGAGGATGAGGGCCATGCTAAGCCCCCCAAACCCCCAAGCTTGTAGCATTCGGGACCTAGTTTAGATACTTTGTGATACAACTCTGCATTGTAGTGGCGTAAAATATATTTAAATTGGCGTCAATGTCTAGGTTGTACCCTCGCGCGCGATGTTCCAGAGTTCCGTGGCCCTGTTAACAGGAGAACTTGACTACATTGGATTACTACTAATATAATTCGGGCAGAAACGATGATTTCCCTGACCGAAATAAGCGATGTTCTTATTTCGGTCAGGGAATTCATCGATTGATGATTGATGATTTCCCTGACCAAAATAAGAGCATCGATTAATGTACAACTTTTGTACGTAACTTTGAAAAAGTCTTTGTTTGAAAGTACATGGCGACACTGCGGATCAAACTCGGTTCCTCTCGCGTACGAGACCGACCCGCAAGCTAATACGCCATTGAAAGTCAGAAATTGAAAACAATAAACTGTAATCATAAAAAAGATAGATTAGATATTGGACATCATCTAAATTATTTCAATCAGTAGTCTAAATGTACATCTGAATATCTTTTGTAATTATTTGGTTTAAATTAAACATGGTACGTGATTAGTTTTGTAATTACAAACGTGATTAGTTTTGTCATTTGTAGACACATACAATTACGCCATGTGCCTAACTGGTTTAGACACCTAAAGTTTGTGTAATAGAAAACTAACATCCAGATCTAAACCCAAATTGAAACACACCTAATAGTCTGTACAAACACATCTGTTAAATTAATTTGATAGGTACTGAAATAAAACTCATTAGTTGTAAATTAACGGTACTGAGTGTCAACGTAATGAAAATTGGAAGTTTGGGGAGGCCATTACTAAAACGAGGCATTGATTAGAAGCGTGTTATATAATAGTGTTACCTTCTCTTAATTAGGACAAATATGTCATTATTTTAATGGAGCGTCGCCGCGTCGTTGGCCTAGTGGTAAAGGTATCTGACTCGTAAACTGAAGGTACCGAGTTCCCACTACCGCCATGTAGTTGAACACTAACCGATGCTCTTCCGGTAAGGGAAAACATCATAATGATACCTGCACATTCAGGCGACTGAATTTGTAACCAAGATCCAATATGGTCAGGTTCCTTTAGTAGCAGGGTCACAGAGCTCCGATGTCAGTCGCTCCACTGTAATTACCTGGTCAAGGCGGACCCCAGACACTCATGCGCTAGAGCACAACCGGGACATTAATACCAATACTTATTTTATAGCTAGGGAGGTACACGGACGGACGGTCCGCCTGATGTATAGCGGCCACCGTCGTCCTGGACATCTTCAATCTAAGGGGAGCGAATCTTTTGTATTAATATGTAAAAAGGAAAAGAAAAACGATTCTTCCTCGGTACTAGCACTTAGCTTGAAATAGTTTGGTTAGTGAGTGAGCCATCTCACTTACAACTTTTTGAATGATTTACTTATAAACCCACTAATTTCTAAAAAGTAATTTGGCCTTGTATCATCCCTGTATTTGATCGCTATACAACATAAGTTTTATCCAACTATTTCCAAGTTTTTTTTTGCCCATAGTATTTGGGATTAAATAATTTCAATTCAATATGAAAAAAATTAGTTTGTGTTTCAGTCAATCAAAGGGATTGGTACAATATTCTACTGGCAATCACACGTCACAAAAAAGAGTAAGTTATTTGAAAAATTAAACTCTGTGTCATGCGAGTGTTACCTGATACGTCCCAAAACCTGGTGGGTACTTAGACAAATGAAAGTAAAAAGTTACTCTTTTGGGTAAATAAGGTCGACGGGACAGTATAATAAATAATCCCTGTACTTAGCCCTCGCTGCTTAGTTGCCTGTATTTTGGGAAGACCTTTTAGGGTTCCTCAAATTCTGCTAAAATCTTTATCCTCTCTTTAATTGTAATAACTTATGCCAATTATCTAAGAGAGGTAAGGCATAACGGGATATCCCGTTTGAATTTCCCGACTGGGGAAGTACCTCCACTTTACATAATGCCGTAGCCAAACAATACTCGTAGTTTTTAAATTGTATTGTGCTCCTACCGGTGAGTAGGGTCTTTAGGGCTCCGTGGGGAACCGTGGCTTTGGCAGTGGAGGCGCCTAGCAATTGCCTATTTGATAGCACAACGTGTTTTAGACGTTGGCCACGCATTGGCGATACTGTTATTGTTAACGTCTATAAGAAGCATTGACCACTTTTTTTCAGGTGACCCGCTTGCCTATTTATCTACAGTTTTTATAAGAAATAGAAAAATAGAAATAATTAATTTCCCCATATTCAAATATTCATTTCATACAAACCCGATAATATGTGTAGTGAAAGTGTAGTGAATAATCACGAAAGTCTTAAAACCTATATTTTATTGTTATTACAAATAAGTACATTTGTTTCTCTGCGTATAGCGTATTGATCTCTAACAAACAAAATATTTAAGTTAATTTAAGAAAACCTGTTTTGTTTAGTTACAACAAATTGTATACACTACTCTTTGTTGGTTTTCTCAATAAATAAATAAATAATTAATTTATACCACTCCGATGCGGAAAATGTACAAAAATTAACTACTTTTAGCGTCTGGGATGACAGGGTGGGACTTTGTCAAGCCGGAGGAATCCATCTGGATGGCTACCACCGCCTTACGAATTTCAGCCACCAAGCAACAACGCTTGCATGTGTTCCGGTTTGAAGCATAATTACAAGCAAAAGGTTTATCAGTCAATCAAGTCAGAGGTAAAGGAATCAGTCAGTCAGTGGTAATCGAAGTTTATATATACTAACTAGCAAAAAGCTGTTGCCAAGCTTCCAGCATATGGAGGCTCTAGATCTTTTGCCTCGAAAACATTAATCGCCTTATACGACACCCACGAGTGTAAAGGGTTGATGCTATTCTATTCTGCCGGACACCACAAGGCTAAATCTTTTTGCAGTTGCTTGCTTTTTATCAATTAGGCTGTAGGCTCTTTCGCCACTGAACTATAAAATATTAGAAAAAAAAATTGTATTTCAAGTTAACCCTTTATACATTTTCAGCGTTAAAACATAGGCGTGCGTAGTTAGGAACGGAACCCTCTCCATAAAGCGGCCACGCTTGTCCGCGTCGTCGTACGCGTAGCGGAGAGAGTGTAGAGGAAAAACGCGGGAAAAGTGACTTTGAAATTAGAATGTCCTCTTTCTGTTTAAGTACTGAATCTAATTTATTCGGGGGAGTTGTGGTTGTGGTGGTTTCTCGAATGTGTCGTTGTCGTTTTCACGATACCGAGATGTATTCGAGATACTTAGATTTTTTATCGCTGTTGCTCGTGGCTTTTCTCGCGATTAAAACTTTAAAGGAGCTCCTTTAAAACCTTATACTTCTAACAAATACAAGTATCGGCCATAAATAATGAACATCGGTTAGTTTCGGCTTCGTATTTACTCACACGCAATTGCAACAAAGACGACACTGTACGAACACGAACTAGCCGATGTGCATTATAAATACCGAAATTATAATAATTGTTCCGTCAATCAAGCAAAAATATTGCCTGACTAATATGATGCCATTAATTATCCGAACACATAGAGGGTTTTGTCTCACCTGAACAACGGGAACTACTTAAAGCTAGTAAACATTTAATTTCATACTAAAATTCCAATTTTGTAGTGTGTCAGTGTTTTTTGTTTTATCAGAAATGAGTATGGAGCCTTGCCAACACACTCATTTTATTCTCGACCTAAGAAAAACTGCAATCAAGCAACTCGGTATCTGCAAAACAGATGCTTCAGTTAATCAAGCGCAAGTCCGATGCATGAAGTACTGCTGCCACCGCTGGGATGGTTCAACCAAATACCAATTGAAAACCTTGTCCTCGATTAGGTAGTTGTGTTTAGTCTGGCGGCTAGACTCTAGCCACATTATTTACACTGAGGTTTCCTCAACACCAAAATCCGATAACAATAGAGTATCCTCCGTAGACCAGAACTATCATCAACAACGTCCTAGCACTTATCCCAGCCTCTGCCAGGGTCCGCTTTCCTACTTATTCTTCTGCAATTCGCACGGTCTTCGGCATTCTGGCATCGTAGGCTGTTGACTCTTGCATCCGAGTAAGCAATGTCAATCCATCGTTTCTTGGGTGGCCCATGGGGCTTTTCAGGCACCTATTTCCCATATATCCCTGTCCAATCCTCCAGCTCACTCCAACAGAGAATTATTATGACCTCATAATACAATAACATAATACATGAACAGCTGATGATGACGATTTTTTTTTTTTTTTATTAATAATAGGCCTGCACTTGACTTCAACTCACCCGATGGAAAGCGACGATGAGATAAGATAAGATGGGAAAGAATCGCACTTAGGAATATAGGTACTGGTACATATGGACTAACTCGCTGGCAAACGATAGCAGAACATATGCAAAACTACCAATGAAGTGCTCGCGTGTACCGCAGTAATACTTTACCAAGTCATATGCTATTACTTCGGTAAGCAGGCAAATTTTATTGCTTTGTATCGAACCCAACAAGCATGTCTTTACGTGATCACGTGAAATGTTACCTACCTATTGTTCCAGTATATGTGTGTGTACGTGTGCGTCTGTACTCTGGCGGAATAAGTAGCGAGTGGTTTTGTAGGGAAGGGTATTTTTTTTAAATCACGATAATATCCCTCTCAACACTTGGGCTTGGTTCACGTACCTATGATAGAACGAAATTTGAATGCAGATGAGAAATTAAATTTTCAATAACAGGGACAGTTGTAGCAAATATCTTTTTGCTAAAATGTATATGGATGGACGTTAACTTATTGGCACCAGATATTAATTCTCTAAACAAAGATTCTCTTTCCCTTCTAGGTGCCCCATAGTACCTGAAACGATTTCACCCAATAATAAATGAATCCCAAATCTATACTTCTAAAGCGTTTTGGCCCGCTTATTATAAATCCACTCTCATATCGCCATCACCAAAAAGGTAGTGCCACATTAGAGTGATGTGATGTGACGTACGTGATGCAAAGGACGTCAGGAGAAACGTCAGCTCTTACAGTAAATGTATGAAAAATAGTAATTTAGCAACGCACTTCTCTTACGTGACGTCACTGATTCATGCGTCACGCATCATTCGGCCCACATATATATATATACAGACAGGCCCACGTATGTCACACATGTAGGTCGTGTTACTCTCGTTATATGTCATCAAGTGGCGTAAGTCCAGTGTGGCTTTAATGCAACGTCGTGTCACATCACATAACTCTAATATGACGGCACCTTAATCCGCTTTCACCTATTCGCCCAAAAGCCATCTACATCTTGTCTGACCTTATCCAAATAACGTTGACAAAAATGCTGGGACTACTATCTTTCTTACATATAGCAACCAACACACATGTAGGACGTAACTAAGTTTATACGTTCTTATTTATAAACCACAGTTAACTAAATTTATGTGTTATAAGTAATTTAAAGAGTGTGTATTTAAAGTGTACCTATTGCGCTGGGGAGTACCTTGGCTAAAATGCTTATGATAATTAAATTTCTTTGCGCATTAAAACCGCTAACAGATCACTTTTCCCGGCATGGGAGCTGTATAATACCTATGTATAGTACTAAGCAGACTTCACTTGGATCGAGAAGGCAAAGCATGACTGCGGCCTGACTTAATCATCGACATTAACATCTAGTGTTTGGCCAAGGGCGATTTCAAATTGTTGATATGAACTGTCAAACACTCAATCAAAGTGTATGTTTGAGGGTGCTTCACCAAAATCGGTTTTCATTAAGTTCGTTAATGTTGTTCGCCGGAGCCTTGGATGCTATGCTATATAAATAAGATCAAAATCTTTTAAAAAGCTTTCTCGCTTTTACTAATTGATAATTGGTTGAACTCAAGGCAAAATTAATAAAAATATTGTTAGAAGTCAATTCTCAAACTCATCATTTCTTTATTGATTAATATATTATATATCTCTTTTAATTGTCAAAATGGAAAGAGGTAGGAAAGTAGGAAGGACCAATGACCTCAAACACCTAAATCCGCCTGTGTACCGCCTATTAAGCAGAAAGAAACATCCTGGTTTTGGAGTGACCCTCACTAGAGCTGAACACAATCGCAAATATTTGGGCGTTGATAAAATTTTAGTTAAGTAGTAGTAGGAAAAATACACAACGTCGCTGAAGAAACTACGCAATATAAAAAATATGGAGGTCATTACCCTAGACCAGTGGTTCCCAACCTTTTTTGGACCAGGGAGCACTTTGATTGACCATGATGTACCTAGAAGAAAAATAAATTGTAAAAAATAAATAGAAAACAACTTTCTTGAACTTGAACTTTCATGAACTAAAATCATTTTTTTATTTTCATTCAGACCGTTACGTTCTTGTTGAACATAGTGTACCTGCCTATATTTGTTTAGTTCGCAATCGAAGCAATCCAGTTAACCGCCTGCCATTCGGAATGTTATTGACGAAGTGACTAACAACCAATATCGCAAATGCATTTTTGACTACTCCCGAAGCAAGTTTGGACTCGTTTCCGATGCTGCACTCTAAAAATGTTTCCATTGAGCAGGCTGCGACACGCGAAATGGGTCAGGTCAGCGCGGTAAACGGCCACAATGCTGAGATGAATGATATCGTGCCAGAGAAAACACGTGTGCGAGACAGTGAGACGTGCTCATACTAAGTTATCCGGCTAATCTATGCAGAATTGAATTCGAATTCTGCAAGGGCTTACAACGTATTATTGCGTCAGATAACGTTAGTTGTAATTTTCTAAGCTTCAGGTAGATAATAAATTACGCAAAATGCCTGAGAAAGTCTGAGTAGCTGCGTGCTTACAATTAGGAGCAGTTTTACTGTTCGTTGTACAGTCAGCTGCCGAGTAAATAGACCCCCTAGTAAACATTAATGTATGGTCAGTTCTCTCTGCAGCTGAATGTACTTATATTGCCTAAAACTCAAAAATGATCACAAATTCGTGCCTCATTCCGGTGTCCATCCAATGCGTGTGCGTCGCCTCGGCAATCTTGAAAGCAGTGACCTGATAACCCTTACGCCTTCACCTGCATCTACAGGCACCATATCGGTGATGCCGTAACTGCCCTACTCATGGAGCATGTCAAAATAGTGACAGATACTGCTCGCTCCACCGAAACCAATCCGCCGAAATAATAGTCCTTGACGATTTTTGTGCCCGTCACTCATAATGGCTCGGTTCACAAATGATGCAGATACCTTAATCTGTTCATGAGGTCTGCGGTCTGACACTGATGTTAGTTTTCATTGCAAGTTCCTGACTTGGAAATCGATAGGCCTTGACTGTTGGATCTTGTGCTGACCACCCAAAACTTCAAGGGATTGCAGACCTGAGTATTTGATATTAATTTCAGCTTGATACCTGCACGCGTTCTTGACGGACGGACAACAAATTAATCCTATAAGTGTTCCGTTTTTTCTTTTGAGGTACGGCACCCTAAAAGCAATAGAGTTACAATTTTACAAGGTATAACAGACAGAAGCAAATATAACTTTGTTAAATTAAAGAAATATTTTCGCTTTTCATCTCACACTCTCGGGCTTGCCTAGAGCTTAGAGTAAATAATATACTGCTTACAAAGCCTAGATAGAAGCCACAGGGTAGCGAGTGGCGAAGCCGCCAAACGAGCCGCCAAGAGCGCAAGGCGGCCCGCTGTGAACATTCTCTAACATTCGTTTTACTTCGGTATACCCTAGGCAACTAGATAGTCTCTAGCCCAAGGATGGCAAACCCACGCAACAACACGGTAAAAATATAGAACTTATGCACATTAAGTCATTTTTAAAATCGGTTAAGTAGTTTTTGAGTTTATCCATTACAAATAAACAAACCGACAAACAATCAAATCTCTTCATATATTAAGGTATAGACTGCACGTTGCCAATTAAGGTTCACCATCCCTGCTCTAGGCGCTAAGCGAGTCTGTACAGCCGTTAAATTCCAAGCAACAAACCAGGAAAACAACATTTTCAAGCAACTACTTATCTCTTAAAATAAAATGAAGTAACAATAAATCCTACTGTAATGAAGTAACTTGCCTCAGGTGAGAATATAAATACTATTTTAAACCATCTTAGAAAGACTTTGTCTCTCCCCTGTGCGACAAGAAAAATATTTTTTATTTCAGATACTGTGGGGCGACGAGAAAACAAAGGGAAAAGGAACACAAAGAAATGTTCTTAAGAAAACTTATTCACAAAACAAGAATTACCCTAACAAGTGATCCATTTAAAATGTATTTTACATTCCACAACAGTCTTCAATTTTAAGGACCGAGTTTCCTGGGAAGTTCCCTGCTACAACTTTTCCATTTGGACCGTGGACAACTTCTCACTTAAAATTCTACTTAATCGCGAACAAAACATTCAGTTCCTCGGACGCTGTCGTGCTGTATTTTATTATGAGGAAATTGTTAACTTCCATTTCAAGCCTTTGTTGTAACCGCTTTAATAGGATTAAGGTACAGTACAAGAGTGAGTGCTGGACGAAGAAGGCAGGTACAGTCAGGTGAAGAAAGTATGAACAGCATACATTGATATGTTCGTTTACTCTGCAGCTGACTGTACTTTACATCGTTCACCACTACTGGACGCTTCCTCTAATAACGCATACTGGACACCTGCAGCCTTTCGTAAATTGGGGTTAGGCCTCAAGTCTGTTAATTTACGAATGACTCAATTGAATCTTAATAGGAGGAGAGCCTGCGCTTACCTATCAAAGGTCTCCACCCAAGATCTCATTTACCTCTTTTTTTAAGAGGGATATTAGAAATATACTACGGCACCCGCGGGAGTAACATGGACATGTGGGATTGCCCGATAATGGAACCTAATCACTAAACTCATCTGTGTATCCACAGCCGCTTTTTATCGGAACACCACAGGACCTCATAGATAGTTTGCACTGACCTTATCCCCTCTTCGGCAGATTTGACGGGCATTGCCACTTCAGCCTACAGATTCTGTTCGCTTTATCAAATAACTTCAGATCTGCATTAGCTTACATTAGTATTCAATTTATTCCAAAGAAACAACCGTGTACAACGATATCAACTAACTGAAATCTGATACCTTATAAAGACGTGTAACATGCACTCCAATTTAACCTGTAAACATCTCGAGGGACCAAACGAAAATAACGCGGTGTTACAAATTCTTTTTTATTTATAACTGCGCTATTTGTGACCTAGAGCGGTGCCCAAGGGCGCGGCTCGACGGCAGCCGTATATCACCGTTCCCGCTTTTAATCTCGCAAGCCCTATTTATTCACATTTATTCCAAAGATATTTTCCCACCGGAAATTCCTTCTTGGAATTCGTAGCTACCCGCGGCCAATTTGGTACCTACTCAGTTCTAAGCTATGCGGCGTTTATCATACCTATTTCTTAAAGATACCAGATGATAGAATACGCGTTTCCAATTCGCATTTTTGCGAAAATATCAAAGTAAATATGTTGATCCGCTGTCTTTTATAAGCAAAGGAAATTAATTTGTCAAATCTTTAGATTTTATTATAAAAACATGAATAACTGTCTTATATAAATTGATGTATAATTTATCTCCGTTTACAGAGAAGAACCCACAACAGACCTTTGAAATGGAATTATAGGTCAAATCATATTAAAGCAAATTACTTTCTTTGTGACATGAACATCACAGGCAACCTGGAATAATTCTGTATTAGATGTTTTCAAATGAAGTGAAATAAAGAGATAACTGAATAAAAATTGCGCTGAATAAAATTTGTCGCGGCCCGTCACGGCTTGCGTGGGCCCGAGCATTTCTCATTTCTATATTTTTTCCCGTCTCTTTGAACTCTCGTCGCTTTACTTGCTTCATTGGCTCCTAGGCATTTTCCCTTTTAACTCAATCTATTTCCTTTTGTATTTGTTTGTGTGTTCCCATATTGAGTTTTGTTTCCATGAACATTTTGAGCGATATCTCCTTGGGATTTGGAAATGAATATAGATGCGTGGGCGCCGTAGGTTCTCCTACGTCATCGAGTACAAGAAAAATTCCACTTTGTAGCGATAGTAGACCTTAAGGACAGCTACATAACGTTGGTTGGCCTGTGCACAACCTGGCACAAAACAATTTATTTTTATTTTTCCTAACTTTGACTTTTCGTAGCGACAGTACTGATTTGGCGGTGCAGGATAATGGTAGCCGCCAATGTTGGCAAGCGCAGGGTAATGACCCACCTGGCCAGGTGTTGTGACCAGGGGACCAAGGGTCCAACAGTTGATCGTCGGAAGTTGTATATATGCCGTGGAAGTTGGCACATTTCTCTAGCGCGATGTAGGATTGTTAGCGCCATCTATGTTCGGATGCTTGCCAACCTTGTGTTCGTGTACTCGTAATGTGAGTATCGTTGAGTTTCCCTAGTGGAGCGATAGATGTCGCTACACTGACATATTGTCTTGTGTGGGTGCTATACACTGGTGTGCCTCACATCCTCTTGGCAGCTTCGCTTTTCAGCCACGTTGTAGTCACCAAAAAGAAAAGTGACTTTCACGTGGCTAAATAAGGCTAGCGTGAATAGGCTGTTCCTAGACAGGCATGCTCCATCTTCGACTGCATCGTCACTTGCCACCAGGTGAGATGGCGGTCAAATGCCTGAATAGTCTAAAATTAAAAAATAATAAATAATAGCGAAACTGCCAAGAGTATGCCTTGTGCACGGTCAGACCAACGTTTTGTGGGTCTCTTATACGTCTACCTTCGCTACAAAGTGGAATTTTTCTTGTACTCGATGACGTAGGATAACCAAAGTTACCCCTACAGCCTAATATCACTTAAAACTTATTCAGCCACCAGTGACAAACAGTCCATTTAGTTGGATAAGGCTGTAAGCGTAATTTGGACGTAGACATGCGAAATGAACGCGACACCGCGGTCCCCGGCGACGCGGGATCACTCATTCGACCGTCTGACCGTCATTAGGTCACCTTGCGCTTATGAAATTTGATAATGTTAATTAAGAACAAAGGTTTAGTAGCTCCCTCGACCCTAGCGGTGGTCAAAGTTTGGAAATAATTTCTTTGATGGGCCCTAATCGCGTTTAAGGGCACGTGCGCCCACGCGGCCCGCCGGTCGCAAACAATGTTTACCTCTGAATGGATTCCGTCATAATTTATTCTTTCAGCGTTGAGTACACGATCCGTCAAGTGCGCGGCCCACAATAGTGGCTGCGGCACCGATTTTTCCAACATGGCGGCGAACAAAGAAGCGCGCCTAAAAGAGATTTATCATGGCCGACGCAACAACAGGAAAGTTTCGAGTAACGTCGTCCGCAACTGTTGCCGACTCCATACGAGTTTTTAACAATGCAAGCTCATATTTTCGGAATAAACCCGGAGGCCATGCGTGGGGTTCATTCGACTGTAAAATATTTAATAGACTGGTCTGTCCGGGTACAATATTCTAATGCTGATTGATGCTTCGACTGATGGACATGGCTGAGCGCAAAAGTGTTTGCCCGTATTTAATGCAAAAGGTCCCGCGTTCGATCACAAGTCGGACATAACTTGAATTTGAACTCCAACCTTTGTTCTCAGTCTGAATAAAATGAAAGATAAACATCTTTATATTATAGAAACCAAGTGTAGGTACAAGGTGTCCAAAAACTGGTGCTGGTACTTTGAAACTCTTCCTTTTTTTAATCCAAACCGCCAACATCCTTCTTGGACAGTTAGTATTTACCTAAGTCTACGATTTTGTTATTCTTACCTTTTATTATTCAAGCACGTTCCATTGCAGAACTTCGCACACTTTTTATACGAGGCCACTCTCATTTATACTTGTACAACCAATTTAGTTTTATCTTTGCACACAAAGGAGTGTCTCAAACCACAGTGGAATATAATGGAAGAGCTAATTGAACTCGCGAACCCGGTGCATTGTGGGGCTGGCCACTCTGCGGCCATAGAAGATGCAATTAGCAAACATCTTGTGTGTTGAGTGCCACGTCTTGTAACTCTGATGGTGTACCTACATGTGGACACTGACATCGTGTTGAGTGTTTGACACCTACACTACATACCCCAACTAACAGCTTCCTCTCAAGACTGTATGCGCAGGGCTACAATGGAAATTACATTCAACATACATGCGCTCTCATTGAATCCCATAGGGGTAAGCACGGACTCGAGTGCCACAATCTACAATCCTGACGCACATATTTTAACCCTCTCACATTCAAACCTCTTCTCGTACATTTACGATGGCTACAGGAAGCAGAAAAAAACGTATGTTAGAATCTTAATAAAAGTTGTATGGGGATATTTATTATTACATTATAGTGTATTAACGGAAAATACAAAAACGGTGCGAGCATGTCACCACCATGATAGAAGAATTGTGAGTAGGCTAATGAACTCCTCCGTGCATACTTCCATGAAAGTAATCTTCGCTTTTCCTTAAACAAAATACACACACGCATTTAAACACAAATTATAAAGTGATAGAATTATCTATCTTCTATTAGTCTCAAAGTGCCGTTTTCGTTCCACTTATCGATTAGAGAGAAAGGGGGTGTGAAGACGTGTAGGTAGACTGAAGCGGAATTAATTAGTAGTCTAACTTACACTAGTTTAAGGACGTACAGTTTAGTTTCCGCGCCTCAAGAATGTCCCTCTCATCACGCAGACGTTAACTACCGAACTATGAGATACACCCGCTCAATCTGGTAGAACACCCGATGAGGAGTTTCACTTAGAAATTACTCCTCAACCAATAAGCTAAAATTTACATAGGTGTGCGAATAAAAGTAACCTGACCGTGTAGGTGAATTCCCAGAATTCTATGGGTTAGCGTTGTATGGTGCCGTCTCGTACAAGACGTTAGGTTTGTTAGACTATCTTCCTTCGTAGAATGGTATAGAAATAGAAATAGAATAGAAATAGAAATAGAAATAGGTCTTACGTTGTAATATTATTTAGTAGCTATATATGTTGAGAAAATATGTTAGCTACACACATATCACATGTATGGGTTGCGTAGACCAAAAAGTATTGAGAACTAGCTAAGCCCGCGACTCGGTATAACGTTCTAGTCCCGTTCCCGTGGGAACTATCGAAGTTCGGGATAAATTACAGCCTTTTTGTTATTCTGGTCTGTAATAGGGTACATTAGAATAATTTTATTTAAAATCCGTTTAGCAGTTCTTGCGTGAAGGAGTAACAAACATCTAAACTATCGCCAACCAATTTGTAATATTAGTAGGATAGGAAGTATGTCAGTAAAATAGTTTTTACCCGACTGCGATAGAAGGAGGGTTATGTTTTTCATATATTTCGCCTTGACCGAGTAACGTGGCGATTATTGACGATTTTGGTGGAGGTTTAAGTCCAAAAGTGCAATTAAGGGCTGTTTATTAAGCTGACGATATGGTTAGCAGAAATTGTACCCACTTCTACCTCACGAGTCACTAGGTAAAAAATATTTCGTACAAAGTTGTCATTGGGGTGCTGTGAACTGATATGGACAGAAAAGCGGCAGAAAAGCTGATCCTGGCAGAACCCTGGAAACACCTGTCGAATAATTGATGATGATTCACGAGGTGAACTTTTGTGTTATATTTTAGTATTAAATACACACTTACTTACTATGTTGACGCAACGTCAAAATTTACACTAAGATATTCTATTCCACTCTGTCCTGTCACCTCCTGCCTACAGTCACCCCGGAGTTCCAACCGGTCGTTTCCCACTTCGGCACGCAAGCGATACCTGGGACGTCAGACCGGCCGCCAACCACTGGGTCGTCCCAAGTATGCTTAACTCACTACCCGATCCTCTCCCATTCTCTACGCAGCTAAGCCAGCGAAGTCTATGGGCTTTTCTTTCGCCAATGATATTAGGCTCGCCCAGCAGGTCCTCCAGCTCCTTGTTCTTCCGGACCCTCCAGATCCCATCCTCTCCTTGCACTGGGCGAAAGATTTTATCTGTAATGTTGCACAAAGTATAAATAAATAATATTTTTTTCACAAGAAGCTTTTGTGTTAAGGTGTGTTACAAATATGCTTAAAACATACCTGCATGTTACGAATTTAGAAAGAAACTAGAAATATTGGGGAAGTTTACATTTTCTTTCGTTACATACTCAAAAGTGTTTCTTAAAGTCGTCGTTTCAATTAAGGGAAACAGTTTAACGACTAAACAACATTTTCAATTTCATCTCGCTATTCCGCAAATGCCCAAATTAACAAAGTTTCCCATGATTGCTTTTTCATGTCCGAACACAAGATTTATTTTCTAAAGTTCAAAAGTTAGGTCTTTCACAACTTAGTCCGAAACTCGACCGACTTTATGTCTAACTTTATTACGATTATTTCAGCAATTATAATATAGAAACGGATTATTAGGGGCGCAACTTTTAAATATCTCGTGCCTTGCTTTAAGTGATTCGAGAACTTATTGTAATTTTAGATTTTATTATAGAGCAAAGATGATATTGGTGAAAGGTTTATTTTTAACGAATTACCCTACCACAGAATAAGATATAGGGTAGTGTTCTTATATAAAATTGGATTTGAAGGCATTACCAAATTCTGGACAACAAAACGAGATTCTACAAAAGCATATTGTTTCAATGACCTTTAGTAAGTTTAAAAATGATGCCTGGGTCAACATTTTTAAATTCTAATTGTCAGTTGGATCTAAGTTAGATATTTACCAAACCAATAAAAAATTACAAAGATAAAGCGTATCGAAGTGGGCGGAAAGGTCGTGACGTCACTTCTGAATAAAATTTCAACTCTCACAACATTTCAACGCACTGTACTGACTCATTTTTTGTAGAATAAATAATAAATAAAATATCCTATATTTTGTTATAATATACCTGACGAACTAAAAAAATTGTTCAGTCGTCATTCCTCGAATCATCAACAACCCGCAACACTCCATAATGCTCCAAAGTTTCGAATTCCCACTTACACTACCTGGCCGATATACACGTCCTCATGTTAGGTATTTTTTATATATCCAACGCGAATGATAAGTGTGTTTGTATCCGAGGCAAAGAGGCCGCAATTTTTCCACGCAATTAAGTTTCACGAAGCATTTGATAATATTCTTGTGTCTACACAGTGCTTACTCTCCAAAGGTTTGTTTTTCCCGGGCCGTTTTCGCCGATCCGCTTGATTTATTCCTATAACCTACTCGGTTTCTCTTCATGAATTACCACTAAGCGTGTTTGAAATGTTTTCGGCTAACGGATCTGCCAGGGGATTCGATGTTCGATGAGAATTATTGCTCCGATGTGGTGTTTGTTAACTACTGCCTTTATAGACCTTGTGTGGTTGTCTTGTTACCAACCAACCATACTTGGTAAATAAATAATGTATTATTGCCTACTTCACAACCAATATTATAAATGCGAAAGTGACTAAGTTCTGTTACGTTTTTAAGGCTAAACTAGAAACTGAATAGAAGAAGAAAAATATGTGTTTTTATTCTTTTAATTCAATGGCTGTACTTCAAAAATAAATATTTTAACTTGTAGCTTAATTAACACTGCTGTTGTTAGCTCCAGAACCACAAAAATCGTTTTATCAACAAATACCCAAAAATATCAAACATCAACCCAAGTGTCTACTTAACAACACTGAACAAAGATTCCTGCGAAAAATATTTCCCACCTGTTTACGAAATGTGATAACGAACGGCCGCCGTCTGTTTTCCTTCACTTCTCGGGGGGGCTTCAAACTACGTGAAAAAGGTCACCTTTAATTGTCAAACAAAGAGGACGGAAGGCAAACTGGAATCGGGGCAAATTAAAATGTCAAGTGGGTAATTTCCCATAAAACAAGTAAACATCACAGACGGAGTTCCTCGGCACCTATCTTGGCGTTTCGGCGGGAGCGGGCCTTCGTTTGCTCATTAATGAAGATTGATGAGCCTCTGACGTCATACCCTCTTTCCCCGTCTTCCTCCACTTAATATTTGGAATCGACAATGAAGTGTCCATTTTTGCGTATTTAGGCGCGGCGTCGAGGTCGCGTAAACTGCGATTCTTTAAGCATGGTGATTGGTGACCTATTGACGGTATCCGAGTTGTAAGCGAGAGGTACCGGGTTCGAATCCTACTTCAGCCATGTAGTAAAGACTCTTTTCTGAGTTCTGTAATTAGTTGAATACTAACTGATGCTCTTACGGTGAGGGAAAACGTCGTGGTGAAACCTGCACATTCAGGCGACTGAATGTGTAACCATGATCCAATCTGGTACGGTTCTCCTGGTAGCAGGGTCACGAAGATCAGATGGCAGTCGCTCCACTGATCTGCCAAATCTGCGGATCCCAAGATATTAACGATGATTTTTTTTAATCGAAGCACCTTACTCATTTACCTGAGTTTGTCATAAACGCTACACAAAATACGGGTTTACCGTACAATAACAATCTTATCATAACCGGGAACGTTAAAGATTGAACTCTTTGTTGTAAGGAATGAAACGATGCAGAAATTACCATAACTTAACTGTTTCATTTAGCCGCTGATTCCGCATTCAATAGAGTAAAGCCTGTCGGCAACTTTATAACGAGCAACTCTTCGCGATCTGCTAACTAGCCACTTGAAACTAAACTGTTGGAGGCATTAAAAGAACATAAAATAATAATGCTTCTCTTTATGGAACTTTCATGCAAGTGTAGTATAATCTTTCCTCGTAGCGGGAGCGCGGCGCGTGGGTAAAAATACGGAAATCTTTTGCATTAAAGTCGTACGTTGGCCTCACATTCAGTTCTGTTACGCCGTTTACAACGCTGCGGGCAAGAGGTCGTTCACACACGCAATGCACATCAACGACGTAAGCTAATGTGGGTCATGGAAAAGTTCTTGCTGATACTAGATTTGAGATAAAGAGAGAAATTGTCGCACTGTAGTACCTGTATCTTTATTATAGTACTTCTAGTGGTCCGAAGAGCAAGATTGCAAGGGCAAGAAAATGTAAGAAACAGTGACACGCATCTGCGGTTCTACATTTTTGTAAAGTGTAAAATATCCCGCCCCAAGATGAAACCTAAACTAATACCGTAGGTTATCCTTATCGAGTACATGAAAAAAGCCACTTTGTAGAGATAGTAGAACTTTGTAGGTTTAGGAGACCCACAAAACGTTGGTCTGGTCGTGTACAACCTCACAAGTTCGGTACCATCACTATACAGTAAAAAAAAAAACAATTTAAAAAGTTACAAAAGTCCTTTGAACCCAGTAGTTCCAGTCACTAGTTCCAGTTTTATAATGGTACTAGTGGGACCACTTGTACCATAGAACTCCATGGAAGTATGACGTTTATTTTGGAAGCTTTTAGTCCCACTAGTATTATTACATATGTAAAGTATGGTTCTTTACTTCCCTTTTAGGTATTAACACACGTGGCACTTAAGATTTATTTCCGTCAATACTAAATATAAAAGTGGTCTATGAATTGTATATGTTCGCCCCTTTTAGCTCGCACTAAAATATGCTTACTTACCTGATAACTTGTTTGTTTCTTAACAAAAGTGAAGCAGGCAAAGGGCTCGACTCCCTTCGTCCGACCTTTTGCAAGTTTAAACAACGGGGAAAACGGGGTTTCTTTGCCTATTGTAATGTTTTCTTTACATATTTTACCGTATCCGGATTTTCGCGGGAACATGATAGGGGCTGGTCAAACATTGTTTGGTGACGGAAAACTAAAGGGTTAGAATGTGACATACGCAATATCAAAGTAAGGACCTTTTTTATGCGCCATCAGGCTTCTTACCATCGTGTGATCTGTTTGCTCATTTGCATCTTACAATGTTAAATATATTTGTCAGTTACAAATATGTTGATATAGTTATATGTGTATCTTAGACAATCAATCCTAGTCATCAAACCTAGTCACCGAATCAGAAGATAAATCATTTTTTGAGCGTATTTAAAAATGTAAGTAATTTTTTTTTAACTGTACCCGTCATCATATATTTTTATATCATACAGCTGCAGACAAACAGACTAACCATCAATTTTAAATCTAGGTTAAAAAAAATGAACCTGCTAACAGTTCAGTTATTTTATGTTTTCAGACAAACAAATTAATAAATTATTGAAACTTGAGTAATACTACACCTTTGGACGTGGTGTTCAAAACTCACAACTCTCCCTCACCGTCCCTCTGACGCTTCACTCCCCTCACTATGGAATTTTTCCCAAGTTTATAAACTTTTTTGTAAACAGTACAACTTACGGAAATACCACTGAATTAAAACCTATAAAATTCTCTACAACTTTTGCTTTACACACTATTTCAAATTCCCAACCGTTTACGAGCAACACAGTCTCGATTGTGGCAGCAGGTGAAACACATATTTCTTAGGGAATTGAATGAAAAATGTAGCACAAAAAGTATATGTATTTTTATTATTTATATGTACAAATTAACTATTTTGGATTTTTTTCCCGTTTACTTGGCATATAATGACCTTGCTTCTTGCTACATTTTCGTTATCTAGTGTTTTATATACATATTTTAGTGCTACTAATTTCACATGGAGGGGGGGGGGGGGGGGGGGGTTAAACCGTCAGGTGAAGAGAAGATGGAGAGTTGTGAGTCCTCATCCAAAAGTATAGCACATGACACAAGTTTCTGAGGAAGGAAAATTAAAGTAAGACTATAGAGAAAAATATGTATATACAGGAGCAGAGAGTAATATCGAATTTAAATACGAGACAAAATGTCAAACATTTCTATAACACACACTAATGCAAATGCAGGGACGGAACAAGGCAGCCCATCTGTAGATAAGATATATTTTGCTACGATTTTCTACTCTTAACGAACACAAACAAATCTGACAATCATTTTTTAAACTCGTCCTTTAATTAAATTAATTATAGTCATTATAATAAAAGATAAGGTGTCTAGTGAATCAAACCCACGCCCTGACCGTGAATCGGCAGTGCTTGCTTTTGCAAAAGGAGGGTTATATTTTGACCGATCTGAATGTTTATTTGTTGCCTCATAACTTCTAAACTAAGTAGGTACCGACTTACTTATCGTTATCGTTAGTAGTATCTTCATTATCCACAGGCCTATGTGACTTCATAATAAATTAAATATGATGCCCTTTGGAGGACATAGCCATGAAAAAAATATTAATAATTAATAGGATAGGTACATTAATATATTAAACAGTCAGCATATTCTGTATTTTCAGTAAATATTTATATAACGATGGTGCACCAGGACAGAAGGGACTTGCATCTACTTATTATCTGTTCTTCAAAAAGTTTACAACGCAGCACTTCCAATTTGCAACCCAGACATTATGATGTAAATGCAACAGTTAAATGTAAATAAACGTAAATACGCGATTAATCCGTTAAGTCTGAACTCTAAAATCTAAAATGTCTAAACATTTAAAATGTCATTTAGGTACATTTTTGGTATGAAAACCTTATTAATACATATACAATTGTGGACCGATATTTACAAGATTTGAGTATTAAAATTCTATACAATTTATACTAAATCTGACCCTGTTAGCATCAAAATATTTGCGTACCTATTTAGACACCGAACTATTGATCAATTTGCCAATAATTTTAAATCGATCTTTAATGTTGTTTTAAGGTAAAGCATTTCAATTATTGCTAATTCACACTATTACGATGCATATTTTTGTCACAATTTCTAAAATTGATTCCCGATCGCCGCGACCACGAATGAAATTACTTACTGATGAAAAGATAATCCAGGTGGTTGCATCAACCTTGCACCATTCCGTGCAACTATTTTTAGATAACTTACTCAATTTAAACTAAAAAAAAATTCCTTGAAAGATTGTGATAGAAGTGATCGTCCTGCGACATCAAGGTTGTAAATATTTTTTACACACGGACCCTAAAACTACGTACAAGCAGATAGAAGAAACCCGTAAAATACCTTTGCCAACCATTATATCCATTTGCCATATTTTACATCGTCACCGTTTTTTACAAGTCAGAAAACTTTGATCACGATGCACTGACTGCTAAACAAGAACAAGCTCGTGTAACATTTGCACCATGTTATGGAAATGATTGTAAAATTCGAAAATGTAGAAGATCGGAATATATTTAATAAAATTACTGAAGATGAATGTTGGGTTTATCAAGATGAAGTAAGCGGCAGTCAACGGTTTAGCTGTTTCCAGACGAAGATCTCTCAGGAAAGTCAAACGTGGGCGTCAAAGTCAAGTGTTTATCAATAACAAAAAAACGTCCTAAAACGGGTTTGAAAGTCTCTATTTGTAGCATGTCAATGCGTAGCGTCGCACAAAGCGAGACAATAATTTGTAAAGAACACTAAGATTTAAAAACGAACCCCCCTTAGCCTGATCTAGCTCTGTGTGACTTCTTTCTATTTTCAAAAGTGAAATTGCAACTTCGTGGAATTCTATTTGATAGCCCTGAAGAATCTTGGAACCTCTCTGAAGAAGACTATTGCCAGTGCTTCAATTCTTGGCAGGCAGATGAATCGCGAGCCCGATGGAGTGTATTTTGAGAAGTCTTTATAAATATTTAATTTTACGGCCTTTTTATTTATTGATATTAGCCTGAAACATCCCACTGCTGGGCAAAGGCATCCACCCTATTTTTCCATACTTCGCGATCGTTTGCTATAGTTTGTTATTCCTAGCCTTACTTTTTTATTGTTTCTCAAAAATTTCCTAGTCACCTAAAGTATTGGTACATTTGGTACTCACCAGAACTAATCCCGCAATAGCTTATAATTTTATTAACAGTGCACGGAACGTACGCACGTGCGCGTGACACGCCCAACGCAGCGAACGCCCTAAATTTAGGGCCTAAACTTACCATTGTGCCATGATGTCATTGTTTAGACGTGCCCCCATTTATTAGGTAATTTAGGTGAAAGTGAAACTAGTCCAATAAAAAAAAAATTGTCACTATAGTTTATTGTTTTGTAACTGGTTCCATATTCAATGCACCCGAGTGTATTTGACGACACATTTTTGTCACTTATACTTAGGTAATAAATCAATTTCATTGTAGCTAATTATACGTTGAAATACGCAGTTTGTTTCTTGTATCCTTGACCTTGATATAATAAAAAGCTCATCTATCTTAACTTACGACGGTACGTAAATATTAGGTTGCGGCCAAAGTGACGATGATAAATATACAAAAACGAGCTTTTATATTGAATGTTAGGTGATATTATACGTACCTATAGCGGCTTTATAAGCAAGCACAAGAACTAATTAATAACAAATATTAGGAACGTTGTAACTTTATTTATACCAGGGTTTCAATATCCGCATCCGCATCAACATCCGCATAAGCATGACTGCGACATGACCGGAGGTAAGCGGAGTTAATAACACGTTCTACTGTCGCTCACGAGTTTGACCCAATCAAAATTATTGTTTTTATACACTCCTTTTCTTGCAACAAAAACGGGCACATGGTCAATTTTCATTCATCGAGACAATTTGGAGATCTTCTCCTGGGAACTTTCTGGATTCAATTTAATTATGCATAGGTATATAGCGCAACTCCAAATCCAAAGAGCCGTTTACCAAAAATCTGCTTCAGCATCTACATCTGGTGATATGACAAAATCCTGCATCAGCAACAACCGTGTTTTATACTTACTTACTTACTTACTGCGCTGGCTCAGCGACCCAAAGTGGATCTTGGCCTCCGACACCAGAGATCGCCACCTCTCCCTATCCTGCGCCATCTCCTGCCAATCGAGGATTCCTAGTGCGTTAGTGTTTTATACAGTACTAACTATTAAATAGAAGCCTGACGTTGGATTTGTTTTTCCCGTAAATATCTGATATTGTTTTTCATTTATAGGTAATTGTCGGGAACGCTTAGGTATAACGAACTAAATGTACTATTTATTACGGAAATAGCGAACACATCCAAAAGTTAAAACACAAAAATATAGCCTACACACTAAACACATAGACGATCTAGGTAAATCTAAAATCGCTCTTCTCCCGCAATATCTCATGACCTACGCCCTCAACACAGAAGCTAGTGCGGCGAGCGCAGCCTTCATCAATCTTCAGTAATTAGTCAGCGACGCTTCGCAGCAAGCACTAATGACGCAAAGGCGTCCACGGGACGGGCCGACCTGAATTATTACGTCAAACCTCAACTAATTATCAGCTTCACGACTAATACAGTGGACTTTGGCGCCTTTAATAGACGCTTGTGACAGGTTGGTTTTAATAGAGGCAGTTCACACACAGCGTGGCAGCACGAGAGGGGGTTTATTTTTAAGAGAGAATAGCGGAATATCCCGTATTATTATATTCCTCAACATATCAGCCGGAAGACGCTCACGGCTGGGCATAGGCCTCCATCAAAGATTCTCACCTAGGCCAGTCTTTTGTTTTTATATAGTCGTCGGTCCACTTGGTAGGAATTGTGTTCCTGCCAGTGAGTAAAGTCTACAGTAGTCCAGGGCTTTGGCAGTAGATGGGCCTAGTATAAGCTAATTTGTTGTCAGAGAGAGAAAAAAAGAAAGAAGACATTTATTTCACGTAGACACCACGACACGACAATTAGGTACAACGACAAAAAAAAACAAGGTAATAAGCGCATCGTGTCCTAGTGTTTTAGGGCAATGCATTACAGATACGGGAACCTCACCTGCTCGTGGTCCCCCTGCTGACAGCTCGGCTTTTCAATATAGCGGATTAAATCAAGATGCAAATCACTCCGTAGCAACTCGACTGCGACTGACGATTGGACCCGTCGGCTACATTCGGCCGACGCTCGTAGATCGACTCAGTAACGCCCAATAATTTTCATTATGGCTCACAGGTCTAACGCACTGCAATTGAAAATGTATTAAACGGTATATTTTTTTCACATTTTTTAATATAAGTATGATCATTCAATAAAGTGATAGTGATAAAATAAAAGTCAAGAAAAATCAATGTACAGTATAATAACTTCTATATTACATGGTTTAAGAGGCTGATTTTTTAAAAACATAGTGAGTTATTATTATTGGCGATTCCGGGTTTTTTGTCTATGACTTTTTAGGCATACCCTTTTTAAATAAGTATTCTGGTAGAAAACAATCAGTAAATCTGAAAGCGCTTTCCTATTAAAAGAGCGTACTCTGGCGGACAGATTTACCGCTGGGCACTGAGCTGAGCCGGGATTTACTGCTAGAATGTTAAATTTGGTAAGAGATACTCCTAGTTTTGCTAATATACCTACATAGGCAGGTGACCACTTTCAGTAAGGTTGGCCGCTTATGCTTGTCTACCGATTAATATAAATAAATACCTAAGCCTGGGCCGGTCACACTTTGGAGGCGAATTGTGCGAAAGGTACAAATGTTTGTTTGCATTGAACGTACTATTCATTTGCACCTATAGTGTGTGAGGTACCATAGAACTCAAAGGGTCTGAAAGGAGTTAAGAGAAATGAACTTTACAAGCCCTTCGTAATGCTGTATTAATCGTAGTGGTACGAAATAATCCCCACTGATCCAAATTAATTCCCTTCACTTCAATTCAGAGTCATTTAAATCAATACACAGTTTCGCTTTCAATTGACGAAAGGCAATCATGAATTTTAAACCTGGTGGAATTTAGAAATGCAAATGTCCATATGCAATTTTCTACGTGGCTACGAGCTCGCCCCAACTTCATTTGAGGTTCGATTTTGAAGGAGATAACGTGGTTAAATCGAAATTAGATTCAAACTCTTTTGAATGTTATTTCCTGAACGTTCCCTCAAAGCGGGTTATGGGTTATGAAATTCATGACTTTGACGATGATAGCTTTCAATGGTGCGTTATTTGGCTACATAAAGTAGTAATTGAAATAAATGTTAAACAGTTAATTTATAAGACTACTACAGACTACTAAGAAACTATAATCAAAGACAATTTTAAGGTATCATTAGAGCAAAACAGACTATCTACCCAGTGTCGGGAACACCACGGGCACAAACAAATAAGGACAATTACGCCAGGGACCCTCGCCACTAATGTCCCCATGCCTACCGCGCTACTCAGATAGTCAATATCAGTCCATATGTACAGTCCACTCCAGGACTTAGGGCCTCGCCCACAAAAGATGAGGTTATTGCCGTAATCTCCACGCTTAGCAGGCGGTTTGGAGATAGCAGTGTTATAAATGTTACAATAGAAAACGCTACTGCCCATTTTCCAGCCTACGGAGACTAATGTTTTGCCTCGAAAACATTAGTCACCTTGTACGACCCCCACGAGTGTAGGGGGTTATCACACGGCCAGCGGACACCACAAGCCCAGTGGATACCACACAGCCACCGGACACCACACGGCCAAAGCATTAATAATTTTAAAATACTATTAAATTTGAAAATTAATTCAACATACTGGCACAACGATTATCAACCGCTTCAGTTTGCAATTCACCATAAGGTTGGGGAAGCGTCCGTAAACGCTTAAAATCCTCCACCCCATTAGTATGCACACGCAATTACTCCGATAGCGCGCAGATAGCTCGTGGCAAATGTTCCTTACACAGCTGAAAACCGCTCGCGTATGAAGTGAGCTATACATCTTTGGAATTTACGCGAAACCGGCAGTTAGCTAACAATTTCTTGTTTGTTAAATGAGCAACTCCCAAACGAGTAGGCATGGATTCGCGTGCTCGCTGACAGATAGCAATCTAAAAGGGGAGGTCGCGGTGGGCCGTTTCTGGGGAGGGGGTCACAATCGGCAAGGCGCTATAGTTTTTGTATCGAATAAAATAGAAAAATTACATTTATTTACACACAATAACACCACAAACACATAACATAATGGTTTAAAAAAGGTTTGAATCACTTACCTCCAACAACACAGGTATTATTTGAGGTCAGTGGCTCAGTGGCAGGAGTCTTGAAATAAATTAATAAAAAATAAGCAAAAAAGTTGCATAAAAGTTAGTTAGTTATGTTAGTTTATGAACTAAAGAAATGACTTTTTTGTCGATGCCTAGTCGAAATAAAACGGGTTCAAAAACATTATTATGTTCTCTTTCCCTCAAGCACGAAAAATCAACCCTTTTAGCGCGTAGCTAAAACAACTTGTACTTACGTGACAAACCGGTTGATTTTTGTACATTCATTTGTGAACATTTTAACTTACACATTCAATCTTCACACAGGGGTAAAGATGGTCAACGATGGCGCAAGCTCACCAGGAAAAGATTACATACATATATTCTAAATTCACGATGATTTTGTATACCAAGATAAAGCTCAACTTTGTGACGTTTTTATGTAAAATATCTCATATAGGAATAAGTGGTAAGACAATGATGATGATGATCTCTTCAGCATTAAGGCTTACTTAATAATATGTATACCCTTATTCTTAGTGCAACCATCAAGCCTATGTATTTAACCCACCCCCTGCTCTACTCCAACTCTCAATCCGGCCCTGCGGAGGCGCGTTGTTTAATTAATGTTGGCGTATCGCGTGAAAACGGCCCATTCGTCTCACCTGCAGTCGGATGTTCACAGAAGAATTGTAAGCGATACAAATGCCTTAAATGTTTTCAAACACTTACGCCTCGGCGCGGAATCCACGCCAATCTACAATTGTAATAACGAGATCGCCAGATTGCCGCCGCTCCTTGAAATATGCCGCCCTCCAACAGCTAGTGGTATCTTTTGTATTCAGTCTGAAATTAAGGGCGGTGACTTTTAAATTTCCTTACACAGCTGCTTATTCCTTTATATATCTTGTGACTTTAAATCTAAGCTACATACATACATATATAAAGCTCACGCGCTCACGGGTGGGGTTGGCAGAGACTATGTACAGCCACTTTGCTCTGTCCTGCCACAACTCCCAAGTCTCGCATATATCCACAACTCTTTTCCAGTATCTCTTTTTATTCTTGCCACTTCGAGCCTCAGGTTTTTAAGACCATTACTGATCTGAAATTAATCTAGTTGTCACTTATGATTAGTCCTAAATATTCGTGTACAAATTTACACAGCGCCATCGAGCCCCATACTAAGCAAAACTTGTACTATGGGTGATAGATAACTGATATACTACTTAAATACTTTTTATTGACTGAAAAAACAGACAAATGGACAGTTGAATTCAGGATAAAACCGTTTTGAATCACTATCCTTTTTTATTGTATCAATAAACCAGTAAGTAGGTATTACATACTTATAAGACATTTGTGAATTGTGAGTATTATCGTAGGCGTGTCTATTACGGTTTTTTACGAACTCTATTTGGCTTCAGTTTATCCCTTACGAGGCATTCGAAATCAGCGAAAGGCAACTTCGGAGCTTCATCAGACCGAAACGTTTGGGATTCCACGAAAGTTCACACAAACGCCGACGGGCTTACCTATTGTTTGATCATATAAAGCTGAATGTGATAATTAGACGTTTCCCTTTCTTTATTTAGACAAAGAACTACATTTGCATAAGAAATTGGCTTATAGTCTTTACCTTCTTCATCTAGTCATTAGTTGCTCAAAAATGTTTACCTATTACTAGATGTTGCACGTCATATCTGCTTCTCTATTCTAGCCCTCTCTCTTCGGTAGGTCTGCTGTAAGACATTTCTTTTTAGAAATAAGCTGTACCTTTTGTGATTGTTATCTTTATGTTCATATTATTGTAACTTTCTTTGTGCACAATAAATGGTTAAATAAATAAATAAATAAAATGTTTCATACAAACCCTCTGAAACACACGCACACAAACGCAATGTTCATCTGCATTAGTACATAGAAAAAGGGGGGGAATAGGACAAGTAAAAGGATCGGGCGGCGGGAGGCAGGAGGCACTTAAGTATCATATTTTTTAATCCAAAAAAACTATTAAATGTCATATTTTGTCAATCTACTATGGCGTCACCTAGAGATTTTTTAAGTCGCGTTTGCCCCAATCGGGGTGTTATAATTAAAACAGAGCAGAAAATATAGACAATAACTACAAAAGCCCATACAGACGTGCACGATATCCGCACGATTTGTACCAAAACATATTAATGCAATTTTATTATTAAAAAAGGTTTCTAACAATGATAAAAAGCCTAATTTATTATTCTTAAACGCACAGCGCCCGCATAGTCACCGCATCGTGTCGCATTTTCTGGCCTGTTGCTACGCGGTAACGGGCACGATGCGTACGCGTTCACAGTCCGGGTTCGTAAGCGGCGACGTAAAAACGGGCCCTAATACAGCGTGAGTGTCATAAAGTGGCTCTAAAGTAATTTTACGAGGAATAAAGTGAATAATCTCACAGTAGGTACAGGGGACGCAATAAAATATTTACGCTTGCAATGTTACCGTGCGGTCTCTGTGCGATCACGCATTTCGCTGGGCGTTCCCAGCCAGTGATTATGCAGATTTTCACCTCGCGGCACACCCCGCACCCCCGCCCCCGCCCGCGGCCCACGGAACGCATAAATCGTTTCATATTTTATCACTTTTTGCATAATACATTTTGTGTAAGCCGCCGATCTGTCAGCACCCGTCACAGATGAAAGGCTCCGTTTGAACACCGATTTATTGACTTGCCGAGGTACAAAATCAGATTCGCATTAAACTGTGACCAGTTCATGGAAACCACTTTTGCGAATGGCAATAAATTTTAATAAAAGTGTTATAAATGTAAATCAATTGATGTCACGATGGATAGTTATTTAAAATGTGGTGTTTTTCCTTTTTACTTAGAGGGAATGAGAAAAAAATCCATAGATCCAACGGTGGCACCTCGTCGGCGGGTCCTGGTGGAATGAGAGGCGGCGACGCGGCGACAGCCATCTGATTGGTCCTGGACTCTGTCAATCCTGACGAGTCCGCATGAGCGAGTACCACCGCCTTATCTATTTCTTCCGCCAAGCAATAATGTTTGTATTGTTATGTTCCGTTTTTTAAGGATAAGGTAGCCAGCTCAATTACAGGCATGAGGCATTTCATCGTAGTACAATAACGATACACCTGCGGTTCTGCGTTTTTTGTCTGCAACCTAAGTACATGCATGAATGGTAGATGATATGGGCGACAGTTACCGCTTACCATCAGGTGGGCTGTCTTCTCGTTTGTCACTCCGTAGCATAAAAAAAGTGAGGGATCGTAATGAGATCCATATTTTATGCATTATGGCTATCTATAATGTTTGCGTAATTGTAATAAAAATTAAAATCGGATTACGAGATGGGATCCTTCAAGAGGTCTCATTAGAGGTAAGCAACACACTAGTGACGCCCCTGGTAATGCTGATATTCTTAAGCAGCAGTGGCCACTTTCCATCAGGTGGCCCGCTTGCCTGTTAGCCTGCCGTATAGCTTAAAAAATAAAGTGAATAAATATTTGCGTGATAAAATCACACGACATTTGTGAACGCAGCGAGCATGAACTTGTAAATATTTTGCAGTCTAAAAGGTATGATTCACTTTAACAAAATTGGGAAACATCAATAAATGAATATGCGAGCGAAATGAGCTCTTAAATTAGTGTAAAAAGAATAAGACAAACCTTAACAAACAAACAACTTCACTGATATTTGACAATGAACTGTAATATTTTAACAGCGGATCCGATACTTGCAATGGTTTTACTGCTGTATTTAAGAGATCTTTGACAAAACTTGACACTTGTGATTGGTTTGCCATTTATAAAGCCTTTGACTGGAGTTCCTTCTCCGTTGAAAATACAATGTATTATTCTATTTGGACTTGCTGAAAAAAGCAACACAAAGGTTTCAATCTGTTTTCTTATTATTCTGATGATCAAAGAGTAAGCAACTTCCGTTTTGTATGTTATGTTTTTATTCAATATGTACACAAAGTATAACACTTTGACATTTTGTCATTTTGGAATCAACTAAAGAGCGAGTGAAGATAGCTCGAAATATTTCTAATTTTGTTTATCACATCCTATTAACCCCTAAAGTAATATTTAAAGGAAGAAAATCTTTAAAAGATTTTTAGATTTGGAGGCCCTTCAGGACCCTAGTAGCCCCTACTATTGGCTTACTCAGTGGACAACGGAATTTGACATATGATAATTCTACACTACGTTATCTACGTTGGCAACTGGCCATAGGGAATACTGGCCAAATTAAAGTTTTGTAGAAGCCTTTAAGAGTATTTTATTACTCCTTTCCTACTGAGTGTACTTTCAACTATATAAAATGGCTTACCATTTTCACAGTTGAAAACAGCGACAAAGTTCCTTACTCAAATATTCGCAAAGAACGGCCTGGTGTCTGGTGACATATTATAAGTGCGAGGGTCCCTTTGAAAACACAATTATCCGTAGTTAAGAGAGCTCCTCGGTTTCTTATAGGGGTAATTACATCGCTGTAGTAATTATAATAATTGCTTTCGACAACATTATTAAATTAACTCCTTTTTAAGGGACATAGTACAACTTGTTTTTGATGGAAACAAAACAAAGTCGTTGTTTTAACTCAATAAGTTAATACGTTATTATCTTAACGAGTTAAAACAATACATTCTATAGAAATAAGGTTACTTAATTAAATTTGCTAAATATCAAAGTGGTAGACCCTTCGATGAGTTTAATAATTTATTCTCCTTATTTAAGTAAACTCCGTTGAAAGGTTTCTCTGTAACCAATTAGGCTAAGGCTCATTTCAAAAGCTAAGACAAAAGTATTTGTTTTATTACTCTCAACAAGGATCAGTCCTATATTATAGATACTTCCCAGACTATTTATTTATTTAACATTTATTGTGCACAATAAATAGTATACAAAATAGACATACAGAAAAAAATCACAACAGGTACAGCTTATTTCTAAAGAAATATATATTATTTCAAATAACAGAATAAATAAAATACTTCAGGTATTGTAGCCAAAATTATTTGTCTTATAATAATCATGTTAGCATCAATATTGTTGATTGTTGATCTCGAGAGCCGGGGTCCGAATTGACCATAATCCAGAACTTGGCAGATCAGATACAGTAGATCTACTGTCATCTTATTTCCATGGTCTAGTAAAAAGAGAAACTTGACGAAATTTGATCAAGGTTACACATCTCTAAATAAACAGGTTTCCTCACTAAGTTTCCCTCATCGCAGGCATTGTTTACTGTTGAAAATTCAGTCACAAACGTAACGTTTGCTAATTAATTCGTCAGATTAAAAAAATGTTTCCGCTATATAATATACTTAATTCTTAATGTCATAGGCGATAAAACCATCTTTGTTTATGTACCAATTAATTTTAATGGCTCTGGGAACTCAGCTCGAAAGTAATTTCTCAGTATATTTGGATATTTTCATCAATAAATTATCCGCTTTCGTTGATTCATCCACCTGAAACTGGAATAAAGGACGATCCAACGAAAGAGTAGCCCTGCGGGACCTTCGACCCATTTGCTTAATTACTTCTTTCACTGCCTACGTATATTTTGAAATTACTCTAAGTATTCCAAATCATTTTGTATTATTAAAATATAAATATTTTCCTCTTAATTTGTAAAATCCACTCTGCGCAATTTGAACTGGAAGAGCTGCAACTTTGAATTTATTACGAAACAGTGCACATTTTCACCGACAATAGAAAATTTTGTAACATTCTATCAGCAAAAAGCGCTCGCTCTTAACAATGTGCCTCACGAAATAATGTAAAATATCCACTTAACGTCGTCTACCACTCTCTTTGTACAAAGAAGCATAATATTAGGAGTAGCTGGCATTCTTGAATTACTCGTCAAAGGCTTCGGAATCGTTCTTTGTATACGGAAAAATGAGCGTTGGCCGCGGGAGTATGAGAGGGATATTGAAATTTCTGGCACCTGTGTTGCCTTACGGCGTGACTGAGTCCTGGGCCGACTTGAGCCCTCGGCTTTACCTCGCCGTGCACATATACTGGTTGAAATTCTATGGGATGTGGTACAACGATTTCTCGCCGAAGAATATCCTCTTCTACGTCCAGCTGATATACGCGCTAGTCGTGTTATGGCTGGTCTGTTTTTTGCCGGGCATCGGAGAAGTCGTTTATTTGCTGAAGCGGAGGGAAAATATTGGGGACGTCGCTGCGGGGTACCTACATATCTCTCCGTTTACTCACTATATTGTTTGCGGCGAATATTGATCCGATCTAATCGAAGGCCCTTTTTACGGGCCAACGTTTGCCGAGAGATTTGTCGGTTATGATAACTAAATATTGTCAGAAGATTAATCTTCAATGGAGCGGAAAAATCTAACGTGTCCTTTTTATGAGTGTTATTTGATGCTGCGAGCTTATTTCCTTTAATATTGCTATTGTACGAGTAGATTAAAATATTTGTATGATATTTAACATTTAATTTTTTCGGTCATTATCATTATTCTGTCGTTTATACTAGTTAATTCCTGGTACCTTATGTCATCCGCTTTCCATCAGGTGGACCATCTGTCCGTCTGCCTTATCATCATCATCATCATATATTTAAGAGTATAACTCTTTTGGTGGAGCCATCGTCACTCTTCTTTCCTGTCTGCCAACCTCTTCATCTTTTTATAATCCCCGGCGCTCACTTTTTCCTTCACCTCCTTCCAATATTCAAATCTTGGCATTCCTTTTCCTCTCTTTCCCTCACTAGGCAATAAAAAAACATACCAGACTAGGTCGAATAATCCAAGCTAGCATTACTATAATGACTTATTTCTCTACCTATACATACAGGTTATACTTATTCCTGAGCGAGATGTACACGTACTTCAAGATAGCTGTGTTCTGGCTGAATAAGGAGAAAATAATGAAGTTACTGAAGTACATGTACTGTGAGGAGTTCGCGCCAAAGGAGCCGGAGCATCGCGAAATCGTCCGCAAAAGTATCAATAGATCCCGGTTTGTGATGACAGCCTACTCTACCATGTGCGTGGGAGCCGTTTCGGGTAAGTGGACATGGGTAACATTAGATCGATAACTTTACAATTCAGATTAGAATATATTATTCGTCAGACCCAGTTTAGGACCCCATACCGGTATTTTTTTATATATTATTCTTCAGTATAACTCTGATGAAAAAGATGCGACGTTATATATGCATGTATTACTCTGATCATAAATAATTATTGAATTACTAATTAGAACCTATATAACTAAGCGAAATATTTTTTACCAATGACTTCGCTAACTAAACAAATATAGCGACTACGGCACACAGTCATCACTGTGAGGCACTGTCCTAATTGGCAACGGTCGTAATCATGGTCGTACGACGGACCTCGCTCGACCAATAGGAGACCTCAAAACCGCCCGTCGCACGACCACGGTCGTACGGCCGTTGCCAATTAGGACAACGCCTGAGAATCCCAAAATCAATTTGCCTACCGGATTGCTATTAAGCAAATGAGACGCGTGTATCATAAAAACAAGGCTACATTTAATTAAAACAAAATCGCTCACCAATAACAATAAACAAACATCCCGTTGAACCCATCCATGCTTAATTTGAAATCATAAATTAAATACATCGTGAAGGTGAAAATATATTTATGGCCCACATAAAGCTTGTTAGTCGGTAATTGCCATATTCAGGGGTAGCTTTATTTATTTCAATTCACTGTGTTGCGAAGTGAGTGAATGCATTAATTTATTCTGTTGTTTCATTCAATTTCCACAGTGGGAATCGTAATGCCGCTGACAGAGAATTTCGAGGTGCTACCAACCAATGTGGAGTATCCATTTTTCGACGTGTACAAATCGCCGGCGTACGAAATCATATACATTCATCATGTGAGTGAGTCCTCTGGGTTTCGTACATCGACTGTTGCGATTCGAATACAAAGTTGTGACAATGTTCGTGGCCTAGGACAAATTATTGTTAGAATAGTAGTCTATCCGTTCGTTATTATTTCAAGAGAAATATTAAAATTTGTGTCATCATTATTGCTGATATTTACACTGTTTAGTTATTTATTATTATTATTATTATTTATTATTTATTTATTTATAACTATGTGTATTGTTTCATTAAATTTAGGATTTTTTGTATTTAATAGAATGAAATTTATGAAATTTAGCTATATATAAATGAGTAATTCAGATATCAATACGCAAGAGGTCACTAGTTCGATTCCTGGCCGGGCAGAAATTGAAATGTTAAACCTCGTTACTACTCCGTGTTTGCTTAGATTGGGGCTAACCGCGTTGTGAGCCATCTAGATGGCACTGAGTGAATTTTTAGGTAATGTTTATTCATTTACTTAAACTTTTATCAGAAACTTGCTATGCCATGTAACGTAATAATCATAACATAATCACTTTAATTGCATTTATAAAACTTTGGCTTCAAACTGGCTTATTTATTTATTTATTCAAACTAAACTTCAAGTTTTAAGATTTTACGTAAATAAATTATCTTAAAATTGTAAAAAAACAAGGTCTCTCTCATATTAATTTATGGTTTATTAGTACCTGCGTAAAGTAGGCGCCAATAACAGCATAATAATGAATACTTATATACATACTACATTTATATATCGTACACTAATGACTTAGTCGGCATTCGTAATTCCCTGAACAAGTCTTTAAAAATTGTAATCTGTGAACGTTCCGTTTCACAGAAACCGCGCGTCTGTTATTACGTTCGCCCATTTTTATCAAACACTCCAATCTAAAATTCAAATTGAACCGTTACTCGTATCAGAAAATCAGCATTCGATGTGTAATAATTGGTATCTAATGCGAATTGAATTACGCGCAGCAACCAATGTTTATTCAAATCATGAATACACAGGGGCAAATTATTACCGTAGCAGAACAGAGGCTGCGGGTTCTGGCGTAGTGCTGATGTACGTTTACTTTGACAATACATCGATAGCGAAAACTTTGACATTAGTTTCAAGCACACTAAATTCAAAGTTCTAAGGAACGATTAGGTAGGTAGTCTCTGCCAACCCCAGTGGGATAGGATGTGTAATCAATTAGAATTTAAATGAATGAATTACAGGTCGACGTCCTGAGTGTTCCAGTTGGTTAACGTGCCGGTTGCCACGCAGGGGTCCCCGGTTCGATTCCCGGCCGGGTAGATATTGAAATGTACATTTTAATTTCTGTTACGGATCTGGGTGTAATATGTATAATAAGTATTTATTAAAAAAGAAAAAAGTATATAAGTAGTTTACCACTTATCTAAGACCCATAACGATAGCTTTGCTTACTTCAGGGCTAGATGGGGCTGTGTGAAATTGCCCATTCATATTATAAAAAAATACAAATTGCACAGTTAAGTATACAATGGGTACTTAAAAATTAAGAGCAGTAAAAGTAATAGTCTGCCTAATCGCTTAAAGCGTGTTATAGAGGTGGGCAACGTATTGGCGATACTATTGGTGTTGCTAATGGCAGTGGTGACTACTTCCCATCAGGTGGCCCGCTTGCCTGTTTGCCTATCGTAAGTCATAAAAAAAAGCGATTTCTTCCAGGCAGCTTTTTAGGTAGATAACTATCAACAGGAATGCGAGATAAGAAAATAAACTGAAAGTAAGCCCGTTCAACCAAAAGACATATTGGTGTAATTTTTATTAATACTGATAAAAATATAGATACATATATATATATACCTTATATACCTACCTTGCATATTACTATAAATCTTCTCAGAGTTTCTTTATTTTCTCAAATATTCTCCTCTAACCATCATGTCTCCTAGTTGTCAATTTCGAAGCCTGAAAATCCGTCTCGGATGATCAAAACGTATTAATTGCTTAGAGAAATCCTTGGAGATATATTATTATCGACATTGATGTTCTGATACAATCAAATAATATACCTACAATCAATCGCGTGATTTAATACCACTACGCATTAATAACTATTATCGCTGAGCTTTCAAAACCACTATTTAATAATCAGGTTATTCTAAGTAAGTAAGTCAGGCTATTGCTTATGAGGCTGTGGGAGACAACCTGATATGGGAATACCCATTAGCTCAGATTCGGATATCGACGTCCAATCCATTAGGTCGCAACCCTAATGCACCGTAATTAATTGCGGATATAATGTTATTGCCAGATTTACTACAAGCCAGCGACCTGCATCATCGACGGAGTAATGGACACTATGCTGGCAGCATTTATTACTTCAGCGAGTAAGTTAACTAGCACTGGGTAAGCTTCAGTGCCAAAGCAGAACACTGAAATTTTATACGAAATGCTAAACCTACAACTGAAAACACGAAAAAGTTTAAATACAACATAATGCATGCAAGGCGTTGCATGTTTTAAATGCACTTTGTAACTTCATGTGCTCGTAAAACGTAAATTAGCATTCGTAACAGTATTTAATACGCCACGAAATTCCCATTGAGACCTCAGACTAAAGAAGAACAACATACTAACATACGCAAAACTACGCCATGCTGCCTGTCACGGTCACACACGCACACATTGACAACTAAACTATTGGTTGCAATTGACAACCAAACTATGCCATGGCACACATGTTTACGCAATCAGCCTTATGACAGCCGAATGTTGACAGCGCGCCATCTTCATCTCTTATTAGATCAGGGATTGACTTTGCGGTGTCCGGCCGGAGAGGCCCTGAGTCCTGCAGTGGGCTGTTATGGACGATGATGAAGATTATGATGAAATTGGAAATTGAGACATGCAACTCATTTGTTGGAGTCGTTTTGTTTATTATGAAGAGTGCAGTCCAGAAATCTCTTAAAGGAGCTTAAAAACACTTTTACTGTGAGCTCATTTTTAACAGCGGCAATAAAGCTTCAAGCCCGATGGCAAACACATAATCCGCCCACCGGCTGACACCGAACATAACTCGGAAACACTTAATACTCCCCACTCGACTGTTGCTCGAGCCGTTAAAAATGGACTGTTTCATATTTTCAGTCGGCCAAATAGAAATATTAGCGTTTAACTTGCGCAATTTCGACACGGTGGCTGAGCGGCGACGCAAAGGTCCCATTACACAGAACAAATGTGATGGAAATGCGCCACCAGACCACGTTAGGGCCGTTCTCAGGGATTGCATCATACATCACAACAGCATTATAAGGTGAGTTGCTCAGGCTGGGTTGTTGTTCTGAGGTGAAGATTGGACGATGTTTTTATTTATTTCTGATTCTTTTATACTTTATTTAGGCTTTATTTATTCATAGCCCAAAATTTATCTCCAGAAATTTCATATGCAAAATTTAAATATACGTTTTTGATTTTTGTTCTTTTCGGTATAAATAAATTAGCAGCCAGGGACCTATTTTGGAATCGCTCGCCTCGATTTGAACGGAAAATTGTGATATTTTGAGGCATGATACTGATTTTCAGTGTAGCCAATGTGATTTAAAAAATTTGGAAATTGTCATACCGAAAAATTTGAAACCGTTCGAATCGAGGCGAGCGATTCAGAATAGAATCCCATAATCGCGTTAAGTGGAACAATGTGGCCAAACAAACAAATAAATACAAAAAATTCCCGGACAATTAACTAATTTGTATGTATATTTCATTTGTATTGTTGATTTTATTTATTCGTATGGCATATTAATATGAAAATAAAGACCTATTTTAGATACAATTAAATCAACAGATCTTTTTCGTTTATTTATGTATTGTTGATGAAAATATGAAATTAATGATTATATATTATGTCTGTATGTATTTTACTCATGACTACACACTTTAACGTGACTTTAAAAGTTAAATTCTTGATTAACTATTTGCCAATTCCCAGATACGTCTCCATGATCGAAGGTGCATTTAGCTTGGCCTCTGCACTGCAGTTCATGCTCAGCGTTATGGTGCTCTGCTTGGTTGGCATCCAGTTCCTGTCGGTAAGACAGTAACCTTAAATTATAGCGGCAGTAAGTATTGGCACACGCCCAAAAGGTGCCTCTTGTGGTTTCCAACGGAGTAGCTGGGATTGTAAGTATATTATATGGTTGAAGAGTTTGGGCTTCGTAAACAGCTATAGGTATACTGTAACTCGCATAAATCTATTATTATTATTCAATGAGCCTGCAACCTTTCACGAAGTAGCTGATAAATATTACCAAAATATAATACTTAATAATAAATTGTTTGAACCGAAACAACCTTAATTCACGTTGTTAGGAAGATCATTAATATTTACCCCCACAAATCCATAAAAGCGTCTTCAAAAATTTATTTTAAGGCCACTTTGTATTCTTACCCGGCTGAGTTAAACTGCAAAAAGGCTGCGAAAGAAAGAATAAATACGAACGCTTGTTTCTTTTATTATCTCCGCCGCGGAAGTGAGCTTCGTGTTTATTTCACTCCTTTTTGCTGACGCTCCGGGAACAGATGAAGTTCAGGGGTTCGCCCTTTAAAGAATGTTTCAGTCGTAAAGTTAGTCTACAAAAGGTATACTAACATTAAGGTTTCAATGGGATAAACATAATATTGAATGTTACGCAAAAAGGACCTTACATGCCGCAAATACGTAAGCAAAGCAACTGACGCCCCGCTCAAGGTCATTATTTATAGTTCTCAAACTATAGTAGTACTCGAAACAAACCTTAAGCAGTTCACTTTGCTTTATGCTTGTAATTCCTATAACTCGATATTTCGATTATTAAATCTAACTGATGCTACGAATATGTATGGCATGGTATACCTTCACTACACTAGGAGTTGTCAGAGATATACACAAAAGCATACATTGACATTTAAGCGTACTCAGAACTTGAACTACACATGAACTTAATATTTCTTCTACCGTAACGAATAGAAGCCCACGGGAGCGAGCAAATAAATTTTATTGTATATCTGACAGTTCCACTGACATTTGAATCGCGCTGGAATCATTGCGCGCGTAAATCTAAAACGGAGACAGAAATTCGTACCAGCATTTAGATTTCGATGTGGTCGGCGCTGCGGCGCGTATAAACTGTTACACAAAATTGCTAAAAACCTTTTTTGTACACTGCATACAATGTACTTTTCTCTTTATGAACTAATTAGCGGACCCGGCGCGACTTCGTTCGCGTACACCTACCTAATATTTTTTCTTGCATAAACTTTCCCCTTGAATCACTCTATCTATTGTTGAAAACCGCATTAAAATACGTTGCGCAGTTTAAAAGATCTAAGCGTAAGTAGATACATACATAAAACATAGAAATAGACGCGGGAAGCGATTTTGTTTTTTACTATGTATATATAGATTTCAAATCGTTGTCTTCGTTTACTTAATCATATCTATAGACAGTTTCCTCTTTATTTGTGATCTAGCCGTCTTTCGTAATCATACTAGCACGACAATAACATGTAGTTACAATGAAATGTACACTGGGCCTCGATTCTGGTACGGAAATCGTCTCAGTTGCAGTAACATTACAATTGCATCGCATGTCAAACGTGTGATTGTTAATCTAATGACAGATATCGAGTTGCAACTTCCATGTGATTGTTATTCAAATGACAGATATTGAGTTGCAACTTCCATGAGTTAGAACTGTTCCACAATAAGTTTTCTGGTACTCTAGTTGCATTATGGTTGCATTGCTAAGTTGCATCCTTCTTAGTTGTCAAACTGCCTTAAATTCTGTCAACGAAAAGTGTCAACGGTATGATCGAACAATGATTTAACTGCAATGTTACTCTGATGTTACTCTGATGTAACTCTGATATTACTGTGATCGAGCTCTGAACTCTTGGAGTTGGAGTTAAATTAAAGTTGCTACTATACTACTGTCAGATGAAAGTATTCCATCAGACGTGATATTCAATACAATTTGACAAAGAACGGTAGTGAATTCTTACTTAAAAAAATATAAAATTAAATAAAAATAGATGCTAGGAATCCAATGGATGGATGAAGCGGCGGTGGCGCTCGATGCAGATCAGACCAGAGGTGATGCTGGCAAGACTCGGAAAAGGAATCTACAAACTCGGTCCCTAAATAGGGCTTCCTCCTCATCAGAATCTGCTTTTGTCAAGCGCTACCGCCTCAATAGAAGAACAAACCATGGACCTCATTAACACAGCCGCTTCATACGTTTCTTCGCCAAGAAGACAGGATCGATGGGACGTAGAGACAAAGTCATGTAACTAGTGTTTGATGCCAAAGGGAGGTACGTGGCTCTTTTATGTTAAAAAAATCACTAATAATCATAAGGGCTGGATAGGCTCAAATTCGTGCGGTCATCGGCACCTTCGCATCGTCGTAGCCCATCGCTTCTTCCTAATACGGACAGATTTAGGTCTTTAAAATAATAAAATAATCACCTTGGCGTTAATGTCCCGGTTGTGCCGCTCCCGGGGTCCGCCTTCACCATGATCCAGGATTTGGCAGGTCAGGTCATTACAGTGGAGCGAGTGCCATCTGACCTCTGTGACCATACCAATGGAAGATTGAATCATGGTAACACATTCAGTCGCCTGAATGTGCAGATTTCATCACGATGTTTTCCCTCGCCGTAAGAGCGTCGGTTAGCATTCAACTAATGTACTTAACTCAGAAAAGAGTCATTGGCACATGGCCGCAGTGGGATTCGAACCCGGAACCCCTCGCTTACGAGTCGGATACCTTAACCACTCGGCCACCGACGCTCTTTAGGTTTAGGTCAGGTTTAGGTCCCTATTTACTGTATATCCAAACCAGCGCTGGCGAGCCTTCTTAACCATATTAGCGATGTCTCTCGCGCTAAGGTTCTCATGGATGTAACCATTACGGTCTCGGTCGAGTCGCGTAACGCTACATACCCACCGCAGCATTTTCATTTCGTTGGCGTGAAGTAAACGAACATACTTCGTCAGCGCCGATCAAGTCACGCAGCCATGTAGTACCACAGACATAATGATGCTCTTGTATAAAGGCTAGTCCCTTGAGCTTGATGTGGATTATAGAGTCACAATCACGCCGTTTGGCACTAGCTGCACTGTTTTCTAGCACTTCTTTCCACGTATTTGCGTGGAACGTGAACGTGAACTGAACTGTGAAATATCCAGTCTGTCAGTACGATGACCAGCAGAGAGGGCATCAAGCACAACACAGAACAGCTAATACCTAATGACAAAAACCTCTTGAACATATACAGCAAACAGGAAGGGGTTTTATAGACGAAACTAATACGAATGATAATATTTAATAAAAAATCACTGCTTATTAATTTCTTATTCGTTTTAGGTGCTCGTGACACAGTGACACGACAGGTGTTTTTGACCACCGGCAGCTACCAAACTGTAGTAGGTGATGCCAAAAACGAGTGTCAGCCAACCCAGCACGTCAAGAGCGATCCACCAGGTGGTAGATGCGATAACCCGCTCGGATGTTATGAATAAGAAAATAAATTTCCCTATGAAGAGAGAGAATCGTCGCTCCTTCGTCCGCGTGTTTTAGGGCAGTTTATGTTTCCCGAGTGACCATTTTAAATGACCTCCCTAATGTACGGCAGCTAGTACTACGGAGAGGTCAAGCTGTATCTCTGGTTATACCCGACCGAATTAGATGAAACATGGCTTAGATTTAAAACCCAAAACTATCCAACTGAAAACTCCATCAAACTCAGTACGGCGCCATTTCCATATTTCTTATAGTTTAGATGATCTATTATGGTTCTACATCAGGTGTTCCAGTTTTCAAAATAAATTATACCCTATATACCCCAGCTTTAATAGCTACACAACAAAAAAGTTGGATGTTAGTACATCTAACCCAAACAATAGACTAATAGGTACAAATTTTATTGTCCATGCAGATGTCTTTTAGTTCATCGTATGCTGCATTATGACCCCGAAACCGCTGATAAAATTGTAAACGCTGGCTGCTACCTCTATAATGTGGCTCATGCGGCGATGATGCCATACGAGCCATGTCAAGACAGGATTGGGCAGAGGAGAGACGGTTACCAGCGGCGCGGCAGGGCCCAAGCCGGCGGCCGCTACGCGAAGAATTGTGGACCTGCATATAGGCCGGGAGCGACAGCAGAGACGTGTTCACAGACTTTGGAGGGAGAAATCCTAAGCAGCTCGTAACAGTCCTCTGCTGGAGTTATTTATTTAAAATTGTAATTTTTTTATCTAAATTATGTGTATACAAAATCTATTGAAAATAAATATTCTACAAAATTATTAAAGCTTTGTATAATTAGTAATATACCTATTTTTTATAGTGTAGTTTTGAGTTTAATTTTAATAAAGTTACTTTGCTTAGCCACCCAATACAAATTAGTAATTGCGCGTGCAAAGTACGTGACTATAAAATAGGCACTAAACAAATAAATAACAATGTTGCTCTATAAAGCGGTAATTCGACCTATGATCTGCTATAGGGCTGTTGTTTTCGGTCCGCCCTCGGTTGGTAAACTAAGCCGCGACGAACATGCGCAAAGAGTTTTCCCTGGAGAGTACAACATGGGTTCTTCAAGAAAGGGGTGAAAAGGTTTTTACGGGGTCGGCAACACGTGGGTGATGCCCCTGGTATTGCAAACGTCCATAAGCCACGGTGACTGCTTACCATCGGGCGGGCCGTAAGCTTGTTTGCCACCTTTGTGGTATTTAAAAAATATAGTGTATACATTGGCAACTGTATTGAATGTCTTGTCTGAAATAGTATTAACAAAATTCAGATATTCTGTTCCTTTAGACTATAATAAAAATGTGGGAGACGGTAATACCAATGCCTGTCTAGATAATGAACAGAATGTCTAGGTATTAAATTTAGTATAAATATGTTTTCCACAAGAAAAAGCACTTACTAAAATAAAAAATAGCTAAATTATTTAAAAAACAATTAATTTATATTTCTATCTGGAGTATTGTACTGTACGGGAGTAAGACGTGGACGCTGACTGCGGAGGATAAGAAGAGATTGGACGCATTTGAAATGTGGTGCTGGAGGAAAATAGAAAGGATTAGCTGGAGGGAAAAAAAGACAAACGAAGAAGTGTTGAATTTAGTGAAGTTACTAAAACTAAAAGTACTAAAAGTTATTGAGAACAGAAGTTGGAAAATGCTAGGATATGTAATAAGACATGACAACTTTTTAAGAGTGATAATAGAACGCAAAGTTAAAGAAAAGAGAGGAAGAGGAAGGCCAAGATATGAATATTGAAAGGATGTGATGGAAAAAGTGAGCGCCGGAGATTATAAAGAGATGAAGAGGTTGGCAGATAGGAGAAAAGAGTGGTGATTGCTCCACCGACAAGAGTCATACTCTTAAATATATTATGATGTTTTCGTTCATGCCGAAGGGGGTTCTCCACATAGATTTTAAATTTTTTAGGATAGAAGTCTTTACTAGGATGCTTTTTAAGCTACGTAAATTCTTTGGTTAACAGATTGAATACAATAACAATATTCATAATTTCACAAGAGTGGACAATTGACCGGGCTACGGGCACAATAGCTCCCACATAGTGAATAGGAAAGTGTCATTCCACACCCTAATTCTGGTCATATTATAAAATACATAAATGTTTAGTAAAGTATAAGATTACATTTAACCTTACAACACCGAAAATATACAAAATATATATAATTGCTCCGTCCTACCTACTAAGTTACCTACATCATAAAATACTGAAGTTACTGGTCAAGTGAACTCACAAGGTGGAGCGACGACCTTGTAAGGATCGCAGGTACCACCTGGATGCGGAAAGCACAGGACCGGCCTTTGTGGAGATCTCTGGGGGAGGCATATGCCCAGCAGTGGGCCTCTTCTATGCGTGTAGGAGATTTAGGGCTAAAACCTATGGTAAAGGAAATACTATGTGGGAGACATAAGGCTTAAGTCATCAGCAATAAGAAGCCACGGGTTTGATTCCCCGGCCGGGCAGAAATTGAAATGATGAATTTAATTTCTGTTATGGATCTGACTGTTACAGCCCTTTCCAAAAGTAATTTCGGATTCGGTTTACAATACAGTATTTTCCTAGGTGTGAAAGTAATTGTAAAAAACATTAGAAACATAAAGTTAAGAATTAAAGAACTTGCGTCAAGAGGATTTACATACAAACATACAAATTATGTGTTTTGTCAGATCTGGGTTTCTCATTTGACTAAGTTTTGCCGAAAATATTGATCAGAGTTCAAAAACAAAAACATTACTTTTTAAATTTCGATTTAAAAGGCGCAGTGGCCGATATGGCTAAGATATTAGTCTTTCGTATGCTTTTCAAGGTTTTCTAACACCATACGACCCAAAGGAAAATGATTTTAAAAAATTACGAAATCCAAACCAGTATATTTTTTATTTACAATTTATTTATTTATTTATTCTGAAAGGCACTACTTGAAATAACAAAATACAGCTTATGCGTAGGTAAAGTTATACAATTCAGCAGTGATAACAGTAATGTACAGCATTCTTTAATATGTATACAACAAGCAATACCAAGGTAGATGTAAACAAAATAGGAAATAAAATTAGGTATCTAAAATTTTAGTTATAAGTTTTTACAGAAATACTTTAAACATGAATTTGAAAATATTTAGTTTAAATATCTATACATACAAGGTGTAAAAAGACCGCTAGCATTAATTGAAACCCCATATTCTACTCATGAAACTGAACAACTTTCCCCACGAAACATACCCGCGGAAATGACTTCTAAATTTCGCTACCTAAAATAAATAATTAATTGCGACGCGCAATGTACATCGTCTGGCGTACGCCTCTCGTTCGCCCACGTGATTAGTAGCCACTGACCCCGCGCGGCCGGCCGGCCTTCACGCTTTACATTGCGTGCTTTTACTTAAACTGCATTTATTTCAACTTAAATTTGAACTTTGAGTGTCTAAATAATTGTAAATGATGTAGTTATCAATACTAGATATTTTTTTAGTACAAAAATACAACTTTTTTAAAGAATCTCGATTCTGTCTAAACTATGAGTTTCCGCGGATATGTTTCTTAGGGAAAGTTGTTCAGTTTCATGGGTAGAATATGAGGTTTTAATTAATGCTAGCGGTCTGTTTACACCACCACAAACAAGGTAGACTATTTAAATCATCGTTGGGCTCAATCTTTAGCAGAATATCTAAAATCTGCAGATTGTTTAATTCACAAAATGTTTTAGCTGTATATGTTATAAGTCGATCCAATGCTTGGTTTCGCTCAAAGTCAGGTGTCATACTCCTTGTGTCTTCAAAATGAATCGGTTAAACCAAAAGAATGATCGTCGGCACATTTGAGATGTAAAAAACAAAAGATGTACAGAAGTCAGATACAGCACATCACCTGGCTTAGAGCGAAACCCATCATTAATAACCCCCAAGTACTGTCGACGGATCGCCACTCTATGTAACACGTCTAATGCGGAAGGCAATAGAAATAACCAAATACAATAATTTTAATAGTGGAAACGATGCGAGTAACAATGGTAGTGGTTCGAGAACTCATAGTGAGGGCAATCGTTGAATCCGAAAGAGGGCGGACAGATATTATGACCGACTTCATAAGGCGGCACCATACGCGTGGCCATGACGCATGTAACTGCGCCGAAATTTCGACGTAAAACAATACTGACCGTGGTAACAAACCCGATAATATGTGTGATGAAAGTGTAGTGTTATTAACCAAATTCTTAAAGCCTATAAGAATAAACAGTAATGATCAACTTTAATCTGTCTTGAAAAATGTTATTGGGCTTCTTTCATTTGTTTCTTGTGGTATCTGTAATAATAATAATATGACTATAATATAAAATATTAAGACTAATGCAATTACTACATTTGACTAAATACAATACAAAGTTCAAAAGCAAAAAGCGTGAGAGCAAATTAAACTGGATTTTTTTTCCATGATATTAGGTCTATTTTATATTTCCTAAGAATATCTTCAAAATAAATAGATATTCCTATCTAAGAAAATTGCAATAATATATCCCAACGTATCAAAAACCAACAAAAATTTATTTTTGTTTTTGTTGGTTTTCTAATTGTCCGCACAAAAAAGGGTAGGGTAGGTGTGGGATAGGTGTAGGGTAGGTATAGGGTAGGTGTTATGCGCTGATTATATTTGACTAAATTCAGAAGCAAAAAGCGTGAGAGCAATACAAAGTGAAATGTATTGCTCATTACATAAGGTCAATTTTCATATCACGGCTTGTGAAAAGCGGAGCGACACGTAACATAATATAAGTGATGCTTCTGAATTTAGTTATTCAATTTAGTCAAATGTAATAAGCGCATGTGGTAGGTGCAGATGTATGGTAGACGTAAGATAGGTGCAGGGTAGGCGTACGGTAGGCGTAGGGTAGGTGTAGGGTAGGGTAAGTGTAGAGTAAGGTTGATAGGACGCCACGCGAATGGAGTTGCGCCGGGCCCACTAGTACTATGTATAGATAGATGACCTCTTGCACACCAGTATTAGGGAGAACGGCTAGTGTTGTTCACCGGTGCGCCCGCGCCGTACTAGTTTTGCGACGCTTATTTGCATGTATTTAACTAGATGGTACCTACTATGCAGGACTTTAATAATACTATACTGATTACCGTATGTTTTAGACATAATTTTATTAAAAATTATAATAAACTTATTTGCAATCTTACATGTTACACTCGTTGCTTGCTGCCGTGGGCGACGACGTATAGGACGGCGAGGTACTGAAGTTCGAGCTGCATTACGATAAAGAGCTACTTTTTATATTGTAGTAGATGTTAAAAAAGACGTATTTTCTTCATAATTTTGTAAATAAACTGCAATAAATAGGATACAGTCAACACATGTTTATTAAAGTGTAATTATTTAAATTATGAATAGCCTCAGAGCGTCGGTTGCCGCCATGCCGCCGTCAGTCATCCCATCCGCTATACGTCTCAAGGCGAGACATGGGATGAAAGCCGAAAAAGAATATACGTTCTCGAGTAGTGTTTTTAGCGTGATAAAAGTGGTTTTAAGCTGATTCACTGTAATCATTACGGTAATCATCGTTTTTCGGTCAGCTAACTTATTAAATTCGAGATTAATAACTTTCAGAATTATCTAGGAACAACCTATATTATGTGATTCATAGCTATATAATATTTATTTGTTTTCAAATTTGGTAATTCATGTTTTGGAAGGTCATCATCATCGTTCTAGAGCTTATCCCGGCCTCTGCCAAGGTCCGCTTTCCTACCCATTCTTCTCCACTTCGCCCAGTCTTCAGCATACTCGCGTCGACTATTCTTGCATCCGAGTCAGCGATATCAATTCATCGCTTCTTGGGTCGCCCACGGGTCCACTTTCCTGATACCAGCAGGTTCAGGTACCTATTTCCCACGCATCTCTAAGGCTTACGCAACACATGACCAAACCAGCGTAGACGAGCCTCCTTGATCTTGTCTGCGATATCCCTCACGCCAAGGCTGCCACGGATGTATTCATTACGTTCTCGATCGAGCCGCGTAACTCCGCACATGCACCGCGTTGTGAAAGGTAATGAAAATTATTTGGGTGTTCATTAAAACACTTGGAAGGTAATCACGTACCATTAGTATTTAACATTGTCTAACCGCAACCATTGACTAGTCGGTTGGTGAAATTTTCTGTGAAATCTTCAAGATTACCCCAGAATATTTTTGGTGTTCTCCAGGCAATATTCAGATTAGCCCAGCGGGGGGAGTGTGATATCTTATTGACATTTGTTCCATTCCCATTATTTTCCCAGTTTCTCCTTTTTTCAATGCTTTATCAGTAGCGTAATTTCTATTCCAGTTTTTCCGCATTCCTTAATTTTGCCAGTAGCGTAATTTCCAATCGCATTTTTCCCCGTTCATGACTTTTACAACAATGAATTTCTATTCCCTACAAATTTTTCTTCAGCAGATTTCCCCAGTTGTAATTACCAGAAACGTGGACCAGAATAAGGACGCTGGTCTAGGTCGTATTTTTGAACCGTTTTTATTACATTCGTATGTGAATTAGCTACCTATATTTTTCACACTCGTCGCAATTGGAGCCACAAGTGTGTAAGAAATAGGTAGCTAATTCGCATCCGAATTTAATTCAAACAGTTCAAAAATACGGCGACAGGAAAAAAAAGAACAAAGTCCAGGTTTAGGTCCAGGCGCAGATCCAGGAGCCGCATTTTTAACCCGTTCTGATTACAGTAGTATGCGAAGTAGCTACCTATGTTTTTCACACTCGTTGCAGTTTGTCATAAGTGTGAAAGATATAGGTAGCTAATTTGCATACAAATTCAATTCGAACGGTTCAAATATGCGGCACAAGGACAAGATCAAGGACCAGGACCAGAAAAAAGTCCAGGTCCAGGTCCAGCTCCAGGCGCAGATCCAGGAGCTGCATTTTTAAACCTTACTGTCTAGATTCGTATGCGAATTTGCTACCTATCTCTTTCATACTCGTTGCAATTTACTACAAGTTTGAAAGAGACAGGTAGCTAATTCGTCCACGAGTTCAATTCGAAAGGTTCAAATATACGGTGCAAGAAAAGATCAAGGACCAGGACCAGAACAAGGACTAGGTCCAGTTCCAGGCGCAGGTCCAGGAGCCGCATTTTTGAACCGTTCTGATTACATTCATATGCAAATTAGCTGTCTATCTCTTTCACACTCAGTGCAATTTTCCACAAGTTTGAAAGAGACAGGTAGCTAATTTGCATACGAATTCAATTCGATAGGTTCAAATATACGGTGCAAGGACAAAATCAAGGACCAGGACCAGAACAAGGACTAGGTCCAGGTCCAGGCGCAGATCCAGGAGCCGCATTTTTAACCCGTTCTGAGTACATTTGTATGGGAATTAGCCACCTATGTTTTTCATACTTGTTGCAATTTATCACAAGTGTGAAAGATATAGGTAGTTAATTCGCATACGAATTCAATTCGAACGGTTCAAATATACGGCGCAAGAACAAGATCAAGGACCAGAACCAGAACAAAGTCCAGGTCCAGGTCCAGCTCCAGGCTCAGATCCAGGAGCCGCATTTTTAAACCTTTCTGACTAGATTCGTATGCGAATTTGCTACCTATCACTTTCACACTCGTTGCAATTTACTACAAGTTTGAAAGAGACAGGTTGCTAATTCTCACACGAGTTCAATTCGAAAGGTTCAAATATACGGTGCAAGGACAAGATCAAGGAACAGGACCAGAACAAGGACCAAGTCCAGAACAAGGACCAGGACCAAAACAAGGACCAAGACCCGCATTTTTTACCGTTTGGACTAGATTCGTATGCGAATTAGCTACTTATCTCTTTCACACTCGTAGTAATTTACAACAAGGTTGAAAGAAACAGGTAGCTGAATCGCATACTAATTCAATTCGAACAGTTCAATAATACGGCGCAAGGACCAAAATAAAGTCGAGGTCCATGTACAGGTTTAAGTCCTCCCGGTAATTTCAACTGGGGTAATCTGCGAAAATTTATAGAGAAGTAAAAATACTTCAATTAAGAAAAATGCAAATGGAAATTACGATAGCGGCACAATTCAGGAATTGGGGAAAATGAGGATGGAAATCACGCTACGACTAACTAAAAACTTGGCAAAAAAATGCTCTGGGAAAAAAGGGAATTATCATTCCCTTCCTCAGCCTAAAATAACCATCTTTGCAAATGTCATTCAGGATGTCATTACCAGTCGTCGTTTTCCTTCAGATATATTAAATTGCCAAATCCTGGATTATGGTCAAGACAGACCCTGGGCTCTCGTGCGCGAACACACAACCGGGACAATCCCACCAAGAACTTTCTAATTGGTTGACAAAAGAAAAGCTGACACAACATGTGTGTGACAGACAAATGCGTGAAAAGATTGCGGTTAGTAAGTATATAGAGGACAAGTACTCTTACTGCTGTCGTTTATTTTAGTTAGATTGACGAACAATAAACATCAGTATTAAATAATTGTATTACATACCATGTGTTGACCCTTGGGAATCGGATCTGGGCGTTGGAGACGTTGTCTTATCAGTTTCAGCTGTATGGTTAGCTTCAATATAAAAATAGCTATAACAAAAATGTAGTTCTGATAATGTAATACAGAACTGTGGAGCATAGTTTTACGATATAAAAAAGAAAACATCTTAGCGTGAATGTCCCGGTTGTGCTCTCGAGGACGTGGGCCTGGGGTCCGCCTTGAACATGATCCAGGATTTGGCGATCAGGTAATTACAATGGAGCGACTACCATCTGACCTCCGTGACCCTGCTATGAGGGGAACCTGACCAGATTGGATCATGGTTACAAATTCATTTGCCTGAATTTGCAGGTTTCATCACGATGTTTTCCCTCACCCTAAGAGCATCGGTAAGAATTCAACTAATATACATAACTCAGAAAAGAGTCATTGGTACATGGCCGAAGCGGGATTCGAACCCGGTACCTCTCGCTTACGAGTCGAATACTCAGCCGCCCGGCCACCGACGCTCTATTTTACGATATACTTAGATATAAAAGTATAAGATAGTCTCGTTCCGCTGGCCCCTTTCCGTCATCGGGAAATGCGATTCAGACGAACGCATCATCATTTGTCGTGGATCTTCTAGCTATCCGCCCGAGACGCGTTTGTTCAACCTTTATAATGCGTAAGGCTAAGGAATGGAACACGCTACCTGTGAGATGGCCGTCAAGTGCCTGGCTAGTCTAATAAAAATAAACATTGTAAATAGATAGCGGGAAGTGGTAAATACTCGTATTTGTAATTGTTATGATTAGTTAACACGATGCGTCTTCCGGTACGTGGTCGTCACTCAAGAACTTTACTGTCCTATAGGTCATTTGTTCTTGTTTCATCTTCTGTCGGCTATTTGCCCTGCCCACTTTAAGCTGGCAATTCTTCACGCTGGTCGGTGACCTCCAAAATAATGAAATTCATTATTAATTAACAACTCCTAGGTCACCTAGAGCATCAGCTCATCAGCGATCACCAGTAATGCCTCCATCGGGCCTATTTTCTGGTGATCTGTTAGTATATCTGACCCACAAATGGGCAGCAGCCATTGAAAGCATGGGGATAGCCTTAGCGGTCAGCTTAGCATTACATATATCTTCAACCGGGTCTAGCACACAGCGCTTCTATTGATGCTTCAATCCTTCTCCGTTGTATAGTAGGTTTAGAATAGAAAGGATAGGACTTTTATGGAAAGATCCAACTTATTTGGTGTTGTCTGACTTGGACAATTTAAGCCTATAAAATAAAATGCACAACCTAGAAGCGGTGGCCTAGTGGTTAAGGTATCGGAATCGTAAGCGCAAGGTACCGAGGGTTCAAATCCCACTGCGGCCATGTACCAATGACTCTTTTTGAGTAATGCACATTATTTGAATACTAATCGATAACCTTACGGTGATGAAAATCATCGCGATGAAACCTGCGCTTTCAGGCGACTGAATGTGCAACCATGATCCAATCTGGCCGAGTTCCTCTTTTAGCAGGGTTACGGAGGTCAGATGGCAATTGTTCCACTGTAATTATATGATCTGCCAAATCCTGGATCATGGTCACGGCGGACCCCGGGCCCTCGTGCGCGAGAGCACAACCGGGACATTAATGCCAAGATGACGAGCTTTATTGATGAAACAGGGTACGTTACCATTTATTTAGAGCTTTGTCTAAAGGCGCACTGGGAATTATGTATTATTGTGATGGATGTGTACTTTTTACACATGTTATCAGTTACATTAGAATAAATACATTAAATATATCAATTATTTGAGAACAATACAATATTGTTTGATTGGTTACAATGACAGCCAACCATAGATTTATTGTCAATTTTCCGTCACTTGACCTCTTTCGTATGATTTATTTGATAAAGCCAGGTTTCCACTGTAATCTGTTACAACATCACTACATATCATAAAACAAAAGTCCCTGTCTGCTTGTTCGCGATAAACTCAAAAACTCCTAAATGGATTTTCATGCGGTTTTATCTGGACAATATAGAAATGGAAAACGTGCTGCCCATTTCCCAGCCTACGGAGACTCTGAAACATAAGTCGCCTTATACGACACCCACGAGAGTAAGGGGTTGGTACTATTCTACTCTGCGGGATACCACATAGCAACACCAAGAGACTAGCATTACCTATATGTAATTTTAGCTGTAGACTTTTCCATTCTTGTGAACGGGTCGTGTAGACGGTAGTCGCCGTATGTAGAAAGTCACAATATCGAGTTAATTTTACAAGCAATGAAATAAGACCATACTAGGATAAGACGACGCGCAGGAGGATCGCCTTCTGTATTAGGCCTCAGAATATTAATATGGTTACGTTAAATGGGTTTGGTTTACCGGGTCGACAGCGGACCCGGTTAAAGACTTTAGCCCCGAAGAAAGTCCGCTTGCCCTGCTCTTACTGTAAGGGAAAAACCAGCATATTCAGACGACTGACTGACAAACCATGATCCAATCAAGTTTTTTGCTCATCTACACTTCTGCCGTAAATACGATTCTGCTTAATCTAGTTTCTGCTTTATCCCGTGCCTGCCGAAACCCGCGAAAATAATCTTTTGAGGTTCCCCTATAAAGAAAGTCATGGAGGTTAGATGTCGCTCCAGTGTAATTACCTGTTTCGCCATATTCTGGCCCAAGGCTGACCCCGGGCTCACATGTGCGAAAGCACAGCCGGGACTATATTGCCAAGATGATGATGATGACATATAAACCTTCCAGAATAAATTATCTAAATCATAGTAAATACCGCATTAAAATCCATGACGTGATTTACAAGTTAGCGGATACAGACAGATAGATGCGTAAAGCGACGTTATTTTATAAAATGTAAGGATCCGCAGTGAAAACCTGCCTTAAGAATCACAAATAATTAATATGTTAAAAATCTATTTGTGGTTAAAATGGAGAAACTCTTTGCATGGTTGCATGATTTTGAACCATAGAGAGAAAGAATGCAACTAACGATTTAACTGCAATTTAACTGGGATGATGCTGTGATGATGCTGTGATTATGCTGCGATGTTATTGTGACTGACTCGATACCTCAACGTAGTTATAGTAACATCACAGTAACATTGCAACACAATAACAACTGCATTGCACACCAGAATCGGTACCCTGTCTCGTTAATATGGATAATTTTGTTTATTATATTTGATTCGTAGGATATTCATCGTCTGAATTGAATATAAATAATATAGAGAGATATTTCCGATTGTAAACAGTAGATACTACTTATCCCCGTAAAAGCCTGTCTGCGAGACGCGCCTGTAAAAACACGTCTCGCTGAAACGAGCCGAGCAATTGGGTTAATTCTGTTTGTGTACAGTCGTCGACACTTTTTAATTTCTTCGACAACAATCGAGTTAGCTAGCTGTATCCTTGACGGAACTTTACGACCCGCCAGTCCAAGACACTCGTGATTAGTTTAAAATTACTTTTAACTACGTGCCTTGTGAATTAAAATGGAGAATAAGGGTGATTTTATGAGGTTTTTTTATATTCAATGCAGCTAATACTTGAAGATGGAATAGCAGGCATCAATAAACTAAGTCAAGGCTGTTGTTCAAGGACCCTTTTGCAAAGCAATCGCCGTGCGAATGTCAGATTGGCTAGGATTTTCGTGATCAGAAAAAAAGCAGCGACATTTTCTTCCGTCACGGGATGCCAATCGGTTCCCGAAACTTTCCAACTACTCAGTGTTTCCTGTAGTATCACTATGATCTGTTTAAACTGACTTGACTTATTTGGTGAACAAACAATGCCCATAATCACGACTTGCTGTATCAATCACGCTACGTATATTGTGTATAAATGTCTTGTTTTATACAAGAAATACATAGAATGTGAATTCCAATTAATACTGCAGCACATTATCCATTTAAATACATAATTTCCTGAACCGAACAGAACTATATTATTTTAGATTATACGATCTCTAAATTTACCTACTCAGAAAATGACTTGGAACGAACATGACGTTCTTCTAAATTGACTATTCAAGAAAATGACCAGCCTCGCCAAAAGGTCTGTCTTGTCTGTGTGATGTCTTGTAAGCGTTTCAAATTCATGCAGCGTTTGAACCCTACAGATCGAGGAGCCGTCGAGTCACCCCATGCAAATCGTATGGATGGCAATTTATTTGACGTGCATGTTGTGCGAAGTATTTATATTGTGCTGGTTCGGAGACGAGCTCATTACAGAGGTACGTAGTTATTCCATTGTTTAAAGGTAAAGGAAAAGGGAGGTGATGCCTCAGAATTTTCAGTTGCCGGCTCCTAATTGACTGAAAGAAAATGGGAACAACAAAAGGGGGAAAAGGTTTTACCTCAGAAATGGCAGTTACCGGCTTTTGACTTATAAATACCTCATTCCCTTTATGTACTGCTTGTTTGGCAACTCAATTGTGACTTTTTAGCTATTGTTTATTATTAGCTTCATTTTATTACTTATTGAATTTTAATTATCGATATGGTAACCTGAGCTAGACGGAGGAATTTGTCTTTTAAATCATCAATATGCCCCGAGTTTGTAGGTAGCATCATCATTATCTTGGCGTTATGTCCCGCTTGCGCAACCGCGCGACATGCGAGGGCTTAGGGTCCGCCTTTCTGCTTCTCCTGGCCCACCTCGCTCGATCTTCGGTAACCTTGGTGGTGAGCTTATTGGTGAGATATAGGTAGGTATGATTGGAAGGTCCTTTTGAAATCTCAAATATTATTTATCTTTCTAATTACGCTCAGCTATTAATGCAGCTGAGGTAGGTAACGGGTTGTAGTTCCTTCGACAATTTAATTTTAAATCTTATCGTATTGTGGTTGGTATTCATGTCTAGGTGATAACGTTTCTTCACCTTTATTTTTTCCGTCAGAGCATAAAGCTGAACAAAGCGGCGTTCGACGGACCCTGGCTGGAGTTGAGCAAGAGGAACTCCTCAATCCTGGTGTTGTTCCTCGAGAGATGCCAGCGCCCTCTCTGCGTCACTGCTGGGAAAATATTCATACTGTCATTGCAGACCTATACTGTTGTAAGTTTTTTTTGCGTTCACTGCATCGGTAACGTCTCGAAAGGATTGGATGGAACGTAGGTTAGAAAGAAAGAAATCCTATTTATTCCTTATTTACAATAATTCTGGCTTCAATCTCGATTGTGTTCGCATACGGCACGCGAGGACCCAGGGTCCGCCTTCCTACTTCTCTTTGTCCACTTTGCGTTGTCTTCGGCATCGTTGGTGGTGAGTATGTTGGCACGCATGTCATTCCTACCGACGTTAAGTCATCTTGAGCCAGCCTCTTTATCCCGGGCCTGAAAGTTGGCATGGACAGACACTTGTTCACTACGTAACAAAATTCCATGTAAATATGCCGATGCGAAAATCCCATTGCTGCGGGCGCGCGCAGTTTCATATCAATTCATACATAGCAAGAAATCCGTCCGCTCCTTCTAAGATTCCGATGTAGTAAACTCACAGCATGTCGTAATAGTGAGCTAAGTCACAGTGTAAGTAGTATGGTAAGCACGAACAGCGCAGTACTCCTCAGTAGAAAGCCAGTTTTATTTACGAAAGGTAATCGACGACACCTGCTATAACTCCCGTTTAGCCAGGATCTACAGCGTTGTTGGAAAATATCGTGAATTATGACATTTCAGTTCGGACAAGCTAATTAAAACGAGAATCTATACTGTCTCAGAAGCCTGAACAAAATTTCGGGGCTAGTGTAGTATTCGAAACATACAATGTGATACTTACGTATACTCAGCCACAGAAAAAGTGGCCCAAGTACTTATCGCAAATTCGTAAATAAACTGTGTTATATTTAGGGTGTTTTGATGCGGATCTAGATTTCACGTACCTAAGCTATTTAGTTAAGTGAATCTTGAATTGTTCAACTACAGTTTAACTTGCGTTATAATGTCCGACCAAAGCTTCGGCTTCGGCTTCGGCCACCATCAGCCAAAAAAATAACTTGCACTTTATTTCTCAAATAAAAAATATAAACCCGAAACTCGGACGAACCAGACGGTTTCGTCGAAGGTTATTTTTATTATTTTTGAGAAATAAATTGCAAGATATTGTTTTATATTCTTCAACTTTTTTAATTTTTACTATTATTTTATATGTATTAGTGAATATTTTTGCTATTTTAAACGTAGGTATTAATGTATAAGTATTTTTATTATAACTGTAAAAATTTAAATATGTCAATTAAAATATAGTCCTATAAAAATAACTTTTATGGCACTAGTTATGGATGAAACATATTAATTAATTTTCAGCTCATCAACTGGGCATACAAAGCGTTCGCCGTTATGCGAAATATGAAGAAATGAAATTGTAGCTTTTAATCGTTCAGTATTTAGCACTAGCACTTTAATATTCATCAACAAAATTATAAAATGTAGGTAAGTAGAATTATAAATAAAATTTTCACACAGAAATATGTATATATCATTCAATCTAGTGTTATTTTCGTGAGATTAAACATCGCCGAGTTGACAGCGAGAGCCAGCGGCTTATGGCATGTCGTCCTAATCGATCGAACGATGCGTTTTCATCGCGCGATGACAGTGTTCTAACACGATCCGTGTTCACCTGCAACGGATCATCAGATTCTACAAACAGTCCTAATTAAATGATTGGCATTCGGATTTATGGCGGCGTATTTAATCGATTTCCCCTTCGGCCGCGTACGAAGGCCAATGCTACGTAACCAGTGACATATAAGCAATTGTTTTGCTTGCTACGATACAAGTTACATATAATAAAGACTTATTCTTACTAAGAATTATTTCTCGTAAAAAGAATAATTTCAATATTACAATGTTAAATACTCTTTTCTGAACTACGCTGACTGATTCATCATCATCATCAACAGCACCCATTTATGTATGGAAAAAAGTATTAAACCGAAGAAACTATCGTTCACGTCATGAATAACTAATAAAATGCATCCTTCTGTCATCCATCATCATCATCATCATCGTCATCTCGGCGTCACGTCCCGGTTGCGCCCTCGCGCAGTACGCGAGGGCCCAGGGTCCGCCTTCCTGCTATTTTTGGCCCACTTCGCTCGGTCTTCGGCATCCCTAGTGGTGAGCTTATTGGCACGCATATCGTTCTTGACTACGTCAAGCCATCGCTTCTTGGGCCGGCCTCTCCTTCCCGTGCCCGCTGGGGGCGGCTTGGCCAGATACTTGTTCCCCACATAACTTGGCGGTCTGCGCAAGACGTGTCCATACCATCCACAATATCCATCCTAGATGACAAAAGGAAAAATATCACGCCGATTCGGAGTGGATACTGTAAGTGCGTCCGCTGCATTGAGTATGAGCCTGGCGCGGGCGATCACTCCGGGCCCTATTTTTGCTGGTTTTTCAGGCATTCGATCTACTATTTGTTTTAAACTAAACTCGCGTTAGTTAAAAAACGTAGAATCCGCTATTCACTCAACGCAGTGGACGCGCATAAACGACTGAAACTTGGAAATCACAGGGGCAATTTGCCCACGGTATTGCCACCGTGTTGCACTCCATATGAGTTAGGTACTAATAGGTACGGTCTCCTCGCTCTCTCTCCACTGTAATTTCTTGCGAAATTGTATGGCGGGGATCGACGAACCAAAAATATGCATTGGTATTTCAGTCGCCGAGCGAGCCACGATTTCCCGAAGCCAGTAGTTTCCCACTCGGTACCCTGCTAGTGTGTGTAAACAATGAAATCCTGTTAGTATCACATAAATAAAGGGCAGCTCCAGCTCGTAAGGTTCATAAATCACTTTTATTCCTAATCCCACATAAACTGCCCGATGTGTGATCTTTACTATTTCAGATTCTAAATTATATCATTTGGTAGGACTCTGTCAATCTTGAGGAGTCTGTGTAAAGCCTTATCTATTTCTGCCGCCAAGCAACATTGTTGGCATTGCTGTGTTTCTGTTTGAAGGATAAGGTAAAAACAAATATTTTAAGATAAGTTATATAAAAAACACGCCATCTGGGGATTGAGACTTACTTTACTACTGCGCAATAACTGCCACTGTTTGGTGTTGTCTTCTGGATCAAAAAATCATATTCTCAACTGAAATACCTATCATTCAATGAATTTCCGGCGCAGTCTGTTAGATAATCCTGAACCTCGTCCTTTTTCATTCCGACATTTGAATTTCAAATAGAGTTTTGCCAGGGTTTTATGGAATGCAAAAAAATTTGCGATATGTAAGCGATCAATAAAAAAAGTGTGCATGCAAAGCCGAATGGTACATAGTAGACTCAATGGGAGATCAGAAGTGGATCTCCTGCTGGGGAAACATTGTTTTCTGTACACTACTTGGTTCTTAAGAGTTGTAACCGCGTGGAGGAGTGTTTCGGCACTACGGTATGCTAGTATACGGGCTTTAACCCCCCTGTGCCCCCACCCCTGCAACTCGTGTGTAGCCAGGATCTACAGCGGCGACCACACACAGGTCCAGAGTTTTGAAACTTAGTCGCGCCCGAGGACAAGCTAATTCTGTCTTGGAACCCGCAACAAATTGAATTAGGAAGTAACAGGTTAGTTGTATGCCAGTATACCGAAACGACCCCACGACCAACCTTCACCGTCCACAGCCCATAACAGTCCACTGCAGAACTAAGGGCCTCTCCCACAAACTCCACGCTTGGCAGGTGGGTTGGAGATCGCAGTGTTATAAATATAACAATGGAAAACGCTGCTGCCCATTTTCCACCTACGGAGACTCTTAGATCTTTTGCCTCGAAAACATTAGTCGCCTTGTACGACACCCACGAGTGTAAGGGGTTGTTGCTATTCTACCCTACCGGACACCACACGGAAGATAGACCAAGAAGACCAGCACACCGACGGATGGCGAGCACCGACCCACCGTTGCTCCTACGCTGCCACCACGAATTCCTGGAGATACTCAAAAAGTTATAAAATAAGTGCTATATTGGGACCGTGGAGCCCTGGTGCGAGAAAGTTATATATAGAACAATCAAAAAAATTAAATGACACCACTGGTGACCAGAGAGCTGGCTCGTTCCTCGGGCAACGGATTAGCATCGCTATTCAACTAGGCAACGCAGCCAGCTTTCTGGGCACCATTCCGGGGGGCAGCGATGTGGACGCCTTTTTTAATTTTTAGTATATATTTTATATGTATTAGCGAATAGGTATATGTAGTAATAGGTATATGTATATAGATATATTTGTATTGTAACTGTAAATATGTGTTTTATGTGTATACTAGTGGACCCGGCGCGACTTAGTTCGCGTAGCGTTCTAACCCTACACCTGCCCTACACCTTCCGTACACTTACCCAACACCTACCCTACACCTATCCTTTTTTTTTTTTTTTTTTTTTTTTTTTTTTTGTTTACGTGGAGAAAACCTGCGATCCAGGTACCCAACCCACTGGGGGAATAATCGGGTTATGTGGGACTTCTACCCACTAAAAACTCCACGGTGGTCCACCTCGGTGCGATTCGATGGGCTCCGGGATCTCAATAGAACGCAACCGGAACCCTTCTAACACCGCGCCCGAAGGCCCATCGCGAGGCAAGGTTGTGTATTTTCCAACCCTGCCCCTACACCGTTCCGGTGTGTATCGGCTTGATGACCACCCCAAGCCGACACCGTCCCCGGAGTCGTTTGGTCGGACAGTGTAGCCCCCACTACAAGTGTCCGCAACTCCGATGACCCCCTATAGTCGCCTCTTACGACAGGCGGGGAAGACCGTAGCTCTATTCTTAGCCGGAGCTACACGGCTCGGGCACACTGGAGTTTACACTTCAGTGTGCCCCCTCCCGTCAACAGAGGTTGCAAACAACCCTGTCGTGTGCTGACGCACATCAGAGACTTCGCTGCTAGTCGGAGCTCTTCGTCGTCGTCGTCGTCTCGCGGGGTCCGCGCGCTCGCGTTCCCGCTCCGCTGACTCCTTCTGGACCATGACGGTCTCGCAGAAGGTGCTAACGGCCTCCCAGGCTACAGATCTTCCGAGCATTGCAGCGACTACTGCAGACAGGGAAAGGTCTGGGCCGATTTCTTGGACCAGGTCGCTTCGCTCACAGAGCCAAGCAGGGCACTCCTCTAGCGTGTGCTGCGCCGAGTCCTGGTCCGCACCGCAATGGTGACACTGCGGTGTCTGTTCCCTCCCTATTCGGTTGAGATATTCACCGAAACAGCCATGTCCGGTGAGTATCTGGGTCATGTGGAAAGTCACCCGACCTTTCCTATCCAGCCATGCTTGAAAACATGGCAAGACGGCTCCAATGAACCGCTGCCGAACACTACGCGGCTCATGGAGCCGCTCGCGCCAGCGGTTTATTGCGCGTCTGTGGGCCCTCACCCTTATTTCTTCGTTAGAAGCGGTTCCACCTCTTTGGCGAAGGATACGGTAGACTCTCGCATCCATATCAGCCAGGATATCGAGAGGTGGAAACCGCGCCAGCACAGTTGCCGCCTCGTACGAAATCGTCCGGTATCCTCGTGCGACCCTGATGGCAATGCGTCGCTGCATAGAATTAAATTTTGCCACTCGGCTCCGAGCGCCTGACAGCCGATCTGACCATACTGGTGCCCCATAAAGCGCAATGGATCGCACTACACCCGCATAGAGTCGGCGAACTCCTTCCTGCGGTCCCCCAAGATTCGGTAGCAGTCCATGCAGAGCACCCGCTACTTTTTCAATCCGGGGAACCAGGCGGTCAAAATGATCTGCGAAAGACCACCGTCCGTCTAATACTAGGCCCAGATATTTCATAGTTTGTCCTATCTGGACCTCTGCTTCTCCCACCCGCACCACGGAGGCAGGAGGGCTCTCTCGCCGAGGGAGTCCGTGGAACCATAGCGCCTCGGTTTTGTGAGGTGCAATCGCCAGGCCTAAAGCACAGATTCTCCTCACGACACAAGCTACACCTAGCTCTGCTAGTCGTAAAGCCCTCTCAAAAGACTCCGCTTCGGCTAATATTAGAGTATCGTCTGCGTAGCAGACAACACTAATGCCAGCTGGGAGTTGGGTCCGGAGCACCACGTCGTATGCAAGATTCCACAACAGAGGGCCTAATACCGACCCCTGAGGAACCCCGCAAACGACCTCTCTCTGTTCGACTTGGCCGTCTCTACCAACGTAACGGATCCTTCTCTGGAAAAGATAATCCTCTACTACAGCACGGAGATAATGTGGAATCTGATGCCGGACGAGGGCCTCCCGTATCGCACCCCAGGGGAGAGAGTTGAACGCATTGACGATGTCAATACTGACAGCCAAAACTACTTTCCCCTGGGAGACTGCCTCTTCAGCCACGGAGCGGACTCGAAGGATCGCATCTACTGTCGAGCGACCCTGCCGGAAACCAAATTGGCTCTCTGATAGGTCCGGTCCGGTCTCCCGCAGGTGCTTATTGATGCGGAGGGCTATGATCTGCTCAAAAGACTTACCCGAATCATCCAACAAGCAAAGGGGCCGGTACCCGGAGGGTGAATCCTCGGGCCTCCCTTCCTTTTTTAAAAGGACGAGTCTGGCTTCTTTCCACAGTGCCGGGAAGTACCCATGGCGAAAACAAGCGTTAAACAAGCGTCTCATCCTCTCTCCTAGCACACTAAGCGCTATGACTAACGCTCGCCCAGGAATCCCGTCCGGACCCGGAGCCGTGTTTCGTGCAGCAAGACGTCTCACCGCGTATGCCAGCTCTCCATCCGTTACCTCCAGACTCTCGGACCAAGCTTCTAAAGCCAATGTCGCACGAGAAACGTCTGAGCTTCTCTCGAGTGGAAAGAGGGTATCTACCACTCTCTTGGTAAACTGGGGTTCAAGAGTTTCCGTCAGAGGAGGAACCCAAGGGCGCAACTTCCCCAAGACCATCCTGTACGGGCGTCCCCATGGGTCCCTATTCAGGCCATCCAGCAGATCGTTCCACGAGCGCGACTTGGCATCCGCTATTGCCGACTGTAGGGCGACTGTGGCAGCTCGGTAAGCGGAGTACGCATTATCTTTTTCGGCTTGAGTTGCCGCTCTCCGTCTTCTTGTCCGAGTGAAGAGCCTGCGCGAGGCAAGACACGTCCTACGAAGGGCAGCAATGTGCTCCGACCACCAATAAACCGGCTGCTTTGAAGGAGACCTGACCCTGGGCATAGCAGCATCACATATTGTGGTCATGCTAGCTCTGAACCATTCCGCCTCCCTTTCGGTTGCAAAGGGGTTTTCAAGGTCAGGTGCAGGTAGCCAATCAGCTGTATGAGCCGCGGCAATCAATTTATCCCTGTCTAGCCGCTTAAGCGCCCAGCATGCTTGCACCCCATTCCGTTGTATCGCTGCAGCGACAGGACGGTTAGGGATAACGGAGAAGATGATATGGAGGTGATCAGATAGTGTTACAACCTCCTCTGCTACTCTCCAGTCCGACACCAAGCACTCAGCTGTCCGGTTAGCCCAGGACAGGTCTACGATTGACTCACCCTGCCATCTGACACACGTGCTAACCGAGCCCCTGTTCAACAATCGGAGGTCGAGACCGGCCGCCCATTCAAGGACAGTCTCGCCCCGCATGTTGTCCCGGACGTCTCCCCAAACCCGAGATCGGGCATTAAAGTCGCCCAGCACTAGTATCGGGTGAGGGCTGTATCTGTGTATAAACACCTCCACTTGACCCAGATACTCCTCAAAGTTTTCGAGATTGCAGTTGGGAGAGATGTAGCATCCCATCACGAAGAGAGAGCCCCATTCAACCACTACAATGCCGGGACTTGACGCCACTTTACGGCACGCGGGGTCTCCGCGCCCTCCTCCCCAGTATACCGCAACGTTTCCAGTGCCATCTCCGAACCAACGGGGATGGACTGGGGTTCTGTATGGCTCCGAGATGACTCCAAGGGCAATTGAACACTCCACAAGGTTTTGCATGAGCAGGTCTTGCGCCTTGCGGCAGTGGTTTATATTACCCTGGAGTATTTTGTGCGTGGGACTAAATGTTAGGCCTCCATTTCCTCTTGGGTCGGGTTGCTAGCGCTACCCGCTCTGGTCCCCACACCATCAGGCGTGGCCCCACCTCCCATGTCCGTAGAGCTAGCCGGAACATTAGAACCGACCGCAGTCTTTCTTTTGTCGCCCCTTTTGGGGGGCTTGCAGCCCTTACTGCCGACGCGGTGGTCAGCCGGACGCCCGTGATCCGCACACAGAGGACATCTAGGTGCTTGTGCCTCACATTTGGCCGCCTTGTGTCCAGCCGTACCGCACTTGTAACACAAGGTAGACCGGTCAATTGAGCCAGTACAGTGATGGCGTGCATGTCCTAGTTCCAGACAGCGGAAGCACTGTAATGGTCTCGAGGCCAGAACCTGCAATATGGCTGAAACCCATCCCACCCGTACCCTTTTCGCGGCCGCCAATTTGTGTACGGCAGAGAGAGGGCAACGGACCCAAGCCGAGCCCAAGGAGCCAGGACGAAGACCGCGGATCTCTCCTACTTGCACGGCAGCCACGTCGCAACTTCCGGCTGCGGCGACAGCCGCCGCCACCTCCTGTGGGGTGACCGATTCGTCCAAGTCCATCACTCTGATCTCCCCCTTCTTTGCAGGCCGCGAGATGTACACGCCCATGTCACAAAGGGCTTCTCTCATTTTGAGGGCTAGGGTATCGGCCTTTGCTGCGCACTCCTGTCCCGGTATCTCCAGCAGGATGCCACCGTTCAGAGCCCTCTTCTGGCGTATTTCACTGATGCCGAGGTCTTCTGGCTGTATCTTTTCCTTCGCTTTAGCCATCACTTGGGCATATGTGATGTTGGCCCCCTCCGGAATCGTGACGGCTACAGCAGTAGATTGCGGCAGCTTTGGCGGTTTGGCCTTCTTCGCCTTTTTAGGCAGTGCAGCGGTTGGCTTAGCGGCATTCGCCACCTGGGCCTTTGAAGCCTTTACCTTGGCCTTTCCACGAACCACAGTGGTCCAGGCAGGTTCTTGCGCTGGCTGCTGTTGCGACTGCGGGGCCGGACGAAGCGTTGCGAGCGTCGACGCAGAAGTCGAAGCAGTTACCGCTGAAGCCGCTGGGGTTGGCTTCCGTAATTTCTTCTTCTTTTTCTTTCTGGCCGTCCCTATAACACTAGGCTCAGTGGGTTTCGCCACCTTCTGCCCCAGTGGGGGCCTGATAATTCCCTCCGGGAATATCTTCGCCTCCAGATGTGCCAACTTGCCCTCAATCATAGCCTTAATTTGACTCATAAGGACATCGTCAGCACCTCTGGGGGCACAAGGTGCTGCCTCCATATGCTGGCCACGAAGTTGGGCCAGTTCACTGGTCAGCATTGCCAACTTCCCACTGTGGTCCTCGAGCTGAGAACGTAGCAAGGCGTTCTCCCGCAGCAAAGTATTCTCCCGCTCGAGGTGACTGGTATCCACAGTAGATCTTTGGGTCATCTCGGTTACCGCCGCCGTCACCACACGCACCGCTATACGCAATTGGCGCACCATGCCCCCCTGAAGGTTCCGAGATTTGTTGGCTACAGCCTCAACCGTCTCCAGGCTCTCCAACACTCTGCTGGTAAGGTCCACAGACGGCTGATGCCGCATCTCGTCACCAAGTTCCTTCGGACTAGGCAGAGATGACATCGCCCTAGTCTTCTTTTGTACAGGGTCAGGTATCGCAAAGATGTCCACCTCATCCATGTCGAGCGCATCTCGGTTTCTTTTTCGAACTGACGCACGAGACGCACGAGACGAGGCCGAGACCATAGACACCTCAGAGGTATCCGATTCGAAGCCGTCAGTACTACACTCCGAGTCACGGAACCTAGGTCGCCCAATGCCTGAGTAACCAGGTATATTTTCACTAGGCTGGGACCTGTCAAACATATCCTCGTTGTAGCGCGTACACGCTGGAACCGGTTCCTTCGCCTTCTTTTTTGAGGCCCCCCTTACGGGCTTGGGCTTGTCGAGCCCAATAGCAGGCGACGCGGACGCGCCGCCAACACCGCCCCTTCCGGGGCCAGTCACGTTCGGTTCTCCGCCCAGTCCAGGGCCACTGTCCACGTTCACGGGAGCGGATATACCGCCAATACGGCCAGTATGGCCGTGATCAAAGCCCTTCTCGGGCCCAAATGTTTCACCGCCTTTCTCAGGCCTACAATCTAGCGCAACATTGCCCCCCCCGTATAAGTTGGGGCAGACCTCCGGGCTTTCGCTCAGAGGTGAGGGATTCCCCAGCTCAGACCCTGAGACTGGGACCCTCCCGGGGAGATTGTGTTTGTGCTGTGCCATCATGTCTCTGGAAAGCTTTTTTCACAGTGAAAAGCCTTCCTGAAAAACTGTTCACCGCCCATCTCGGGCAACCTCGCAATGGAGTTGGCTACTGCAGGGGAGCTCCAAGTCCCCGCAGGGAACTTTTATAGTGGTTTCCTACCACGCAACCTGTCCTGAAAAGGACGGGCCCCCGGTCCTGACCCCGAACTGTGAACAGCCGGTCTATAACAGGATTACGGTATGGATCCTCATCCCAAGTGCCAAAGGGCGACAGGAGAGGACCGGTCGACCCTCATCTCAAGTGCCAACGGGCGACGAGAGAGGGTCGGCTTCCCTCTCGGCTCCTCTTACAGCAGAGGAGGAGAGAGAAGCGGCGTCGGGTTATCTGCCGCTTGGCTACCAAAATCCCTTTTGGGAAGTTAATAACCAAGCGCCCAGAGTGCACCGTCCCGATCATGCTACTCTTCCCCCGGGTCGTAACCCAAAGGGACCAGTAGCTAACCGGGCACACGAGGAGGTTACCCGACCCAGCACCCCACCCTACACCTATCCTACACCTACCCTACACCTACCCTACACCTACCCTACACCTACCTTACACTTACCCTACACCTACCCTACACCTACCCTACACCTACCCTACACCTACCCTACACCTACCTTACACCTACCCTACATCTACCCTACACCTACCCTACACCTACCTTACACTTACCCTACACCTACCCTACACCTACCCTACACCTACCTTACACTTACCCTACACCTACCCTACACCTACCCTACACCTACCCTACACCTACCCTACACCTACCCTACACCTACCCTACACCTACCCTACACCTACCCTACACCTACCCTACACCTACCCTACACCTTAGGTGTGAATCTAAACCATTCCCAGATCCCCTTGAACACACACAAAAAATTTCATCAAAATCGGTCCAGTCGTTTGAGAGAAGTTCAGTGACATACACACTCACAGAAGAATTATATATATACTAGCGGACCCGACAGACGTCCTGTCTACACGTCTTTAATTTGAAAAAGCTAAAACATTCTGACAAAATTGTGAATCTAAACCATTCCCAGATCCCCTTGAACACACACAAAAAATTTCATCAAAATCGGTCCAGTCGTTTGAGAGAAGTTCAGTGACATACACACTCACAGAAGAATTATATATATACTAGCGGACCCGACAGACGTTGTCCTGTCTACACGTCTTTAATTTGAAAAAGCTAAAACATTCTGACAAAATTGTGAATCTAAACCATTCCCAGATCCCCTTGAACACACACAAAAAATTTCATCAAAATCGGTCCAGTCGTTTGAGAGAAGTTCAGTGACATACACACTCACAGAAGAATTATATATATAAAGAAAGATTAAACTCCCCAGTGCTATATTAACCAAATCAAAATAAAGTACAATTTCCACCAAACGGCACGCATCGTATCAGATCGGAAAGGATGTGAGCGGATGCGGCGACAGCTGAATCTGATCGCGTCCGGCATGATGTCGACGCAAACGAACGGCTCCGTACAGCTACCATCGCTTGCGTACGTGTCCGTATCAGCGGCAGTATGTTCAATTCTGTTCGTAGTAAACACCGTTAAGTCAAATAAGTGTTGACGTATTCTTATTAATTAATAGTATGCAACATGTCGCAGGAGTTGCCCGCGGCCAAGCGGCTGTGCGCAGTTTGGTAATACTTGGTTGGACTTTAAATACTGCGTACATGATTTTATTTCGTTTAAAGATTGTTAAATCATTTAGGATCCGATGCGATGCGTGCCGTTTTGTGTAAATTGTACATTACCCTTATTTAAAAAATTTTACCAATATATGGGATCAGAATTTTTAATTATTAGTTTTTAGTTTACTCAATGCCTGGAATTTAGATTTAGATTACAGTAACTCTTTAATGCACACCAGAGCACACCACCAATTATTATTATTAGATCTACACTAATATTATAAAGAGGAAAGATTTGTACCTATTTTTGTATGTTTGTATGTTTGTAATGAATTGGCTCAAAAAGTACTGGGCCGATTTAAAAAATTATTTCACCAATAGAATGCTACATTCTTCCAATTTGACATAGGCTACATTTCATTTTGAAAAAAATTAGGGATCCTTGGTAAAATTTGAACAATGTAACCGAAGGTGTAGAAAAATACCCAAAAAATTCCTTACATCGCGTGCGCTGCGAAAACTATTGATGATAGAACAAAATAATGTACTACGACTTTGCAGAACACATCATTATCTACAAAAAGTGTCGCGACAGTATATGTCTAACTATTATAGTTATGTCACAATAAGTGTTCTTTTATTTTGAAAATTTAATTGAAATGCCTCCGCTAAAAAACGCTCTTTATTTGTACCTTGGTATTAATCCTTATCAAAATCAATTACTTCATATTCACGACTACTTCAATACCTTTATATAACTTTTTGAATTATTCAATTCAGACATTCCATTCGAAAGATATCACGAGTTTAAAAATGTGAATATTAGAAAAAAGTCGCGTGTTCGCCGCTCAGTCCGCTCGGCTATCTAGGCAGTATCCCGTACGTACGGGAGGGGAGTCAATGTCAAGAAATACGGCCGTCAGGAGCCGGGTCGCCCCCTTCCCTCTAAAATGGTTGAGGAGACGGTAGGAACTTTTGTGATCGTAATATGGTGTCCTGTTTGTAACGGGACACTACTCAGTACATACTTAAGTATAATATAATTACTTCATATTATAAACACGAAGTCCCACGGCGTGTCTTACTGTCAGTCTGTACGCGATAAACTCAAGAACTACTAAACGGATTTTCATGCGGTATTCACACACAGACTACATAGTGCGGTTTTAGACAACGTGATTCATGACGAAGGTTCAGGTGTATAATTTGTTAAGGTTTACTACCCGTGCGAAGCCGGGGCGGGCCGCTAGTACGTAATAAAATAATCATCACATTGTATGAAAAACTGGAGCAGCAACGTGCCACAGCTATGACACGTTTCAGCAGGTTTAATCCGGACCGCTTTTTCCGCGGAAAGCCGCGCGAATGTACATTCTGTTTCGTCGAATTACAGACATTTGCATACATTGCTGCGTCCAAACGTACCGCCGCATTTAAATGTTGTTAAAAGGAGCATTATTACATTCGCGGATCGATATCGCCGATATTTGGGGCGCAAAAGAAGCTGGAATTGATTACATTCCGATGGAAATCGTCGCTGCCCGTGACGAAGGTTAGAGCGCCCAATAAATTTCATAGCGACCCTTGTTCTTCCTACTGCTGCGCTGTGTTGTTTAAAAATAATCCGCTTGCTAATGAGAACAACGGGCGCGTTTGCCGGTATTAATTGAGGAGGGCCAAGGGGATAGGAATTTGTTTTTTTTTACGCTTATTGCCTACGTGTGAATGGATTAAAAGGGCTCTTGTTTCTGCTTGTCGGCTCCACTTTTATTGCACAGTAAACTAATTAGTACCAACATAACGTTTTATTTTGCTAAACAGCCCCATAGGTTTTAATCCGCGCGCAGTTCAGATCTGTGTAAACAGTGAACTATCCCGCGGGATCCAATTACTGTTCCGGGATTAAAAGAACCCTATGAAACGCAGGAAATCTGTAGCAGCATTGCTAGTGATAGAATTTTACATTAAAACGATGATCTCGATGATTTTAAACTAATGTAAATAATCTTCTCTAAACTTCTTACTACCAATTTTACGAACGTTTTATACTAAGGCAACGGTCTACGAGAGCCGTAGCAAAGCGCTACGAAATCGCTACGGCGTAACCTCGGAGTAATTTCATAGCTCGTAAATTTTCTCAAGGGCCGATTCCGATTTTATGCAGAGATTCCGATTAAACGTTCACTTGATATTTTATTTTTTACTTATTTATGTAGAACTAAATACGTTATCTCTCGCTTCCCAATATAAAAAATGTAGATACAAAATTTCTGATAAAAGAAACGGTTGTTTAAAATCTTTAAATAATTATCGAAATCGTTGTTTCTGTCTGTACGACCATATTGTAAGCCACAATTTGAAGAAGTACATTAAATTATAAAACGTGAACCGCTATAATAAAGTAATAAAACAATTTGCGCCAAACATCCGAAATTTTTTTTTTGTTAGATCATTTCCAAGCCCAATTTTAGCCAAACTGTCGGGCTGTAATAGTTACGTATATTGCAATTGCAATATACGTAACTATCATTTCCTTACATACATAAATTTGCTATCTGCATCAGTCTGCCTACCAAACTACACAACGGATTTTGATGCGGTGTTCACTATCCTATCACTTAGACATTTTCTTTCGGAAGGTTAATAATGTATAAAACATGTACGAAGCCGGAGCGATGGTGACCGTGTGGTTACGGTATCCAATTCGTTAGCGAGTGGTACCGGGTTCGAATCCCACTGTGGCCTTGTACCAAAGACTCTTTTCTGAGTTATGAAACCTGCACATTCAAGCGAATGTGTAACCATGCTCCAATCTGGTCAGGCTCCCCTGGTATCAGGGTCACGGAGGTCACATGGCAGTATCTCCACTGTAATTTCCTGATCAGCCAAATCCTGGATCATGGTCAAGGCGCACCCGGGCCCTCTTGAGCGAGAGCATAACCGGGACATTAACGCCAAGATGATTATTTTTTACACGTGCGAAGCCGGGGGCCGTTCGCTAATTTTTTATGTACTAGACAAACAAGCAAGCAGCAACTCGTCGAGCAGAACACAACCCTATTTAAAGCATACTAGAGGTAATATCACGTTTGAATCGCTTTTCATAATATTTGATCGTGATATTTGTGTTAATGAACAAGTTTAGCTAATAATTAAAGTTGGTATCACGGCTGGACTCAATCAAGCGGCGACCCCGGCCCCACAGAGAGCGACTGTTGCGAACTTATTCAATTGACGGCTGGTATGTAGCTAACTCTGTAGGCAGATTATGGATATTTCCCGTTTACGTTTCTCATTCGTTTTGTGGAGGGGTCGTTTGTCGTTTTCACTTAGTTGTTGAGACAAATTGATTGAGCCACGGTATTGTTACTAATATTCGGAAGAGGAAATGTTTGTATGTTTGTAAGTTTGTATGTTGGCTATTTTCTGAAAACAATTTTGAAAATTCTTTAATTAATAGAAAGCTACATTGGGGAACCTGACGAGATCGGACCATGTTACAAATTCAGTTTCCTAAATTTACAGGTTTCATCATGATGTTTTCCCACACCGTAAGAGCATCGATTAGAATTCAACTAATGTACATAACTCAGAAAAGAGTAATTGGTACATGGCCGCAGCGGAAATTGAATCCGGTACCTCTCGCTTACGAGTCGGATACTTAACCGCTCGGCCACCGACTCCATAAAATACCCTAAATTACTCGATAATACTAGGAATTTAAATTATGATAGTTGAATGTTTACAGAGATCCGAAATGCGCGCGGATGAAAACCTCGGTGAACGGCGAGTCTCTGTCTGTTTGTCCCATCGAAACCATCAATACCATGGACAAACTCGCGAGTGAATAAATTATTACCGACTTAAATTAGTATGTTCTAGACACGATCCACTGAATTGGGTTTGGCGGTATTAAAAGCTAAACAACGGAACATGCTGCCAAAATTTCTGGTCTACAGTGGTCCTGGTTTACTTCTTTTTTTCAGATCTTTTAAAGGTCTCCAGTCGAGTTGATGCCATGTTCAACGACACACCACTTGGAAAGGGACATTTCTAAATGAAACGATAACGACAATACACAATCACACCGCCGGGCCCTGGACGAGGACCGGAGAAGTTCGGTGTAAGTTGAATGCAGCCTCAAGACTGGGCCACGTAATCTGCGCCGACCATCGTCTCATCCACACTAGGACTTCCGGTTTGATGTTTGTCTTGCATTTGTTGATTAAATCACTAGATATGGCCGTGTGGTGTCCGCCAGAGTAGAATGGCACAAACCTTTTACGCTCGTGGGGGTCGTATAAGGCGACAGATGTTTTCGAGGCAAAAGTCGCCGTAGGCTGTAAAATGGGCAGCAGCGTTATATGTTATTAAATTTATAACACTGTGATTTCCAACCCGCCTGCTAAGCTTGGAGATAATAGCAATAACTTCTCCTCTCATAAGAGAGAGCTGCAGTGGACTGTAATGGGCTTTTATGATAATGATGATATGAACAGAGCTATGGTCAGACCATTGCTGACAATTTGGTTTGTAATATAGCATTTACTCACATTGAGGTAATATCAGTAACATCAAATACATTGAGAACCCTCCAGACGTCGCGAAGGCTCTTCGAATTTAGAGCAGTGCAACATCCTGACGACCTGAGTGGTTCAGTGGTCAACATGCCAGTAAATGATGAATTTAAATTTCTGTTACGGGTTTGGGTGTTCTATGTATTTCAAAAATATATAAGTAGTATATCAGTTAGTTAGCATCCATAGTACAAGCTTTGCTTAGTTTGGGGCTAGATAGCGCTGTGTGAATTTGTCCAGGATTATTTATTTATTTATTATTTTATCCTACAGATTGTACATAGTATATTATTTACTCTGAACTACCGACTCTGACTAAGTCTCTCCTTGACTCTTGTCTGAGTTATGTACACCAGTTAAATACTAACCGATGCTCCGATGATAAGGGAAAACATGGTGATGAAACCTGCACGTTCAGGCGACTAAATATGTAACCATGAATCGATACATGTTATTTATTAACCAAATCACAACATGAAAGCTCAACTTGTCATGATCGCATTGTGAAAAAGCCAGCAAAAATATTCTCGCATCAAATATTCCCATTGGTTCACAGGCAAAAATTATTTTACAAAACAAAGCACTATCAGCGGTTGCGAACAAGCTTATCAGTCGCAGTTCACGAGTTGCCAAATGGCAGTTCGATTATTTATATGGGTTAACCTGCGTTTTATCTTTCATGTTTAGTTTGACTAGGTATTGTGCAGTTTTTTTATGTGAATTTACGTAAAAACTCTTAAATTAAGTTCAACTTTGCAGACAGTCGTAATCATTGTAAATGCAAAAAGTATAAACATTAGGTGGATCTTTTGTGGTGGAATAATAGAGGGAGGCTAATCTAAATAGAGGCTAACGTACCATGATCCAATCTACTTAGATTCCTCTGGTAGCAGGGTCACGGAGGTCAGATGACTAGAGGTCCACTGAAATTACCTGAGCTACCGAGCTATCCTGGATCATGGTGAAGGCGAGCACCGGCTCTCGTTCGCGAGAACACAACAGGGACTAATAGTCATCCGCAATATCCGGGGAGCAATCCGACCTAGTTGTGGGCCTATCTTAGTAGAGTAGTAGTGACCTAAAATGCTCAAGCCAATAGTAAATAACAGTACAAATATACTTCAGCGTACTTCGATCAACTAGTGTAGTCTAGAAGAAGTAGTAGGATTTCCAACCCTCCCGGAATTCCCGGGAGACTCCGGTTATAATGGTTAACCTCCCGAGCTACCGGGACGCAATAATATCTCCGGTATCTTTTTTTCTACAACTAAACTACTATTATCTGTCTGATTATCTGTTTGTACACGCTGATCTCCGGAACTTGTAGACGGATATGATTGAAACTTTTTTTGTTGTATAGCTATTAAGCCTGCTCAACATATAGGGTATATTTCATTTTGGAAACTAGAACATATTCTGAAGTAGAACACAGCTTGACCTTTCCGTAGTACTAGCTTTCATACATTAAGGAGGTCATTTAAAATGGCAAATTCGGAAAAAGATAAACAGCCCTAAAAACAATTTCCACGCGGACGAAGTCACCGATAAAAGCTAGTATTTCATCAACAAAATGTACGATCGCAGTTGCAGCGTTCCTACGCCTTGCACCCCCGCAGCCTTCACTCGCACGTAGTGCTCCACCACGCGCAACCACATCTCGGTAAAGAATCGAGTGAATTTACTCTGGGTTTGATTTCTTTACGAAATCGAAAAACAGAAATTCAGGTCCTCAATTAAAAAAAACTTGTCGCATTTGTTCTTTCCGTTCCTATATCTAGTGATGTCTGTTTTGCCATCGCGTACCTATTCAGCGTGATGGATGGAACAAGTACGCAGTAAGGAAAGAAACTAAATGAATATTTCGTTAAGGTGTCCGCCTTGACCACGATCCAGTATTTGACAGAACAGATAATTACAGTGAAGCAACTGCCAGGAGATTAGTACAAAACTCTTCACTAATGTAGAGGAGGCTCATGTCCAGCACTGAACTGTTGATATAAAAAAGCCATTTCTTATTCTTAACAATTGATTACATATACAACACGTTTCAGGGATACCAGTTTACTACGACGTCTGTTGAATGCCTAAACTCCTGCTAAGTTACAGCTGGAACAGTCCAGAGAAGTCTTCGCCAAGTTCCAGTCTGTCAACTTTAAGTTAGAAGATCCTACAAATAGGGAGATGCATTAATAACAAAGAGTGAGAACTACGAGTATTGTATAACACATTAGTGTGTTTCTTTTACTATGACATTAGATCGGATTCAGTGTTCGACCGACGGTTAATGAAAATGTATGCTTGACACAGCTGTATGCGCGTTGTTATTATTAGCTCTACGCTGTAGTTCATCATTGTCATTGATTGCTATGTTTGGTCGGTGTCAACGCTGTCTATAGAGCACTGAATCTATGAAACGGCCAAAAGATCGAGGCGTAAAAGATACAGATTTTTTTTTCTTGTTATTACTTTGCAAATCCTAGCCTGCATACCATATTTCACTTTTCTTTCTATCACGAGGATGATAGATATAGATTTCTTAATTTTTTTTAATACATATTCGTCGAAATCGGAAAATGGATACCAAATTTCTTAGGACTACGAGGAGTGCTCTAGAGGTTTAATGTATCAGTCTGTATCGAAATCTAAACAAAATCTAAAATAGAAGACAACAAAACTTGGCTTGGCCTGTTTTATAAGTCTACTACCTACATCTTGTCCTGAAAATATAGGCTTACTAACATTATCCAGAGCGAAATGTGAGTATCTTAAAATACGTCCGTACGTTATATTTAGGCATATCTTGCATTGTGCATGGTCCCACCTCTTACTAATGAATGAAGACTTTGGCGAATTAATTCGTGTCGCCACAATGACAGAGCTGTAGAAAGCCGCACGGCTCTAATACCGCAGCCCACAACACAACTAATGTTGCTAATTGTTCCTATAAACACTCATCTGTCTTTGGTACAATCTGGTGGTCGAATTAAGCCCGAAGGAAGGAGGACCCATACGTAATACACCAAGTTCGACGGCACTGTAATTATAATCATGCAGTTTATTTAGAAGATTTTGTTGTGTTTATTGTGTGTGTTGTGCTCTCACGCACGAGGGCCCAGGGTCCGCCTTGACCATGATCCAGGATTTGACAGATCAGGTAATTACAATGTAGTGACTGCCATCTGACTTCCGTGACCCCGCTACCAGGGCAACCTGACCAGATTGGATCATGGTTACACATTCAGTCGCCTGAATATGCTGGTTTCATCAAGATGTTTTCCCTCACTGTAAGAGCATCTGTTCGTATTCAACTAATGTACATAACTCAGAAAAGAGTCATTGGTACATGGCCATAGTGGTATTCGAACCCGCACCGCTCGCTTACGAGTAGGATACCTTTAACCACTCGGCCACCGACGCTCCTTTTGTTGTGTTAAATAATTATAATAAAACCAAAATGGCAGCTCACTTCACCCATATGTCGCGCGTTCCGTCAACAACAGTCTCGGGAGCTACTGGTCCTAAAACTGAAATGAATGGTCTCATAACTCGCCCCTAATGAACGAAGAGTTACGTTTGTCTCAGCCATGGAGCTCTTTACGGCTGAGTAATGAAATTTGTGACTGCCAGATATGCGCGCAAAGTGCATTATGGAGATGGTGATATTATTTCCTTCACGTCTGTATATAAACTTACTACTTATTTGACCCGCCAGTTTCGTCAGGAAAATGTAGACGCTGCTGTGGAAAAATGGAGGTCAATCGAAATTGTATCGGTCGTTCTTAAAATTAGTAGGTATGTGATACAAAATAAACTTAAAAATTCTGTCTTACAATTTTCTGTTCTTTCTGTATTCGTGTAGACAGTCAATTGAAAATATCTTACGTCACCGAAATGTGCCTACCTCTGTAGAGTACTTTTTAATGTTTTCAAGATAGTTATATATACTTCAATACACAGTATAACACAAATTTTGTATCTATTTACGCTTAGATTTTTGAACCACGCAACAGATTTTAATGTGGTTTTCAAGAATAGATAGAGTGATTCAAAAGGAAGGTTTATAAACAAGAAAAAAGGGTAGGTGAGGGTAAAGTTTATGCCAACGAAATCGCGACGGCCCCACTAGCAAATAAGTAAAATGTAGATACCAATTTGTAACAAAACACACCTATTTCAATCCTTTTATAGCTCTCCGAATACTAAAAAGGTGAACAATGTAGTACAAAAAGGCTTCGCAATTATGATCACAGCAGTAGAACTGAGGAACACACGCTCGTCCGAAACCTCGTTAACTTCGAGTGAGCAACCTCCATTCTGCTCAATATAATATAGCTCCCTTAGGATATTGTTTAGGGAGAGTCATGAACACGAAAGATTTTTCTCCTCTTTCAGTTATATGGCTTCCAATTTTAGAAAAAAGAATAGATTTTACCCGCGACTTCGTTTGCGTGGAAATTGTCTTCGTGACAATTCAGCTTTTGCCCGCGACCTTAGATCAACTATACAAGAATTATATCATAGCCTGCGACTTCATTCAGTTGATAATTTTAAATAACCTCCTTAGTCTAAGAATGCTAGTACTAATGAGAGGTCAAGCTAAATCTCTGGTTCTACCTCCCCGAATTTAATGAAACGCGGCTTAGATTTTACGTTTGAACCCAAGGTACAAAAACTTTTATAACACCAAAATCCGTTCAGCGGTTCTTGCGTGATGCACGCACAGACAGACAAACAGCCAAAAATTCCAAAACAAAAAGAACGTCAATACCCTCTCTCGACTGTTTTCTCTGGAATATCTTCAATTTACAGACACGGCTATTGTACGGTTTTATTATATTTCGCAGCTTCATTCTTAGCAATTTAATATAATAATTGAAATATAAACATATTGTAACCATGCTCTTGTCCTTAACCTTTAGAAACTAATAATAAAATTAATTTTGAAGAATAACAATTAATTCTTACTCCATAACAAATGGAGTAAGAAAAAGTCAAGAAATGGAAAAAAGTAGCACTGTGGAATTAATATTACAACTTTTCAAAAAGTTTGTGATTTCTAAGTTTTATGTAAAAAGATCGCTAGAACTGTAATCTACTCATCGTGGAGGGAAGTAAGATATAACGCCAATTAAAATCATCATCTTGGCTTTAATTGTTGTGGTCTCACGCACGAGGACCCTGGGTCCGCCTTGACCATGATCCAGGAGTGGAGCGGCTGCCATCTGACCTCCCTGACCCTACTACCAGGGAACTTGACCAGATTGGGTCATTGTTACACATTCAGTCGCCTGAATTTGCAGGTTTCATCACGATGATTATCACGATTGATGCTTTGATGCGGTGAGGAAAAACCTGTATTTGTATTTTAGATATGGAAGACAGAATAAAGACAGCTTACCTGTTTCGATCGCCGCGACCACGAAAGTTTACTTGCCGCTGAAAGGATAATTCAGTTATATTTCCATACTTGGCCCTTTCACATAAATGTGCACTGTCTTTCTAAACAGTTTGAATTAAATTTTATTATATTATTAAATTTACATAAATTTTTCAAAATAATTGTCTGGTCTTAAGGTCTCTTATGGCCAATGTTCAAAACATTGCGTGATTCATTTTCTGATATCTCGTTGCTACACTTACTACAAAAACGGGATAGCAAGATTCATAATTCGTACTCTTGTAGAGTGAGAAAACAGTTGTATCTGTAAGAAAGTCCTATAGGAGCTTTGATTATCTATATAGCGAATTTTTTTCTGAGTATAGGAGCTTTATAATGATACCGGTGCAACAAGGAAGCAGACTCGTAATTGGAATGCGCGTCGCCAGTGAATTATCAGGGAGTTTGGCTCACAGCCACAGCCGGCGACCGCCTGCAGCACTACGGGGTTTCTTTATACTGTGGCGATACAGACCGTCGGTGGATCGACTCGTAAGCCAATGCCTTTTTCTTGTTCTGTATATTAGTTAAGGAAGAAAAACAGAATGATGAAGACAACACATTCTGTTTACCATAACCATTATTCGATCTGGTCACGTTCCTCTGTGTAGGTCACGGAGGTAAGATGGCCGTCGCTCCATTGTAATTACCTGATCTGTCAAATCCTGGATCATGGTGAAGGCGAACCCCATGCCCTCGCGCGCGAGATCTTAACTGGGATATAGACGGCATGATAATAATTTTTATTATTAATACAGACCAAAAGGGGTGTGGGGTAGTGCTTTTTTTAAAACATCTTCACCGAACTGTGTCATGTTTCCTCTAAGTAGGCACCCACTACCTTCATACAGTTTCCTGAGATTTCCTTAAAAGTCTAGCACTAAACAATATTTATTTTTTCAAAGGTAAGATTCTTTCGCTTCAAGCCTCAGGAGGGCTCGATTTTGTCTACACAAAACACAGGTAGCCCAAAGTATAAAACAATCATCATCAGTCTCAAGCCATATCAGTGCGGCCCGCAACCAGAATCTACTCCGCGAGGAATTTTAGACGGCGCCCGATGCTAACAAGTTTTAAACTGTACGCGTGCCCGGCGCGGTGCAGCTGACATTGCTCTACGCAAGCAAATGTCAGCTGTCCTATTCGATTACGACGCTGTATGCGTCGCCGAATACTGGGCGAATAAAATATAAGTCAGACTTTAGTCCATCGACTCGCTAAGAAGAAGAAATCACTATTAGAATATTGTGATTAAGTGCATCTACCGCGCCCCACACACTTTATGAATTCCAAAATACCACTGCGTCCGCTCCTTAATTAATTTGTTACTTTAATTTTTTGACACAAAATTCGAAAAAGTTCGTACTCGCTACGCGCGCCCAATTATATTTTTACATCACACCACCCACGCCGCTGAATCCGGATTTTATAATGATCAGACAAAATATCAAAAATTTACCTGGCTCTTTCATTACTTATTTTATTATGCTCACCCATCCCAGCCCTTTTGAGACAAAACTCGCTTATTTTTTAAACAACTTTACCTACTAGCACCGATGTGACATCAATACGGAATTAAGAACCTATGTACCAAAATATCTAAGCTGGCAGCGTTCACTCTTTCATTGGTTTGTTACTTTTATTATGTTTGCTGTTTTGTGCCAAACTTCGAAAAATTTTGAACTCGCTACAAAATATTTTGAATAATTTAGGTACCCTCTCTAAATAAAAATGTATCCTATCTAAACTACATAAATAAAGATGTTGAGTATTAGTATGTTGTTTTAGTTGTTAATTTGTTTCCTGGCCCGCCATAATTTTTATAAATGGCCCTTTAGAAAATTCAGTTCTACAAAATGTCCTTCAAACAATATTCCACGCCTGGTCACAACAACAACGATATAACCTGACGACCAAACGACCTGAGTTGTTCAGTTGGATAACGTGACGGTCTGCCACGCAGAGGTCCCGGGTTCGATTCCCGACCAGACAGAAATTAAAATGATGAATTTTAATTTCCGATACGGGTCTGGGTGAGTATAATAAGTATGGATTTAAAATATATCAGTTGTTTATCAGTTTTCTGGCACCCATAACATAGGCTTTGCTTGCTTTGGGGCGAATCGTTTTTATATTATTATTTATTTATTTAACCTCCAAAAAATTGATGTGGACCTTTTCTTATTTCGTGGCCTAGATATACAACGAGTCTCCTCCGAAACTGCGGATTTCGCTGCGCTGGTATCCATTGGCAAATATCGAGAGACCAAGCAAATAAAACGCAAGCAACAAAATAACCGCGCACGGCGCAAATAGGTACTTGCATTTCGATATATCACTGACTCAGTGCACACTGACAGTGTGTTATAACCTAAAACTAACATTAAATAAATAATTTTCAAAGGATCAACAGTCATTTTAATTTTTACAATCATTTATACGTATGTATACCAATAATAAATACCAGCTGTGTACGAGATAGGTACAATCTTGTTCATTATTATCAGTTGCGTAGCTCATAGAGTTGTATATTGTGATGGTATAGATAGTGAAACCTCGCTTACTGTAGTTAAAAAGAGGTCGTGGGTAAATATCTCTGTCTGTGGCATTGAAGTTCCCGAACAGATGGACCGAATGTTTGAAAACAAATATTTGAGATACCTAGTTATTATTTTATTTCAATAAAATCGATCCAGTATTGTGGAAAATATTTGAGTATAATATATAGAGTTTGTCGGGGATTTTCCGACGAATTTGATATGTACGGCGAAGCTGAAAGTGACAATTTGGCGTAATAGCTGCGATTAAATCACTGTGGTTTAGTCTAAACAGCGGTTTCGTAGACGGCCGAAGGGTCTTGGTCACTAGCATCTGCATATTTCCCATCGTGTAACTATATTATAGCTACTTTAATACTATTAAATATCAAAGTTAGGTGTGGGGGAGCCGGGAGGTACCGAGTTCGAACCCCAGTGATGCTGTTCGCCTGCGATTTCACGATTTCAAGGAGCGTCGGTGATCGAGTGGTTAAGGTATCGACTCGTAACGAAGAGGTACCGGGTTCGAATCCCACTGTGGCCATGTACCAATGATTCTTTTCTGAATTATGTACATTAATTGAACACTAACCGTGAGCGAAAATGTCGTGATGAAATCTGCACACTCAGGGGACGAAGCTTCATGATCACAGCACACTGCAGGATTTAGGGTCTCCCCCACGAAAGGGGGGCGAGAAGTTATTGCCATAATCTCCAAGCTAGGAGGTGGATTGGAGATCACAGTGTTACAAATAGGTATAACAATGGGAAACGCTGCTGCCCATTTTCCAGCCTACGGAGACTCTAGATGTTTTGCCTTGAAAACATTAGTCGCCTTGTACGACGCCCACGAGTGTAAGGGTAGTGGCTATTCTACTCTGCCGGACACCACTCAGCCAAAGGGACAAAGCTTAGCCTGTTTATAATTATGTCTATGCTTATAAACTGTCACGCCGCCATCTCATCGTATACGCGCACTAATCGAACAGCAAACGCGTTTGGGACTTTGTCAGACGCATAGTGTCGATCGCCACACTTATATTGTCAATTGGACTTCTGTAGAATTATATTGTACAGGATTCCAACATATTGTGACCTCATAACGTTTCTGAATACAGGTGTAAGAATGACTAGTAATAAATAATAATCACAAGTAATCCTGGACAAATTAACACTGAGCCATCTAGACCCAAACTAAGCAAAGCTCTTGCGTGGCAGACCGGCATGTTGACCTCTGAACCACTCAGGTTGTCAGGATGTTGCACTGCTCTAAGTTCGAAGAGCCTACGTGACGTCTGTAGAGTTCTCAATGCTGATATTACCTCAATGTAAGTAAATGCTGTAATACAAACCAAATTGGCAGCAATGGCAGACCATTAGCCACCATAGCTCTGTTTATATCATCATTATCATAAAAGCCTATTACAGTCCACTGCAGGTCTCTCCCATGAGAGGCATAGGCATGGCAGGCGGGTTGGAAATCTCAGTGTTATAAATATAACAACGGATAACGCCACTAATAATACGAAAACACATGCCAATTTACAGCGGAGACCTCGCTACATTCACGCAACTGTTTCCTACATCGTGAAGTCAAGGTCATACGCAAGACATATCACACATGATCGGAACCTGGATGCTTGAATTAACCTCAAAGCCCAGTATTGATTGCATCGTCTCTATTCGTGTATAGTTGTTAACACGGTCCCCATATTAGGGGCGGCTATAACATCCTTGACAGGATCCTACCAATGATGTAAAGAGAAAAAGTTTGTATGTTGATATGTTTGTAAGTTAGGATCTTGGAGAAAATCTCCGAAACAAAAATTTATAATTTTTTTTACATAGACGAATCTTCACTATTCCTGAGTATCATCTGGGTACTTTAGACCATGGAAAAATAATAGGTCCGGTGGACCTATTATTTTTACTATTACTTTAATGGTTCGTACTGAGCGTGGGTGAAAATCTTTGGGGACAGCTAGTATACAATAACTTACTGCAGTTGAGAAAAAAGAAAGGCGTGAAAAAAACAACGTGTAAAAAATTAAAGGAAATGCAGCTGCTTATTATCTAGTCTGTGGAAATCCTAGCCTATATTTATGATGGACAATATTACCTAACTCTCCACAACCAGCCAAAATGCTCCAAACCACAACATTCCAGCATTTATGCTGAGAATTGGCTCCGATTTTAACACATTATTCTCGCTCTCCTACTCTATTGGGTAGTCCCATATTCATGGTAGGTAGTCTCTATTCACCAATCCTTAAGAAATCCGCCCGTCTTATTACCCATACATATAGATAGACGGCAGATATTAGACGATCTTCTAATAAGTATGCCTTCAAAAAAGCGGTTCTTGAGCATTTTTTAAATAATTTGTAATGCCTACTCAAAATTAATAATTATAATTAATTTTTTTCACCATCATACTTGTGTAGTAGAGATAACTATTTCGATCTGCTATTCTTGTTTGTTTTCTGTTTTCTTTTTCTTCTATTTTCCTTGTCTGTGAAGCACTATCAGTTTTTGTTTAGGAATACTTGTAAATTTTCGCAAAATTTTTGTCAGATATTTTTTAATGTGCTACTTAGTTGAGTTATTGTTTATGTGTATTTTCTATGCTTTTGTACCGCTCTGAATTTGTCATACCATCAGCTCTCCGGTTGACTGGTAGATAAAGCTATGAAGCTTTATGTCCGCCGTTGTACGTAACAGTGCATTAAGTTTAAATAAATAAATACATTGCAATCAGCTCCCTAGTCTCTCAAGCCATGAAGCAAGTACGTCAGAGAGTCATGTCAGTTTCCGCAAATTGTATCGGTGCCCTTCTAGTGTACCTAACTTATCAATAGGCATGCTATTGAGCATAAGGTCAATGCGTTGGCCGTCAGCCTGCTGCATAGACATTGCATAGGCATTTGATAAAGTCTGGCATAAGACACTTCGATCAAAGCTACCAGCTTACGGGCTTCCTCGGGGATTAGCCAAGTGGGTTGCCAGCTTCTTGCCTGGGTGGAGTATTCAGGTCGTTGGAGATGAGTCGTGCTCGAACACTATGTCCATTAATGATGGCTTTCCCCAAGGTTATGTACCGTCGCCTATCTATTATGTGTTGATGTGCATACATTATATAACCTTGAAAAAACGTCAAAATCTGTTCCATAGATTTACTGTGAAGGTGTGACATCCATACTTCCTATTTATAATATTAGTAGATCCTGTCCTACTAATTCTAGTATGATCAATAGGATAGTACGAATAGACAGATAGACATCAGACTGGTGACAAAGTCTCGTTGGCACCCTTGGAACCTCCTAAACGAGAATGTTAAATAAATTGCTTCTAAAACTTTCTATGGTGGCAGCCAGTGCCTTCGGCCCCGCAAATGCAGAACGGCCGTCGGCAGCTCTTTGCACGTCCTTACATTTTAAGGAGCGTAAAATTTATCTAGTTGAAATAATCGGGGCCGCGGGGCCGAATGGCCGACGGGCCCTTGCAAGTCACGATACGATACCGACGACACGAGACGACATCAAAGACGGTGTTTCGTTCAATAGTTTTGTTTATGCGTTCGTGATAGTCAACAAAGCACGTAAGCTTGTCTGTCTCCAAAAGTTTTGGGTAATAATTGCCGTGTTTTCCATCAGTTGGCTCGTTTTCCTGTTTGTCTACCGTTTGACATAAAAAAATTGTATCAGGTGATTATTTATTCGGTTGATTAAAAATATAACTGTTTTGCATTACAACAAAACATATATTATGTGTATGTGAAGAAGCTATCCAACAGACTTTGCTTTTTTCCATAATAAATGATGCACACTTACCAATCCAGCCGCTTATTACCTCCTTGGAATTCCTTCCAGCAGTGTGCGCGTTTACTAACTCCATAAATGCGCGCTCAAACTTGTCATAACATATTTACCTCATAGAAGTCTTCATGGTCCACCAGCAAGAACCTTGCTGCAACGCTGTGTGTTTCTCATACACATAATATCTGTTTTGTTGTCATGCAAAACAGTTATATTATGTTTCTTCGAAACACACAGCGTTGAGTGAAGACCTGTTTAGTTACTGCTGGTGAAAGAGGATTGCAGACGCTATCTGATAAATGGAATAATATGTAATTTAAATGTTTAGTTTAATCTGGAACATATTCATGAAATACTATAATCTCTTGAAACTGGATAAATTTCTTTGAAATGTTATCCCTCAACTTATCAAAATAATCTTAAAACAAATTTAACATTCAATATATTTAACATTTAACAATTTAACGTTTAAGAAATTAAAATCTTAGCGAGATCAGCAACAACCTCGAAACATTAAGATTGTAAAATTATTCTTATATTAATATAAAATAATTAGAAATAATCAACGATTCAAGCTATCTAAAATAGCTATCTAATGATATCTAAAATATTAATTAAATATGATAGTTTAAATCTAGCTATGACCAAGCTTAGTCTATAAATTTTAAAATCAGGATGGCTAAAATAGAGATTAAAACTGAACAAAACTGTTGCCTAACAGGTCCTCCTGAGCAAAAACTGTTTTCCTGACAACCTGACGGCAGTACCATTTTTGGAATGTTAGAGCACTCTTCCAGTTTCCTCTGCTTAATATTTCATCTAAGGGCCTATTTTCTAGCCAAATCTTTGATGCTACAGCTGCTCTAATACTACCAGGTGGTGCCTCAACGTTAGTCTCTCTAAAGATAGATTTTATCCATCCTGAAATGATTGTTTTTGTTGCCAGCTTAAGTATGCCAGTTACTGATATGAAAAGACTAGTTAAATCAGGACTCTCGCCTCGTCTATTTAGTGCAGATTGTAAGAGAAGTCGAATATGTCTAACCGGACAAAACTTAGGATCTGGATGAACCACCCGGACTGCCTCCCTGTATCTGTCTTTGACCCAAATTTGGGCCAGAGTGTTATACTTTCCTCCTCCTGAATAATGTTGTCTGTAGAGATATCTAAGAGTGTTAGATCATGCAGACGTCTTCCCGAGGCTAGAAGTAAAATCAATGCTGTTCTTCTTGATTCTCTTAACCAATCAAACAACAGCTTTGTGTCCCACACAGGTGCCTTCTTGGATTGAGGTTTACTTATAGAAATCGCTTTCAAGATCTGCTGCACAAAAAAGTTTATAGATATAGGTTCATCTGATGTGGCGCAATAGGTGGAAATGGCCGACTTGTGTAAAAGAATTGTGCTATAGGCTAGATTATGTTTTAGATATAAATTAGCAAGAAATCTAGCTACATCCTTGCCCTCAGGATGTTTCTGATTAATCTGATGTGAACTACACCATGGTATCCATCTTTCAATTGGAGCCTTGTATGTCGTTAATGTGGATTTTCTCCAACTTGCTTTTAATGGTTCCCTTTCCTCTAAACTCCACTGGGTCTGCCCACCCCCAATTCTCCAAGCCAGGAGCTGTAGCCTGTCTACTTGTGCGGGATTTCTCCCAGTTGTGAGATCTATGAAGTTCTCTCTGAGATTCTCTATGGGCACCGGCTGCTCTAGAGCTCGAGCCCTCGGGTCGGGCAACCAGGCGTTCTGAGTCCAGTGCGGCGCAATCAATATATAAGTTCCCTCTGCGGTGTTCATGTGACTGAGAACCCTGGGTATTAGATTTGGCGGCGGGAACACCCATGAAAATTCCACCTTCGACTGATTGCATCGCAATACCTTGCCAAGCCATCTTTTGAGTCCCAAGTGACGTACTCTCGCACAAATGCCGAGCTTTCGGACGCAAAAAGGTCCACGTCTGGGACGCCCCATTTTCGAAACAAAGCCTCCGAGGCCTGGGGCAACAGATGCCATTCCGGCAGTAGTCTGTTCCTTGATAGGCGGTCGGCTATGCCGTTGTACCTCCCCGTGAGGTAAACCGCTGTCAGAGTGATGTTCAGCTGATCTGTCAACTCCATCAGACTTAGTCAGATTCAGGAGAGCCAGGGAATGAGTGCCGCCCTCGTTTCTTAAGTATGCTATTAATGTTCTGTTGTCGGACTGAACCAAAATGTGCGCACTCTGTAGGCTTGTGTCCTGTCCGGGGGGCTGAAGACAGGCCAAAGGGTAAACAGGTCAATTCTAATATCTCTTGATTGTAAATAACTCTTAGAAATCGCCGTTGTGATGGTTTGATTGGGATATGGAAATAAGCCTGATGTAAATCTATCTTTGAGAGCCAATCCTTCCTTTGTAGAAACTCTCCTACATCCGACTGGCATATTAATTGAAAATGTCTTACTTTTTACATGTTGATTCAAACCCCTCAGGTCGAATATAGGTCTCTGGCTGCCATCTGCTTTCATCACTAGAAACATCTTTGAATGGAAGCCAGGATTTAGAATAGGAGGTATCTCTAAGATCCTCTGTTCTATTAATTTTCTTATTATATTTGTCATTTCCAGAGATTGTTTGGGAAATCGAGTGGGAATTTGCATAGGGGGTTTGGTTTTGAAGGGTATGTAACTTCCCGTTATTACTTTCAGTATAAATGGATTTGCTTCCTGTTGTATCCAAGCTTGCACATTTTTCCCTAAGCAGCCACTCTAAAAATTGTTTTTCTCGGCGTAGTCACGCTAGTTCCAGGAAGATTCTTATTTTGTGTCACATTTTGTATATAATGAGGTAACTTTGCCATATAATCGGAAATATAACTAACCTGTCTAATAAGACCGTCGATGCGCGGGTCAGACGACTGTCTGCGGCCTCGCGCCTAACGCTTTGAGCGTTTATTCGGAGGTGGGGAAGCCAGACCCTCATCCCCCGAGCATGTAGAGCTTTCGGCATCCGCCTTATCATCGCTAGACGACGATGAGGGTGGCCCAGCAACACTGTGCACCGCCGACCGGTCTCCTTCCGGAGCACCGGCAGCAGTTTTTTCTGCCTCACCTTCCGTATTTCACGCACTCGTTGCACTTTACCGATATCACCGGTATTATTACTAATTATCACACAATATTAACACCTATTTCACAATGAAATATGTCGTAAAAAACTAATTTTCAATAACTAAAATATTTTGCATGCATACACAGCAAAATCTGTAGACGCTATGAGGTAAACATGTTATGACAAGTTTGAGCGCGCGTTTATGGAGTTAGTTAACGCGCACACTGCTGGAAGGAATGCCAAGGAGGTAATAAGCGGCTGGATTGCATAAATTTAAAGTATAATCAGCGCGCAAACAAAACCATGGAATGGAAACTTGTCGAAGTCAATCAAACTTTTTATTCCACACAAACAAGTTTACGGCCTGCCTGCATGATGGTAAACAGTCACCGCAGTAGTTCACTTTGATAAAATTCCATCCCATACCGATAGAGCGCGGATTATAGGTACATAAAATAGGTTAAAATAGGATTAGGTACCTAGGCCTAATCGTATTTAATGATTAATCATATACCTAGGAAAAACTAAAGAAACTTACTTCTATCTTGATTCTTAACTACAGATAGTACGAGTACTTACCACAGTAAATTCCAGTGTTAATAAAGCGATACGGTAGGTGAAACTGGTGAAATAGGTACATTGGAGGGTACAATGCAAATAGTGGCAAGAATGAGCATAATTCGAGAAAATTACCAATAACAGATGGCTAGCCAGACTTTGTAAGAAATGGGCCTCTTTAAGTTTGTTTTGTCTTCGTCATTTGTAAGGCGGGTTCTCAATATGTTAATAAGTCTCTTCTTGCACTGTACCCTTTATTTTCATTAGTTGTGTTGTAACGCATATCCACTCTACGTTCATACAAGACCAGGTGATAGGACTCTGTCAAGCGTAAGTAACCTGAGGAGGAGTGGTAAGTTCTTACATACATAAAACTCACACCTCCGTCCGACAGGTGGGGCAGGCAGAAACTATGGCGGTCCATAGTTTGCTCTGATCTGACAAAAGCACCATCGCATTTATCTATTTCTGCCAATACGTGTAGCAAGTCATGAATGGGAAAGTATGCAAATGGAAATTTCTCTTCTGGAAAAATTGAGGAAAGGGGAAAACGGAAAATGGAAATTATAAAGCATTGGGATAAATATGGGAATGGATTGTTTGATTGACGATACTAAGAAAAACTGGTTTGCGGAAATTATAAGTTGCACTCAAAAACCTCTCCCATGTTCGGTGTCGTGGTCGCGTCGAAGTCGTGTCGTGTGTCCCAAAGCCGCCGCAGCAGGCCACCCGGGCATTAAGGCTGGCCGGCCGCCAGCGGCCGCTTCCGGCCAACTTAACTGCCAACCGCTCTTAACTATTATGTTTACAGAAAAAACTACATAATTACAGGGCCTTTGAATAGGTTATTAAGTTTTCGTGTAAATGCTCCAGAGCGATAACGTTACTCACGTTGTTCCAAATGAGACGCGGCCACTTTATCGGAGAAAAGGGCGTGGGGTGATAACGTTTTGGGACTGTTTTTTTGTTTTTCGGTGGCGGTCGCTGTGTTCTGGGTCAATTCTCGCCATATACATAATTGTTTTTATAGAAGTTAATAGACCAGCTGGTGAAAACTGGTAAATGAAATGCCTCCCTTTTACTTCACAAATTTTAGGTCTCGAAGAGATCTTTATTTCGGATGTCCGCCTTCAAAAATAAAACTTAATTAATATAAATAAAATTTTTGAACGACGACTTTAATTGGTTATCTTTAAAAACTACATATAACCACGAAAATGGTTGTACGCGAAATATTACGTTACTAGGGCGGGAACCTCTAGCTTTTACATTTTAAAAATACAATCATAACTAACAAAATAAACCCTTAATCTAACCTACAGATAAAAAAAATTATCCAGGTCTCCCAAATTTGTAAAGGTGGGCCCCTTGCGTGGGTGGCCGAATTGCCCCGTTGGATTGCGAGGCCTATACGCTTCTGGTCATAAGTAATTTCCAACAGACCGTTAGATAATTCCTTGTAGAAGGAATATGCGCCTGGTCCCCACGGTCAAAGGGTTTACGCAAGTGGCTTTTACGTAATCAGCACCAAGACCAGCATATTTGCGCCCTTAAGCGTTCTCAGTTATGGCGGCACCAGCTGCAGCCTAACAAGCGGTCCCTGGAAGATGGGACGGCAAGGATATCGATGCATGTAGCATCCTAAACCAGAGGCGGTCCCAGTTTCCATGGGGAGTCATTCCGTCGGGCCTCCTTCCATCGTCGCGGGTTAACCCATTCGGTTCTAGCGCCGTGGGCATCTGGTGCACACCAGCGGAGGTAAAGGAGGTAAAGAGGTTTATGTTTGCGTACCGAGGAAAGCGGCTAGCGCTCCTGCCTGATAAACCGTGGTGGCCGAGCTGGTAGAGAAGGATTTAGTTGGAGGCTCCGACTCCTGGCAAGCCAACTGCCAAGCATTTTTGGCCTCGGTAGAGAATGCCGATACAAAAGCACCTAGAATTGCGAGCTATGCACCGAGGACAAAAATGTTGATAGAGAAGCACTCGACACTTTTCGACCGCCCAGACCACCGTAACGAATAGGCAATGATGCCTGGTCCCAAGAAGAATTGTGAAGATTAATATGCAATACAGAAATGGTTTCACAGTGTTGTCTAGGAACTTAAAAGAGCAGGATGTTTCCACAGCTGACAAAACCGCACAACGTACATAAATTTTGGAACAACGACACAGTATTTTATTATGTCATAAGCTATATGTCTATTAATTTGGTGCAGGCGGTCCAAAATATCATAAAAATTTGGATGTTTTTTGTCTACACAAACTTGAAGGGAATCATCAAAAATAGTAAGTCGAAGACTTGTCAACAACAGTGATGTTACCCCTAAGCACGAACAGCAGCAAATATAGCGCTAGATAAACAAAGTAAATCCGATATATGAACACTACATGACAACTGCAGTCAACTGGAATTTCAATATATTTTCGACAGGAGCACGTTACGTCATGCGCCAAATCAAGTCACGCAGAGGAAATTTAAGATTTTATCCTTCTGACACGCGCAGCTCGGCCACCGCCGTGACGTTGTAACTACGACATTCGGGAACGGTCGGCTTTGTCAAGGCAACGGCGTACCGTATTTTCATAACAATAAGGAGTATTTAGGAAGTATAATCAATGCTGAAATAGGCCCCAACACTGCTTTAACTTGACATGCACAACAGAGCCACCAACGAACAGAATGCACTATCACGGGGCAAGGGCAAAGTGCTATAAATTGGGAAAAAGCCCCGTAACTATATTTAAAATTTAATTGAAATATGCGGCAGTGGACCGTGCCCGACTTTTTTTTTGTCAGTTTACACACCTAATATGTTGTCGGGGATAGCAACAGTCCCCAATTTGCAGATATCTGGCCGTTAGCCAATTAACCAGTTCACTTTGCTTATTCAGGCGAATTTAGCGTTAATAGAGGGCAGGGCAACTACTGGGCAGCTAGTGACCTGGGCTACACTGCGATGCATCCTATAGTAATATTGTAGTATAGTAGTATTAACGTGGTACTTATTATCTTTGTTGAATTTGTATTTGTGTTTTTTTTTTGTTTCTATTTACTGGATAAACTAAAATTTATGTAGGTATAATTTCTTATCTGTTTTTTTCAATTTCAGCAATGTTGTTGTTCTATAATTGAAAACAAACTGTTTTTGACTTATGTTATTCCGTAATATTTGTACCTGCACGTGATAATTATAAGCTGTTTATTTTCCAAATAAAATAAAATATCTTAAAATATTATTCAAGTGCTAAAACTTTTCCAATCACGGTTTCAAACTTATCAACTTTGTAATATTTTATATTGCCAACGTTGTAGTGTGTTGTCTTTAAAGACAAACTTTCTCTAGAGTTGTAAAAAGATTAATGGTTACTATAGAAGGACCACGCTAAGTCCGAAATGACTGACAGTGGTAGAAATTATAAAGTGTGGATATGGCAATATCGATTGGATAATCTGTCCTTGTCAGTCATTGCCCATTATTATTTAGGTGATTCGCACACTGGAACGCAGCACCGTATGGTTGTGCGTGACGTGCGTTAGTCCCTAAAGAGAAATGGTAGTCTTTTTCCCATGAGTCTATGTTTACCAGTAGTCCCACGACTACCAGTGATTTGTTTATCATGATCTTTCGTTCCTTGATAATATTTCGTATAGCCGCGTATTTTTCGTTTCATTATCTCTTTTTCTCTCTTTCGTATGGAAGCCAACAACAATACCACGAACTAATTCGTCAAACTGACAAATAAATTGAAGTCGATCACAATCATGATGGAAATGCATCGCCTTCTGACTATAATCTTGCTCTAAACTGATAATAATGTTGTAAATATATCCTACTACTAAAAGAGGGCGAAGTTCAATTCGAATATTAGGCGGTCGGGCAGCGGGTTAGATAAGTTTTTGGCGCTGTACTTTCTACATAAAAAGGCGTCAAATAGGCCGCTGCTGTGAAGTGAGGACTCCTGGATTGTCAGATAGGTGTTCTCTTAGTTTTCAAATTATTTCAAAATATTTAGTTTCACCACAAAATAACATTAACACAGGCTTATCACTGTTTAATCAACTGAATGTATATATTTCTATTGAAATATGTTTGTTTTAACCATTTTAAATTAATTTAATTTACGGACTAAATATGTTCCAAGAGGGTGGCGCCCTCTACCCTGCTGCTGCGTTCCAATGTGCCAATCGCCCTAATAATATTTTTCAAGTCAGTCAAATCCTTTGTTATGACTTTTATGAATGACGTTCTATGACGGAAAAATGACATGGCATAAGTTGCCATACAGAGATTTTAATTTTTTTTTTTTAAAGCGATTCGGACTTAACGTGGTCTTATTATAAGTAGTTTCATAGTAGTTAAGACTAGTATAACCATTACAACTTTTTCACCTTCCTTTTAATGTAAATTAAAGACTTAAACATAAACAAATAAGACCACAGCATTTCAGGGCTTGCCGCCTTTCGTAGTTATGATATCAGGAAGAACAACTGTAGATAAAACTACCACGATCACGCTGGAAACGAATATCGCGCTATCACATATCGTCTCGCATGTTGGGTCCGACAGAAATTGAAGTAGATGAAAGAGTTCAAGCGTACAACTTGATAGTACGCGGACCATTTCATAACCAATAGCATACATATCCGGGGCTACTACACCCAGATGTGCACTCTAAAGAGATGCAATATCCCTTGGCTAATAGCCAAACTGGATACCAGCAAACCGACTGAAAACTTACTGCCCAATTTCGTTCTTTTACAGCCTACCGTGCAATGTGTTGGAATTGTTTCAGTGGCGCACGGACACCCGGAATAATGCTACCTCAGACTCTATACGCTCGGGTGCACACAACAATAAGTTATAGCTTTCAATCCATAAACTGTCGCGTAAAAAAGCGCTTCAGAAAGACCTCAAAAGGCTTCAACTACCAACAACCTTTTTTTTACTTTTTCTTATAGGTCTGTCGAGTTTGTAATAAATTTTAATCTTTCTTTCAGGATGTGCTCGAAAAGAGCTAGATTGAAATTTAAAACATGAAATGCAGTTTCATATTGTTTTATGTTGAGCAAGGTCTTCCGCTAGGGACTTTCTTCTGGCTGGTTGAAGTATTATGAGAAATTCAACAAATATTTTGTATTTATTGAATTTTTCCCAAATGGAATCCCTCGGCAGAAGTGGCTAAACCGCCGAAGGTCAGGACGAGACAGAGAGGAATCCAGCAAGGACGTTAACCAGCTAGACTGTTCACAAGAGCCTAGCTATCACTGGTCCATTACGCAGTGGCAACCACTTCACACTTACGGGAAGACTTCTTCACACTTATCGTGATGAAATCTGCACATTCAGGCGACAGAATGTGTAAATATGATCCAATCGGGTCAGGTTCCTCTGGTAGCTGGCTCACGGAGGTCAGATAGCATTCCCTCCACTTTACCTGAAATGCCAAATCATGTCGTTGAATAGGTTTCAAATCATTTAGGGTATGCAAAGTCTGTTTGGTACACGTTTTTCATTTCCGATATTAAAGTAGTAAGTGTTTTTTGTTAGACAATGCCTCCCAGCGTCCCTCTGTCCGTCCCGACAACAGCTAAACCGTAATATTTGGGGCACGTGTAAAGTATTGCACGTGTAAGAGTATAAAAATAATAAAGTTCAAGGAAAAATTATCAGAGGCTAGCGGACTCTTCAAGTTAACGAATAGTAGTCGACTAACTTATGAAATGTAGTTGAAATAGCAAACACTTCAAACAGATTGTATGGAAAAGAATTTGAGTTAGATGCATTTGTAACTTTGTAATATGTTTATAGTATCAGAAAGCCTCCTTTTTAACGTGTGTAAATGTTGCTTTGTGGCTTTTTGTGTCTGTCTGTGACATCGTAGCTCCCAAACGGATGGAACGATTTTGATGCGGTTTTCTCTATTTGAAATCCAGTATAATCTAGATGCTTCTTAGCCACTCACACGTCCACGGGAAGCGTAGTACCCGATAAATAAATTCTCAACCGTCCAAGGGAACTACAGTCCCAAAGTCAGTTTGTTACCTGGTGACAGTTTAACAGCTGTCATTTGTTTTGCATAATGTCAATTAAATTATTAATCCATGATAGTACAGAGATCACTATATGGCTGTACCAGATTTTTTTTATCTATGATAAATTTTGATTTTCTCGAAAATGCGCGGCCGGGTAGCGTTACTATTTAGCGCGCGGACGTGTGAGACTAGGTAGAGCTCGTCTAGTCTAAAATGACGCGCCCCACTACTTAGTTAGTTGATTTCGATGAGTGAGTGCAAATATTAATAACGACACTTCATCTGTGTGGGAGCGTCGACTGCTCCAATCGAACGACGCGTGCAACGTGAACGAGTCTCACCGGCAACTGAATGACCAATTACAACGGCGTTTGTATATGTATTGCGTCCATATTTAAAACTTGCTTGTGTGCGTTAATGCGATAGTGGGGCGCGTCATTTTAGATTAGACGAGCACTACGCTTGCGCGCCGGACGCTTGAGTGGTTAGCATCTTCTTGAAATTGGTTCAGCAGTTTTAAAAGTATTTGAGTATTTATGAACTTTGTTGGGGGTTATCGACATTTCTGTCGGTTAACTACGGACTACGCGGATTACGGCAACTACGGAACCTTACACTGCACGTGGTCCGACACGTTCATCGATTTTTACGTTGTGTTACACTCGTGACAAGCTAGTAAGAACAAGAAAGCTGTCCCACCAAGTCATAATAAACAGAAGTCCTGCCACATTTTTCGACTGCACAAGAGCTCAATGTTGGGCGATTCTCAAAACAATAATTACCCTTTGTGCCCCAGTGAGGGTCGTCCAACTGGAGTGCAGCCAAGTCGTTAGCGTCACGGACACGATTGCCGACCGTGGCCACAAGGTCCCCAGTCAATGTGGTTAGCCAGCTCCCACAGATCACTTGAGGTTAGCTTTCACAGATCATAATATTATGAATTAAATCACTTGTTGTACACTAGTTCCACTTTATTACACAGTCCGCCAATTGTGTTGTTGTGCAATAAAGTTTTTAAATAAAATGAATATTTATGACTAAATTGCAACCGGTTTCGAATTACTCATCTCCACTAAGGATGCTTAAGACTAAGAAAAGCAGGAAGGCGGACCCCGGAACCCCGCATGTAGCTTTTGAGCGCAACCGATATTTAACGCTAAGATGATGATGAGGCAAGATAATAAGAGTAACAAGTACGAAACCGATTGCAATTTAATAAAATTGGTATAATAAAATAGAACTAGTGTACAAAAGGTGATTTAATTCATAATTTAATGAAGTTCGATCACGAAGTCACAACACAAAGTGTTAAATATTTCACAGATCACTATAGAAGTTAATTTTTAAAATAATATCTTAAAAGCTTGTTAGATAGAAATATACCTAAAACTATGAGAGAGCGAAAATGAGTTCTTCTGTCGTGCCTAATATGAAAACGGAGTAAAGGAAATCAGGTAATGAAATGTGGTACCTGTCGCACCATCTATCAATCATCATCATCTTGGCGTTAACGACCCGGTTGCGCTCTGGCTGACGTCCGCCTTGACCATAGTCAAGCGTTTTGGCCGATCAAGTAATTAGGAAAGGAAGAAAAGACGTTGATTACACATAGCACACCACGACAATAACAGTTACAGTTACAGACAAAGGAAACATCATTAATTAAACATCTAAGACAATGCGTAGCCTCCCATGCCACTGTCGGTGCCGCGGCGGCCAGCGTAAATGATACCCACTCAGCATGTGCTGTGAGGCGAAAGAAGCGACTCACTCTCAATTACAGTGGAGCTACTATCATCTGACCTCCGTGACCCCGCTACCAGGAGAACCTGACCAGATTAGATTATGGTTACACAATCAGTCGCCTAAATGCGCAGGTTTCTTCACGATGTTTTCCTTCGCTCCATCTATCCAAGAGTGATATAATTTTAGCATAGATACATTACAGTAACTTCATTTTCATCCACCTTTTTCCACCTGTCACTTTGCGATCTAACTGGATACTGACTCAACAGACATGTTGTACGAAACATTCCTAGACGAACGCGCACGATAAAAATAAAATATTAAAGTGTATTGCTTCTCTACTACAATATCTCGTATCGCACGCATGTAATAACTGTCGCAATATCCTCCGTACTGCGTTTCTTTTGTGAAATTGAAGCTACCTCTTCATCGTGGAAATATAAGCATATTTCTTGATCACGAGTAATTTCTGTAGTGATTTTGTTTGAATATAATGTGAGTGTACAATTCACGGGTCGAAAAAATAAACCACTTTAACCCGAACCCGGATACAATACAATACAATACAAAACTCTTTATTGCACACCAGAGAACACAAGTACAGATACAAAAAATATGGTAGGTAGTACAAAGGGCGGTCTTATCGCTAATGTGATCTCTTCCAGACGACCTTGGTATGAAGAGAAGCACAGGATTATAACACCAGACAGGTAGTGCACTACTACAAAAGCATTACTTATAACAAAAAATACATACATCTCCACAACAAAATACCCACAGATCCATAAATAAAGGATAAAACCAATCAGAACCACAGCACTCACAATTATCCCACTACAGACATTAAATAATGCTGCTTTACTTTATTTTTAAATGTGTGAAGTGATTCCGCACAACTAATGTCGCGAGGCAACGCGTTCCAGAGTCTAGCCGCCTGCACCGCAAACGTTTTATGGTAGAAGTCCGTTGCATGGGCAGGCATCTCCAGCATCCTATCACGACATGAGCGCAAAGAGCGGCTCTGCGTGTCGGACGTGAACGGAAAGAGATCACTGTGATACTCTGGTGATGATTTCCCAAACAGCACACAGTACAAGAAAGAAACGAGTTGAGCATTCTGGCGAAGTCAGATTGGGATTCAAATTCAAATATCATTTATTCAGATTAGGTTTCGACGAAACACTTATGAACGTCACAACATAACAGTAAAAACACTTAAATGTAGATCTTAAATACTAATTTCTACATACAAATTTAAATATAATAATAATCCATGTCAATAAAATTAAAAAATGATAATAATTATCATAACAATAATTCATAATTACACAATAATAATGTCAATATAAAAATAATATTTGTAATAAATAATGTCAGAATTTATCTTCATCATATTAATATACATAATAATAATAAATAATTATGAATTATTTTACACAATAATATGCTTTATTTAAAAGTCTACTTTTAATAAAGTTTTATACTTGTCGAAGGGAAGCTTCTGAATATCCTCAGGAACTTTGTTGAAAAACAACACACTGTTCCCCACCCAGGATGACTGCACTCTCTGCAATCTAAAGCGGTCAGTTACCAGCATATTTCCATTTCTTGTGCTATAATGGTGAGTGTCTGCCACTCTTAAGCGATCGTATTGCCAAGGAGCCAACCCAGCCTGGTTCGATACTCCGAGACATGGTCATACTTACGGAGCCCAAATATAAATGTGATGCATACATTCTGCAGCCGCTCAAGTTTGCATAACTGAGCTTCAGTAATGTCCAGAAAGCTGGTATCTGCATAGTCCAAAACTGACAGTAGCAGTAGCAGTTTTCCGTTCGCTGTCGGTATTCTCAATGTAATTTAAGAAAAGTTGAATATTTCATGCCGAAAATAAAAATTGGAAACCGTTCGACTCGAGGCAAGCTGTTCAAAAATAGAGAAATCACAGATCTTTCTTCAATATATTTTTTTTGTAAATCTCCTCTAAATACATGATCTCTATTCTACATGATCTAGGTATGACGTTCATAAGTAGGTATTTGTGAAAACCTAAATTGAATAAAGGTATTTGAATTTGACCAAACCAACTCAGGGTCACTTTCTCTATTCTCGTTACTAAATCTTCCTTCACTCCAACTCATTTCCTTATTGCACTAGCTGGGCCGCCGCGTCTTCATTCACATGTTGCTCTACCCTATAAACCTTCCTCTTAAATCACTCTATCTATTGTTGAAAAACGCATTAAAATCCGTTGCGTGGTTTAAAAGCTGTAACCTTATATACATATAAACATACAGAGGGACAGACGGCGAAAACCGAATTTGTTTTATACTATGTAAAGATTCCGTAATTTATGTCTCATTGATGCTCATTCCATACTTCAGAGAGTATCTGCCACATAATAAAGACTTTAAGTTATAATATCACATACAGTGCCACAACTTAATTGATTCGGTGGCCAAAACTGTTGCTGTGAAAAAATGGCGGCACTTCATTTTGAAATGTGTTTTACAGTCTAGCAAGAAAGTCTTAAAAATTACTATTGCTGACGCAACAATAAATATCTGTAAAACTTTGTACTTCTGCTGTCAAATGCCATCGTCAAATTTTTCACGATTTTCTTGCCAAATTATAAATGACATTCATCCGCGACCATCAGCGACAACCCTCACCGGGTCAGGTAAGTTTATGGCACTGTAAAACTATTATCTACGTGACAACCGTGGAGATTATGGCTCAATCTAAGCTCAAGTTCAGTGGGCTGAAGGGCTGTGTGATGCGATGCCAATTCACTTTACCAAACACGGGGTACGCCATACATTATCCTTTCTTCCCCATTCTCAAATGTTCCCAAATGAAATATAGGGACCCGAAAACATTCAAGGAAATGTTGCGAATATATCAAACAAATACTCATCAATACTCAATGATCCATTATGTGAACGCGAAGGGGCCAGTTGGAGGTACTACTTTGTTTTAAATTAATGACATCCATATCTCATGCTCCTTGGAAATAGTCCTTCGTATTTGTCATATAGATTACCTACTTTTTTCCCGTTACCGCCAATGAATTCGCTCCGAAGTGATGCGACCGTCGTTTGTTTACAGTTACCTTTTACTTATACGGGTCGACCGGAAAGCATTAATTAAATGGCTTGCTATTAATCCGGGAATTACTTTGTTACTGTCAAAACAAGTGACGTTCTTTCCGCCAAAACAAAGTCTCTTTCTGTATCGTTTAGATTTTCTAGACAAGGCAACCCATTTGAGTAACTACTGTTTGCTGCCTGCTAGAGTGATATAATGAGAAAGAGCTATGTCTAGATATAGGAATAAACGGGTCGTATCTCTACTAATTTACTAAAGGCAAGTTTAGTAAAATGTGTAGATACACATTTTGATATACTTGCCGTTGTAACCAAATCGTGTTACAACAACCGCTTAATCATTTATCAAACATCAAAATGTCAAGTCAACATAAAAGCAAGAGAGACCAGTCGTTAAAGACGCCGTCAATATCGCTGTCTTCCAGTAACAGCAAAAAGTTAGGTGCGATATTTATTTCCAAAGTGCTTCCACGTCGCCGTTTGTTCCAGTGAAAAGTTTCAATATTTTAAAAAGGAGTGAGCCCGATCGCGATCCAAAAGGAACCTTATTCTCATTGTCGTAGAGCGATTCGAGAATAATATCACTTACGTCTGAAAACTTTAGGGTCTTTCCTTTTACGCCCTCTTTAAACTCGACTAATATAAATCTATATTCAAATGAACCATTCTACGATTGACCTTTTGGCGAGCTCAAATGACATTTGAAGTCGTTCTAGCGCTAAAACATTTAGTAAACTTGTTTTATTCGTCAACGTCAAGTTCAACAGAGTCTATATTTTAGATTGCTATTTCGACTATTACGTATTGCTAAACTAGCTAGACGAGTGACTCCCAAGATAAGACTTTGGTACTCGATACTTTTTAATATCCAGTTACATTTCGTTAATCTCTTCTATTTAAAAACTGTGATGAAAATAGCAACATTGCTGTCAACAAATTTCGCAATCTACTTACCTAATTAGATTGTTTGTTTATCCTACCCTCACGTGGCGACGGCATGTTATTTATGAATCGTATCGAGATGGATTTAGCCTTGTTTAATAACCAATCAATATTTACATTAATTAGGGGTATATTTCCGACCTCTGTCGTTGGGTATAGTAGATATACTGGAATATGCATGGGAGAAGGATTCTAGCGTCTTAGAGGCAGATCAGCTGGAAAGTGCAGTAGCGTTTTCTGTTGTGCCGTTTTAACCCAAGTATCTTCAACCCTTCTGCCAAGACATAGGTTGGACATAGACTACCTCACAACCCGTGTAATACAACGTAAGCGACTCTCAGAGAAGCGTCGGGTGACCCACATGCCGGCAGCTTTCTCGCGCAGCGGATCAGCATCGCCATCCAGCGGGAATGGGCACCTTTCCACGTAGCCCAGGATTTTTTCACCTTTTTTAATTAAGTTTAAGAGAGGTAGGGCATAGCGGGGTATCTCGTTCGAATTGGAGCCGCCCGACTGGGGAAGTACCTCCACCTTACAGAATATCGCAGCTAAATAATACTCTTTTAAATAGTATTGTGTTTCTGCCGGTGAGTAAGGTTTCCAGTGCTCCATGGGGTGGGGATTTGGGGAACCGTGGCTTTGACAGTGGAGTGGCATTTGCTTTTTGCTGCCATAGCAACGTGTTATAGAGGTGGGCAACGCATTAACGATACTCTTGGTGTTGCTAATGTCTATAGGCAGTGGTGACCACTTTCCATCAGGTGGCCCGCTTGCCTGTTTGCCTACCGTATGATAAAAAAAAAAAAAGTTAATTTACGGTAACGAAAATATTTGTAACTCATTATAAACCTTATAATAAGTTTAATTATTTTCGTATAGTTTAGTCCTTCTTAAAGGTCTGTGTAAACATTTTGTGTGTACCCAACTAATAAATACGCACCACGTGTCCGCCTACAAGCACTTCTCACCCTAAAGAGTCAACCACGCGCCGGGTGCGCACGGGAGTGTACCAGCTCGTGACGTCACTCGAGAATTTATTCCCCAATGATAGGGAAGGTTAACGAGCTGTAGGTGTTCCTCGTTAAGCCCGCCATAAAGCGTGCTAATGTGACGCCGGATTGCGCGGCTATAGACTCACGGGCTGGTAGAAACGAACAGGGCCGCGCGGGGCCCCCCACGTTAATATGTTAATATTCCGTAGGGTACAGGTGTAAGGCCGGATGATTGGTACGTAGGAGGTGTAGCTAGGAATTGAAGTTGGAATGTAGGTTTGGTCTGGGTGTTGCTAAACGGGTAATGCAGACCTGAAATTTTTCATCGTAATAGCGGGAGCCGATTCCGATGTAAATAGAACAAGAATCACTTTTTTGTCATTTTTTTACTTATATAAATAAGTAAATAAATATTCGTGGACAAATTCACACCACGCCATCTAGCCCCAAACTAAGCAAAGCTTGTACTTTGGGTGATAACTGATATACTACTTAAATACTTTAAATACATACTAATTATACGTAGAACACCCAGACCCGTAACAGAAATTAAAATTCATCATTTCAATTCCTGCCCGGCCGGGAATCGAACCCGGGACCTCTTGCGTGGCAGACCGTGGCAGATGTTCACCATTGAACCACTTAGGTCGTATAGTAAGCTGTACACAGGCATTTGATAAAACTTGTACTATTTTAGCTACATGTACTATTTTTACATTTTTATTTCCACGTTTTCACTTTGTTGATAAATTAATTAAATCACCTTTTGTACACTAGTCGTAGTTAATTTTGCTGTTTCACATTACGACCATAAATACACACATTTAATACTATCTGCTGTACATGTGTTTGTATACAATTTCTAGGTTATCTAGAAGAGATCGCTTGTAGCGTTAACACCGTTTGTTCATCTGTATGTTATTGATTGTAACTAGTTCTGTATTTTGTTAGCAATAAAGTGTTTATCTATCTATCGTTACATGGAACCTGCGCAACAATCGCAGATTTTGAGTTCTACAGTTACCAAGAGTGTCTGCTTGTTTGTCACTTACTTTCTCAATAACAACTAACAAATTTCAAACATAGCAGTTAAGTATTCGAAAATTTTTACACAAAAAACTTCCAAATAAGTATTTAATTTTTATACCGGTAATCGATCAAATGTGTTCTAAACACATGATCTGTAAAGCCAACGGCGCGCCGTTGGCACAAACGTGTAATTTGAAAGAGTTCGAACGAGTCTGTCCATGGGCGTTGACAGATCGCGTCCACAAGAGTAAAATCGGGAATACCTTATTCATTTTATTCACCGCGTTTTGATTAACTCGCTTTGTGTCCGTTCGAGAGGAAGTTCGTAATCAATTTTATTTTAAACAAACTTTTTGATGAGCTCTCAAGGAGGTGACTTGAAATTTTGTACAGCTTACAGCCAGAACACTTGTCATGTGTAAGAGAGTTTATATAATATTTTGTTTTGGGTTCTGGAACTACCGACTCACTTAGCTCTATGGAGAAGCATTAACCGGTCACGGGCCAAGGCTCGTCTTAGGTCGCAGGATAAAAGCTTAGATTAGCACGCGCCCTATTATGGCATTAACATACTTCATGCACTCCATCCGGAAAAATACTATCCGAGATAGACACCCAGTGCTACACGTCCGAGTTCTTTCCGAGTTTTCCATAATTCGTCAGGTTTAGGTATGACAGTAAATGTGCCACAATGCTACGCTCCGTATTTGTCGTTCCAAACACATTGTTCATCTACTAACTTTGTTGTTGAATGAATTTTATTGGTGTCTTTTGTATCCCCGTACTATTATTACAGATGTTCATATTTAAATAAATATTTTTGACATGTTATTTATTTAATTATTGATCATTGTTAACACATATTTTTCTATTTTATTAATATGATTTATTTGTGATTATAATGACATTCAATCTCTATTTAATTTAATACATATTAAGTGTACCTACTCAAACTTTATATTGTTTGCCTAAAGGTAGACCACAATGCACTAATCTCTATTTATCTAGGTCACAATAAACAACTATGATTGATTGAATAAATATAATAACTCCAATGACACTGAGGAATTTTTCCATTTTATTTTGAAACCTACGCGTTTTTTGGGCCCATTTTCATTACGCCTACGATATTATGCGTATCACCATCAACCTTCACTGAAATGTGTCGAATATGTTGTTTTAACAAAATAATTGTGTATACGTCATACATACATAAAGCTCCGCCTGTGTCCCATAGGTGGGGTAGGCAGAGACTATGGACCGTCACTTTGCACAAAATAATTGTCTCATACGTAATACCCATTATGATGCATTTATTATTACTACTCCGACAATTTGCAACGTCAAATCCATTTAATTAAATGCTCCTTAATAACCGAATTGGGTTTAAAATCAAATAATTTAATCCCATTTCGTAAAATAAGTGTTTGAATAAACATTAAAGATCTCTGAATTGGCTTTATAATTAAACTCCTCAGCATCAAGTAAATTGGCATTTCTCTTCTTTACATTTTTTAAAGATTAAAGCTCACAATCTCACTAATTTTAACATCAATCTACCAACTTTAGGACCACAGCTTTACCAACTTACAATAAATTAATATATTTTTACGTCAATAAAGTTCTTCCTCTGGAATGAAGGCTTTGTATTCTGTGATATCGTTAATTGAACAAAATAAATTACAGTGTAGCTGTCAAAAGCGTAGAAATAAATACGATTTGTATTTGTACAAGCAAGCGGGCCACCTTATGGAAAGAGGACTTGTCTATTGGACTTGGACTTGGACATCCATAGAACCAGTGCTTTGTCCATCTCTAATGGGAACTATAATATACCACTTAAATTATCCTACATCATAGTCTAACGGAAACTCTGTGGCTGGGAATCGATTTCATATAACAAACAACATACCTATATTTGTTACATGCTAACAGAACTACTGACTAACCTACGACTAGTCTAACCTAGCCAGTAGCAGTCCCAGTCAATGTTTGTACTATGAACTGCACTAAATTAACGAGATGGAAATTGATCATCTGTATGATTCCCATCTCAGGTTATTAATTTTAGATCACGTTATTACTACAAACGTAAATCACGGAGCGCACAGCAGCATTCCGTGATTTCCAAGAATACATTCAGGCAGCTTTCGCGAACTCAGCAGCCCCGAATGTAGAAATATGTAACTACATTATAATAAACAAACATCATTTATAACTAACGCAGATATTACACATCGTCTCTTAATTCTAAATGACTAAATTATTACTAAAAAGAAACAAAGAATTAACGTAGGCTCTGTGGGCCGTTTTTTTACTACGGAGAACTACTTAGGAAGCGGCATTAATTTTCCTTCCCTTCCCATACACGGTGTCTTTTGGTTGTACCGGGGCTGGGGTTGCCTGCTCTGAGTTGGCTACGGTGAGGATGGTGTAGGGTAGGGATATGGTAGGGGAGAAGTAGGTGTAAGGTAGGGGTGGGTAGGGATAGAGTAGGGTGGGAAGCAGCTACCTATGACATGTAGCATCTGTGATGCATGCTCGCTTAAATGTCTGTCTGGCGGTGGCTTGGGGGCCGGATCGCCCTTTTCCCTCAAATATGGTTGAATAGGACGATGGCTGGGCCCTACGTTATACTCGTGAACGGGTGCTGCCTTGATGGGCTGGCTTACACTTGCTATAGCTTTAGGTGCTTTATTTAGGTTATTATATAGGTTCCTATATATTATGTCGGACGCGGTCCGGCTCTGCTTGGCATTGTCGGACACTAACCGGCTCTGTCTGGCATTGACGCTCCGACCGTTGTCGGTATGGTGTGGATGTGCTCCGGTTCTGGGGTGGCCAACATGTCACCGTGTGTTTCCTTCCTACTTTCCTACCCCCTCCTCTTTGACGATTGAAAGAGATATGTAATGGCCTACTCAATAAAGAAATTTTGATTTGATTTGATTTGGAGAGACCGTGAAAAATATTTGTAATCATTATAATTGGGTACATGTAGACTTTCAAGCCGCCTCGTTAGTCTTGCAAGGCAGTCGGTGTGGGGAGGGGGATGACTAAAATACCACCGCATACTTCCTTCCTTCTCGTGCTCTGATGTTAGAAATTGAGACGATAATTTATCGTCATTTTGATTTATGATACGATAAACTGGTGTAAATCAGATTCGAGGTTTTTTATCCAGGACCAAGCGGACCGGCTTCATTGTCTTAGCTTGTTTCATAAAAAGTAAGTAATAATTGAAACAGTAATAATATAAGCTTATCAGAAGTCAAGTATTATAGCCCAACTAAATACAAACAAACATTTAATTTTTACAGCATTACATTATTCCATCATAAAATCCGTAGTAAGCGAGGCGTTTATCTGAACCACTGAACTGCTAATGTACATGCGTGAATTTTCATTTCATAGCCCCATCACACCATCCCTTGCAGCCCATAAAAGGTTATAGTGCGAGCCTCATCGATAGCTCCATTTGGGTTCATGTACTTCCATGGGCCGAGAAAAAGTTTGAGTATTAAAATCATTTCAAAACATATGTATACTGAACTAAATACAGTCAGTATTAGTAATAAGTAGGTATTGTTCTTTTGTTATGGGTAAAAATGTCTTATTAATATTTCTTTAAATTATGCAATAATACTTTCTTTAAATTGTTGTACGCTCATCTCTTCCATCTCCTAACTTTTCCTTTCAATCTCTTAAAGGTTGACTGTAATAATCCACCTGTGGGATAAGTCGGCCTTTATACATACCTTTATAACATTGACGTAAAATGTATATTTTCTTTTAATACAATAAATATTACATCAATCAAACAATTAGTTTTTTATAAGGTGGTAGTACTCTGTCAAGCCTGAGGAGTCCGCCTGGGTGAGTACCACCGCCTTACCTATTTCTACCGCCAAGCAACAATATTGTCATTATTGTGTTCCGGTTTGAATGATAACGGCATTGAAGATTACGGACGGATTAAATGCATCATACATTTCGTCTTAGTCCTCACAGTGAAAACGCACCTGCGGTTCTGCATTTACATTAAACATTAAATTTTATTGGCGGCCGCTATCGCTTACCATTTGGTGGGCTGTCAGTTCGTTTGACACTGAGTAGTTGTATAAGAAATTGGCTTAAATCACTTGTACATATTACTTAGAAAAGACGCCCCTGGTTTCAAGGGGTTTACTACGCTCGCTACTGCTTACAATGTGCTAATAACTAGCACAGTTGGACTTTAACAGCTCCATTAACTGAGTATGCTACGGTACTGAGTAATGAACGAGTTGAAGCTTTATGGTGAGAGGAGTAAAAGAATAGAAATGAACAATGGAATTGCTGTAACTTAGAGCCCATACAGACTTATACTTTTATACAGGATTTGTATCAAATGTCTATGCGATTTTGGTTTCTATATTAATGAAAAAAACTTACTTTATTGTTTGCAAACCCATACGGTAATCGTGTCTCACTCGTATAGTCGCCGTGCCGCACCCACATCGCCACCGTATGCGCGTAAAATAGAGTAGACTGCACGTTTCTGTCCGGTTGCTACGCGGTAACTATGCGGGTACGGCGCGTACGTACGCGTTTACTGTCCGGTTTGTAAACGGTGACGTATAAATGGATCCAAGTTTTGAATCGAGAAGATAAGGTGAGGTTAAGTAGGTAGTAGGTAAGGTTGTAAGGGGTAAGTTTTTATGTCTCATTGTTTTGGTCAAGTGTGAATTTTTGAACGAATTTTTCGTTATTCTTCACAATCGCTTTTCTTAATATTCACGATACTACACAATATGAATTCCGCGTACAACTACTATTGATCACATTATCTATTTCACACAGTTTTCAATTTTACACAAGCGCGTTTCTTCCTGTATTTATTTATGCAAGACCGCTCAAAACCCTAGCCTCAGTCTATGTAATGCGAACTTTACGCTGGCGAACTTGCACCGGACACTACTACCTGTATGAAGTCGTTATACGATCCCATTGTTATTCCTCAGATTTTTGTAACATTTGTTATATGATAAATTATTAGACTTTTCAATAAATAATTTTTGAGTTTGAGATGGCACCACCAATCCAAGATAGCGCCCACATCCAACGCCCAGGCACTCCCAGCTATGGTGGCAAGCGCTCTTTGTGCCGCCGTCGAGTGCCGCCAAGGACGCAACGTCGCGACGCTCATTAATCAAAGCAACGTCTCCGAATGTGAAATGTGCCACCGTTTCCGGTTCCGCTCGGGAAGCAGGCTTCCCCAGCTTGATTTATGGCCTTGGTAACTGTTGCTCCTCCTGCTTTAATCATTCTAAAACCACTCGCGATAAAACGTTAATATTTTAACAGCCGTAAGTTATTATCTACTCGATTTTGGTACAGTGATGGTGACAGAGCCGGTTTGGGAATTCTTCGGCTGTATTAGGTAGATGAAAGTGACGTATTATTAGAAATGGAACATAATGTCAACCAACCAACCAACACAGGGCCTGTATACAAGTTTACTCAAGTTTTACTTATTTACATACACAAAACACAATTGATTTACTTAATTTAATTTTAATGTTGCAGTGTATTACTCGCCTGTAATACTGTAAAGTTTGTTTTCAAAAAATAAAGAAATATTAAATAAAACACGCCATACAAGTGCCAATCCCGCTCCGGCCATGTACCAATGACTGTTTTCTGAGTTATGTACATTAGTTGAATACTAACCGATGCTCTTACGGTGAGGGAAAACATCCTGATGAAACCTGCACATTCAGGCGACTGGATGTGTAACCATGGTCCAATCTGGTCAGGTTCCCCTGGTAGCAGAGGTCAGATGGCAGTCGCTCTACTGTAATTACCTGACCTGCCAAATCCTGGATCATGGTCAAGGCGGTGGTGCTCTCGCGCACGAGGGCCCGGGGTCCGAGAGCACTACTAAGATGATTAATATACTGATGCGTAGCCCATACTAAAACAAATGACATATTTTCCTAAGAATGTCATAGAGAAAAGTAGTTGACCAATGGTACCTACCCTATAATTCAAAGAAACTCCGTTCGGTGATAGCGATTTTCCTTATTAAGTGATTAATAATCTGGATTCCTCATGCTTGTGTAGGTATGTCTTGGAAGAGATCCGCTTTGTGCCTCTACAGTAATGTGATATACGTGGATAATCTTCTTGGTAATATGGCTGCCTGCGCTACATTTCATGCAATAGCTCAGATCGGCGATATGATATTTACTCGTATAAGTTAATCTCTATCGCATTGGTAATAGAGACATCACCATTTGATCTTCTTATGATTTAGTTGAAGTCTACAAACTCTAGCTAAACTGCAAAGCTTTACGTTGTCGTGTAAAACATTTCGTACTAGCGTCGTTAGTCTTCGTTAATAACTCCCACAGTATTTTCCTCCATACGGTGTCGCTCGAAGTAAATAATAGCAGCCAACTTCGCACAAGCCGCAACTAGTTCAAGCATCTACTTAGCGTCGCCAGAGTGACATCCGCTAAGACAGCGAAGACGGGGGCAAGTATACGTTAAAACGTTCAATATCGTTTTTATTAACAAAGTTGGCGAGCACCTGTCAGATACGGGGAATAGGCTTCTCGCGCAGCTCGCTCCAAAAACTTTCCGTTCCCATTTTAATTTCTAATGAAAGTCTCCATTAAAAGTCATCTCGCTAACTCCTGGCCAGCTAATTGCCACTTTCTATTGAAATCACGAAACACGCCGGACCAAACTTAACAGGTTGCCGTCTCAACAATCGGGAATTAAATCGCTCGAGTTTCGAGCAATTTGAAGATCCACTCAGATATTACTCCGGAGATAGATTAATACGAAGTGTTACTTCAGATTAGTGGACTACAAAGGGTGAGATCTATTGAAATTAAATTAGCGGAGGCCGTCGTTGCCAAAATCTTTTAATAATTGAAAAAGTTGGATAATTCCAATTACTCCGTCCAAATTTACTTTCCGCTGTAAGTTTGTACACTGTCGACGGAACGGCAATTAATTACAAAATAAATGCATATCCGGAGCGAAACTCCGCCGGCGGGCCGTCTACAATTTATTAAGTATGAAAATCAATAAGTTATAACTGAACTTATTAATAAGCTTTCCTGAGGCGCCTCCATAAATTTCCAAAGACAACAGAAATTTAATATCGGCGTGAAAGATGTAATTTTCCTGTGAAGTTTTGCAATAGATAGCTAACTTGCCTCATTGGAGCCCCGGCTTTAGATAGAGAGGTTATTGAGTGCCTCTTCCCTTTAAATCAATACGCTTTGATAGGGAACGTATGGTTGTATAGTTCTATACAGTCAAGCGGCAATCATGCTCTCTGTGATATTGAGACTGCTCGTGAGTATAATAGATAATACTGCCAATATATCTCTATTATCTAAGTGTTATGTATCTCAATTATAACATATAGGGTGGGCCGTAATATTGCTACACAAACAAGGAAGATTGATGTAGTTATCTTTAGATTTAAGCAGGTACTGAATAAATATTGTTGGGCATATTTCTGTCATCGTTTGATCTAAAGAAAATTGAAATACAAATATATCTATTGAGTGCCAAACTAGAGACAAAGAATAAAAATCCTCCTGCCAAGACTAGAGACACTAAATATATTGTCTTGCCTCGTAGCGTTTCCTCAACTGTTCAGAGATGTAGTTAGCGAGTTTATAAAACACACACATTTTATTATGCTTTAAATGCTAACTTTATTATATTATGTGCTGATTATAACTCATTAAAACCTGAGCACTCACGGAAGTTCTAGGAAGATAAAATTTACTATGCATAGTGATAATAGAAAAAATAATAAATAGGTATGTCATTTTTAAATTCCACTCCCCATGATGTATATAATCAAGCCTTTCCTATAGAAAGGGCTCTTCATGAGATCTGATAACTTTATAGAAATGAAAATATTTTGACATAAGGCTTGGCAAATCCCCCCTTCCCCACCACACTACTAAGCTGCACTACTGGTAGTGTAGTAAAATCAATTTTACATGAATTTTTTTTGGAATATCCATTGTCTTTGCATCCTTAAGCGATCGACAAGATTTACTTTAAAATATATAGATTTTTAGACTTTTGGTTAGTCAATACATACCAAAAAAAAACGGTTTTAATTATTATTCCACCACCATTCCAGTTCGCGTCCTATAAAGGACAACACGTTTAAGTTAGGAAGAAAGTAATAAAAAAAAACGTTTATTATACATAACACACCACAAACAGTTACATAAATGCCAAAGGTAACATTAGTAATTAAAACATTTAATAAAATTAGTAGTCTCCCATGCCACTGTCGGTGCCGCGGCAGCAGTGATGTTATACGTACCATAATTATGACACGTATTATGTACCAATTTCCAGGTGTTCGTACCATAAACCATAATACTTCCATTATGGTACGCAAAAGTACCATCATTTCATAATTTCACATCTTTCCAGCTACATGACTTCATTACATTTGCTTCTGTCACTTCTTATGCGAGCGAGCGAGATGAAGTACCCATGAAAGCTATCTCTGTTCGAATTAAGGTACCTATTGGTACATAGGTACTAACTTTATGGTCCCACGTCCACCCATCCAGTTTAATATTTTGAATTCCTTATGCTCGCTTAACCGGGACGGAATTTCGTAATACATAATTACATTTTAAATTTTGCAAAGGAATCTAAACCTATTTAACGGAGATACAAAAGTTTAGAAACTGTACCATAATATTTCCCAAAGTACCATAATTTTGACAAGCTGATGTCATAATTCCTGAGTTGGCTTATAACATCCCTGCGCGGCACCCAGCATAAATGGTACGTAGAAATAGTAGGAACGCTAGCTCCTTAGCATCGGCAGCATCAATGCATCAAACGGCACAAATGGCCAGGGATGTTTATTTGTGCCATTTGGAGTGGAGACGATAGGATCCTGGAGGCCGACTGCCCATAAGATATTTCAGAACATATCTGCCAGCCTGATGAAGACGACCGGTTGCCTACGGCTAGCGCGTACCTTGGACCATTCAAAGAAGTACTGCCAGCATCCTGTTTACACTCCCGCAAGGGACTTCCCGGGTACTTCCCAATTAAGCAAAGCACTTTGATTCTGTTTTCTTTTGTGATACTGTTTTTATTTTAATATGTTGTATATTTTTCAATAGGTTTCTTTTTTAACATAGTTTTAGTTTAGCTACATTGTATTGTTGTTATCTACTGAAATAAAAATAACTTAACATAAAAAAATAGTACGTGTATGTTCCGTAATAACGTCGACATAGGCTTTCTGGATTTTCTTCCAATATTTGCTCAAGTTTGAGTTAGGGAAAATCCGAGAAATATTACACCGTGTCCATTACACGTGACAAGAAAAATATCCACAAGATAAAACATGACTAAAGGTTTATTTTCATTAACGCCGAAGGCAAGCGATCTAGTGAGTCAAAGGTTAATAAAAATTTCTATATTTTTCTTATTACGTTGCTAAGATTTCCATTGAATAGAGTCAATCATTTTCTGCGTTGGCTACATCAAAGTTGATTCTTCAACGAGAGGAGTTCAAAATTAATAGCAACTTATATTTGTAAGCATATATAATGTACAGTAGTTTAGAGTTTGTATAGTGCATTCTTGGTATTCCATTGCATGATAGAATTAATAATAAGTAATACATGCTTTTTTTACCTACTTACATTTTGTCGTAGTTACGTCCGACTTACGCAAAGACTAACCTAGACCAAGGAATAAAAAAATTTTGACACAACACATTATTATGAGGCAAGTTTCGTTTAATATTCAGATTTAGGACAGGGTTTCTAAGACAGATTAAGTAATATAAAGTTTGTGGATAATCGGAATAAAAATTTATAAATCCATAAGATAACTAAGCATTAAATACATGTCATGTTAAAACCAACACATTAATTAATATGTTAAGATAAGACTCGCATGCTATGTTACGGGTACAAAGCTCTTTGGTTTTTTCGTTATTGTAGTAGTGTATGTTTTTCAAAAATGTGAAAATAATGTATGATATAAAAAAAGAAATTAAAACTTTGGAAAAAATTTACACAAGTCCCTACAGACAGATTGCCTGATGATGATTCATTTTACCGGAAACCGGCTATATTAAGTATATTTAATTTATAGTGGAACTTGTATAAAAAAGTGTTTTAAATCATTTTATTTGTTCTTAGATATCTACTTCATATGGAGATAGGAAGACACATTCAATAATCTTCTCAAGATTCCCAACGCAACCAAATAGCATAGATTTCCGAGTATGTGTTAAAAGATATCAGACTCCGATTTCCGAGTTCTAAAAGGATTTTTCACACCTGTCGTACAGTCAGTAGCTTTCTTCCAACAGGAAATAAGATCTGACGGAATATTTTCACCGGAAACATCTAAAACATTCTTAGGCAATATCGAATCAGATTCAGCTCTTTTCGCTTGTTTACTTTGGATTTGTTATATATATTGTGTGTGTGTATAACCTAAACCAGGTTATCAATTTATTTTGAAACGAAATGTTTGTTTTATATTACTAAGTGACAAACGAACTGATAAAATGCGGTAACTATCGCCTATAAATCTACGATTAATGCAGTTCAGTTTCTTACAGTTTTTTGTTTCTAACTTGTTCATTTGATTAATCTTACAATCATACGACGTAAAATGTTGTTATGGATATAAAATTTTGGATCTGGATACGGATATGGATTTTTTTTATGTTGTACGGCAGACAAACAGGCAAGCGGGCCACCTGATGGCAAGTGGTCACCGCCGCCTATGGGCATCAGCAACACCAGGGGAGTCACCAATGCGTTGCCTCTGCCTCTAAAGAGACCTCTAATATACCTCTTGAACGATCCCATGTCATAGTCCAAAGGAAACACTGTGGCTGGGAGCTCATTCCACATCCGAATCGTACGAGCGAGAAACGTTCTTTCGATCCTTCGCGTCGTGACCAACAGAGGGTCTACGTAGAGAGGATGAATACCCAGCCCACGGCAGGTGGTGCGATGGCGGAATTGTGCTGTGGGCACCAGATTAAAAAAGTTCCACGGAACACTCCCCATTGTACAGCCGATAGAACACACACAGGGGGCCAAAGTCCCTTCGGTTTGCCAGTGATTCCAACTTGCTTGTTTGTATGGGATTATCGACAATTCGTACGGCGCGTCTCTGTACGGAGTCCAGAGGCAGTGGCGTGCACAGAGTTTTTAGACAGGGTAGGCAGAAATTATTAAAACCTTTATTAACTTGGCAAAAATACTGCTTCTTAATTTTGATTAGTCTTCTTATGGATTAAATAATGATGTAGTGTAGGTACGATGCTTCCGTAGAAAAATTTTGCATATTGGTGTAACGGGCGTCTTTCAAGACCGTTTTATTATTTGAAAATGAAATACACGGGAAACAAAACATCAAACCGTTTGCTGTTTAGGAAACCTGTGAACCAATAATATGACTCATACTGTTTTGAGTTGAAGTTACGGATACCTACCTACTTTACTTTTGGTTTGTACTATTTGCAAATTTCTTTCACAATCACTTGATTTTTTTCTCCGAAAGATAGTTTTGAGAATGCTTTATTGTTTATTTTCTATATATTAATACCACCTGTACAACTTTCACCGTTAATATTATCCATTATTCACACTAATAACTGCTTCCATAAATCAAAACAAAAACGAATCAAACAAATAAAGGCGACCCGCAACTCAGTATTTTACAATTACAGTTTAAAGCATAATACAATACGACAAAAAGGTATAATTGAAATTAGCGCTATACTTTATCAATCTACTTTTTAAAATAGTTACAATAACCAACCAACAACTTCGGTTCGGAAGACTTCGGTCATTGTCGTAATTTGTTGTGCAAAAAGACATTGCCTACTCTGTGCGGTTGTGTGCGTAACTTGTGCCACGTATTAATAGGAATGCACACCAATGAGGATAAATAAAAATTAAGGCACACATAGACATATTAAGACACGAATAGTTTGTGTCTTTCCCGTTGCGCGCTAATAGATAGCGTCGTATAGTGCAACGATACATTACATAGATAACACCGATTTCCAATATATGGCGCTGTTTCGAAAATACAAAAATCAAGGTCCGAAAATATAGGTAGCATAATTAATAGAGTAGCAATTACTCGTAGATAATTATAAAATACTGTTATCAGAACAGAGTGGTAGGGTAGGCAGTGTCTTTTTGTCTTTATGAAGTGCACGCCACTGTCAGTGGATTAAGCAGGTCGGCAGTTACGCCGGCCCAAAGATAGAGGCCGCACTTGTGCCTTGTACAGTAGCAGGCCCTGCCCTGGGGTGAAGTATCACTTTGGCTGGTTAAGCACTCCAATCTTATTCGAAGCCAGTTTGGCCTTGCCTTCCAGGTAACTCCGGAATCGCACGCTATCCGATGTCGACACCGAAGATCCCGATACCATATGAGATGGAGAGGGGTGTTCCTTGAAACTGCGGCACTATGTCAAAAGGATCTTTTTTGGCGGAAAATGTGCAGACCTGTGTCTTCGAGGAGTTGTATTGGACCAGGTTTAGGCTGCCCCACTGAGCAACTTGCGCTAAGGAATGTTCGATACTCGACACAAGTCTGATTCGGCTTTCCGACACCTCGGAACGAGGGACATTCGCTCGGCCAGTATAACTAGCATCTCCAGTACTGTCATCTGCATAAAAATGAATACTACATATTCAGCATATCATTGATGTGCAGAAGAAACAGCGTGGGAGATAGCACTGAACCTTGGGGTACTCCAGCATTTATAGTCTTGGTATCGGAGCAGCATCCATCGACAACGACTTGGATGCTCCGTCCAGACAGGAAGCCGGATACCTAATTGCAAAGCCCCTCGAGGATACCGTACTTCGGGAGTTTTGATAGTAGTGCCCTGTGCCAGACCCGATCAAATGCCTTAGCTATGTCAAGACTGACAGCCAGAGCCTCCCTCTTGCTCTCGACAGCCTCAGCCCACCGGTGCGTTAGGTACACAAGAAGGTCACCAGCTGAGCGACCATGGCGAAAGTCATATTCCTCCCTATAGTCATATAGGTCCAAGTATCCGAGGAGCTGGATATTGATAACCCGCTCCATCACCTTAGAGAGCAAGGAGGTTACCGCTATAGGTTAATTATCACCCTTCTTGGGTATCGGATGTACAAGGGCTAGCTTCCACGAAGACGGCACCGTTCCAGAGGTGTAGGAAAACTCGAATAAGCGCATTAGCACGGGAGACAACTCGGGAGCACATTTTTTAAGAAAAATAGCCGAAATGCAGTCATGCCCACTGGACTTCCGGATGTCTAGGGAGAGAAGCACACGTCTTATAATTTTTTGGGTGAAACGAACTTCAGGCATGCTGCTCTCACACCGCGAGATGGTAGGCGGTGCAGCTCGCCTATCATCCAGATTTGAGTTTTTGGAAAAGAGATTACCCATGAGATCGGGTTTCTCCTTTGCCGTGTGGGCCAATTTGTCATCCGGCTTGCGCAAAGGTGGAAATGAAGTCCGACAAAAGTTTTCCTCGACAGCTTCGGAGAGAGGCCAAAAAGCACGACTCCCAGATGGGTAGCTGATTAGTCTCTTCCCAATCCCACCAATGAATTTGAATTTTGTTAAAGCCATTATCCTCTTTGTAGACCTCGATACAGCATTATGCTTTTTCCTCAAATTGTGGGAGTTGGGGTCCTTGTGGGCTTGAGCCATTGTCCAGGTACGAAAAGCATCCTGCTTAAGGCGAGTTGCGTCAGCACTAGGCCTGTCGTACCAGGGCTGACTCTTGCCGCCGAGGCGGACTACAGAGGATGGGATAAAACACTACATTCCCTGCAGTATGACATCAGCTACAGCGGGAGCACAGGTGTGGTGTTATTGAGGAAAATCAAAGCTATATCCACGGGTACGACGCGAAGAATTCTCGCAATCCATCCCAGTCTGCTGAACCATAGTGCCATACCTTGCGTGACCCACTGGGGCGTGCCCGTTCGGGTATAGCAAGAGACACCTCAGAACGGACCAGGCAGTGGTCAGATGTCCCAAGAAGAGCATCGACGGACACCCGATAACCGTCTGGGTGGGAGGTCAACAGAAGGTCTAACAAAGAAGGATCACGATACCATTGGCCAGAGCAAATTCGTGGGCGGATCTCCCGGCAGGGTTTGTGGGACGGCTTGACCCTAGCCACTGAGTGTGGTGACCGTTAAAGTCTCCTAAGACTACCAAGTCAGCGGAAGGACACCGCTCAAAAACATTGTCGGTAGCGCATTTAATGTACTCGAAAAACCGATTTGTCTCTCCTACGCCGTGACGGTTGTTGTATAGGCACCTTTACAACAACCTATATGAACCTCCCTGTTCCACGAACACCCACAAAATAGATTCGTCACTTTGTTCAATGGCAAGACGTCGACAGCAGATATCACCTCTGACAAATAAGCACACACCAGCGCAAGGAAAAAACCTGTGTTCTAACTTGTACCCAGGATAGTGTGTTTCAGTCAGGAACAGTAAGGCGGGCTTCACCGTCCAAAAGTGGTGATGTACGGCATTGAGGTTGGAGCGGAGGCCCCTGATGTTGCAAATATCCACTCGAAGTGTGGAAAGGGGTGCCGCTGAAAAAACCTTTACTCTTTTTTTTACGTTTTCCATTGGTATTTTTACAGGGGTGAAAAAGGAGTGCTGTAACATTGGTATCCGGTAGGGCAAAGATATTTGCTACAGGACGCTGCTAAGGCATGGGTTGTGTGAAAAGCTGGCACGGGGGACGGAAGGGCCCCCGATCCCCCCCGAAGACACCTGTCGGGTCCACTCCGGTCTCCTCCGGTCTCGGGTCCACTCCAAGATTTTTCGCGCAGTTGGCGGGACAGCCTCCCGGGCCGGAGGTTGAAAGTGATGCCCGGGTTCGGGTCCCCTACTAACTCGCGGGCGGCAAGCGACGAGCCGTTTCATCGAGTCTCCCTGGCCCCCGCGCCAATTTGTCTTTGTCACCTTTGTTGCCTAACACGTCCGACACAAAACTGGGACCTATAGAGTACCAACATTACAACACTCGGACGAGGGGCAATGGCTCACGGAGTACTCTGGCGGAACACAGCCCATGGGCTGCTTAGCGCAATGCAGACTTATCTCCGTGGGTGGTCGCTAGCCATGCGGGCCGAGGTCCTACAACCAAACAATTTCGGCTGCACTCTTCGCACCACCCGGGGGTCACGTGTAGGATCTCAAGGGTACAGCCTACGGACGTGGTGCAGCAAGACCCTCTGGATACAGCAATAATATAATAATACATGTTTCAAATACGGTTACGGATATGAATTTATTTAGGAGTATCCGTTAGTATAGAATAGTTTCAGTTACGGATATTAAATTTTTAAGTTCGGTTACGAGTCGTAAAATTGAAATACAGTTTTAATTTTTCCCATTATTCGCTCTTGCACTACTATGAGACCACTGTAATAACTTACCACTTACCAAAGATTGTCTGGAAGAGATCGCTAAGGCGATAAGGCCGCCGTTGCGCGCATATAATTTGTAGTTTTTTTTTTTCAGTTATGTATATTCCACTTTAGTGTGTGTAACAAAGAGTTTTACATGCTTTTATAAATGATGTGCCTTTATTTCCTAGATTATCATTTGATACTACGACCAGTTACATACCTATGTAATTATTATAGCTACTCTTTTTTAAGCGCTATTTTTGTACTTAAAATGCAAAAACAAAATTAAAATTAACAAACAAAATCCTGTCATTTCATGTCATGCTTAGACTCCCCGTATGCGAAATTATTCAATATTTTATATCGGATTCCGACATCCCTAGTCGTAACCATATACCGATAACTAAACATTACCAGCGGTAGCTCCACTTTATTATCTGTTTCACGCATGCTAAAACACAAAGAGTAGACAATGCTACATCGTAGCAGAGCTACGGCGTAGCATTGTCTACGCTTACGTAACAGTTTTGATTATCATCTATATATAACCTATACTAAAGAGAAAATATTTGTATTTTTGTTTGTTATGAATAAACTCATACACTACTGGACCGTGCTACCGTGCCTCTAAAACTTTTAGCTTAAACATGTATATAAATAATACTTCCTTCCACAATCCTGTTATTAGAATGTGCCGTGAATACAATGACCTGGTGCCAACTAACATGACTTAGACATAGGATTTTGCAACTTTATTTACAAATTTAACAAATCCGTTATCCTCAAACATGGCAAATGTTGAAACTAATCTTCTTCATACAAATCTTTTGAAGTCGTCACTTCCTCTTCTCCTTTTTGTTGATCCTTGGTTTTTTATTCCCGAGCATTGTTTTTGCTTTGTTTGTTTCCTACATCAATACTAAATAATGTTTGTTTACTGATTTAGATTATAACCATTGCTGTTTCTATGTTCATTGTTAGTAATCCTGCTCTGTTTTGTGTACCAATAAATAAATGAATAAATTCGTCTTTAATGCCTATGAAACGAATATAACCTTCCCGAATTGCCGCATCTTGTATCACTTTAGACGTCCATTAAGCCACTGACCAAGCTGCTGTAGACAGACATAGCTAAATGGGCAACCATTTTTGTAAAAAGCTATATTAGACGACAGAATTTATAAGACACCACTTATAAGTAATTTATTAGTAGAATCTTGCACAACTGTCCTAAGCATTGTTTGTCATCTAACCCTAAACATGAAGTTATCGTTACAAAACGTCCATTACAAATTTCGTCTTTAGGCAATGCCAAGAAAAGCTTTTTAGAAAGCGCTGAGCTAATAGAAGTTACTACATATTAGGTCCTTACCTATGATATTAGGGTTTTGTATGGCGGAAATGGCGGAGACTAAATTTTCGTACAAGCAAATATTTCAATTTCTTGGAAATGGCTGATACGATTACGATGTATAATCAGACAACAATATGCTTATTGACGCAGGCCATCTCATTTTGATAACTACTGTTTTAATAAAATTACATCAGGTTAAAGAGGCTAAACTGACGACGAATGAAAGGAGGTAATATTAAACCCTTTTGAAACTTACTGGCATATAAACACACTCTATTTTCGAAATCATGTATGTATTTTATATGTTATGTGTTGTTGTATGTATGTAAAATTTAATTTCTCTTACGGGTCCGGGTGCAGTATGTATAATAAGTACGTATTTAAGAAAAAAGTATATAAAAAGTTTATCAGTTATATAACACCCATAACACAAGCTTTGCTTACTTTGGGGCTAGGTGGCGCTGTGTGAATTTGTCCAAACATATTTATTGAATAAAATGAGAGCGTCAGTGGCCGAGCGGTAAGAGTATCTGACTCGTAAGCCAGAGGTCCCGGGTTCGAATCCCGCTTCGGCCATGTACCAATGACTGTTTTCTGAGTTATGTAAATTAGATGAATACTAACCGATGCTCTTACAGTGAGGGAGAAACACCGTGATGAAACCTGCACATTCAGGCGACTGGATGTGTAACCATTATCCCATCTGGTCAGGTTCCCCTGGTCTGGTCCCCTGGCAGGGTCATGGAGGTCAGATGGCAGTCGCTCCACTGTAATAACCTGACCTGCCAAATCGTGGATAATGTTCGCGGCGGACCCCAGGCCCTCGTGCGCGAGAGCACAACTGGGATATTAACGCCAAGATGATGATGATGGTGATATTTATTTAATAAAATATTTTTTTTACCAAAAAAGTAATTGCAAAATCACCAATATCAAAGTTAAGGACCCAATATTCGTCGCTCAGCCAGTTCAAGTATAAATATGCACTGTACTAATGAGAAACTTACCCCGGTCAGGACAGCCGGCTTAAATCCTAGCGCGTGTGACGGGACCGCAATAACGCGCTAACGTGCCTCGCTTACTAAGTAATTAAAACACCAAGGACACCGTAAACACGCGAGGGACCCGCCAATTGGTATTCGCTACCCAAAGGATCTTCACAGGGCCGGCGGTAGGTGACGAGACAATAAGATATTACATACAAATAAACCAGAACATACAAATAATATTTTTCATGCTACTCGGTGATAAAGGAGCCGGCAACCCACGATGGACAGCGGTAACTGTCGTCCATAATATCTACGGTTTCTACACTATACTCGTACATCAAATGCGTATGAAAGACGCACCTAATAGGACAGCGGTCCGTCCTTCACTCCCTCGGAAGACCAGCGCAGCGGCTTTATGCGTTTATTACACATTCCTAAATTCAGTGACTGAATTCAGAAACAAAAAGCGTGAGAGCAAATTTACTGAATTGCTCACAGAATAAGGTCCATTTTTGTATCACTTATATTAAGCCACGCATTGCTCCGCTTTTCAAAAATACGAGAAATTAGGAATGTGAAACAAGCGCATTAGCCACGGCTCGTACTGAGCGAGGTCCTTTTATTGACTGGGAGGGGGACAGCACGGCAATGTCAAGTCAAAATAATTAGTAAGGCTAGGAGTACCTATAGTATCAGTTTATATATGTGTCTGTTTCCTTTTTAGTTTTACATCTCGTACTTCAGTCGTCCAATGTGTATAATTTACTTACGGCATACATTTGTTAGGAAATCGGCCGCGTGGTGTCCGGCAGAGTAGAATAGCACCAACCCCTTACACTCGTGGGTGTCGTACAAAGCGACTAATGTTTTCGAGGCAAAAGATCTAGAGTCTCCGTAGACTGGAAAATGGGTAGCAGCCATTCCATTGGTATATTTATAACACTGCGATCTCCAACCCGCCTGCCAAGCGTGGAGATTATGGCAATAGCCTCCCCTTTCGTGGGAGAGGCCCTTAGTCCTGCAGTGGACTGTTGTGGGCTGTGATGATGATACATTAAATAGTAGTAAACTTTGCGTATGGTGCTGTGCACATTATGAGGTGGATATTTAATATTCGCTGTGACAATGCTATCATCTGAAATGTCACTTACCCGTTACGTTTTCTTTGCTCGTTCCCGCTGAACTGCTATTGCGCTTATTACACATTCCTAAATTCAGTCACTGAATTCAGAAACAAAGAGCGTGAGAGCAAATCAAAGTAGAATGTATTGTATGAGTCACGCGTCGCTCCGCTTTTCAAAAATCCGAGATACAAAAATGGACCTTATTCTATGATTAATACATTCCACTTTGATTTGCTCTCACGCTTTTTATTTCTGAATTCAGTCACTGAATTTAGGAATGTGTAATAAATCTAATCACATCTGCTGTAAATGTGACTTATTAAACGTGTTGGTGTATCAATCATCATAAGTGATTTTTATTTCTCGTAGTCTCCGCTAGCCTAGCTTCCACGATCTACTGACCTCTATAAATTATACCGTTAGTTCTCTGCTAGTTTAGTTAAACCTGTTAACAGAAATAGTTGTCGGCGGTTGCGCTTGGCCTGCTTGCGGCCCTGCACGGCACCCTGGGGAACTATTGGATAAATCCTTCACGGCTCCTTTATTTCAAATGCCGCTCCAATTTCAGGGGAAGATGAAAGGAAGCTCTTCAAAGAAGTAACTAATCACATTTCCCATTTAATTCGGCTGCCTTTGTCGGGGTACTTAATTGGTTAGTATTTAGACTTAAAGCGAATATTGTTGAAGAAAATATGTGGGCGTCTTAAGACTAGTAATTTGTTATTAAGGCTCTTTGCAAATTTTAAAATTATAATGTGTTACAATTAGTATCATAATAAGATTAACAAAGTACATCTATCTATACATAGTATAAAACAAAGTTGCTTCCCGCCTTCTGACATGTATCTATGTACGCTTAAATCTTTTAAACAACACAACGGATTTTAATTAAGGAAGGAAGGCTCTTGCTTGTAAAGCAAGAAAAAAAGGGAGGGGTAAAGCAGGCGTACGCGAACGAAGTCGCGCCGGGTCCACTAGTACTTAATAATAGACGACATTACTTGTGAGTTGTATTTGTAACATTAATATTTATACATTGATATATCCAATATATATAGTAGATAATATGTGGGCCAGAGTAAAATACTCGTACAATGAGAGGACAAAGAAAACAAAGCAAGTAATCTTTAACAAACCAATGACCATCCCAAAAGCTAAACGAAACACACCAAAACAGTAAAACTCTTTCAATTCAACCCTCAGAAACGAAATAACATAATAACACAACCGACAACAGCAACATATTATACAAATGGAAGTACAATTAAATTGAACAACGCTAATTAATCTTGTGCTTTTATTTAATTAACATCCATAATGAGCTGCTGAAGAATAACAAATCACTGGAAACACAAAGATAAATGCCTGGGGCTTACCCTTATAGAGTTTGTTATTACACTCTCTCTTTGGTACTAAAGTCGGTAATTCTCTGACTTATATTAATAATTATTGAAATCAAATCGGGACCCAATTTTCTGACGTATTAAAGAGTTTTTACACGGATAGGTGACCCCATGTATCGTGAAGGTACACATACCTACACACTTATAGATAAACGTGTATATAGGGCATTATGAGCAAGCTAAATGGACCCACCCTATCTTTATTATAATTATTGCAATACAATAAATAAATAAATATGTTTGGACAATTCACATAGCGCCATCTAGCCCCAAAGTAAGCAAAGTTTGTGTTATAGATGCCAGAAAGCTGATAAACTACTTATACCTATTTATATACCTATAATTAAGGCTGCACTTAGAAAGAAAAACTATTTTAGCTATAAGATGATATAACTTTGTTAGTGTAAGTCTTGTTGGTTGTCCTAAATAAAAAAATAAATTAAATAAAAATATTTTGAAATTCATACTTATTATAATTAAAATCATCATCTCAATTTCTGTCAAGCCGGGAATCGAAAACAGGACATCTGCATCGCACAACGGCATGCAAATTGCAAATCAACTGAACCACTCAGGTCGACTATATTTAGCAAGAACTTAACACCGCAGCCTGTATAATGTCAAGACGTATAAAAACTGCATTTTATCATTGAGGTTCTACAATTTTATTCGCCCCGCTGATAAAACACTGCGAACACGGAGTACGTCATCCTCGCCACCTGCAACCAGAGAGAATATAATGTCCCCGGAAAATGAGACGGTATAAAATCAAATAACGCAAAAGTTTTTTATTTGTCGCTGGCCAACATCAACATGTGACAAAATGTGGACCGCGTGCGCAAAAATTACGGGAACATTTCCCTCTGTCGGAATAAAAGTGGTCCAGAGCGGAGCGTAAACGCTACATGTGTGTGGGAGCTCCCCGAAATGATGACATGGATATGTAGTAATTCAGGCATTTTCAAAGGGGCTGTTATGTCGTAATATTGCCGTGTGAACATTGTATTATTTAGGGTTCGGTACTCTACCTTCTCTGGACTGTTAATGTACATTCGCGTACGTACTCAAACAGGGCTTTGGCGCACAGTGCGTTACTTATATTTTCGAAATAATAATTATTATATTAGCCTGAATCATCCCACTGCAAAGGCCTCCCCCCGATTCTTCCACTCTTCACGATCAAGTGCCAATGGCTTACCATATTAAATAAAAAACGAATGTATTCATATATTGTCATCAAAATGCATACAATGTACACAACAAAGCCTCGTTGCTGTGATGTGCTGAAAAAAGGAAGTTGAGTGCTCTGTTTTTCACAAAGAATATTTTCTTATAAAACCACGACGATTCGCGAGCTTTTCCACTTCCAGACAACATAATAAGAATCTACGAACTGTCGTGGTCTATGAGTAAGTATTGTTACTGAGCTATTTAACGGACGACACCCGAACATTACAATCCCTACTTCCTACTTAAATATTATATATGCGAAAGTAACTATGCCTCTCTGATAGACTTTCAAGTCTAAACCACAACACAGAATTTTATGAAATTCGGAATGGTAATGGTTTTGCACCTGAGGACAGACATAATAGACTGTGAGGGTGCCGTAGGTCATCCTACGTCATCAAGTACAAGACAAATTATGTATATGGCGGAAAGCTAGTATTACACATAATTCCTAGATTAGTATGCTTACGGAAACAAAGGTCTCGTACGACAGGTCTTGTATACCAAACGCCTTCAGTATGAGCGGCTTCTGCGCCTGCGCCGACCCGATGAGAACGAGTCGCCGGATATCCTCTTGCGACCTCTGCTCACACAGATGCCAGCCGCAGTAGAACATAGCTGGAGAGAGCAGAGAGGCCTGAAACAGGTTTTCTCTTTGAGCCTATAATATACATAATTAAAATCCCAATCATAACGTTTTCGCGGTTAAAAGTACACACTTTATATTTTTAGCCCGTATTGGCGAAGACGTATCCATGCCCATTTGTTTGTTTGTTCTTATTACACGTTTCAATGTGTATAAAGCATCATCATCACAGCCAATAACAGTTAACTGCAGAACTTAGGGCCTATCATATGGTATGGGCCTATATATTAGGGTATCATTACCTACGACTTATCAAATATGTGCTTGATATTCTCGACGCGGCAAGACGCTAATTCTCGTGCTTGTGATATATATTGAAAGTAGATATATATCGCAAAAATATGGCGGATATCGAATGAAAACAGTTTTGTTTATTCTCGAGTTATCGGCGGTGATAAATATCGATGGCTAGCCTTCGACATGTATCGAGTGGTCGTTAGTAGTCGATACAAATATCACCGTGATATTTTTCATTTCACCAAAAGGTGCAATTAAAAAAAACTTTAAAAAATCGAGAAAAGGCACCCGGGAAGGGTTAGTGTTGTAGTGTAGGAAAGGAGGCGCAAAAAATATATTTTATTTTGGACTTTAAACATTTTGGCAAGTCGGAAATCGAGGGGGCATATCTTATAATTGGATAATAATTTGCTTGTTTAAATAATGTCAATCCATGATTTTATCATCGGGTTCGCCGATGACTAATGAACTGATGACTGATGAATATCCGGCCGGATACCGGATAGCAAAAAATGTATGAAAATTAAATAAAAGTGATTTTGTGCATCGGAAAATAGTGTTATGTGATATTACTATAGTGGTGGTACCTGTTGTTCATTTAGTAGGTTGACAACAAAAAATATTTATGACAAGTTACATTAGCATTAGCAACACCAAGAGTATTGCCAATGCGTTGCCCACCTCTATAACACGTAATTAACATGAAAATCTCTCTGGTCAACAAACCTGATCAACGCTGGGCACCTTGAGACTGGTTGTTTACCCAAGAACTAGACCAGGACCTGGTAAAGGTTGACCAAGGTCAACCTCAGTCAACCAACAAAGCATTAGACCAGGTTTATTAAAAAGGGTTTACCTTGGTCAACCTTGACTGGTTCCACTAAACTTAGGTCCAGATCTATGTCATCCAGTGCCAGGTCCCCAGCGTTGACGAATAGATATGTGGAATAGCGAATTTGTTGAATGGCTGCAGTTGTGTGGAATTAATATTGTGTAGAATCGCTAACAGGAAGAAACGCGTTTGTGTATAATTGAAGACTGTGTGGAATAAATAATGTGTTGAATGTCATTTGTGCGGAATCCATATTGTGTAGAATCGCGAATAGGTAGAATTGCGTTTGTGTTGTACATCGATCAAGGTAGCAAGCCATTTCGTTTATCTAATATAAACTAAAAATATGAAATTAATACTGAAACAGTGAAACCACACGAATTCTCGATTACGTATATGCATAAATCGAGAAAAAGGAACTTTTTTGCGAGGATGCGGTGAAATGACAGTGGCGATATTCTCTATGGCCCCGAAATTAATGTCGAACGAGAATAGTCTTCTGAAGTTTTCGATATTTTAGTGATATGTTCACTCGATATAGGCCAGTCGATATTTTATCGAATTAGATATTATGTCGCATGACGCGAGAATTGGCTCTCTGATATGCCTCGCAGCTTACTTGCAGTAAAATCGAGAAAATTATAGGTACGAAATTTTAAAATGAACACTCATACAGTGTAGACAAAAGTAGTGTATGTAACTGCATATAATTAGGTATTAAAACACTCGCGTAAAATCATTATCACAAGTATACATATAGTAGTTTTTGTCATAAAATATTAGTAGGATAGCGGGCTATATGCTTTATAGGCCGCGTGGTGTAAGGCAGAGTAGATTAGCAAGCAACACCTTACACTCGTGGGTGTCGTACACCCGCGTTCGACTAATATTTTCGAGACACAAGATCTAGAGCCTACGAAGGCTCGTAACCTGAAAAAGGGGCAGCAGCGTTTTCCATTGTTAAATTTATAACACGGCGATCTCCAACCCCCCGCCAAGCGCGTAGAGTATGAAATAAAAAAAGGATTTGTATGAACAAATCCTTTTTTTATTTCTAGTGAAGAAAATAAGTATTTTCGTAGTGTAATTGGAACGAGTGTGGACAAAATCATAAATAACTGTACGTATATTTCTATCAACAAAGTAAATCGACTTGGGAAATTATAAGATTTATCGAAATCAATATGTAAGCAAATCTGATTGAATAATGAACACGTCCACCTATATACAACAAGGTTGTAGCTGAAAGATGGACGTCTTTATTATTCAAAATCAGGTTGCTCACTTGTTGATTGCAATCAATCTTCAAATTTACCGCTTTACTTTTTAGACAGTCTACAAATGTTGGCGCTAAATATGCACATCGTCTAGTTTGGCTTCATTGAGCAGCGTCTCTGTCACCCTCGTGAGTAAGTCGAAGACGAAACTAGCTGATGTGCAATATTTACTGCCGTGTATTTACTTGCCTGATACGTTATCTCTCCAGCATTCCACAGATTCAAAGCGAGCAGCAAGAATAAAGAACTGACAAAAGTGTAGGTCATGAATGCGTTGGTCAGATCCAAGTGCGGCGACAACTGCAACAATATTTTATTAGATGCCTACTCAATTAGTTTAGATTTTTAACCCTTATTCTACATATAGACTCTAAGTCGGTTTAGAGCATCAGGGACCTAATAGGCTAATAGCTAGCGGGCTCGGAAGCAAGAAGTACTGTATAGTATAGACTGTACTCGATCTTTATGGACGACCTGAGTGTTTCAGTGGTTAACATCCGGTTAACAGCCGGTCTGCCACGCAGAGGTCCCACCTGGGTTCGATTCCCGGCCGAGCAGAAATTGAAATGATGAATTGTAATTTCTGTTACCGGTCTGGGTTTATATATATTTAAAAAGTATATAAGTACTATATCAGTTGTCTAGCACCAATAACACAAGCTTTGAAAACTTTGGGGCTACATGACGCTGTATCAATTGTCCAAGCATATTTATTTATTCATTAACATACCTTCGGATTGTTCCGGAATGCACATTCGCTTGATGTACAGTCGAGTTCAATAATATGTGAGCATTACCAAGGCTTCAAATATAAATGTACATGGAAGGGTACTTATATATCTGAGAAGATTCATCAATACTTTCACTACACATGTTATCGGGTTTGTTACCACGGTTAGCATTGTTTTTACCTCGAAACCAGTCAACTCGTGACCATGACGCATGCAACTGCGTCGAAATATCGAGGTAAAAACAATACTAACCGTGGTAACAAACCCGATAACATGTGTAGTGAAAGTATTGTAAATAACCACGAAAGTCTTAAAACCTAAGATTCATCAATCAAACATATGTACATATGCATATTTGAAGGCTTGGCAATGCTCACATATTAATGAACTCGACTGTACAAGCGAGTGTGCATTCTTTGCGCTTGCTTGGTGCAAACGGGCCGTAAGTACAATGCAAAGCTGCAGTAGCACTATGAGCCTGTGAAGTGTCTCGTTACAAGAGTGCTTCCAATGGAGACACATTTTTACCCCCGATGCAAGGAAAAGTGCTGCAGTGCAGATTTAACTTGCAGAATTAATCAAAAATCCTTTCCATAGTTACGGAAGTCGTCAAGGAAAGACATCGTTCACGTTTTATACATTTTTGGCCAAGACGCTGAAAGAGTCTGACAGAAAAAATATTATAATTTTCATAAAGAGCATACAATTCCTAATATTTTTACTGTGGCGCTAAATAGTGTATTGGTTATTATATAATAATACTAGTGGACCCGGCGCGTTCGCGTACACCTACTTTACTCCTACCTACCCTCTTTCTACTTGCTTATAAACCTTCCTCTTGAATCACTCTATCTGCTGTTGAAACCCGCATCAAAATCCGTTGCGTAGTTTCAAAGATTTAAGCATACAAAGGGACATAGGGACAGAGAAAGCGACTTTGTTTTATACTATGTAGTGATATGCTATTATAAGAACTATATTTTAGTGTTGCACGCGTAGAGAACCTAACCTAACCGTATAGGCGTACAGGGTTGGCGCCATAGTAAAAATGTTATTAATTGTATGCTCTATCTGAAAATTATTATGTTTAACTTTCTTTCAACTTATTGGCATAAAATGAATTAAAAGATTATTTTATCAGGGTGGTTTTTCCGACAACTGTCAGCTTTGAGCTTTACACAGAATACATTACCGCTAATCGCAGCAACAGCAACACAGCCACTGCGGAGCTCTCGCAGACCTGCAGCGACATTATGATCCCGAAAATACGATTCATTTCGTCCGCCAGACTGAAACGTGAAATTAGATAAATCGACTTGTCTATTTTTAAACGCCTGCATAGGAAATTTGTCGCTTACATCTGGAATGCTCATGCTAGATTACTTCTATTCTAAAACATATCGCCTTTCCGCGTTTATATGAATACATACACTTTCTGGTGTTCCCACTGGTAACACCAGAAACCAGAAAACAGACACTGGTCCATAGGCGGCGGTGATTACTACAGTGTCCTGTAAGCTGGTTTGTCTTCCTCTTTAAAAAAAAAACCGGTACAAAGCCAGGCTCTCAAGTTCGCTAATTTACTAATGGGTCGTTTGAATTATAATTGAATTGGAATCGCAGCTCAATGCCAGTTTGTCACGTTTTTTGTATTCTGCTACAATTAAAACTAACATTGCGATCAAATTTCAATTTAATCGGAGCAAGTATATTAGCGAACTCGAAATCTTGATCACCTGAGGTACTCTAATGGCATGAGGAACAACTCGATCTTAGGAGAGGTTACCTATCACTGACAGTAATACGACACACACATTGGCGTTTAAATAAGTTTTTTTAGTTTCACTTAGTGTTTAAACATTCGGCTCAACATAGTTGTTTTTTTACATAATACATACAACATAATAGTAATACGAACTTTTACAACAATGTAAACGTTTTTTATACTTACAACATCAGTTTCTGATGCATCCTTATGCCTTCCAAGCAGCCAGCCTTCAACTTATCGACGGCTTTGTCCTTTGGCATCACCAACACATCACTGTCAAACTCTTCCCTGATCCTTTCATAATGATGACGCAGCGTGATGAACTTAAACGCAATGACTATTAAGTGGGTGATGGGCATACAATCAGCCGACATCATTGGCAACATCATATACAACCAAGTAATATAGAAAAATATTCGAAAGCCGGCGGCCACCAGCGAATCATCCTCGTAATACGGAAGATATGTCACCACAGTGTAGAACGGGGCACCTGTAAAATATATTAAAAAAAGAAGCAACGGAATTAAAACGTAGTGCCAGTTATTTTGCACTAGGCTTAAAAGCTTTTACCCGCAAGCGAGTCGGCTAAGTGATATTGGAATATCCATACCTCCAAAATATTAAAAGTTTACGCGTGAAAGGAATAAAGATAACAAGAGACTCGATAATAAAAATAGGAAACAATGGCGAGATAATATCAATGGTCCATATTGTAAAACACTGAATTAAAACCAGGTTTCCAACTCAAACTGAAATTGCATAGCCATTGTGCTCGAGTCAGACCCTAATATAATTTACAATTCAAATGTATCGCATTTTTACCGACGTCTTTGTAAAGGTTCAACTTGAATTATAGTCGGATAACTTTTGCTAAAAGTACTGAGTGCCTACACGAGCGAGAGCCAGAATAAATTGTGGCACTCGACCCGGCTGAGGTACTGGGAAAACAAATCCAATACAACTAGCTCAGAACTTATCTGATAGCCTACGGACGTGAGAGCGAATAATACTAAGCTGAGCCTGTCTCTTGGGAATTCGGTTCGCTACGCCTAGCAAAAACCAAGTCGTACGAGACCTCTACATTTTCTTCACTGTTCTTGCCTTTGTGACATCTAAACACGCAAAGGAGTTTATAACCCTCTGCATTTATTTATTTTTTAGTTTATTTTGCACAAGCAAAAAACATTAACAATATGACAAAAAAACAACACAACAGATACTGCTTATTTCTTAAAGAAATATCTTACAGGAGACCTACGGAAGAGAAAGGGCGGAATCAAAGAGGCAGATATGACGTGCACCCTAAATGATATAGTTGCTCTTTCTAAAGCAGTCGAGTAAAGTCATGTATTTCGGAAATGCACCACCCTATCCACCCAAGTCGACTTCTCTTAGAGACAGATCAGACAAAATATCAAATCCTCCATAAAACAGAAAATGTGCAGCAACATTTTTCCCTTATTAACCAAGTCTGCCAACCAAGAGCAGTGATTACGATCAATTGCCCACTTATAACGTTACCACTTACACTATTAATAATGATTCCCTCCTATCGTGTATTCTCCTATATTAAGTCGTTTGTTTCATGTACACTAGTAGTAGTAGTAAACAGCACCGTTGCTCTTCAATACTTCGAGCTCGTCACACTCACCTTCGACAATAGACTTCCTGGTGCTCTCGACGCCGTAAGCGGAGAGAGATAAATAAACCGATATGACGTACGCCAGAATACCCCATTTCACCTTCCGGTACTGCTTCTTCATGACACGCGACTCCTCCAGCCTCTCCCCGAGACAAGACATTTCGTAGTTCAACTTTCTTATCGACTCCTTATGGTACAACAGCAGAAACATCTTAGCTATCACTATATTGTGGATAGCAGCAAACATCACAGCAGAGTTTTTCTCGACGTCCGGGAACGAACCGAATAAAGCGGCGAGGTTCTCGAGAAATGTCATTGTGGTGTAAATTGAAAACGAAATTACGCTGTACAGTTTGTATGGAATCGTCTCGTGGTAAATGTCCTCGTGCCAATGGTTGCCCGCGCCTGCATAGTACACGTACTTGCAGTATTCACGGATCACCGCTTTCGTTTTAAGAGACATTGCTTGGGTTCTCAACCCTCGCGTGAACGTGTTAACGCTAGTATGCAACGAGAAAAATAGAAACAGAATAATAATTCATGAATTTATATTCATAAAGTTTCTGGAACTAGTTGGAAAAATAACAAATTTTTAATGAGATATAACAATAATTTCTTCGCTAATTGGATACCAAAGTTGACCTGTTACAGAAGTTAAATATTCATTATTAATATTTCGCGCTATAAATTCACCGGTATCCGAAAATTGGGGAAGTTTGGTATCGGCATGACATATTATGTCTGTGTTAAATTAATTACACAGTTAATTAATATCAAGGGTGTCATACATATTCATAAGATATTTTGATTGGTTGGAATTGATTACGGAATGTCGATAGGTAGTATTTAGGGATTTCGAGTACAGGTTAACAACAAATACCTATACTATTATAAAACTGTAAAAAAGAGGAGGGATGATAGAAAACGGACATTATTGTCGTCGGCGGCACAATCTGCTTTTCCCCTAAATTACAAAAAAGCCTCAAACATGCTATTTTAAGACAGCTACAATAAATTTTATCATTACCTGCCTTAATTCGTCAATAATTTTTTAATTATCAATAGGCTTGCATTTAACCTCAACTCACCTTACGAAAAAGCAACGATGAGGTCGAAGATGTAACATGCTTGCCTAGCAGAGATACCTATTCACTCTTGACTTGAAAACTGACAGAGTGAAGGCATAGCTCCAATAATTTATGGATCTCCATGTAATAAAGATATGACGGTAATTTGTTATCACGTCTTTGAAGGAAAATGTCAAATAACGTTTTACACTGTAGGTATATAAACACGTCCACGTACACTATAATATTGCGTGTGAAATCCCGTTATTGTAGTTTGAGTCTAATCCCGTGTTAGGATAAATAAGTTGGGTCGATACAGTGGAGGCTAAGCAGTTCGCAGGCCCGCGAGGTACACAGTTTTGTAATCCGTCGGGTTGCCAGACCGTTCTGAATACGAATCGGGGGTTCCACTGTTATTGGTCAGGCAGATTTCCGCCTACGTGACCAGCCGCCCAATAATACACTGAGCTAAGTGTTTTACCCTGTTCACTGTGCCTTAGGAAATATTTGAGCAGCCTACTGGGAAAGGTTAGAATTAGAGCATCGGTATTGGTGAGGTAAGATTTGGGAACTAAATTGGGAAAAGTACATGCTTCATGTCTGGATTTCTTACAATGTCTTTATATAATCGTGTTGTTCAAATCCTTTGTTGCCAGCTCCTTACAGACGAGCCATTGCTCGAAGCCAAACTAAACGTGAAACCAGTTTCTTAGGTACAATGCTAGAGCTTAAGTCCATGGCCACCTTAAGAATCATATTCCTTTGCACTGATCTACAGTCGTTAAACTGTTTTTATAGCATACTTAAATTACATTCTTATTTATTATATAATAAAATACCCTGGGGGTAAAAGACGAGTCCTTTGGGAATAAGGGACAACTAAAGCTGGATTCTTTTAGCAAACTGGTTTTGGCTATAATGCACCAAATATCGTGAATGTTTTTTAAGCTTCTCAGTGACAAACGAGCAGACAGCCCGCCTGATGGTAAGTGGAAACTGTCGCTCAAAACATCTACAATTAACTGTAGTGGCAAAGGAAAATTTTCTTGAAGTGAACCGTACATCTCCAAAATGACATAAAACACGTCGCAGGATCGCCCCTGAGACCGCAACCTGATACCTCACGTAATGGATCAGCAGAACACTGAAGTACTTTGACCCAGACGGCATCCTATCCCAAGGAGCTGTCGCCCGCTCACACAAAACTCTAGACAATGTAATGAGTCGATCAATCAATTGCGGAGTGTCTGCAACGAGGTATTGTCTCGCTGACGGGAACGAGCGCCCACCTCGAGATTAACGACCTTGGTGACGGAGGTGGGTCGTTTCCGAGTGCTCCCAACGCCTTTGTGGAAAGAAATAATGTGGGAAATGCCTTTAATGGCGGCTTATACCAGTCACGTATAGAATTAACATGCAACATTGTATTACTTGCGAATCTACTTCGATACTTGGAGGATTTTCGCAACATAACGACCAAGTGATTATTTTACGTGGGTTACTTTACAGAGAGACAAATTAAAACTTGATAAGGTAGCCCTCGAAATAAAAATTAGAAAAAAAATAAGAGACCGAACTATATTGTACTGTTGTGTCTATCATATTGAAATAGAAAATATTGGAACTATTACAGAAACTAGTGGACCCGGTGCGACTTTGTTCGCGTACACCTTCTTTAGCCTACCTACCCTTTTTACTAGCTTAAAAACCTTCCTTTTTATCACTCTGAAGGCAAGATGGCGGTCTTTAGACAATCCAGGCATTTGCCTGGATAGTCTAAAATTAAAAACAAAATAAACTCTATCTATTGTTGAAAAACGCATTAAAATTCATTGCGTAGTGTAAAGTTTAAAAGTTTACATATATACCTAGCGACAGAAGGCGGGGAGCGACTTTGTTTTATACTATGTACGTATAAATTACCTATGCAAGAAGTATCGCGCAATGCCAACAACATACCATAGCGTATATCCCGTTCGACTGAGAAAGTTCCTCCAGTTTACAGAATACCGAAGCCAAACAGTAGATACTATTTTACTAAGTGTTGTGTTCCTGCAGGTGAGTAAGGTCTCCAGTGCTCCATGGGATGGGGAACTAGGTTAGCCTAGGCCTCTATTTATGACCCTGGCGTTGCTAATGTCCATAGGCAGCGGGCAGCGGTACTTTACATCAAGGGTCGCGTTTGCCTCGTTGTCTATAGTATGAAAATAAAGCTTTCTTTAAACATAATATGAACAATTCTGTGGTGGTCAGTGCTAGCAATGATAATATTCTCCAAGACTGACGTTTCGGTTGTTTGGGTTTGGGTGTCTTTAAGGACGTTTTATAACATTATTTGAGACATGTTACATTATTGACAGAATGGTGATCAATCTAGTTCTCGATCGATAGGCGAGTCACACACGCCATCCCACTCGGTCTACACTTAATACATTCTAATTTCCATGTACTGCAAAAGATACCGCGAAGAACCTTAACCACAGGCTTGTTCTTCCAAAACCAGTTTAATTAAGTGTTCACTCTTAGCTCATTCATTTTCCGTGATTAACCGTGCAGGGATTAGTTCTGTTCCGTCGGACATAAACAACGGCGAGCAAAGCAATCGAATGCCGCTGGCCTGGGATTTCAATTGCAAGATATTTAGCAGGCCCACCCGACAACATATGCTGGCTCAATGGCTGAGGCGCGGATTTGGACCTGTGGAAATCAAACTGATTTCTTTTCCAATTAACAACATGGTTTTCTGTGAACTCAAAATACCTATTTTGCTGTTTACTGATTCTTTGTAATTAACTTTTGCTGATAATTTTAAAGTACGCCACATTTTAACTAAATAGAGTCTCAATTCTCTTGACGGTGTGGCGCCACCGGAAAATATCTACTCTTTCTGTTAGGTCATGCCGCCGCCGATTACACCGTTCTTGGCGTTGTCGTCATCATCATCATCCGAACTATGCGATTTTGGGATTGCCTTACTGCTAGGGTCTAGTTTTCTGATCTATTTCTTCCATGGCACTCGATCTAAAGTATCCTCCCGCCATACCACTGTATTTTACTTAGTACAGCAATGTTTTTAAATTTATTTGTATAGTCGATCAACCTGATGGAAAGTGACCACCGTCGTCCAGGACATTTGTAATCTAAGGGGAACGGTTACGGTGCGGGTCTTTGAGGTACCTGTAGATATGCTTTTTGTAGAACCCCGTGTTATAATGCAAATAAAAGAGATGGGAGTTCATTTCATTAAACAAGTAAACTAGGCACAAAAAATTATTTTCACTGACATAAGCCTAAAGCAAATCACAGCCCCCTTTCCTTTGTATCCCTACTCGAACAATATTGCAATATTACCTCCTGTTACAGTATATACATTCGGCAACAGCCATCCCGCTCTACTATGTAAGACGTCCAATTTAATCTAGCTCACCCGCATCGCCGAGCGCATAGCTCACCTTCGCCAAATACAGCCCTGTGCCGGCCGCCTATTCATTGTACTGCGATAAATCTCCCCGTACACTCGGGAACCTGCTTTAATTCAGGCCCTGTCGATAGTACACCTATGTATGTATAAATAATGCCCAAATCCGTCCGATCCACTAACGCACACGCCGCGCCGAGCCGCTCAAACATTTAAAGTGAACCGGAGCGAATAAATTAAGGCCAGCCAGGTATTCCATCCACCATGCGATTTATTTGATCGTGTAATACCCAAGTAATGATCAGCCGCCCAATAGAAATATAATAGGATACCAAATTTTAATCTAAAACGACGTACCCACGGGAGGTCGCCGACTAGATTTCTACGTAGCAAAAAAAAAACCATAGCTCGAGATTAGGAATACTTGTAGTATCTACTTATCGACTCGCCATTTATCCACTGTAGTCTAAATTAATACTCTTTAGGTAAATTTAAAAAGAAAAAAAATTACGTGTGCCTAGCATTAGTCTGACATTGACATTCATTGGCGTTTTAGTGCTCCGCCCTTCTACCACTATTTTGTGTGCAAAAATATATTATTTTAGATTAATAATTAAATTCTGTTTTAAATTGCCTAAGCGACATCACGCTTAGGCAATTGTTAAATTGTAATTGAGAATTATGACACATGTCTTCGTAAGAAAGTGCGAAAGTTGGAGAAAAGGTTGAAGAAGTATAATGTGCGGTCAAGAGAATCGAGGAAATTTTACTCGAGGGTCCAAAACTTGAGAAAATGTTAATTAACCATCCCTGAACAACATCCCAAAATTTTATTAACTTCGGCCCTTTTTCCAACCAGTCGACCTGACTAAAGACGCTATCTCGTACTTTAAATCAATGTCAATTTTTACAAGGCGCCGACCCCTTGGTTGATGATCGTTGTTTTGAGGACATCTTATGAGAAGGTTACCTTCACTTTAATTCTATAAGGCTATTTATTATCATCATCCTCCTAGCACTTAAAGCGGCCTATGCCAGGGTTTGCTTTCCCACTTCGCCCGGTCTTTGGCATCCTCGCGTCGTAGGCCGTTGGCTCTCGCATCCGACTCAGCGATATCAATCCAACGGGGCCACGGGGCCTCTTTCTTGAGGTTCAGCCTATTTCCCTGAGGCTTACGCAACATCTGAGCAAACCAGCGCAGACGAGCTCTCTCGATCTAATCTGCGATTATCTTGTTTATAAGCTCTTTAAGCTTAAAAATAAATTGGTTCATTCAAGTCTTATAAATATATAAATATAATCCATAATTTTTTTTACAAAATAAGCTTTGCGTTTTTGACGTTTTCAAGAAATATGACACGGTTTCCTAGAAAGCGGTGTCTAAAAGCGCCGCGATATTATTTCCATAGTAAACAGTTCTGTGACGCCGACAATCCTTTACAGAGTACAGCGCCACAAAACTGGAACTATCATGTCGTCATTCTGTAATATCATTTTGTTGCCATCAACAGGGCCAACATAACTTATAATATTCTATCACGGCCGCCGCAACTGTGACTATAGTGGCGATAGCAGCCAACCCGGCTTTCCGTACCTTCACGACACCGCCACCTAAAAACTTTCATCGACCAAAACCACTGTCACATCCCTAATCCTTGTTGAATTTTATGAATCCGAGGCGAAGCTAGATTCGTATAGAATAGAGCAGTACAAAAATAAATATGATATCTTGTTCCGAAGGATATTAATAATAAGCAAAGTGATAAGCTTGGAGCTTACCAGCCTTTATTTTATATATTCTGAATTTATAAATCTGAAAAATTGAGTGGCAGTGAATGTTTGCTGAGTTTTTTGTGAAATATCCCGCCTCTGTGGCACTGAATTACGGAAATAGCTATAAACTTTGCCATTGTTTACGTATTCAGCGCAGGCATCCATTGCTAATTGACTCAAACATGGCCAGTTGCAAAGCTACGGGCAAACTCGTATCCATACCACATGCAGCAATAGTACCTATAGTTAGAGTCCTTGCAGTTGTTTAGGTTCCCTTTTCTTTAACGGTGTAATTCGATTAGAAAATCTAAGCCATCTGCAGTTCACTTTCAACACTTACAGTGACAGATATATCTTTAATCGACTATGGCTTTAATAAATAATATGAAGAAATTGAAATGGAACTATAAAATCTGAATAAACAACGAATGTAAGTAGAGACTATGTGGCGCTCAATCATTTTTATGTAGGTCAGGGCTCAATAGGCTCAATAATTTTTACGTAGGTTCTATAACGAGAACGAGAATCCCTGATAGGTAGAAGCAAATGTTTAAAAATATATTTGTTCTACGATACACCATGGCAGAGTTGTTTTGTAATATAGGTCCTTGCCTACGAAATTAGCGTTTTGCATGGCGAAAATGACGGAAACTGGAATTTTCATACAAGCATTTTTATTAATTTCTTGAAAAAGGCCAATCAGATTACAATGAAACTTTGTAGGTCATTCATGAATTCAGACAACATTAAGCTAACTGGTGCATACCATTTCATTTTGACTCTTCCATTTTTTTAAAGTTACTCATATATCGGGTTAAAGAGACAAAACTGACGACAAATAAAAAGAGGTATGTTCAAACCCTATACAAACTTGAGAGAATATTTTTTCTCCATTTGAGTGGCTTACGTATCTAAACGTAGTCTATTTTCTAAATCAAGATTTAATTTTGTTATGTTATATATTAATATTATTATGGAGTTGGGCTAAGCCTGTTTACTATTCACCAACTTAAGAGAAATATTGTCTCAGGTTCTTAGATAATACTTTATAAGTCTAGTACTTACGGGTAACACTAACAACGCGTTTACATATACACACAAAGTAAAATATAAGTTACACACTATTACACAAAATGCCAGCATTAAATTATAGTCATTTATTTATTGCTTCACATGATAATCTGATCTTAAAAGTAGGTAAGAATCTCATGTGATATAAAGTAAGTATCATATATTCTGTATCCAGAGTCTGTACCCTATAACTTTGTGCTGACAGCTGAGTTGTGCCGTGAGCACGGATCTGCGCGAGACGGCCAGTGTGTGGGCGGTATTCGAAAGGCTTTTTCTATTAATAAGATTTCGGACAAGGCTTCACCCACGCTTCAACTTCATTCCCAGCACTGCAAGTCAAATTTAGTTAGGATCTATCTAAAGCTAGGAGTTTAGACAGCCATGCACGACCGTGCCACGTCTACAAAATGTCATTGGCTTTGATAGCGTAATATTGAAAATATTATCAAACTACGTTGGTGTGGAGCGCGCTCGGGAAACACTCCCCTTAAGAAGTAAAAGGCAGGAGTAGGTACCAGGTTTTGTTTCAGAGTTACCCCTAGCTACCTACAGTACTACCAGTTATTAAATAACCTGACCGACAGAAAAAGTGGGATAAGCCTCGATTATTTTATAAAATATTTTCTAAAATCTTAAATTACCTTTTAAAAACTGCACAAAATCGATCCATCCGTCCATAGATACACACGTCAAACTTATGATATCTCTTTTTTCGCCGTGGTTTAAAAAAGGATCTCGACAGACGGACAACAAAGTTATAATGCAAATACAAATAAGTTTATTGAAAAATCTAATGAAGTAAATAATCTTTTGAAGTACTGAACCCTAAAACAGAGTAGTACAATATAGTGGAATTGGAAGTATAAGCCAAGATCAATCAATAAAAGGGATAAACCACCAACCCATGCTCCTGCCAACCTCTCGGTATACGGAGCGCCCACGCCGCGAGCGGTGTGTGAGCCTTGAGCTCGACTCGTTCGAACATTTAAATGCACCCTTATAAATCTTACTTTCTGAACAGAAATATTAGCTGAAAATATTTCTTTACAAACAAATAAGCATTTACAAAAAATAGAATAAAGGAACTGGAAGATGTTTTCCAACTAATTGGAGACGAATTGTATTACCTTGATAACATCGCTCCGAATCAGAAAAAAATATTGGAAGTATCATATTTTTATACTTAACTGGCCCGCCGGGACTTCGTCCGCTTTTTGCCCTACCATATAAACTTTTCTCTTAAATCAGTCTATCTATTGTTGATTTGTAAACCGCATGAAAATCCATTAAGTAGTTTTTTAATTTATGGCGACCAGACAGACAGGCGCGGTGTGTGACTTTATTTTATAATATGTAGTGAAGTAAATTCTAAATAATTCATCACATTAATTACCTTTTCCCGGGAGGTGGAAGCCACCTCTGACGTCAATGACGGAGTAATTTTAAAAGTAGATAATTAATTAGTCATATAGCATTTTTAGATAAACTTTCCCTTTGTACCTTACAGGGCCTTATTATACAAGAGTAATTAGGCCAGTAATGCTCTATGGCTGCGAGATCTGGGGTGTGATTCTCGAAGAAACATCCTTTATTGCAACGATGAAATATGGGATGTTCTGTCAGATGATAACAATATTTCAATAAAAATTTGCGCGTTGCTTGGTAACTTGACCACAATCTGTCACGTTTCATCGTTGCGCTCACGGATGTTGTCTTAGAGAATAACATAGCTGGCCGGCGCCGACGTAGTACGTCCACAAACTCCACACCAACAAAATGAAAATGCTTGTACTACCGCAGCCAAACTAATTACAAATAACTTTAAATAGGCTCTGAAAACAGAATATCTCTAAACTCTCATTACTGTACGGTGAAACATTAGAATTTCCAAATAATATTAAGTAAATCTGCACGAAACCTCGTCCAAAAGCCAGCGAACTATATAATCTGCCGTTCCCACATCGCGTCGAGCCATAATCAGCCACGTGCAAGCCAGACACGCTCCCACAATTTGCTGGTCGAAGCCAAAGCTAACAAGTGTAACAACATTAGAAACAGTTGGTTTCATTACCCATCAAGACTTACCTACTCACAGACGCCAACTACAAAAAAGGCGGGAATTTCCACGAAATCTCAATAGACTCAATAGAAAAACTTAACCTTAAAAGGCTTTGGGCTACACTTCGTGATTGGCAACCTCTGATATTTGTCGAAAGGACTTCTTAACAAATCTGAAAGTCCATTAGGACAAGCTTAGCCCATTCCAGATCAAGTAACATTGAATTTCTTTTCGAATCTCGAAAGTTTGTTCCAAAAAATAAAGAATTGTATAGAAAAATTTCTTTGTTACTCACGTAATACGTTCTGAGAATGAGAAAGTTAACGCAAGTAATTTTCGCCACATTTCTTAGAACATGTCTATAACTGCCAGACGACTGTAAAAAGAAAACTTAGCATTACAATAATTAACCGCTAATTTTAATTCCGGTCCGGTATTTGTGGAGATATCTGGAGGAGGCCTATGCCCAGCAGTGGCCGTCTTTCGGCTGATATGATGAATAAACAATGTGAACAGCAACGTTGTAACGTTTTAATTTGTATTTACACAACACATTCACGCCTAAATTCCTACAAAAATTAAGACGGAATGTCACTTAAACAGTCGTAATCACGGAACGAAAGAGCCACACATGTTTACGACTAAACAAGCAAGACATGGCGTGTCAATAAGCAACATGGGACGAGAAAAAGCCATTTTAAAGTTAAATTAGTTCAAAGTTTGCACATTTCGGATCTGCACCGCCTGTGTGTGAATAAGGATCGTTGCTGCGAACCGCGACCACGGCTCCGTATCGCGTTTCCTAATCTCCTACGACAACATGTATTCCTAGTACAAAGTTGAAGGTGCCTCTTCGTAATAAGCATACTTAATACTCAAATGTTTGCTTTTTTTTCAATCACACAAGTACCTATATCGACTTGACTTGGACAAATCACATCACATCTCATCAGTAATCAATAACAGTCCATTGCTGGGCCGGAGTCCTCTCTGTGTTAGTGGGTAGGTAGATACTTGGGCAAGGAAAATAAAGTCGCTTTCCGCATTTGTCTATGTGTCTGTATATACCTATGTTATTTTCTCCTAAACCACGCAACGGGTTTTTATGCGATTTTCACCATCATTAAGACAATTACTTCCGTCAGGTTCATATATATAGGTACAAATACATGCATATTATGATAGAAAAGACCCGGGGCGGGTCGCTAGATGTATATAAATTCATCGAAAGAACTCGCAGACACTCGTCAAATCCTTGATTAGACATATCCTACATAAGCCAAAACCTCACTTTGTCAGTTTCTGTCGCTACGAAAACTATAATAGTCGAAATGCATTATTTACCGCCTTGTACTGAGGGTACACGCTTATTGTCGACAGCAATAATCTGATAATTAGTTCCTAAAGTACTTGATAAATGTTCATCTTTCCGCTTTATTTTATGTATTTCAATTAAATTGGGTAATTAAAAGTTTAAATTAAATTACGCAGCTCGTCACGGACCGTCACCAGCACAGCCTCCCTTTTTGTCCTTCGCCGCTTAAAAGGTCGAAATATTAACAAGGCAACTGTTGTAATTCACGTTTAAAAGGTCGACAAGGCTTTTTTTAAGGATTTCGGGGGATAGCCTCCGGTGAAATGAGCAACTCCGAAATTGGGAGCGTGTATTTTTAAACGTTATTAGACGTCTTAGAATAGATTAATATTTAATAAGGTAGATGCTTCTGGCACAGGATCAGAATTAAAAATATAATAAAAAGGTTTCAAAGTTATTACAGTCTGGATATCGTACGGCATAGTAATTCCCAGAAAGATATGTAATGGGAGTGTAATAAGGCTGTAGGTACGTAGACACCTATATAGATATAGCATGCCACGATGAACGAGAATTTCTAATTAAAGCCATTGGAATGAAATATTACGAATTGCATTTGATTGTGGTATTTTGTGAAAGTTTTAGATCAAGTGTTCTACGCTCACTAATTTTGTAAAGTCAAAGTACAATGTGTTTGTTAACTGGTCGGAGCGGAGTTTTGATTATTTCAAATATCAAAGCGATAATTTCTGGAGTTGGGACAGTGGTCGTGACCAAAAGCTTGTATCCACGATATGGTATCATAATGTATACGAAAGTCGGGATATGTATCTAAATAAATTATTTTCTTCCGTAATGCTGTGCCGTAATGTTTCATCCACATTTTAGAACTTCTGTAATTTAAATTCATAGACCCGGAAACAGTCTACCATTCTTGCGTCTTTGCAACTTGCAAAATGCTAGTGCCATCAGCAGAGAACCTTAATATTCGAGAACGAGAACGACAACGGCAAGCACTATTCCGACACTCAACACGTCGTATCAGGATACAGTTATTGGCATCAGGCTTGCGTCAGACGTAACGTTTAACGCGAGTGCATCCGCAGTGGCTCAGAAATACAGAGATCACTCGCACTGAACCAGATGGCTATGGCCGGCGAGTCTATCGGAATTCGGAGCGCTTTTTGGCGAGCTATCCGCCGTGAAACGGAATGTACGGCCCTCGCAGTTATTACTCGGATGCTTCTGTCAGCCTGTGTAGGTAAGCACTTACCTTGCGATTTGCTGTTTAGACGGCGCTCTTTGAAGACGAACAAGTCGATAAGTATACGTAGAAAGTAAGTGCAACATTTTTTTACACATCGTTTCTAGACTATCGCTACAGGTGATTGCGATTGTACATAGGTATATTCATCCGTAATGGAAAATCTAAAAGTAATGGACGCTTAATTTTCCATACAAGCTACGATCCTGACTAAAGGTCGATTACCCAAAGTTGGGGCGCTCCATACAAACAAAGTTTAAGCATAATTTCCATATTAACCAATCAATTAGTCAATGAAATTTTGTTAACGAGATTTAAAAACCATGTCTGTACTTTCTCAAATTTTCGGTATTTTTTTCGGGATTTAAGATTAGTATTGAAATCCCGTGCAAAATATAACTTTTTATAGCTTACCTATGCCACTCGATATTTGCCTATCTCACTAGGATATGGACTTACCTACTATCAAGCTCAGTAGAGATACCTAAGCTCAAAAATGTTTTACACATCGTAATTTTGCATTTCACAATTGATATATCTATCTCGTAACAACAATCAAGGCTCACTTAATTCCATCACAAAATGCAATTTAGCTTTCAGTAGGTCAACGATCACACCTTTGCGATTGTGTCGATGATCCAGTCGCAGTTAGCAGTTCGCAGGGACTGTCAGGCCAACAAAACCGATCACAGATAAAGACAATGCGCTACCACAGCCTCTTGTGTTCCGGACAAGGGATTGAATCGAGATGAAGCACCAGAGACAATGGCTCGAGGTAACGGCCGCAATCAATAGACAATAGAATCGTAAAGCATACGTACACAATTAATCGGAGCCGTTTGAGTTGCCAGAGTGGTTGGCTGATGGATGGGCCTACTGTTTTACGATGCCGGCCCACCCGTAATCTTTAAGCCTTTACGCTCAAAGGCGAAAACGTTAGATAGTTGCGGAGGTATCGATAATATAGGTCCATTTAGTAAGAGAACAATTACGTGTCATCACTTGGTTGAGAGCAGCGCCGAAACAATATAACATAAAATAAAGAGTCAATTATTGACTCCAACAGCATTTTTTATGCCGGTTTTTAGTTTAGAACTTACCCGTGCACATTGGCAAATAAGTACGTTATTAAACTCTTCAAACAGCCCATAACATCTCCGTACAAATTGCTACGCGATTTAATTTCGCAAAGTCGTTGAAACCGGCGGCGGCCGGGCGGAATATATCGGCGTATCGGATAGCCGGATATAACCGGTTATAACGCGGATCTGCCGAAAGCAGGCCCGCCGGATTTATTCCCCGCGTTATTGCGCTCACCCCGTAAATGTGCAGCGAGTGCAGCCAGACTGAATATTTCACATTGGCCTATCTATTATATCGCCGAAAATCTACGAAGAGACGGCGGATAAAGGTAAAAAGCTACAGTGAGTACTGGAGATTTTAGCCTATATGGTGATTGCATATATTTTATAATAAAAAAGGTATGTGTGAGGAGACTATAAAAAAGTCTTCATCATTATTATCATATCAGCTAGAAGACGCCCACTGCTGGGCATAGGCCTTCCCCAGAGATCTCCACAAAGGGCTGTCTTGTGCCGTACCTGCTTGGGCGGTACCTGCAATCTTTACCAGATTGTCGACTATAAAGTCGCCGTAGCAATATTTACACTAGGTACAAAGGAATCTGATCATCACATTGACATCCTTTATTAGTCCACTGCGCTGGATTTGAACCTCATCAACATCAGTGGTGGATTTTGCCATAATCTCCACGCTTGGTTTTTCTGGTCTGTGGAGGTCCTAGCTGATTTTATGCCCAAAGGCACAACGCAATAGTTTACCCCGCAGACATGAACAAGATAATATATCCACGACCTGATCTGCCAAATCCTAGATCATGGTCAAAGCGAACCCCGGACCCTCGTGCGCGAGAGCACAACCGGGACATTAACGCCAAGATGATGATGATGTTATTCACGATATTCGATTTAAATAGGATCTCAGTAGGTAGATTATATTTCTCCACATTTTGTTCCACGTACCCAAAGATTTCATGTTTGCAACAGTGTCGTTCAAAGACTTTGTGGCATGTAGCTACGTAAATAAATTTGATCAAAGTTGTATCCGCGTCGCAGCCTGCCGCGCTTCCCGCGTGAAAGGCAAAATTAAGTTTACAAAAACAATCTTGTGATACTTGATTTAACTTTCGCGACAACTTTTAAGTAGGGCACAACTTTGTCGCCTCATAACGGGATATTTTATCGCAAGATTGACTGGAAATATGCTAAATCGCGCTCGTTACGCTCATTATCTAAGTTTTAATTAATCGTGTAGATAATGTCTTACGTGGTTACGGCTCTGAATTCCTACATAAGATACAAAGTATAATCCAATGTAATAATAGGTAAATTGACTTATACTATTAAAATCCTACTAACACCATACAGTTTACCAGATTCGTGCAGCGTGCAACCCTAATTTCATCGCTTCGCGAGCAGAACCACGCTATCATACTGTATTGAAGCAACTAAAAAAAGTGGTATTCGTCTTTCTGTCCACGAAGGTCCCGCAGCTTCTTAAACATTAGTAGCCCTACACGACACTCTTAAGTGACAGGGGTTGGTGCCATATTTATGCTCTTCCGGACACCTCACGACGATTTTATTTCAACGACATCCTGGTAACATTTGCGATTTGTGGGCTGGCAGTGAAGTAGTCACTTAGAGAAGTAGTCAAAATGAGAAATGGGCTATTGGATAAGTAGACCTCGTGCGCCGAATGGATTTTGTTCCCTTGGGTCTACCTATATGTTTGTACAAAGTCGAACGTTCAAGTGGTTAAGTCACGAAACACGATTCTACAAATCGAATTCAAAATCCTCCACTCCACAAGTATACCTCCAACCTGTATACTCAGCCTGCGGTAAACATCGCCGCCACCGGTTCTTATTTAAGTTTAAACAAGTTGGTCGATGCAGCGGCCGAGATTGAGTCGTGAGCGTCGACCGAACTCCGACGGTGAGTAACGATGGGCCAACACCGGGTTGACGCATTACAAAACTTTCCCTCAATCCATTTCGTCGTATCCTGGCCTGTTTTGATAGGTGGTTTACCAGAGTTAGAGTAGCTTGGAATGGAAGCATTGTTGATAGAATACAGGTATTTAACAGGAGTGTTTCCCGATGTATTTACTATGAGTGTTTTCCGAGCGCGCTCCATACAAACGTAGTTTGGTCATATTTTCAATATTTCGCTATCAAAGCCAATAAAATTTTGTAAACGTGATCCAGGAACCAATATCTATGCTTATAATCTGTCAGGTTTTCGTTAAAATATATCGTTTCAAATTTGCGTTGCGCTTTAAGATATCAACTAATTTAAAAAAAGTTTCACTTCTAAACTATATATTTCAACGAAAATCTGACAAACCTAGCTTGCTTGCATAGGTTTCTAGATAACGTCTACAAAATTTCTTTGTTAACGTAGTATTGAAAATATAATTAAACTACACTTTAATTACATTAAGTGCGTGATGCGTGTGGCAAAGTACTATCAACCCCGTTATCTTACGCGTGGATTAAAAAATATATATAAGTTCTAGAACCTGTCCAGATAAGAAAAGAGATCCCACGTGTATTAACATCTCTAAGTCGGATGCGAGAGCCAACAGAATACAACGTGAGGACGAAGTGGAGGAGAAAGAGCCGGAACGCGGAGTCTGGAGCAGCAGCCGAGATTGACCACTCGGATGATGATGATGAGGACCAAGAAATGCGCACCATAATTCACTTAGTGAGCCTCCTTCATATTATCTGAGCTGTTATTGATAATGATGAGCCACTCATGTGATAACGATGACACACAGAAGTAAAAATAAAACTTGTAAGACGCTTCTATACCTACTTATAAATCGTATATAGCAAATATTTGTTACCGACTAGTCTACTTCCAACGTAGGCAGTGGATACCCCAAACAGATCCAGTGGGTGCCGCGCTCCATAAATCGAGGCCGCCTCTTTCGGAACTGGCCGAGGACGATCGCCACCGTGGGAACGGCGCCGATCGCAAACCATTCTATCGGCAATCTCCGAACTTGTTATCTCGGCCCACGTTTTGTTGAATTAGTAAGAGGGTACAGACAAATGGCCAGTAAGAAACACGGAACGATCTTCCTCGCGCTCCGAAAGCGATAGTGCCCCACTAGTTACTATAATAAATAGGGGCTTAACGCTACCAAATGGCCGATTAGGGTATTCTTGACTACAACACGGGCATTCTGATAAAGTTCGCGTTTGTTTGCTACGAGCCTCGTGGGTTTTATGGGCAGCGGATAGATTGCTCCCAAGTTAAATCACATTCGCATGTTTTAGTTGGATTGACTCTGGCCGCTGTTCGCAAAGCACCTCCGCGAGCCGGAAATTCAAACCCGGTTCGTAGTGTTCGTTGTACCGGGCTAGATGTCGAAAGCCCTACAGACGTTTAGGCTTCTCGACTAATGGTCGACTTTTCAATCCTCAGATAAAACATACCAGTCTGATATTATTGTGCGACTAAAACAAAATTGTCATTACTTCTCAAATAAGTAAAGGATTATAGTTTGTTTTAATTTGCCAGTGTATTACTTTATCGGGTAAATAAATTTTACCTGAGGATCGAAAAATCGGCCCAAAAATAGAGATCTTAACGTATAAGGCCTGCTCCTGCCGTTCTCTGCTGAGCATAAGGCCTGCTCAGCAGTAACGTCCGATGCGTGCGATGTTGACTGTAAGTAGATAGATTAGATGAAGAAGTCGATTTTACTTTCATACCTTGAAAGTAAAATCCACCTAAAAAATACGACGAAGTAAGGAAGTACTTATTATTAAGCGCAAATTGAGCGTGCCCATTGGGAATCTCACTCAGGCTTTTCATCAGAAATTATTTAAATATTAAAAGCTTACTGTTAATAAAAATATTTTGAGTGCTCTATTCCGGAAACATTAAGAGTTAATATATAGTACAAAATATAGTACATGAACATACCTTCCTGTTTGTTTCAAATTAGTCTGTGAGGGCGTATAATGAAGCGAAGATATACCTCTAAGCGAAGATAGGTATACCTACCACATTCGTTGTACCCTGCTTTTATGGGACAAATGGGAATTTCTGTAAGTAGTTTAATATTAAAAATAATTAACACACTAAACGAGTACTTATGTAAGGTCCCGTAAGTGTCCTCTTAAATTATTTTGCTGTACAAATTACGTCGAAATTATTTTTTAGAATTACTATCTCACCGGGTCTCAAACCAACATCATATGCAATCTTGTGTACCCTTTTGACCAACGAACGAGTCTGGCGCAGGTTTTTCCTCATGGGTCAGCAGGCAGTCGCTCCTATAAAATTAAGTAACCAGACACGGACGGGTTAAAGACGCTATATAGCTATATTTTAACTTTTTAGAGCATGAGAATTACTAAATAAATATAGAAAAGTTTGGTTGAAATGTTGGCACGGTAACCAGACAGGCTCATAAGCTGGTTGAAGTTCCTACTCGCCAGGCGAAAATGGCAATGGCTTTCCTGCAGGAGACCCAATGGAAAGGACAAGGTCCCGCAACGTTTCAACAAGTTTCGGGACAGGGTCATGGATGTGAAGCGCATCGTAGCGCTCCAGCTCCACAGGTCGGATATAGCGACACGAACATAGCATTGTTCTGGGAGCCGATTTGCTCCTTTCGTTTGCTGGAAACAGTACGTAGCATTCCCGTACTCTACGAAGCCGTAACGCTGAAGGGGAAAAAATTCGGCGGAAAACGCTTTTTATAATAGTGGAAAGCCATCGAGCAAGCTGGACATCTGATGGTAAAATGATCACCGCCACCCATGGACATTCCCAACACCACTTGACAGCAGAAGTACTCAGTTTATCAGAAATTCATTGTTGCAAGAGCAATAGTTCCTTTCTACGACTTGCCAGACTGTAGGCTCATTTCTTGAAGGTCTCCATGTCGTACCGGCTCGGAAACACCACTGCTTAACAATTTCTGGATTACGGAGGGTGCTACTCTACTCTACAGGACACCACACAACCAATATTTTACTTTATCAATAGTAATGTTCACTTCTTCTTCTTATCGAATCGATGGACTAAACTCTGACTTATACTTTATTCGCCCAGTATGTTCACTTATAATAAGTGCAATGATTTTTTCAGATCCACTTATTTTTACTTACCCACGTACCACGCATGTGGTTTTATGAAGGCTTTTGTGTAACTACCTACCATCTATGCATACAAAGTCAATATAAATCGTTGCGCAATCAGAATGGGAAGGAACGTCATGAAGAAGTGGTCCTCTTTTATTATGGTCATTTCTCATTGTGGTCCTAAACCGCCGAAAATAGTCGAGATGTAGGTTGATTTACTTTAACAAGGTTCCATCTATCCCATTCTGATTAGGTACATACGGATTATACCATTACGGTCAAATACAAAAGCTTTTAGAGCGTAATATTCAGTTAGTATTAGTCAAAGTTTATGCTTACACAGAGTACAAAAGGCTCATTTTCAAATCAAATTATTATTTAATATCCAGTCATTCACGCATTGTTATTGTCCATATTACATACGATATCAGTATCGTCAACTCTACAATCAAAACCAGACAATTGAATGTGCCTACTGGATGTAGGTTGGCTAGGCATTATTCCCAAATTCGGGAACAAAACATGTAATGGAGAGGTGCTTTAATATTTTTCGTTCTATTGTATTCCTATTTTTTCTGTTTTGCTGACAAATTATGTTATTTTGTTTATTTATTTAAAAACTTTATTGCACAACAACACAATTGGCGGACTATTATGGCGTAGGTAATATTTTGAATATATAAAAAATAAATCTAAGAGAGACATGTGCGCCGACCCCATTTAGTGATATAAGAGGACAGATAATAATGTACTAAGTCCAAACCATTAATACTATGCAATTATGTCGTTAGAAAGGTTTTCTTATATTCTACATAACAACTTTCATTATGGCGGTAAGTCTTGAATAAATATAAAATTGTGTCTTGGACAATTTCGAACGCAACGTAAGCGATGCCTCAAATCCGTTTCAATATTGGCTAGTAACCAATAAAACCGATTTTAAAGCAAAAAAATTACTAAATGGGAGTCGCAGTGAAAATCCGCTGAAGTAAACCAATAGCCGTCTAAACAAAACAACACTTGTAGGCTCGAGTCCCTAAAGTCGTCCCAACCCTCCAGTCGGTAACTTTTAATGATGATAAATTTAATCCATTACATATTTCGTAACATTATAAACAAACGAAGAACAAACTTTACTAAAACGATTAGGTACCTAGGGGAGGGGAGGGCAAGTTGGTTCATCTAACAAGAATCGTAAGAAAAACACGCATGTTACAGATATTAACGCAACTTTTATTTTTATAATAATTAACAGTACTATAGACTATCAAAATAATTTTATAAATGCTAAAAATATAAATCACAACCTGGGCATGAGATCATCATGTAAAATAATTGTTTTGAGCCATCTTGCCCCTCCATATAGGGCAAGATGGTTCGGGCATATAATAATCATTACTAGTCTTGACAATCGTCACAAAAGTATGTTCCAGACCCAATATACGAAGAGCACGCTTCGTGAGTCCACTCTTTGCACTCGGAGCATTGTATCCAATCCTCAGGTAGGGGATAGATATATTTTTCTTTGCAAAGTGTGCAGTAATAATCACGGCCGAGTTCAGAACCAGCGAGAGCCGATTGTTTTCTATTAGTTTCTATTAGTAGACTGGTAGATAATGCTATTTTAGCTTTAAGTCCGCCAATGTACTGTTTGTGCATGAAGTATAAATAAATAAATAAAGAAATCAATTAGTGAATATGGTCATATTCGTCTTGCCCGCTTGGCATTTGATAGATAAAAAAAATATCCTAAAAATGTATTTGTTTCGGTGATGAAAGATGCTTCATTACAGCTTAATTTACATAAGATAGGCAACAGAAGCAATCTTTATCATCAATATATATGAATGATATAACAGAAAATGTTAAAACTTATCGTGACAAAATATTTTATTTTCTTGCGTCAATTCTGTTTCTCGTCACTAAAACGCACGCTCTCCCCACGACAGCCGAGTTCGCATTGTATTGTGAAGTCGGCCCGCCCTGCGCGTCCCGCCACGCCGGTACTTTCATGTACAGAACGAGTAGTAAGATCCTACGAGAATGATTCGTGTTGCCCGCTATATTCATCTTGCCCTACCTTCCCCTACATCATAGTTACGTTGGTCGGGCAGGAGCAAAGTGCACTAGTTTTGGCTGTTTCCGGAAACTTTTCTCCTACGCCCGGTTCCGATATTCCACGAATCCACGAATCATTTGTTTACCGACTACATGAAAACGAATCATAATATTTAACGACAAGGTTCGATGATTGTCACTACCGGGGTAACTGAATAACCAAAACACGTTAGAACCAGAGCTTCTATTTGTCAGGCATTGAAAATAAAAACAAGTAAATAAGCACAAAATAAACAAACAGTTGAATCACACAATAGAGTTTCAGAGACTTCCATAAAAATGCAGTTTGGTCACAATAACACAGTGAAGTTTATGCTGCACAATTACGGCAGTTGTCGGACGATGAAATATCTTTCGTATCGACACAAAATACGGGGTCTTTGCACTATGGTATTGATATAACAAGAGAGTTTACAAAGTGATAACTTTGTTATCTTGTGCACTTACTTAAGATGTTTCCAGGAGTCACAAAATCGGTCTCATAAAGTGACTTAGCGAGTTTCATTTGTACTTATGATTTGTGTTAGTTCAATGCTTTAATATAATAGGAACTTTATAAATCGACTTAGGAGTCGCGTTAAGTTTAATGCAATCCGGCATTAAATCGAAACCTCCTAGGTTCTGACACAGAAAACTTATACTAAATGTTCGACAATAACAATACGAAAAAATAAAAATAGGAAATGAACAGAGGGCGTCTCTATTCATTTTTGTGGTACGTCACGCAACGGCTATCTAAATCGGTAATACTTATTGCCCATTCAAACTTTGCCAATGCTTTTCGGCGTCGGAAGCAGACATACAGACGTCACTATGGACAACAAGAGGAAGATTTTATCAAAAATGATAAAGACAGGATGTGGGGAAAAAAGAGCTCAGCTAAAAAGGAAACGTGATAATTACGTGAAGAGGTGGAGAAGCGACGAAGTCCTCAACTATTTAAGGGGCGAGTTGCGAACTTCCACAACCCACGGTGTGCCCTACATTGTAAATGCAGAGCTACACTGGACCGAGAGGTAGGTAAACCAGTTACGTACGTACTTATTGTGTTATTATAATACGTAAGTACCTATTCTGCGGGAAGTTACACCTTTGATACCACTCAATAGATATCTATGGCAATTTACTTTACCCATATTAATTAAGCCCCAATTACACAGGCCAATTTCAAGCACGAACTCATGAAGATTTTCTGTTGATTTTCGTGCAAGTGCTGTTTAGTATCATGGTATAGACATATTAAACTTGAGCAAGCTTTTTAAAAAAGCGTGCTATAGACTGTGTAAAGCTTTAGTTTCTTACAAAATTATTAGTTAAGGTGTTTTTGATATTTACTTGTTCAAAGACTGTATGGAGCTGCAGTTTGTAAGAAAATTATAAATGTTTTTTTGATATTTCAGATTATTCTGGACAGTCAGCTTTTTTATATGCTGCGTTATAGTAGTGATGCTACTGAGATCTCAATATAAAAGGTTCATCGTAAGTACCGTCTACTAAACCCATAGTAGTTAATTATTATTTTCTCTCCTTGGCATATAAAGCCTTTGAAGTGGGCCGAGAAATGAAAAGTTCTCCGGAAATTACTACACAAGCCACCGGGGATTCTTATATTTTGGGGAATGTTTAACTCTAAGCGTGGGTATAAGTAATCTGCAGAACTGAACAGGTTACTTCACTTGTATTATGTTGTGCAGCCATTCGTATAATGAACAAACTATCCAGGCAGACTAGTAACAAATTACCTACTCAAAATACATTTTATAAATGGCCACATTTACAGCGATGAACTCCCATTTTCCTGTCTTTCACTCTGCTCGTAATCTGTAGTAGAGTTATTGCCTAGGGAGGCACAAGGACGGACGGTCCACGCACCTGATGGAAAGTAGCCACCGTCATCCAGGACATCTTCAATCTAAGGAGAACGTATAAGGTACTTAGACGTGTCTTTTGAATAACCCCAAGTTTTTATGCAGAGGAAAGAGTTTGGAAAGGAGCTCATACACATCTTGCTCTTTCGTGGTAAAAAGGCTCGTGATGCCCGTACGATAATCGGATGCCAAGCATATAGATGTTGTGAATGAAATCTATCCCGTCGTCAGAGGGTGCGGTGGCGGAAAAGTGACGGTAGCAGTAAGTTACAACTTACAACGGTTCTCAGTCCATCTGTAGATCAGTCCAGTAAACTCACTCGTTCTTAGCTCTATTAGAAACGCGTCCTCTGTGCGTACGATGCGTCAAGGACAAATAGATACTGATATTTTCGAAGAACTTCAGTGTACTGGGTGTTGCTGTCTATAGCACCGGTGACCACTTTGCATCAGGTAGCCCGCTTGCCTGTGTCTACCGTATGACAAAAAAGCAGCAAACAGCAAATATTCCAAACTTTTAAGGCTGCTCGATGATCGGGAGCCTCTATCAGTCAAGACGTTTGCCAACGCGAGGTAGCCGAGGGCCGAGTAACGCTGAAGTAAAGCGGCTCTTCCGTTAATTTAGTATTAATAATTATAATTCAATTTAACAGGAAGCGCCGATTGTAGCGAGTGTGGAAATGGACTATTTCGAATGGAATATTTCATACCCTGCGATAACGTTTTGCCCTTATGACAAAACCGATTCCCAAACATGGAGTGATCTGCTGAAGTAAGACATTTCAATTATCAATATAATTTAAGAGTGATAATAGAAGGCAAAATGAAGGAAAGGTTGATGATTGATTGATGAAGGGATTAATGAGTTAAGCTCGCCTTTGTACATCTCTGTTACTGTACTATATAATTATGTCATGTTTGTGTACAATAAAGAATAAAGAAAGAGAGGAAGAGGAAGGCCAAGATATGAATATTGAAAGGACGTGAATAAAAAAGTGAGCGCCGGAGATTATAAAGAGATGAAGAGGTTGGCAGATAGGAGAGAAGAGTGGCGATTGCTCCACCGACAAGAGTCATACTCTTAAACATTGGACGTCTGGACGTCGCCCGACCAATAGGAGACCTCAAAACCGCCCGTCGAACGACCTTTGCCAATTAGGACAGCGCCTGAATCTTTTTTTCGTGGGAGCGGCGAGGAGAGGCCTAGATGGGACGAGAATAAAATTTGTACGTCAAATTTTTTCATTCGCGCCTCATCATTGGAAGTGTCATGCACCTACCTATACCTATAAAGGAATACGTTAAATGCAAGCAATGGAAAACTAGATGTGAATTTCTTTGGAATGGCCTGTCTCTAACAGTATCCTGCTTCCAGTTGTAATGGTTAATGATTCTAACTTTCTTTAGCAAAACATCATCATCGATGGAAACACGACTGGGAATTAAAGAAGAGCTTTACCTATGGGCAATCATCTCCTCTGGCATGGACAGTTTGCACACATTCGCTTTAGATGACACAAACACTTCGTATGTAAGTAAAACTATCGCCATGTTTTGATATCTATGTATAATCTCCTCGTGTCATCATCGTCCTAGCGCTTATTCCGGCCTCTGCCAGGGTCCGCTTTCCTACCCATTCTTTTCCACTTCGCCCGGTCTTCGCTATCCTCGCATCGTAAGCCGTTGGCTCTTACATCCAACTCAGCGAAGTCAATCCATCGCTTCTTGGGTCGCCCACGGGGCCTCTTTCCTGATACCGGCAGTTCAGGCACCTATTTCCCACGTATCCCTGACGCTTACGCAACACGTCACCAAACCAGCGCAGGCGAGCCTCCTCGATCATGTCTGCGATATCCCTCACGCCATGACTGCCACGGATGTATTCATTACGTACTCGAGTACGTAATGAATTACGAGTAGTCCGATATTCGACGCAATTGCATGTCTTATAATGAGTGTTGAATGCAAATGCGTCGAAATATCGGGCTACTCCAAAGAGATTGCATTGTTAGCGACCTTCTTGCCAGTCTATAGAGGGGGCTGTGACAGCTTTTTCATACAAAAAATGCGTGCGAGGTCAGTGACAAAAAATAATTAAATCTCCTTAACTTTTTGTCAGCATAAAATAAAAAGGGATGTTCACTCTGTCGATATATTCTTTCGATATGTTATATTAAGCAATATTATCGATATCGATATACTTAACAAAAATATTCCTAAGACATCATCAGCTTATGTAGCCATAATAGCACCGCTTTTTTACATTACATTATGTTGTAATGTAAAAATAAAATGTTTTAACATTAGGTACGTATGTCATTTCATTAATACTCTCGGGATCCCGCCAGGTGCACCCATACGCTTGATACGAGTATTTGCCGATTTTTAGAAACTTCAGCATTTTTTTGCGTTCACAAACAATGATAAATAATCTAAAATAATAAAAATTAAGTGAACTTCCGAATTTTAAAGCTCAAGTATTCATATTAGGCTACATCATTCCACTGTTGAGCAAAGGCCTTTCCAATTTTTCCACTCTTCGTGATCAATAGGTATTTTTGCTTACATCGACATTGGGAAAGAGCAGCGAACACATCACTATCGCACGTTTGAACAATAAATTCATATATTTTTAGGGATTAAGTAGGTAATTATAAGTTATTATTGTTTCTACAGTACATATTACTGAACTCGGCGTATTAATTCAGTCAGAAAATTACTAACACTTTAAGATATTTCGAAAAAGCTCATAAAACAAGAATCTTCAACACGCATTTATTTCACATACTATACACATTCTACAATCGATAATCAACGAGTTTTAATATACATAAATGGTAGTGGTCCAAAGCACTTCACTAATTTAATAAAATTACAAAGCCTATAACACAAAATATAAAAATATTTTACCAATTAATAAATTGAAATTGTTCGTTTACAATAAGGAGTTTTCCAATAGGTATCTAAAGCATTCCTAACCACTCCCTAGATGGCGCCCCGATAATTTTGGTAATTGATAATCGCTTGAATTAGGTTCTTAGCAAAAAGATTGTAAACACTGGGTATGTTGTATTGGATAATATTGTATTTATCAATAGTTTTTAACCATTTTAGAGGTTGTATTAAATTATTACAAACAAAACAAATATCAATTTAACTTAGTCAATTCGTTTCATGGACACTAGGATCAAGAATGGACGCAATGCATATATGAAAAGATTGTATTAAAATACATTTCGTTGAACCTTTTGGTAAAAAATTACCAAAATTGTAAGAGCGCCATCTATTGATGCTTTTTGAAACCAATTGACAATACCTACTGGAAAACTCCTCATTGCGTCTGACAAGTAAAATGATTGTCAAACTGACGGGTAGCATGCATTTTACCTGAAGAAGGCTATGATTTTACCCTTCAGGGCCACTCTTCTATAACCATGAAGGTCGCTAACATTCCAATCTCTTTGGGCTACTTGTACATCAAGGTCCGCGGTAAGAAATACGAAAAACTTTTTTAAAAATATCCAGATTATACATATTTCAATGTTATCTATTTCGTTCAATCAGCATATCGATCCGAAAGACTACGCAGCATTCGCCGCCAAAACGTTCAGAGAGATACCCAGTAGCTCAATCAATACAAACAACAACAAGCCACTGGTTCTAGAGTCGGTCATGACGGAGCTGGGTATGTGCCACGTCTTAAATTCCAATGTGGCACATTACGACGATCCCCTGTAAGTTTTTGAACATTTTCTTGTTTTCATGTAAGTACATAGAAATTTATTTCGTAAATACCGTTTCAAAGACACACTGGATAATAAATTATGCGTAGGTACAGTGCGCGCGGGAGTTCATGTCCATCGAATACGACCGCTTAAATTATTCGAGTAGCAATTATTGAAGGCTCGATACATCGCTATCTCACTCGGTTGCGGTTAGAGCAAGTACAATACTTTCAAGTTCAATTTATTATAACTTTATTCAATTTTTTTTACATTATAAGGCAGGCAGGCATTCGACCGCCATGTGCATGCCTGTCTATAAACACACAATTCACTCTGACCTTCAATGAGTCCCCCTGGTATTGTTCGAGGAACACATTAATAGGCAAAGCGTTACATTCTACTACAATTTCGGGATAAAATTATCCTTTGTTTTATCCTGTGTATGAATGTTTTAATCCAAAGGTTCTAAAATCATCCTAATCCATTTTATTATATTTATCGGAGCTCCATTTCAAATCCATTTAGTTCTTTCGTGTGATTGGGCAATAAATAGCCAAACACTCTACACATGATTACATTTAGGTACATTAAAAGTGGGTCCACACATCCACTGGGGATCAAGATTAACTACAACATAAGGGAAAGAGCTTCTTTATACTACTAGATATATGAATTGCGGCGTAATATCAACCGCAAAACCAACGTACTGGCCCACTGATCGTAATAAAGTCCCAGACCTCATTGACTTTTTTATATGTAAAATATACCAACTAGTTTTCTTCACATTGAGGAAGGATATGAAATAAGCTCAGATCACTCGCCAATAATTTTGACTCTTAGTGAGAGCATAATACTAAAAGAGAGCAATGTTACCCTGTCAAACAAGAAAACCGACTGGGAAAGCTTTAAACATGATCTAGACTCTATTACTGAACTTAATGTTTCATTAAAAAGGCCACAAGAGCTAGATACAGATCTAAGTAAATTCATTACAAATATGTCTAGTATAGTGCCTGGAAAAATATACCAACAGAGAAGAAGAGATCAAAATTTAACTGCTATCCAGCCGAAATTCTAAACCTCCTTAAAGAAAAGAGAAAGCAAAGACGCAAATGGCAACAAAGTAGATATCCCGTGGACAAAACACGGCTAAACTACTTAACAAAAAAACTAAGGGAAGAAATTCAGAACTTTCGTGATGAATCGACGAATACCTACCTAAGAAAGTTAACAAGTGATCGCACAACTGATTACTCCTTGTGGAAAACAATAAAGCACATAAAGACGCCAACTTTACATATACCTCCCATTAAAGAAACTAATGGGGGATGGGCCATAAATAATAAACAAAAAGCTATTAGATTTGCTAATCACCTGGAACAAGTATTCCAACCTAACATGCATAACTCTGAGAACAAACAACTGGAGGAAGCATCTTGTAATGATTGATTAGAAATAAAACTCGTTACCCCTAAAGAGGTTCAGACTGAGATAAAACGCTTAAAGAAAAATAAAGCTCCTGGCTTTGATCTAATTACGGGCGAAATTCTCCAAAATCTTCTACGTAAAGCCATCGTAAAACTTACCACCATTATCAATACTTCGTTTAGACTAAAATACGTGCCTGATATGTGGAAAGTTGCAGAAATTATTATGATACCGAAACCTGGAAAACCACCTCAGGAAATAACATCCTATAGACCAATTTCTCTATTGCCAGTTATGTCAAAGTTGTTCGAAAAGCTCCTATTAAGACGACTGAGCCCCATAATAGAAGAATGAAAGCTTATCCCTGATTATCAGTTTGGATTTAAGGAGAAGCATTCAACAATCGATCAAGTGCACAGAACAACCAGTTTAATAGAAAAATCATTAGAAGAAAATAAAGTCTGTTCTATTGTTTTCCTAGACGTGGCACAAGCATTTGATAAGGTTTGGCATGAAGGTCTTATGCACAAAATAAGACATAAACTTCCGAAGCAGTTTGCAGATATTCTGGAATCTTATCTTACGCAGAGAATGTTTCGAGTTAGACAGGATGAGGAATATTCAGAACTTAAGTACACGAAAGTATGAGTACCACAAGGAATTGTCCTAGGTCCGATGTTGTATTTATTATACACTTGTGATATCCCAGAACTAAAAAATAACATCGTTGAAACCTTTGATACGGCTATCAAGGCTACAGGGTCCACTCAAGAAGAAGCAGTAACGAAACTGCAAACAGCTATCAACACTATATTTGATTGGACAGTGAAGTGGCGAATCAAACTGAATGAGTCAAAATCGATTCATGTCGATTTTACTAACAAAAGACCGTCTTACCATCCGGTATTTATAAACAATCAAGCAATACCGCACAAAAACACAGCTAAATATTTAGGCATGACCTTAGACGCAAAGCTTCGCTGGAAAGCTCATGTCAAAAAGAAATGCGACGAATTAGAACTTCGCTACAAAAAGATGTACTTGGCTACTTGGAAAGCATTCTTCTTTATCAGTACACAACAAACTACTCTTGTACAAACAAGTCCTAATGCCAGTATGGACTTATGGTATTCAGCTATGGGGCTGTACCAAACAAAGCAACACACATATGATACAACGCTTTCAAAACAAAGTACTGAGGGTATTGTAAATGCGCCCTGGTACATTAGAAACAATGATTTTCACCGGGACCTCAATATGGATCTTGTTGCAACTATAATTAAAAAACACGCCGAAGCCCATGAAAAAAGGCTTCATCATCATGTGAATGTCGAGGCTATCCAGCTCCTTGACAATACAAACATAGTGCGAAGACTAAAAAGGACAAAACCTTTTGAGTTCGTGTAGTGAATATTAGTGATAAGTAGTGCGATGAGTGCTTACTGCAAAGAACACAATGTGTCTTCCCCTTAATAGAGACAATAAGAAAAGGTGTTAATGGACACATTCTTATATTATTCTAACCTAGCAAATTATGTTAAATTTAAATTACTTATTTCTAGTCTTTAGGCTAGATTGTAATTGCAATGCTCTTGTCAGATAGGTAGATCATCTTAGTGAAAAAAAAAATTAAAAGTGGGTTATTTACCTATAATATAATGATCCGATTATCTCTCGTTAAATTGAATTAATTGGCTTGTATTTTTGCAGCAAATGGCACAACAATACACCATACATCGCAAAGAATATGCTTTTATCTGTACATGACCGCGATTTCTTTACTCAGGTAGTAAATTACGGCTACATATTCAAGGTTGGTATAAATAACTCGTAACTAGAAACGTCACAACACAACATAAACAAAAAAGAAAAAGACGTAAATCAACACATAAAATTACATACAAATTGTTGCGGTATGGAGCGTCAGTGGTCTAATGGTTACGTCCCTCGTATCGTGATGAAACCTGCACATTCAGGCAACTGAATTTGTAACTATGATACAATCTGATCAGATTCCCCTCTCAACCGAGTCACGGAGGTCAGATGGTAGCCGCTCCACTGAAAATTACCTGATCTGCCAAATCCCGGATCATGGTCAAGGCGAATCCGGGACTCTCGCGCGCGAAAGCAGAGATTAGAAGTAGACAGTATATCTAGTTTACGATGGGCCGCATTACTGTAGCTATTTCGAAACTGAAATAGATTTTTTATATAATCAAAGAACAACATAATTAGGTAGGGTCATTGTGGGATCAGTGGATCAAGTGGGCACACTGATTCAGCGCTTTATTAGACAGAAAGTATAGATCAATAGCTGTGCCTTTTACACCCCACAATTACCCTATATGGTGCCTATATTCCAATGTGTTTTAATCATCATCATCATGTCAATCGAAAGGTGCCAACTGCTGGGTATAGGCCTTCCTCAAAGATCTCCACAAAGGCCGGTCTTGCGCCTTCCGCATCCAGCTGGTACCTGCGATCTTTACCAGGTAACACCTTGAGGCACACCGCGTCTTCCGACACGTAGTCGCCACCCGAGAACTTTGCTGCCCCATCGGCCATCTGTTCTCGAGCTATGTGCCAACTGCCACTTAACTTAATTTTGTATTCATATTTAAACTATAGGGGATAGAATATCTTTTAATAATTGTTTTAAAATTAATTTTGTATTTGGAAGAAATCTTTTCACTCAGGTAGATCGTATTTTGCCCAATGATTTTGGCGCGCAACTTGGGACTCAGACACCCGTATTCAGAAACGATGATAATGGGGTCTCACGATGCACACGAACGCACAGAATTCCAAGTGACAAAACTTGGCGGTCGGCACTACACATCCGTCTGTCTGTCTGACAGGCTGGTCGAATTTGGTCCAAATGTATTGGCGCCCAACATGGGATTCAAGGCTCACACTTTAAACGTTGAATTAATATAATAAATTTATATTCATTCTAACTATGACCTTGCAACGAGGCACTACTAAGAAGTATGTTGTAAAAAGAAAATCCCAGATTTATGGCTAGTATTGCTAACCATAATAATATAACATAGGTACCTATAAACTTAAATTTTTCGTATGACAGCTTTATTTGTTATAACAGGTGTTCATCCATAGCCCGGACGAATCAATAATCAGCACCAGCCCATCCTATATTCAGTCTGAAAACGGACTGTTAACATTTGGTCTGCAGGTGTACACCTCGAGGATATCCCAGGCTCTGCGCCGCTTTCCGCGACGTATTAGACGATGCAGGTACCTAAGTATATGCTTCTGCACATTTAAAGTTAAGTTGTCATACAATTAAAAATATATATCTTGATATATCTTGAATCTAGCAGTTGGTACAGTCGTACACTTATTTCGACAAACGATAATAAAACGCAGTAAATTGCACGAAACAAAAAGCAGCTTATTTTCGTAAATGTATCTACCTACTAATTCTAGAGTTCTCGCCTAGTAGCACCCAGATGTGGACGGGGTTATCCACCTACGGGGGTACTCTATCGGCTCTATCTCTCCGGTCCATTAGCGATATTAAATTCAACGTGATCGAAGTCACGAGCACCTACATTGTAGGTATTATCAGCAGACAAAAATCAGTAGAAACCTATACAATACAAAGTCTCTCGGTCTCCAATCCGACTAGCCATGCCCTACAAACTACAAACTCATTTAAGTAGGTATTATTGAAGAACGCTGCCTACCACAGTGTAATAAAACATTTTACCTACAATACATCGTGTCGTGTAGTATAAACAGTTAATCAAAACATACCTAGGTACCTACAGGAAAAACATTCAAATACTTGGGTATTTGCGATAAGACGCTTTAACCGCGCTAAATATTCACGTAATAAAGTTATATAATCGTAGCCGCTAATTTTATTATGAAAAAATAGGTAAAAAGTTCTACAATTACGAGGTTTTTCAGCGGCTCTTACGAATTCTTTGCAGCCCTATTCTAGAATACCTGTATTTGAATATGTAGTTAATTGTTAGAAAGCAACAGCACCCAGAATTGAACTGGTTGAAATACCTACTGCCTATCTGGAGGTATTAATTTCGAAGTTAGTACCTACCTACCGACGTTTAGTAGGTACATTCTGTGTGAAAAGCTCCATCAATCTATAGATATTTTAAAAGCAAGACCATCATGGTACTTACTATAGGGATAAGCACTGAACAGTAAGAGAGGACGATTACAATAGTTCAGTAATGGTCGCAGTGATACTAGGACTGAGAAGCCTAGTATCACTGCGTAGTTTCACAGGTACAGAAAAACAAATTTATCTAAGCACACGATATTGAGTGAGCCACAGGCCAAATTCCACACAGTGCGTATATAATATTAATCATGATCAAACCTATTTCAGATTACTTAACGAACCTATCAGCGAAAGGTATCCAGTTTACTCATACAATCACTGCATGCTGGAGTGCAGAATCAGAATGATAAAGAAGATATGCGGCTGCCTACCTCACTACTACAGGCCATTGCGTATGAAAACATTAACAGCTATATGTAGTTACAATAACACGCTAATAAAAGCTACCCACTTATTTATTCCCACTTTTACAGCGAACGAAAAAATATGCAAATTAAGCGAGCTCAAATGCATTTTGAAGTACAAAAAGGCATTCAACGCTTTCGCCGCCACCCAAGAAATGCTCCAACAGTTTCCGCATGTCAAGAACCTACCTAGATCGCATAGGGATTGCGGCTGTATAAACTCGTGCGAGAATGTAAAGTACTTAAAGGACTACGAGTCGTTCATTCGGGAAAGTCACTTCAGCCGGGTGAGGATCGGGCTGTCGGCTTTCCCCAAGATGAGAGTGGTGCGCGACATCATTTTCGACGTCTACGATGCCATTTGTAAGTAAAATAATTTTCATTCAATAGGTTTAAAAATACTGAGTAATTTACAATACAAGCCAATTGTGTAGGTGTGATTACCTATGGCCTGCCTTACCATTGCCTGAGGCCTATGTCCAGCAGACAACTAGGACACTCTGCGAAATCCCATGTTTCAGTTCTATGTGAGTATTATTAGCTGTATCGATCTATACTTTGTCAAATATAGGTGATAATTTTGTGACACAGTAGGGATTGGGTTGTGTAAAATCGTTATTGAATCTATTCATATATCGATTATCATTCTCATAGAGGTTGAAATCGATAGTTGCATGGTTATGCTGTATGTACATATTTTACAAATAAACTGTCTATTAAAAACCTTAAAAACATTAATACATTAAAAACCCTTCCACAACGACGATTTCGCGCGAGTCAAAATCGTTGTTGTGGAAGGTCTCTTAGGGTGAAACTCAAACAAGGAATGAGAGTTTAGTTACTAAAAATAATATAATTACCTAAATGTTAATTTTAACTGTTCGATTATTTTCTTTGAATACCAATTTTCGATTGTCTTTCGTTATTCATTATTCGTGGCACTTCACTAAAGGGGCAGTACCTGTCCATGAAGTACGATATTATCCGTAGTACATTGTACCGAAAAAAACTCGGAACATTATAGGCGTGCGCCAAGGACCAAGAATAATTAGTTGTCAGACAAAGCATAATGTATATCTTCACCAATAGACGGTATATTAAGATTACTTTTGTTTCCGACGCCCCCAGCTCTACGTACGCGTGGCCCAGCCTACGTACGCGCGGGCCACCCAAAAGTAGTTCTAAAATAAGCCGCGACCCCGCACTACACACCTACACACCAGAGGCAGGGGGACCTCACACGACCGAGCCACAATACACTCTCGGTCATATAAATGTCGCTTGTGAATGTTCTGCTTCCTATTAGAAAAATCTTTTAATAATTGATTCTGTAGTTCCAGAGATTGATCATCATCAACAGCCGTCCCTTCCCAACCACTGCTGGAAAAGGGCCCTCTGTAGGTCCCATTTCAAGACCGTATCCCGTCGTATACATATAAGTGACTCTTCATCTCTACACTTCATACACGATTTGTGGTACCTACCGAGTATAGGCATTTCCATCGCTCTTTGTCTGATATACGGTTTATTTGGCAGCCCAGGTGTCAGCTCCGTATCCAGAGATTAGCCGTTAAACAATCGTCTCTTCAGCTCAGGGAATCTAAAGCGGCCACATTAGCGTTTCATACTATGATTTATATTAATTTGTCACAAACTCTATCTGCAGCGTCGCTATTGTTGACATTGACATGACAATTTAAAATGGCGTCACTTAGATCCAGTACTGACCACCGTATCAGATAAGTTTGTGGCACTCTAATATGAAGCGCTAATGTGGCCCTTTTAGACCCCCAGGATTCGTCTCTAACGTCCTTACTCCAGTTGTGAAAATAAAGTCATTCCTTTTTTTCCAGTGAAAAGCGGAGGTGTAATCAATCTATGCATTGGCTCTTCAATCATTTCGTTATTTGAGTGTATTTGCACATGTGTGCGATTATTTTTATTTGTACACATGAAGAAAAATTAAACTAAGCTACGAAAATAAAATTTATTTATTTATTACTCTCCTTGTAACAAAAAAATACATTTAATTTGTTCCTTTTCGTGCTTCTGACGCCATAGCTGGAACAAAACAGGGGTTCAGTTAATTTCTTATTAAATTCCGTGCAGATTGTTGACGCAATTGTGCGGAATTGGGTGCGTTTTACTTGTTTACATTACCTATAGAATAACAATACGATGACACGACATGACTGAGTACGTAACGAGTACACACGTGGTGGCCTTGGCATGAGAGATAATCGCAGATAAAGAGTCTTAAATCTTATCCGTGATATCTCTCACGACTGTCGTCGACACGTGGAAAATAGATACCTAAACTTCCAAGAAAAAGATCCCGCAGGAGGCCTAACTTATTTTTCTACCAGCGCAGGAAATATAAATTCAGTACAAATGTTAATTACAAAAATATACGAGCTTAGGACATCTCGAAATGGTTTTCTTATTTCAGTCATCATCATCATCCGAGCGGTCAATCCCGGCTACTGTTAGGGTCCGCTTTCCTGCTTTGCTTTCTCCACTTTGCCCGATCTTCGGCGCATCCTCACGTCCTAAGGCCGTTGGCTGTCGCGCCCAACTTTCTTATTTTAGTACTTTCTCATGGATTTATATCGCCGAGTCGGATGCGAGGGCCAATGGATTATGAAGCGAGGATGCTGTAGATCGGGCGAAGTAGATGATCGTTAGGACGATGATGAAAACGGTGCTGTGTTGTGTCTGTTGCTGCCCGTTTCAAATATATCACTCGAAATTGGGCAGTGTTACAATTTTCATGTAACGAAAATAAGAAATAAGAAGAAAGAAATGTTTTTTTTGTTAGAATCACAAATCTCTCCACGCTTGGCAGGCAGGGTGGAGATCGCAATATTTAAAATACACGACAGTAAACGTTGCCGCCCTTAACAGAGGTTCTAGCTGGTTCAAGATGGTACATAATAAATTAGTAAGGATAAAACTTGGCAATAAATGATATCTAAAGGATCTAAAGAATCGGCCGTGTGGTGTCCGGCAGAGTAGAATAGCACCAACCCCTTACACTCGTGGATGTCGTACAAGGCGACTAATGTTTTCGAGGCAAAAGATCTAAGCGCCTCCGTAGACTGGAAAATGGGCAGCAGCATTATCCATTGTTATATTATAACACTGCGATCTCCAACCCGCCTGCCAAGCGTGGAGATTATGGCAATAACCTCCCTTTTTGTGGGAGAGGCCCTAAGTCCTGCAGTGGACTGTTATGGGCTGTGATAATGAAAGGATAGACAATATTCATGCATGTGTTTTATTACCTCGACCTCCTCACTGGTATTCGACCTCTTCACTGATCATGGATCGATGAGCGCTGTATACCGATAGGGGCTGCGTAGCTGCGTTGCGGACGACCCCTCGTGTCACCTCCCTGTTTAAATATGTCAAGTAGAACTGGTAAAGTACGAGTGCGTATCAGGAGACGAGTAAATATTATAAAAGTTGGTGAGGACGGATGGACGTGGATCATCAGGCGATAGGTTTCTGACAAGCCTAAGCAAAGTACCCAGGCGCATTGCTTATGCTAGTAGAGCTCGTCTAAGCTGAAATGACGCGCCCCACTATCGCATTAAGGCACACAAGCAAATTTAAAATATGGGCGCAATACAATACAAATGCCGTTGTAATTGGTCATTCAGTTGCCGGTGAGTATGTTTGAGTCTGACTACCGGTTTACTTATTTCTGCATTTTCTGCCTCCAAGCAACAATGTTTCAGTTATTGTGTTCCGTTTTATTTATTTATTTATTTATTAGTTCATTTCACAGTTTAACAGCAGTTAATTACATGTAAAATATAAGTACATTATGGTTGAAGTGCCAATGACAAAACTGCATTTTAAAATTTGAAGGATGAGGTAGCCAGAGTTATTACAGGCACATAAACAATGCCGTCAGTGTGTGCTAATCGCGTGCCGAGACTGTTTAACCAGTCCCAGCGAAAGGCTGAACATCGCTTCGCTAACGGTATTAGGACGCAAACCTAACGAGGAGTGAGGTCATTGTGGTGCTGAAGTTCGATTAGCAAAGTACGCAACGGTCATCCATTCAGCTCCTGGACTCTGCGAGCGTTGCTTAATCTTGGTTCGCGGTATCGTGCACGCTGCCACTAGACCAGTAGCCGTATTCACAATGATTCGAAACCGTTTCCGAACGATTCGACACGAAATTCGTGAGTGGCGAATCCGTGTCGATCGATTTGAAAACTGTTATTCAGAATCCTGATAGATTTCACGGAAACTCTACTCTCTATAACATATGAAGATTTCATCAAAATTAACTTAAACCACATTTTCCTAAGAACTTTTGCGGAGTCCTATGTCGATTCCGTATCCAAATCCGATTTCCGAGCCATTGTGAATACGGCTACAGAACCGGCTAGGGCTACCTATTACAGGCATGAGATATTTCATCCTAGTCCTTACAGAGATAAGCATCTGCGGTTCTGTATTTTTGTCATACTAAACCTACGAGTATATGCATGGACTGTAGATATTATGGGCGACAGATAACACTTACCGTCAGGGCTATCTGCTTGTCAGCCACTGAGAATGTTCCTTAACCTTTTATGCAAAATGTGTAAGAAACCCGTAAAATTATATTACAGTTTAAAAACACTGCATACACACCTTCTACATTCCAAGCAAAGGTCTCCGCCATCGCACCAACGACTGGTCATGTAATGACCGATGACATGTGGTCATCAATGAGTTCTTTCCATAGGACATGCTAAAACATTGCATTGCAGATATTAGTATCATCAAATGACAAGAAAACATTTAACAATAACTTTATTACCATAATTATAGTTCAAAATGCTTAGTCTGACAAACCTTACTTAGCAACAGAATTAAATCGCAAGATCAAATTTTGTAATACAAATAAATATCATATTTAATACATTACAATATGTAACTGTTACTGCTGCGTTAGTACGGATTTAATAACAACAAAAAACGCTGCTGCCGGCTTCTGTCGGGGTCATAACTATTGTTGTTAGAATTTTTTTAAACTTATAATAGGTACTATAAAAGTGCGATTTGACTTTCGTTTGATATTTATCGACATAGTCGTCTCATCTTGTAATTGGATAGGAAGTTTGAGCTAACATACAAGTTTCATGTGTTAAAACACTGCAAAGTTAGCTTTGTCAGACTCTATGTGCTCGTTTCGATAGAATAGGTTAACTCACAGATACGAAAACGAAAAACATATAATTGTATGGTACTCGACCATACAATAATAATTTTTTCATTTGTGCATGAGAAGAGAAGACCCACTCTAAAACCCAAAATAATCGGCTCAATATTGTTGTACAGTACAATACAATAAAGTACAGTACAATCACAAAAAATTCAGCGTTATACCAAACTAAGACTAAGTTTTTGATGAATGTGATCTGCACAAAGGGGAATTACATAACTACATGCCTAGTACCAAAGTCAGAAGGTTCTGGATTGGAAAAGACAAGAGGTGCCACGACGTCAAGGGGGCTAACGCCAGTCAAAATAGGCGCTACTGGACGTGAAGTCCTGTTGTCAAAATACATCGTGCCATTGGTCAGGATCAAACGCTCAGTTGACAGTTGGATTTTAGCCAATAAAACGGCGTTATTTTGACCGAATGACCTTACTCGATGGTGCCGCTATCTTGTTAGAAAAAAAAACGTCCGCCCCCAAGCTTTTTTTATATGTAATTTGGTAGACAAACAGTCAAGCCTGATGAAAAGTGGTCACCGCGTCGTATGGACCAGTGTATCACACGTGGGTTAAGGGACGTGTTGTTCAGACAGCAAATAGCCAAATTCTAGGCTCTTCTACTGCCAAAGCCACGGATCCCCATGGTGCTCTGAAGATCTTTCTCATCGGCCGGAATACGATACTATTGCTTCCCGCGAACCTTCAGAAATTCACACGTTAAAGTGCTGTTCCGTCAGATTTTACCACAAAACGTGCCGCTCCCTTACCCTACCCAGGAACCCACTGACTTAAGTACTAGGCCTGTACTAGAATCGCCCCCGACTTAACACAAATCTAGCAAACAACATTAAACAAAGTAAGGAAATCAACAGATTTTGATAAGCCCACTACAAATTGGCACAGAGCAGAGCTCAGTGGCGATCCTTGTTGTCGGAGGCCAAGGCCCACTTTGGGTCGCTGAGGCCGCGCAGTAAGCATTGTGTAGATGTAGAATCCAGCAGAACCATGCTTCCAGCACTGTCACTCAAACCAGCATCAAATAAGACTAAACTTATGAAATATTACAACTCATCCAGTCAGTATGTACCAGTAACGCTGCGTACCGGCGTCCGAAGTAAGATCAAGCGCCACCGGCAGTGGATAAATCATATTTTTTGCAGCAGCCATCGGTTGAACAAAAAAACTATAGGTAGTTCAGAAACCTCATGCAACTTCCATAGAAATGTGATCATCACTAACAGACCACAACTTACCATAACGCCGACAATTGTTTCAAAATACGGCGAAGGAAGTGTCGAGCCACGGGCAGCTGGAAGCGGCCCTGGCTTGGAGACGGCCCCACAACATCCGCCAAGGATGATGGCTGACCAAAACTTCTTTGTGATGAACAAAACCAAGTCTTCAAGTGGTGGGCTATACTAATGGAACAACCAAACACTCCTCCGTAGAGTGGTGAGATGTGTAATTATATACCACACAACCTGCCTACAACACACTTTTCCGTAACCACACAAATCTGCACAACAAATCGTTTCAGTCATCTCAAAGATCGCTCTTTTGCAAAACATCTTTCTCTTAAAAAAATCTCATCACTAAATAAACTTAAGGTGTCAGTACAATTGCATTAGAATCTCTACTCGCTGGCTTAAATTCATTTAAAGATATGAACTTAATACGGCTTACGTGCTTGGATGGAGATAAATCCTTGGAATATTTCTTAAACAGAGAGAAGAATTGAATGTTAAGTCATCAGCCGTCATATGTTTGGCAGCATTATCATAGGAAACTGTTTTACCTATATATGTATGTGCATCATCTTGGCTCTAGACCGCGATTGTGGTCACGGACGTGAAGGCTACCTATAAGACTACCTGTAAGGGAGAAATTCCACACATATTCATATCTATGACGCGCAACTCCTGTTTGTGCCGCTGTAATAGAAGCCAAGTCTGACTACCGTATAAGAGTACAGGTCAGGTCTGATGATGGTCATGTAAACCTGTTCCTTCAGCTTCAGCGGTATATTGGGTTCACAAAGGATCCATGGGTAAAACAGTTTTGTATGTATAACACCAATTACCTATGACGGAGCTTCTACTTCCCTATACACAAGTTTACAGACAAACTAAAGGAAAAATCTATAAAATTTAACTCGGTTAGTGCTTCCCATTGTACTTAATATTCCATCTATTGTTTACTACAAAACAAAAGAACACTAGACTAATAATGTGCTTGCACATGAAATGTACCGTATGGTACCGTAAATTCACAGAACTCAATAAACGCACCCTACAAATTCGCAGTTTAACTAAATAACTTTAGACAACATAAAGAAGCTGATAAGACAGACCAACTGCAGCGATGTGTTCATCTACCGAGGCAATAATCTACATAGGTTCCTGCCTACGTCCTAACATTGAAAATTGAGTTCTTGACTCAAAGATCCTTTAGTGCACTAGACACAACCAAGGAAAAGGAATTGGCCGATGTCTATGCGTAGTTATATTCTAGTTGACATTTCGTAACGTACAGGATCAAAAGAAAACAAATATCACACAAATCAGACAAGAAGCAAAATTTATTACCAAAGTAGCACAGCCCCGAAGGAGTACATACTCGATATACTTACAAATACAAAATCGTATATTTAACCTACCAACGAAAACATTGCTTGTCCAAATAAATAAGAGAACAAAGTCGTACTTTCAAGTAACAATGTGGTTAATTGTGAAAACTATACTTCTTCTATACTACATATGTCCAGAATTATTACGGCTCTCTATAGAAACGTAGCTGAGGAATACGATGCAAATGCTTTCTCCTAAATGCCTTGACCATTCGCTAGCACTACAATCCTCAAGACTATTGCAGTCAAAGTACAAATGTCAAGCGTCGTCGACAAGCCGGTGTTTGGTACCTTTCCCTCAACTCAGCGGCCCAACCTTATGCAACATACTTAAGTGCTAGGTAACAAGTAGGTAGGCATCTAAACAGATACTATCAAGGGATTGGTAACACGATGGTGCATCACGGCCAATAACTCATTTCTTACCATAAAATCAATTTATTGAAGTACTTGATGAACAAATAAGCAAACAGGGACACTTACAGTAAATTAGCCTAAAAGTATTTATGTGGATCTTAAAGTCAACCGCAAGGAAATTAGAATACAAAAAATCTGGCCACAGACGAAGATGGAATGAAGTTTCGATCCGGGTGGCCGAGTAATACAAACCCCAAATAGATAGACTTCAATACCACAGATTCCTGTAAACAACAAAAAAGATACAATTTCACTCTACGCCTATCATGTTACTGTTAGTTAGGACGAAAGACACCGAGTCATATGTTTTTTCTTTTATTCGCTCATAGGTTTTTACAAATGAGTAGATTTTATGCTGTCACAAGTGCGAATAAAGACCCAATAGATTAGAAGCGCAGTGGTGAGTACGTGAAGCGGCGGTGATCACGCCTTTATTAATCCATCGTAGACGATTTTGCAGAGCGAAAGGGGAGAATAGAATACTTGTAATAATGCACACGATAGCTAGTAAACGGGGTCGAAAGATGAATTCGGGGAACGGTGTCAGGTAAACAATAAATAATATTGCGAGTTCAAAATCTTGCCGCTAATTTCGAGCGCATCATAATCACCCAAACTTTCAGTGCCTGAAGAACATATTTGGCAACAATGCAAGAAAAAAATTTTGACAGAAAAATCTACTCATATGATATATTCCATCGCGAAAAGACAAACGACAGTTCATTAATCCTCGTGTAAGAGATGAAGAACGAACGAGTCCAAGAAATTGCCCGAAATGTGACAGCAAACAAATCTGTAAATTTCGAATGTTACTTACCTAAAATGCATTTAGAAGAAGCGAACGTCAATGGTCCTGCCATCGATGCGGGTTCTATCAAACATTTCTGTAAAAGGCGCTAAGGAAATTATTTTTAAAAGTAAAGGTAAGGAGCCCACGGCCCTTGCCCCAGCAGGGGTGATACACGTTACTACTATAATATTATGAAAGATATATATAGAGTTTTAGAAAGATATTTTTTTTACCATAACAAAAATGTGGATCAAGGCCTTTCTCCACGTATCACTAACTGAGCTCTGCAAATTCCACTTGAAATGACAAAGCTTCAAGCTAACTAAATTATGAAAGTACATACAGTACATGGAGCAACAAATTTAAACATGGAATTAAACTTTGTATTTGCGGTGTGCACAGTCACGGTTGTGACAGCGACATGTGCCACATTCGTCCTTTGTCATCTAATAATATGAACCCAAACCCAGTGGCACAAAGCCCAACTTTCATTGAAAAGGATACTGATAGCCCTCTCGGCGTCCCATTCCTTGTGGAACCTCACGATGGCGGTGTCGGCAGCGGTCATCTCGGCGAACTTCACGTCGCCGCATTCGGAGAACTTCTCGCGTATCAGTTGCCAGGTCACCGTGGGCGGCAGCTGCAGTGGAAACGATGGAATTGGAATTTGTGTCTTCGAAGAGCTCGAAGGGTTAATGGTTTCCATAAAAGCCCTAGTTAAATGCTGGTTATGTGGACGGAATCATCATTTTAGGAGCAACAAAAGAAAAAGGTGGTGTAACAGTGCCCTGGTGCATTATCTTCATCGGATTCTGCCAGATAACTTTAATTTACTATTTAAAAAATTACGGAGTGCCAATATCAATTGCATTTGACAAAACTCCCTAAATAAAGATTTTATATAATAAATAAATGCACGTCGAGTACAGGCAAAAGTGTAATGCAGCTGGCACGCTTCGATATCAGTCAGTACTCAGTGCGATTTCAAAACCCACCAGATGGCGCACCTGAGGTGTAAGGTCTGTTGTCAAAATACAGCCGCGCTATTGGACACAACTGTAAAATGACGAATTAATTCCAGCCATGATACGGCTTTATTTTGACAGCAGACCTCAAGTGTCAATAACGACATCTGATGGATTTTGGCATCATTAATCATTATAGGCGTTAATTCGCGAAACTCCATAATTCATTAGTTGTTAATAAATCAAAATATTTATTTATTAACAACAGATTTTGGAATTGCAAACACAACGACAATTGAAGTCAAGCAGCACTACATTGATCTTATTGACATTATCTATAAGAGTGCTCATAGACTCAGTATAATCAGACACATCTGCGGGACGTCTCACGACAATAAGTTCTTTAATACCGCTTTAATTAGTGATAAGACCGCCCTTTGTACTATCTACCATATTTTTTGTATCTGTACTTGTGTTCTATGGTGTGCAATAAAGAGTTTTGTATTGTATTGTATTGTAATACAATCCTCACGTCTTATACTTCTTACACAAGTTTAGTTATATCTGTACAGATTTTTCACATCATCCACGTAATAATAAGATATTTCACAAAATATACTCACGTTAGTAATGACGACCATGTCGGAAGGTTTGTCCCTGTTGGTCTGTGACACCGACGAATCGCGTCCGTAGCCCTGCCCTGAAACGCTGTTCATGCCCCCCAGTTGCCGCGAAGTTGCTGAAAAGAGAACATTACCGTTGAACTACTGGACTATGTTAATTTTGCCGCGGTGTCACTGTTTAAATAACGGGGGCAGGGCATTCTAGGGGCCCGTGTCCATGAATTGAAAAATATTGAAAACGTCGGAGTTTGGGCGTCGCGTCATATTATGAAGTTCAAAATTCCAGTTACACTCGCGCCTCGCGCTCAAGCGTGCGTCAAAATCGGTTCGGCCGCTTATTAGTAAAACTAGTAACACACGTCCAACTATCCAAGGTAAGGTTAGCTGGAAGAAATCCCATTGTGGGATAAGCCCGCCTTTGCAATGTATATTTATTTTCTTTTGTTATTGTACTTTATGTAGTTATACGCAATAAAGAGTTTACATACATACATACATACGTTCCGTTTTGGCTGGAACCGACCCACCGTCAGTTGCAGTTGATACTAATCCTTACGCAGTACAAAGTAGTCACTTTTGGTACGGGGGGCGTGGTCGGACGTCACACCAAGGTCGGCTCGCCTGGACGTGGTCGGACGTCTGTTGGTCAGACTCGGCTCGCCCGCGCATCCGAATCAATCCAAAAGCAACTTTATTTTGTACATCCTAAGGATTCGTTTTGACTGCAACTGGTTGATCGGCTCCAGCCAAGTCGAAGCGTCTGTTAGATACTATACCAAACAGAACCCCTCCTCCCGACTGTGGCGAAGCCCTAAAAAGCAGAATCGCAGATGCGTAATGACTGTGACAACGTAGCTGGTACCCTATTCTTCAAACCAACATTCCATTCAATTGGGACTTTTCAAAAATCCATTCTTTACAATTTAATTATTCGTCACACATTCAGCTGAGTTGTAGCGTTGCAGGAGGGGATTTGTTGAAGTCAATTTTGTTTATTCTTTAGCCAATTGAGTTGGGCGCGCACAATTTCATCAGTTTTCTCCCCTCCCGCGCCGCTCTTGTACCACAAAAACCTACTGAGTAAATATTTTTATAATTGAAAAGAAAAAATTTAACATTTCATAAGTCAACTGAAAAATGCAACCCAAATAGTAAATAGTGTTTGTGCTTAGATATGATTCGTGTTTAGTTAATTTTTATCCAGTCTAGCTCGGCAAGTAAGACTGCCACCAGAGGCTTTCAGAGCCCTTTCCTTGTCTCGGACTAACATTCTAGTCATAACGGTCTAGTCTAGTCATAAACTGTCATTTGGCCACCCGTGGCCGCCTGTCTTCCGAGCGATACTATGCATTTCCTAGGAGATTACTTTTGTATCTGAATGAGGGATTTCGCTATACCCAAAATCCATGCGATGGTATTACTGCGACGTGAAGTCTGATTTCAAAATAAAGCCGTCATTGGCTGAAATAAATTCAGTTGTTTCCTTACGCCGCAGTAGTACCATCTGAAATCCCGAAAACCCTTATTGCGATCTAATTAAACCTCGTTTATGGAAACGACAAAAGATATAATGGAGCTTGATATAGTACCTAGCCATAGTTTCGACAGCAGCGGCCTATGGGGCGGTGGCAGGGCGAGCCGCGACTCGAAAATGACTCGCGTATGGACCTACACCCACTCAAACACGTCACTATACTTTGTGGTGGATGTGAGTCAACATTACTGGGATTATATTTTTTATACCGCTAGCGTCGAGAAAGAGCCACTTGACAATGATCATGATATTACTCTGTCAATACTGTGTATTATGTTGCTATATGAACTGTGTAATGTGAAAAAAAATATAAGAAGCGAAGTTATACCATTGTAGTTACCCGACAGCGGTCCGCTGCTGAGCGACGAAGAGGCTCCTAACACACTGTTAGACATGTTCGAGTTGCCAAGTACGTTTGAGGCGAGGTCATTTGTAGCGAGACTGAGGCTTGAACTCAAGCCTGAATTGGCCTGGGCCTGAGCTTGGGCCTGGGCCTGTGCTTGGGCCTGTGCCTGGACTTGAGCCTGCGCTTGTGCTGTGAGAACTGTTGCCAAATCATTCGCCGTGAGCCCTTGCTGCAGCAACTGGTTCTGAAGTGCTCCAAGACCAGTCAGACCGAGAGCCTGTAAGGAAAATAACCTTTTTATTTCTCTCTGTATTTTTTATAACTACTTACAAAACAAAAGTTTCTAAATCTTCGCTGTTAATGTTGGATATATAAATTGCACTATTGATCTATTTTTGTTAAAGTAAAATGACTTAACATACACAGCCAGTATACACTCTAGAATATCTATTGGCAGAATTTATTTATTTATTTATTAAATCTTCATGCACAAAGGCGGACTTAAAGCTAAAATAACCAGTCAACCAGGAGATAAAGAGTTATGTAAACTAATCTCAACAAAATATAAGATATATGTATAAACCGTAATGTTTTAGCCGTAAACACAACCTAATTGAATACAAGTACACGCTTAAGGGTCATGCGTTGCGAAGAGAGTCATTGGTGCGTGACTTAGGTGTCTTTCATGACTCTAAATTAATTTTCGATATCCATATCGATAAAATTATATCGAAGGCTTCCAAAGCTTTAGGGTTTGTACTGCGGTGCTCTAGGGATTTTCATAGAGTTAAAACATTGAAGATCCTTTATTGCACATTTGTAAGAAGTAACCTTGAGTATGCATCACAGATCTGGAATCCTAGATATATAACATATATTACTAGGTTGGAACGCATCCAAAAGCGTTTTATAAAGCATTTATGTTTCCGCACTAAGGATACGTATTCTTCCGACAACTATATTGACCTATGTAGAAAGCATCACCTGATTCCCCTTGAGCAGCGGAGAGAGACAGCTGATTTAATCTTTCTGTTGAAAATAGCGCAAGGAATGCTTGATTGTCCTGATCTGCTTTCGCTTTTATCCCTATCAGTTCCGCGCAGGGTGTTAAGATTGAACGTACCCATCAGTCTGGGGAGTGCATCCACCAATTACAGACTTAATTCCTACATTTGTCGTGCAAGCAATGTTTTCAATAGGGCAGGTATGGAACTCGATTTTGATTTGTTCAACACTAGCGCTTTGTCAGCAAGGCGTTTGTTGAGTAACAAATTTTTTATTAAGCAATGAGCGTTTTCTATAATTATATCGGAGTTTATAGTTGGCAAAAATGTAAAGTTTATTTTATAGATATGGATTATGTATGTACTTATAGAAAGATAGACCGATTTCTGTCATTTTTATGTTAATTGAGTGCTCACTTTATTTTTTGTTGTGTTGTATTATCTGTGTTACTTTGATACCTATCTGTGGAGACCTATAATTGGCATACTGTTTCTTATATAAAGAACTATTGTATTATGAAGCTGTTGGTCTTCCTAATAAATAAAATAATAAAATAAAATAACAATTCATACAACACTCCTTACCGACAATCCAAGGTTCCCTCCAAGTGCGTTGTTAGTATTCAGTGTGTTAGCAGTCAAGCTTGAACCTAGACCATTTAAGGCTACACTGGCTGCATTTGGTACAGCACCCAGGACACTAGTCCCAATGGTGCCTGTGTTACCAAGGTTCAAGTTAGTGGCTGCAGCCGTCTGTGGAAGGTTCCTTGCAACATCTCTCAACGGTTCTCCACTTGGACCCAGTCCTAGTCCAATGCCTTTGAGACCCTCTGGCAGTTTAAACTCAAACTTATCTGTACCTCTATCCATTCTTACAGTCATTCTACGTTCATATAACGTCTGTTTGTCAAACATTGATATTGCCTAGAAAATATAGAAATGCTAAAATTAGTACATTCTTTCGAAAAACAATAAAACACAAAACTACCGATTTCGCATAGCCGAAATGGCTTTACCAAAATTCTGCATGAATAAGCGCAACCTACCTGTACAGCTTCTACAGGGTGATCATATTCAATTACAGCAAAACCCCTGCTATTGCCATCTTTATCCACTGCAAGATCAATATTGCGAACCTTGCCGGCGAGTTTAAAAATCTCTTTTATCTTTGCCCTGTCAGCTTTGTAGTCCAGCTGGAAATTTTACAATTAATCATATAAAGCAAAATCTACATAATACACACATAATACAGACATAATTGCCCTTAGTTTTAGAATTTAGAATAAGAAATGAGGTCGAGGATGTATGGAATGAAACCATTTTTTTTTACTTTATTAGTAAAAATATGAATATGGGTCACAAACAACAATAGCCTGTACACTTACATTTGCCACGAAAGCCTTTTTTACAAGTGGTGGTTGCACATTGATGGATTCCAAAAATTGCAGACTGAGACCATATGTGTTAAAGTTCTCCGGTTCTCTGGTCTTGGGCATACTCCAACTATAAAATAATCAACCACATGTTTATTTTAGGTTTTATGTGTTACTGTAGATTCCATAACATAGTGAGTGATTAAAGCATACTAACTCATCCTTATTATCTCTCATATTCCTGTTGCCACCACCACCACCACCTCCCGAACGGTTGGTATTAACCCGATGTCTTTCATTGCCTGTAACATACAAAAGATTACATTCATTTTAAGATTCTCTTTAAATTTAACTATTTGTCTCTTAATACCTATATGTAATATAAGGGCCTAAGTAAATAAAAACTACTTACCAGTTTCCTCTTTCAGAACTAGTTTTCTTCCGTTGAGTTCATACCTATGCATAACGTAGAGTGCTTTCTTCATAGCTTCTGTATTTGAAAATTCAACCACTCCACACCCTCTCGGCTTTCCATGTTCATCATTAAATAATTCAACGTATGCAACATCACCAACCTGAAATAATTTACAAACAATTTTATTTTAATTTCCGAAGATTTCATGCAGACCTAATTAAAGTTAGAACATGTTTAGTTACAATGTCATAGTTGGTTATTAAATAATTTATAAAGTTCAGAAGAACAATTTGAAATTAAAGCTTTACAGTAGCTGGACAATGCCGGATTTCCAAGCCCGAGATTCATAGATATAGAATGCGGGAATAAAATTCAGTACAGCATACAGTGTTTGAATGTATCAAAATAATTCGGTGCAAAACTGCACATATTCTATGTTGCTTGTCTATATTTACAGAGAAATGGTACTGGAATTGTTATAGAGTAAACACTGTCTCAGTGCCCACCACTTGCCACTGTACTTGACCTTGCTTGAGTACTACAACCCCTGGCTGGTAACAATGTTGATAAAATATGTTAGGTATTTGTTTCCTCCCACCACAAATAACCCAACCCTAAAACTACGAGTACTACGACATAATAATCAATCTGTCTCAATAAGGCCCCACCACATAGACGTAGGAGGGGGGGGGAGGGCGTGCCCAACCATTACAATCAAAGCTAGATTGAGTTATATTTCCAAAAGTTGGGTAACATACTTAAGAGAAAATTTTTCAGTCCACCAGTAAATAATATAGTCAAATGATCCCCTGATTGACGACGTGCATGGGTGCATTTGCCCCCCTTGAGCCCTGACTCTGACTCACAATCGCCCACAGTTTTTATAACAAAAATTACGAGCTCGCGTCTCTCACTCATTTATTTGCTTCAGATTTTTCTTTCAAAACCTAAAATTCTGAGCTCGCTGCGCTCGCTCAAATATTGATTTTAACAATCACCCCAGCTTATAAAAACAATAATGTTAAAGTTTTGTGTGCACTCCGATTGTTCATTCAATAACTTATATTACTTTTATTGTCGGCCATGTGGTGTCCGGCAAAGTAGAATAGCACCAACCCCTTACACTTGTGGGTGTCGTACAAGGCGACTAATGTTTTCGAGGCAAAAAATCTAAGTGCCTACGTAGTCTGGAAAATGGGCATCAGCATTTTCCATTGTTATATTATAACACTGCAAACTCCAACCCGCCTGCCAAGCGTGGAGAGGGAGAGGCCCTAAGTCCTGCAGTGGACTGTTATGGGCTGTGATGATGATTGTCTTTTATTACAATCAGCATCACACATCATCACAGCACCTAAGCTAAAATGTCAAAATTAAAATGCTAAAAATGCATTGATTATTCCAACTTTTACGACTTAAAATGAAAAAATTTCGAGCTCGCTTCACTCGCTCATTCATAACTTTCAAATACTTTTCTTATCATTCACCTAGCTCGTTGCGGTCACTCATTAATTAATTTCCTTTATACATTGGCAATCGATCGAGTCGGCCTCATCGGCCATCTCAGGGACCAGGCCCATCCTGGAAAAAGCCAAGCTAGATACGCCAATGCCCCACCATTAAGGGAATCTAGTTAAAGGCAACTAAAAAAGGTTGTCCATGATATATAACACGAACACACTACAACTAAATATATACAGTTACTTCTTGCCTTTTCCTTGAATAAATCCTTCAATTCTGTCCATCTGAACTCGTATGGAATATTGGAGACAAATAAACGCTTTCCTTCTGATCGATCATTGCGCTCATTCGACCGATCTCTTGTTGCATCTGAAAATCTTGAGGGTCTGTCTCCTCTGCGAGAACGATCTCTTTCCTTCTCTCTTTGAGTATTGTTATCCATTGAATCCATTTTATCTGAAAGAAAACGAAACAAAAATTCGATGTTCAGCGATGTTGATAACGCCCGGACATGCCGGTAACGAAGTTTTCCAACAACGCAAGATACTAGAAAAATTTACAAGCTAATCTTACCTAGTAACACGGTCTAATAATGGAATATTATTTAGTGATAATGTGTCTTCTGATATTTTCTTGTTTCAATAGTTAAATAACACAAATCGGCAGTAAGACTCCACGAACGATAGACACACGCAGAAAAAGACATACGTTTGACAAAATGGCGTCCAAACTCCGACCAACCAATAAAATAATGGCAATACATGACCAACTATCAGCGGCCTTAGCCTAGCCTTTGCAAATACTTCAATAGATGTCGCTCGGTAGACCGGTAAAACGGGGCTATTCGGTACACATTTTGGAATAAAATTGAACATTGAACATTGAACGCCTTACATGTAAAAGTAAAAGGTAATAAAAATGACGACAGCAATCACCATAAAAAAAATTCTTCCAATGTTTTATCTACGGTAGGCACATTCAGGTACTTAATTCATATTAATTAATTATGAAGATGGACTTTCTTTCATCTTTGGGTTGAATAGGTAAATTATACAAACTCTTTCAAATCAATTACCTACGACAGTTTTTAACCTACACTGTAAAACAGTTGCGATAGAAAATAATATAAATAATATTCATGCTGAAAGCATAGGAGTTCTTCGAGACAAGAAAAAAAAAATTTTAAATAGTTGATTAGACACGGCAATAAAACGAAACAGAATGTGAAATGTTTCGATTTCTTCCCAGAAAAGGTACTAAATACAAGTTACTTTACAAGCAACGACAACATTTTTGCTTTTTCGAGTAACTGTTTGAAAATCCCCCATTAAAAGTTTTATTGAAAATTCTGGGTTGTCTGTCTCTAGCCCCCATTATCCCGAGTATCCCCGTTCTACGGTATTAATTTCAAAAAGTATGACTGGAAATAATGTTTGCCTAATATATTTGTGTAAAAAGGAACGTTCCAAAAAAATATTCACCGAAAGCGCACCCTAGCGGTATTTTACGGTTTTTTCTCCGATCCGGATGACATATACACGCACACATAGATGTTTTTGATTGTGTATTGCTTCATAAATATTTTTCGCCTACGATAGCCATGCAGGAGACAGCCTGCTGTAGTTTTTCAATAAAATAACGAGTTATAATAATTTACAAATTATGGATCAGGGGAAATCTATTTCACCTAAACTTTTTGTGAGCACCGCCATAGAAAACAAGGATGAAATAGAAGAGGTAATGTGTACAATTTTGCAGTTTCTCAACAAAGAATCGTGTAGTCGGCCATGTACGGCGATAATTTTCTTGTTTGACGAAGGGGGCGCTGTGATTTCGTGGCGGGAAGATTTCGAATCAGTGACATATTTTCACATTTCCTCTCATTTACACAATGTTTACTTAATTTTCAGAGATATGAACGGGCTTATAATTCGGTTCAGTCCCTAGTGGTTGACTGCAGCGAAAAGGAAGCTCACGACGCTCTCAACAATGCAGTATGCAAGAATCACGAAGAAGTTTCACTTGGTATGCTGATGTCCATCCTTACTGAGCCCTACAATGCAGTTAAGTGCTACAGAGATCTTACATTAGTCACTCGCGATGGATTTACATGCGTGCTCAATAACTTGTCTAACTTGATATTAGAAAAATACTTGAAATTTACGGATACAACCCGAAACCAGCTACTTTGGCTGACTAAGGAGATGATTAGAAATGCTGTCACTGGAGTAGATAGTGTCTGTTGGAACCTAATGCGATATGCGTCTGGTGGAGACATTACTCCTAAAAACATATTCTTAGTGGAATCTCTTTTGGACATTTACATTGAAAATCGGTCATGGCTTGATAAGTTTCCTGTACTTCTCTGTATGGTTGTTTATACATATTTGAGATTGATAGAAGACCATAACACACCACACCTTATGGCCTTAAGACAGAAAGAAGTAAATTTTGTCATCAGCCTTATAAGAGAAAGATTTGCCGAAATACTATCTCTTGGTAGAGATTTGGTGCGATTACTCCAAAATGTTGCACGTGTTCCTGAGTTTAATCAATTGTGGCAAGATATTTTAATAAATCCTAAGTCCCTATGTCCAACGTTTACAAGCATTCATCAACTTCTGCAGACAAGAACTTCTAGGAGATATTTGCAATCAAGACTTACACCTGATATGGAAAGAAAATTGGTGTTCCTTACATCGCAAGTGCGTTTTGGACATCACAAAAAATACCAGGAATGGTTCCAAAGGCAATACTTAGCGACTCCTGAATCTCAGTCCCTTAGAAGTGATATGATTCGATTTATTGTTGGCGTTATTCATCCAACAAATGAACTTTTGTGTTCTGATATTATTCCAAGATGGGCTGTAATAGGCTGGCTTTTAACAACCTGCACTTCCATTGTGGCTGCTTCAAATGCCAAACTAGCCTTATTTTATGACTGGTTATTCTATGACCCTGAAAAAGATAATATTATGAACATTGAACCAGCTATATTAGTTATGCATCATTCAATGAGGTCACACCCTAATGTGACAGCAACATTGTTAGATTTTCTATGCCGAATCATTCCCAATTTTTATCCTCCTTATGCAGAAAAAGTTAAACAGGGTATATTTAATTCACTTCAGCAAATAATAGAGAAAAGAGTTTTGCCAAACTTACAGCCACTGTTTGACTCACCTAAACTGGACAGAGAGTTGCGTACAACAGTTAGGGAAACTTTCAAAGAATTTTGTAGCAATGGAAACGGAGAAGGCGCTTCGGGTATCAAAGAAGAGGGCAACGAAGACTTACCGAGGGGCGGACCAGATGAGCCCGCGTTTTCTGACGACGAAGATGAACCTCCGCCAATTATAGCAGAGGATACCGATGATGATGATTTGCCACTGTCTGAAGTTCGTGCCCGAGAACGCCCTGAAATTGCAGCTGCGCTCCCACTCATATTGCGACCCCTTGCCGAAACGCTTCTGGACGAGCGTACAGCCACTGCCGCCACGGCTCTACTGAACGCTTGTAGTCCGCCTATGCCTACTCCAGTCGCACTTGCAGATTTGTTTTCAGCCGTTATTCAAGACTCACCGCCGTTACGTCTCAGTGCAACCCCATCATCAGCGGAAATCGATACGACCCTCAACTTACCAGTATTCGCCTTGTTCCCGTTTTTAAAGACCAATGACGACAAACGGAAATTAATATTGGAAACTTTGAAAGAACTTCACTCTCAAGGGTCGGTGCAGTGTGTCGGTTATTGTTTATTTTTTTATTTAAAAGTATGTTACGAACGCGACCGGCGCGCTGAACGCGATGGACGCAAAAAAAGAAATGTAAAGTTTAAGACCGATATGTACAGGGAGTATTGCAGTAATATAGAAATGAAAATCGGAGACTGCTTGGCTGATGATTTCGAAAAATGTCAGGAAAGCGATGCTAATGTTTTAGTTTGGTTGATACCAGACATCTATAGAGAGTTCATGGATCAAGCTCAAAACCATATTAAATTGCTACACGTCATTGTGTCTACACTAGACGCGACCCAGCTTCAACGATTAGTATGTCTTACACTACAGGGCAACTTGATGATGTTCAAATCGGACGATATCACGACGATGCTCTCCACTAGCCTTGGATGGGAAACATTCGAGCAATATTGCCTATGGCAACTGCTGACTGCGCATGATATATCCGTTGAAGACGTCTTACCGATAATTCCGAATTTATCACACAAAGACAACGCAGAAGCCATGACGTCAATATTGTTAATGCTGAAGCAGGAGCGACCCACGACTGACGTGTTAAGACAACTGTTTTGTAGGGCATTGAATGAGGGAGACACCTTTGTCGTATCGACCCTTCTGTACTGGTGCCAAGATTATGAGGACAAAGTTGGGGATTTGGTGTCAGTGTTGCTGAGCACGCGATATCCAGGCACTAGCCCCAATAAGAGAAAACGTCCAGGAAAACATAGCATTCCTCCAAACGCTCCACCTTCGGCAGAGTTGGTAAGTAATTTATTTGTGACTCATTTAATATGAGATTTGATGAGTATCAAGTTCAAATTGCCTAATAAAATAATTATCGTTGCAGGTACTAGGGCATTTAGAGCAAATGCGAATATGCTGTGTGGAACAGAATGACATGTCAATTTTCAATATGGAATGTATGCAAAAGGCACTGCAACAAGCACAATCTAATAGTAGTGATAGTTTAAGGGTGAGTCAAAAAATTTTTTTTTAATGTAATACGGCAGACAAACAGGCATGCGGGCCACCTGATGGAAAGTGGTCACTGCCGCCTATGGACATCAGGTATACCAGGGGTGCTACCAATACGTTGTCCGCCACTAAGGAGTGTTCTAATACACCTTTTGAACGATCCCATGTCATAGTCCAAAGACTATTAAATTATGTTTAATAGCAATAGAATACACACCAGACCAACCTATGTCTCTGGAGGAGGCCTATGCCCGTGGGCGTCTTTCGGCTGATATGATGATGTTTATTATAGGGATTCCTACGGACGATTCCTGGAGCGTGTTGTTTCTATGTTCCGTGAGCACAAAAAATTACAATTCTATAATTTTTTATCTTTTTTTTTTCAGAGACAATTTAGCGAATTATTTACTTTGGCGTGGGAAGACGAATTACCAATATCTAGGCGAGCTAGGAAGTTAGTTACCAATTCACTTCCTATCAACCAGAATCTACATTCATCAAATGAAGATAGTGAAGTAAGTAAATACAATACCGATAAAATTGCATTTTAAATATTGAGTAACAATTGAACTATCACTTTTGAACAGTAAGTTAGGTAGGGCTACGACGACCACGTGTACTAATCTAATAGCGTGTCTGCCTGAAAGTTGTACGATGTGTCTTTTTTAGTTTTAAACCACTCCATTACATAAAGAAATACTTAAACTGTCATGTTTGAGGCATCCGCTAATAACAATGCTTGATGATATGGGCTCCGGCTTGGCGATGAGCAAAGAAAGCTACATATTACACTACTTAGGTACCGTGGTAGGACTCTGCCATACCTCAGGATTCCGCCTGGATGTGTTGATATCCTTATCTATGAAGTGACGCATCTGCGGTTCTGCGTTTTAGTTTCCGAGCACTTTTCTATCGGCCGATAGCTTAGTAGTCGGGTCTTAATCAGAAGTATGCACGAACGACTCTGTGTAACCCGATAAAACAGTTTTGATGAAGCCTTTTCTATTGGCGCTCTTACCACACGCACTGGCAGATTGCTTATTCGGACGACTCGGCCGGCCGATAGTTTTCCGGACATTGGCGTATAAAAAAGTAAAAGTAGGTATTACATGACAAACTAAATTATCATCATCACATCTAAGAAAAATTGATATTTAAAAATTGTTTATTGTTATTTCTCGACATTTATTTGAGCAGATTTTTTATTTTTAGTCTGGTTAGCAAGAAATGTTTCTTTTTACTAAAGTGGCAGCTCTTTAACACCTCTGAGAGCATCAGAGAAGACGGCCGACTGTTTTTGTCCAGTGTGTGTGCATACACCACCATGCCCTATGTTGACTGGGTACACTACTGGGACACTAGCAAACCAATCTGACCAAACTATCGGCCGATAGACTTTGTTAAAGTTACTGCCGGTCTACTCGTTTGTCACTGAATAGTATTGAAAACACGCCAATTGCAAATTCTCCAGGAATTTAGTAGGTACCTTGCAAAGGTCACGTATGGACGATTTTTCAGCGTCGAAAACTGTATAACATATCCAAAAATCACCTTATACCTTTTGCAAGGCAGGTACCCTTTTTTTATACCAATTAATTGGGCTAAATTAGGAAATTAGGCGCGTTTCTACTGTTTTCGGTGTATTGTTGTACGTACGGCAAAGCGAAGTAACAATTCGGAATGATCTGAACAACCCATTCCACGTTGAGGCCCATTAACTCTCATTTGCACGACCACGCTCTCAGTGGGCGCTGAAACGACTTAACTTGTGCCTCCTCCACATTTAAGGGTGGGTATTGCCAATAATGTCCGCCCTAGGCAGGCGCGGATTGGAGATCCCAGTGTTGACTACACCCAACGGAAAATACTGCAGCCAATTTTTTGCCGCGAATGGATGAGGATGGCGAATGGTGGTGCCGGATACCATGTTTTTGCAATACCCTAATTAAAAACACTGTTTTATTTCAGGAGGAAGAAATCGTGAAACCGAAACAAGCCAAGCGACGGAAGAAGGCAATCTCAGATAGCGATTGACATATCTCATGTAAAAAAAATGGTTATTACAAACACCAAAGTGCAACTCTACAATACAATAAATATTGATATGTAGTAAAATATTTGTTACCTTATGTTAATCACGAGGGTGCAATTCCAAGAATGGTACCTATTTTGTGTTGGCTTTCATGTGTAAATTAGTCGGTTATGCCATGGAATACGGAGCCTATGGCAGGAGTTTTTCAATGAAAGACAAAAAAAATTAACCTAAGCACTCTGTAAGAACGTAACTCATGCAGTGACTTTGAAAATCTGCATAGTAGTATTAAAACATTTGTACGATTTTGAAAGCACTCAGTAAAGGTGTAAATTGACAGGCTGCAAGCAAGGAGGTTCTTACAAGTGACTGAAATATCGTAACTTTTAATTCCGCGTAATGTAAATTCTAACACCATCACATAGTTGTTTATTTTGTACAGTTAGATGGTACCACAATGTTGTACAGCTTTTTTTATCCCCATTATAGTGTTGGACTTATTTTAAGAGTAAGGTATGAGACCAAGAATTTTATTCAAAGAATATATTGTATTGATGCAATTTTCGAAATACATTTTACACTAGGATCAATAAAGTATTTCCCTTTCATGGATATTTTTTTTAACCTCTAGAAATAGGTAATACCTAGGGTACAATAAGTATAATAAAAAGTAATGTATTATCAATATGTTTTTATTTCCACTGTCATTAGGTATATGTAAAATTCTCGTAAATCAGTAACATTCGTATTTTAAGTAAAAAACTTAACTAGCTCCAGGCAATACAGATATATTTCTAATATTAAAGGCAGGCATAGAAATATTTTTCGATAACAATATGGCCAGTCTTGATGCACTTTAAAAATGACCACCTACATAACTAGATCGTGAAAGTTACAAAAATGTGAGACTAAAAAGTAAAAAAATTGATTGGTATTTAATTTTGTCATTTTTATCACACACCCTACATTCAAATAAACTCCTTAACCATAACAAATAACTACATATATAGAAATGTATTATAAATGGAAACATTTATGTACTCTTACATCAAACAAAAAATCCTGTACTAACTATAGTTTTCCTTGTTTATATCTCTGCCTGGCCTGTGCTTTGCTATATTTAGTCTTCTTCTCTGGTATTGTAGATTCTTTTTCTTTAGAGTTATCATTTACTCCTGGAATGAAAAGTAAAACAACAATAATTACCCTGAGACGTGGCGAAAAAATACTTTGGTGATACATGGAAAGGAACACAGATGTAGGTCTATATTATGTATTGTTTCTCTGAGGTGGTTGCATTTTCCTGTTCTATTTTTAAAACGGCCAATAGTAAATTAATTATAAACGCAAAATGGTGTTAGGTAGGAGATTGGGTTGGACGATGATTAGGTTTTAATCTATTATTAAAACCAGATTCGTATGGGGTATTAAACCCTATCATCGTCAAATAAGGCTGGTTTCATAGTAACGAGAAGACACGTGCTGCGTAAGTTAACTCTCTAATAGCTAAGTTAACGAATCACACGGACCAGGCGCGCGTACGAACGATTGTATTTGAATTTGTGCGCATCATATTTCTATCTCAATAATCCTCCTATCTCTGTAATCTAGACCGGATTCCCATTTCCCTAAACTTGTTCCAACTCGCCCCGTCATTACGTGTACTCAGGCCTACATGCGTCTAATATTGCTTCTCATACCAATTTTTTGTCTAAAACCATACTGGTCAGAACCTACATAATATAGGTTGGTTTCAAATTGATGATACTAAGGGGTACCGTATGCATCTGCTCGTGAACTTTTACTATGGCACCACCTATGAAACCGCAAAAAAAAACAAGTTTCATACGTTTTGACAGAATTCGTTTAAAATTTTGTATGATACATTTATATGATATTTTTCGCGACGCATTATAGTTACAGTAGGTACCTAGATGGTATCATCAATTTGAAATAACACAGTACAATTTTCTGTCAGTGGTCTTACGCTGTTTTGAATTATTTTATGTACTATTTTCGATGCATGTGAGACTAAACTTAAAGTTCTATGTTCTTCGTAGTTCAGAGTAGGTATCTTGTTTTATCGACAGGGTGGATGTCCTGCTACCCTGAAATATCCGTCGGCATTGTACCTACCACCACTATACATTTTCCGAATAAGTTGGTGTTATTCTTCACGCAATGGCTCATATTCAGCGTATTTATTAATCTATATCAATTTATTGAACGTATGTACGCACTTGACTTTTGAACGGTAGCTACTCCTATTTGAGTAATCTTTTTCTGTTTAATTTGTACTTGTCAGGACAAAAGTAATATGTAAGAAAAAATGTGTATTATATGTAAGGTAAGGGCAGGGTAGAAGAAGGACACAAGTTGCGCCAGGCCAGTTAGTTATGTATGGCTGAACGTCTCCTGCATCTTTTCCCCTTGGTATGCTTTCTATCGTTCTATCAAATCGCTTTCATAAAATGTTTGGGAGTTAGCCATTCTCATCAACTTCTCTGTCATCCCTTGTTCTATATACCTTCTCCACCGATCACCTGTTATTATTAGTTATAAAATTTGCATTTTCATCTTTACATTCTCTATATTTAAGTGTAATTATTTATTTTACATAATCTATATTCGCCGTTAGCATCATAATCTTTCCATCAGGTGAGTTGAGGTCAAATGCGGCTTGCATATTTTAAGGTGCGTACGAATTAGCGGCAGCCTCAGGTTGAGGCACGCACGGCTCGCCCATTTGCTCAAATTCGTACGTGGCTCGCCGCGAGCACGTTGCCTCAACGAACAAACAAATGCGCAACTGAGCAGCCTCGCCGCGCGCGGCGAGCATGCCTCGGGCTGAGCCGCTCTAATTCGTAAAAATAAAAAAATGTCTCAGACCAATTTTCCGTGGATTTAAACAAACACTGCATTTCAATTCCATGTTAAACTACAGTACGCGCGCGAGTTCATGTCCGTCGGGCACGGGTAGTAATAAGGTAGTAATATTTTACATAATTGACTTTTAATATGTTGCCGTTTCGTGTAGTTGCGCCATTATGACATCATTATGGCGGGACTAGTTTTTAAAATATATTCGATCCAGAGGTAGCAATTTAGTTTATCAAAGGTAGCAAATAGTAATATTTATGTAGTAAATCTGACAATATAAATTTTTTTATTCAACCTTGGTCTCGCCTTTATAACGCTAACATATTCGCCAAATAAATGATACCTTTTTTAACATACAAAGTAATTTTGCCTCAAAAACAAGCTTGAATTGCAACGTCCTGCCTCCTGTCCTCATTTTTCAAAGTTGCAAACATTTATTGCCTCTCACGACTCAATTTGTGACTCAACCTGCAGAATCTCCGTGCTATAGGTACAATAGGTACTTTCCGAAATATTAGACGTAAGTGGTCCGACTGGGGTCACGGTGCAAATACCTATTAGTCGTACCTATTTCCTCACAAACGGCACAAGTAATGATTTTGTGACTAACACTGATTTACTGCCTCTAAGGGATCTATCATACAGAAAACGGTCACGCGGTCAAGGATTCCGCGTTCTTGTTCTGCGTTCGAATTTGATCGGGTTGACGGTCAGAATGCCTACTGTGTGGGTAACGCAAAACAAGACAATAACCGCAACGCCTGAACGCGTGACCGCTTTCTGCCTGATAGATCCCTATATATCTATTTAATTCCAGGAAATGAAATTTCTAGATGGATCAGCCAAAAAATACTGCGTACTACAGCGGCACCACATACAAAGGCTAATATGTCAGGGAACAGGGAAGTGTAATTTTTTTCCTTTGTTATGCGGTAGGCAAACAGGCAAGCGGGAAACCTGATGGGAAGTGGTCAATGCGGCCAATAGATATTGTCAACACCAGGGGTATCGTTAATGCGTTGCCCACCTCCATAACACGTTGCTCTAGCAGCAAACAGGCAAATACCCCTCCACTGCCAAAACCATCACCACCCGTATATGGTGGACGTACCACCATCTCGTACTCAGCGTTTTGCATCCACTTTTCTTATGCGCGCTGCAAAGCGCTTCAACTCTGTGCCTGAGTCACTGTTCCCCGATAAGGAGAACCTTGGGGCCTTCAAGTCAAGAGTGAATAGGTATCTTCTAGGCAAGCATGCAACATCATCGTCCTCATCGACGCTTTCCATCAGGTGTGTTGATGTCAAATGCAGGCCTATTGATAATAATAAAAAAACACGGTTCCGAAATTGCCACCACATGGAGCACTGAAAACCTTACTATTGATTTTTACTATTGACCTTAAAATAGTATTGTTTTATGATGACCGTGACTGCTGCAGCTGGACCACAATCAAACTGTATTCTCGGAAACTCTAAAGTACAAATTGTAATCTTGGGGCACAACATATGCACTAAATGATGGCATAATTTCGGAGCTATTTGAAGCCGGATTCCCGCGCAATGAGGAAGTTTCCTTAAATCGATTTTGCCATATTTAATGACAGAGTGTTTTAATATAGATCAAAACTAACAAGCCAGAGAAAAAAAATTGAAATCCGTCCATAAATGACTGCGTAATACAATATTTAAGTTAACATATTTTTTCGCGAAATTGTTGCTGCCACGATCTAGCTGTGACGTCAGCAGGCCGCCATCCCTTCCGCCCCTATGGCGCTACCCATACACTCTTACTCTCTGTGACTGTATCTTTCTAACCCCAATTGCTAGATACTTGAACTATTGACAGTGTATGTGTTATTATGTCTGCTAAAAGAACACATAATAATAAAAATAAGGGGGGTCTCCATACATGAAACGTGATTTTAAAGGCGTTTTCAGAGGTATTTAGGTTTTTCTCTACGGCCTAGACGGTAAAATTTACAAGCATCATACTTTGGGAGAGCGGCACTGGACTAGTGGTAGCGTGCTTGCGAGACCGATAACCGAGGTTAAGCAATGTTCGCAAAGTTCGGGAACAGGATGGGTGACCGTTACGTAGTTTGAAGCTATTTGTTGTTATAGCGACCGTAATAACACACATTCTGTGAATAGTTCAAGTGTCTAGCTATTACGGTTCCGAAGATACAGTCACAAAGAGTACCAGTGTATGAGTAGCGCCATAGTGGCGGCTGGGATGCCGGCCTGGTGACGTCACGCACGAATTTGCGCACCTAATGAAATTATTCTTGCAATCGCAACTTTAAAGTCTCATAACTTTTTTGTTTCTTGAGATATTTCAACATTTTTTTCACCGTTTTGTTACATTAGACTCAAATTTTTTTATATTAGTTAAAAAAATTGAAACTTCCTCATTGAGGGTACAGCAAATCCTACGTCAACAAGTATAAAAAATATGTGCACTTGCAAATTCGGTCATTATGTATTCAGACTTGATGTTTTGTCAATGTGGTGGCGCTAGCTAGACTACAACATCTTGTTAAACACACTTGTAGGTTCGGTATACTTTTAGATGACCATAATGTGGCAGGACAATATTTTTTTAGTTTCCAAAAAAATAACAACTTATCTCTTTGACTGTACCAAAATGCCAGGTTGTGCATAGGCAGGCCAGGTTTTGTGGTAACGTCAGTATCAATATTACACTACATTCGCTACAAAGTGGCATAATTCTTGTACTTGATAACGTAGGAAAGTTGCAGTTCATTAGTCGCATTTCAAGTGGAAGTAAGAACTCGTCTAAATTTTCAAAAAAACATTAAAAAAATATTAATTTCAATGTTATACCTAAGTCCTCAGGCGGCTGCAATGACTTTCCGGCACTCCAGGTGTTCATCAAGGTAGCTGATTTACCTATTCCCCATCCAAGACCAGCAAGAGCTATTGAAAATGCGACCATACTAAACGGATGCTGAAACAAAAAAAATCGGCATTGAATGAAAATCGTATAACTTAGCTCTTCTGTTGAATTAGACATCAACAGAAAACCTATACCTAGATTACGTAACTTTTTGTTCTTGGATTAAGATAACTTCTAATGTCTTAAGAGGTTCAGAAGCTTCAGAGAGATTGATCGAATAATAGAAAATGGGCAGCAGAGTTTTCTGAGTTTAGGAGTCGGAGGTTTTGGTGGAATCGGAGTCCTACGCAGCTAAGACTTTTGCGTCAACCGCGCGTCAGCCAATGGCATTCAAAGACTGTAACTTTTGTTCTCTGTCGCAAATTCGGTGCAAATATTATCCTTTAGACACTCCTATAGCAGTTTCCCGTACGTTATTCTATTGTTAATAATTAATTACATTTCGCCATCCTTATATAATAAAGATCACCTCACCATAGGGTGAGTTGTAGATTGAGACGGAGAGTTGTAATCGATGATTAACAATGACAAGCATTTCAGAAAGTAGGCGCTAGTATAACATATAGGTACCATTGCACACTGAACGCCCTTGAACTGGTAAACCAATAGCACAGTTAGTTTCCAAATTTGTTTTTGTTTACAAAAACAAATTTGGAAATTATTATGATGCAGCTACATATTGTTTCATCATCATCATCACAGCCTATAACAGCCCACTACAGGACTTTGGGCCTCTCCCAGAAAAGGGGAGGTTATTGCCATAATCTCCACGCTTGGCAGGCGGGTTGGAGATCGCAGTGTTGCAAACATAACAATGGAAAACGCTGCTGCCCATTTTCCAGTTTACGGAGACTCCAGATCTTTTGTCTCTAAACATTAGTCGCCTTGTACGACACCCACGAGTGTAAGGGGTTGGTGCTATTCTACTCTACCGGACACCACACGGCTTGTTGCACCAACAATATGTGTGCACGACCACACATATTGTTTACTTACATTTAATGTAGGATTTGATGTCATGGTGTAATCCAAAATTACAACTGCTATGCCAATAACAAGTCCTAAACAAGTACATATCCACAGGATATTTTGATTATCTGTAATACAAAATGTTGCAGTTTAGTATGAATAATCTAGACAATACCTCTGCTGGAATACACGCGAATGGGACTCTACTTTATAAATCATTTCTATTCCCATAGGCGTAGGCAAAGACCATATATTTTACACCAGTACTTCGGATATTTCTGAAACACAAAATATATTTCTCGAAAATAATTAAGCCAGAAATTTATTATGTATCAAGACTGAGTAAGTAAAGCATTTAGCGAAGTTGGTAAGTACAGTGTTGAAACCGATCGGACAGCAGAGAGTAAACTTGGCTTGCAAGATGCATTAGTCCCCTTCTCATTGGTCCACCATATGCCGAACATGTTTGCTATTTTCACAGAAATTCATAGCAAATCTAGAAAGGTTTCATTCGTGTATCACATTAGTTAGTAAGACAATAGATTGTGTCTCAGATTAAACAGTAAGTGATGGGTAAAATTACAACAAATAAAAAATTTTGAATCTATAAACTAAACTAGGTATTACATTACCTCTCATTTTCTTTTTCTGCATGTCTGTAATATTCTTAATACATTCCATGAGTTTGTTGTTTTGTGGGTCAAGCTGGAGTGCCCTTGTGTATGATATGATTGCTTCATCATGTAGTTCACTAGCTGCTTCAACTTCTGCTCGCCGAAAGTAACCCTAAAAAGGAAGAAAGAAATCATTTATTACACATGAACGTAACAACACAATAATTTCTATGCAATAAAATAATAAAAATTAATAATGAAGTACATAAATATATAAAACACTGAGACAAACAATAGGTACACAAACATGTAACAATATACCCAGTGGCATTGTTTGCGAGCATCCAGAGCAAGTCAGGTGCAATCAGGTGGTATACTCTGTCAAGCCTGAGGAGTAACACCGCCTTATCAATGTCTGCCGCCAAGCAACAATGCTTGTATTGTTGTGTTCTGATTTGAAGGATAAGGTAGCCGGCACAATGGGCTACAGGCATGACCTGTCATGCCTGTGATTGCACTGTGAGCAGTGACAACGCACCTGCGGTTCTGTATTTTGTTACCTGCAACCTAACTGTAGGAATTGTAGATGTTATGGGCAACATTTTCCACTTACTATCAGATAGGGGGTCTGTTCGTTTGTCACAGAGTACCACAATGCAAAAATTACAAAGTATTTTAATGTAGACGGCATACACCTACAAATCTGTTTATGAAGGTACCCAGGGTGTACTGTATATAATATTGTCCACTTCATGATACCTACAAATTAAACTAACAATTTGTTTACAATACTTTACTTCAAATTACTGCATTAGGTATTAATCGAAATTGTGTAAGTAGTTTGATATCTTTTTACGCCTAAAACTTAAACTGTACCTTATGTGTTAAAAATCTAGCTTAATTAACATAGTAAGTTGCTGGTATTACCTTTGCCCACTGTGGATTTAATCGAACAGTTTCATTTGCATCTTGAAGCGATAAATAATGTTGATCTAATTTAAGGAACGCGAAAGACCTATTGCTGTATAAAATATAATTATTAGGATCAATTTTAATGGCCTGTGTATAATGTAGGACTGCTTCTATATATTTCCCATCTTTGATACAGTCATTCCCTTTGTTCTTCAATTCGTCTGCTGATAAGGATTGTGTAGCTTTCTTCGTTTCTTCCATAATGCTTTCACTGTAGGAAATATATAGAAAAATAAATTTAGAATGTTTTCGGCGCAAACGTTAATGTAAAATGATTGTAACGAATATTATAGTTTTCTTGTTGGAACCATTAAGAGTCTTGTTTGCTTTGCACGCTTAATGTTTCTCAAAACTGCAATGTAATGATCTGAGAATTCAAATTCCAAAATCATCAGCAGCACCCTGCGGAATTATGACATTTCTGTCAAGTTCGTCTCCGTCCAACCGACCTCAACGTCCTCAACCAACACCAAGACCACCCAGTGTTGCCAGGTTAGATTTTCACTTTACCCGATAATTGATGTCATTTTACCCTAGATTTAGCATTATTAAAAAGAAATACCCTAAATAAAATTATCTTCTAGTTTCACCCTTTATTTACAAATAAAACAACTACATTTATTTATTATTTTCATTGGCATATAACAATGAAAGTAAGTATTCTCGTCACCACTATATTTTTGTCATACATGAGTTAGTGACAAAGTCTTCTTCAAGTTCTTAACGGAAAAGTTAATACGAGATTTATTCCACTAAGAACATTACACGTAAAATTAGTGCGTGAAGCCTCGTAAGCTCTTATCGGTTCCACTGAGAGAAAGTTCAGATTTCAGTTCTCATGAAGAGCCAAGCTCATAACTCTACAAATCCAGCATTTTGGTCAGAAAGTATAGTTTTGACATTGGACTGTAGTATACATCGTAAATGCAAAGGTCTATACATATATGTTCGGATATGCACTATCGTGTGTTCCTAATCACAATAACAATCTGGATAGAATATTTTAGGTATTCGAAAAATATATAGGTCGACAGAATAGAAAGAAAGAACGAAAAGACATTTATTACACATAGCACACCACGACACATTAACACTTACAGTTACAGACAAAGGAAACATAAATAATTAAACATCTAAGGCAATGCGTAGCCGCCCATGCCACTGTCGGTGTCGCGGCTGCCAGTGTAAATGGTATCCACTCATAATGTGCTGTAAGGCACAAGAAGCGACTCACAACGCTGGTATTCTGAAGGCCCATTTTTTAGATAGGTACGGCATGGGCGTTGTACAAAATACACAACGTAAGTGTTGTGTATTTTGTTGAAACCTTTGTAACTAATACATTTTTGTACTTCAAAACTGATACCCTAATAAATACCCCAAGTAAATTAATTACCCTACGAAAATGCATAGGTGCCATAAAAATTACCCGGCTGGATAAGTTTTACTCTAAATCTAGGGTAAAATACCCTAACTTGGCAGCACTGAATCACACAGCCACAGAACCCAGCACGATCAAACATACGTCGAAATAATGTCAATGGACGAATGTCAAACTAATTTATTTTTCTATTTTGCAGGCTAGGGTTTCATACCATACCGCCTCACCTTTCTTTTTTTAGTAAGATATTTCGTATTCTCTCTTCTTCATTTTTCGTCGTTTAAGCGTCAAATATTTTAAATTAGCTATTATAATACTGGACTACTCAAGGTTCAGTGCTGTCTCCCACGCTGTTTCTTCATTATTTCAATTTCTACAATCAATGATACTGGTCGAGTGAATGTCTCTCGTTCCGAAGTGTCGGACAGCCAAATAAGACTTACGTCAGACATTGAAAACTCCTTAGAGCAAGTTGCTCAGTGGAGCAGACTAAACTTGATCGACTTCAACCCCTCAAAGACACAGGTCTGCGTATTTTCCGCCAGAAAGGATTCTTTTGTCATGGTACCACAGTTCCAAGGATAACTTTGGACTATGACATGGGATCGTTCAAGAGGTATATTAGAGGTCTCTTTAGAGACGGGCAACGCATTGGTAGCGCCTCTGATATTGCTGATGTGGCCGTGCTGATGGCGGTGACCATTTACCATCCGGTGGCCGGCTTGACTGTTTGTTTGCCGTAAACTTTAAAAAATCTTGCTAATCGCCTGGTCGAAGTCATCCTAACCTCCGCTAATGAAGTCTTGGGTGCAATCATTTATTGCTGCAGGTGCAGAACGCAGATGTGTTGTCCGTGCATCGACTGCAGCACCTCCCGGATTTCCAGTTCCACTTGAAGGCCAGAGGTGAACTCCGCTGATGCAGCTCCAGTGTCTGACTGTTTACCAGCTGGCGATTCAGGATTCGCGGCGTCGTCTTTTTCCGAGCTCTCCTAAAACCTCTCCTTCCCGACCTTGAAGTAAACATTCTCCAAGTTGAAGATGAACCAGGACAATTGCTTACAAGTTGCTTACGACCGTGAAGGTGTTATTGACCTGGACCGTCATCCTGTGCATCAGCCAGTAGTCGTAAAAGTGCAAGCTTGTTAGCTTCCCCTGCAACCGCAACCTATTTGTACCATTCGCTGGGGAGGAGGCCACAGCGCATTCGCCGCATAAGTTCATTCTTCTCCCTAACGAATATCTCTTCGTCGTCAGAAAGTCTGCAGCCCGATAAAATCCTCTTAGTAAGTTCTTGGTTTATCGACGTTCAAACACAATAGCTTTGGGCTACTGCTTGGCACACATGACCTTTTCTGTGTCTGGCCCCTCGATAATCTACACTGTGAGCAGTTGTTCCACTTCTGCAGCCTTTTCGCGACCCAGGTGTTTCTTCGAGTTGATGCCTACCACCAGGTTAGACGATCGCGTATAATACTGGGTGCTGCGTAGAAGTGCAAATCGGCCGTCAAGACTGCCTCTATTTGGCGAGGTTTCCGTATCTACGTGACCACCATCACCTAGTTGGAAGTAGAAGGAGACAGCGCTATACGTGTCACATAAGTTTGTCTCGTTCTAAGCAGGGCAGTTCTGTTTAGGTCCTGCTATAAGAGCTCATGGTAAGCCTCCTGAGCAAGGTCGAAAATGTTTACATTTTAGCATTTAAAAGCTGGGAGTAATGATAAAAAGACAACTTTTATATTTATCGTTAGCCTATGGACCTCAATTTTGGTTGTGGGCATGCCCATCGTGCCCACAAGACTGGGTCCGCGCTTGTAACTGGGGCGCCCTTTCTAAAAGGAAGGACTGGTATAGGGATAAAAAGTTGGGAAGCATGCATGACATCAGCAGCTCGTAGCATAGTGTACCTACTTGAAACGCTAAGACACCCACCCACCCTATGACCGGCTATTTATAAGGAAATCCGGACCAAAGTGGAGTGTTGCGATCGAAATCGGAGGGCACGACCGCTGGCCCTCTGTAAGTACGGAGATTATCTAATGAACCGATTTTAAGGTACCGCGTGGTGGTTCGCCTTACGCACATACGTTGGCTACTTACTGCGGTTTAAGCATACAGACATACATACATAGGTTTATAGTTTCAAATAACTACGCAACGGATTTCAATGCGGTTTTCAGCTATAGATTGTGATTCAAGAGCAAGGTTTATAAGCAAGAAAAAAAGGGTAGGTAAGGGTAAAGTAGGAGTAGGGTAAGCAAAGGACGCCACGGCATCGAAGTCGCGCCGGGTCCACAATTTTTAAAATAGGTAATATTCGCCAAAACTCCGTTCACTGCCTACTATTGGACTCGAGCCTCCTGGGCTTTGCTATAATCTCCACACTTGGCAGGTGGATTGGAGATCGCAGTGATTAAAATATACATCAGTAAACTCTTCCGCCCATTTTTTGGTAACTAGTCACCTTTTAGGACGCCAACTTTGGATTGGTGCAATTGTAACTTGTAAATTGTAAGACACCACACAGAACCAAACTAGACCGACAGACTATAATATTTTTAAATTTACTGGTTACCTGATCTTGGCTTCTATCTAAGAATTATTATAGAACTATGTATTTACAAACAAATTAAACTATGAAATTTTAAATATTTTATAACACAATTTTTAAAAAATTTTACATAAGTAATTATTTAAATAAACATTTACATGCAATACAAAAAATATAAAGCGATTTGAAGATTTTATTATGGGAGGTCGTTGGCATATGGCCTGGACATACTTGTTACCTTACATTTTGAAACTTATAGCACTCATTAATGGACATTCAGATAATCGGAATTTCGTCTATTAATACAATAAACTTCAAATAATCATAGCCTGCCAAAAATCTTCAAATCCATTAACACAATCCTGTATAAATTATAACTTGAATATTAGTATTACACAGTTATTAACTAAATAAAATATAATCAGTTCCTTCAACAAGATTTAGAGATCTAAGATTATTTTCAAATTGACCACTAGTCAGATCTAATTTTACACAAATTAATAACGGTGGCACTGCATTTTTAAAATGTATGACAGGTACTTTAGCAAACACTTTTCTTTTGACAGGGCAATAAAATTCAACATCACAGCCTATTTTATTGTCATCTACATCACACAATGCATGAACTTTCTTCAAGTTTTCAGCACTTAATGAGCGAATTAATTTTCTACCAGCTTTACCAGCATTCCATATTGTAAAAAATTTCCACTTAGGCAGTACAAGCTCTTCCAATCTTTTTAACTGAATATTCCAAATACTTTGCCTCGTAATTGAAAATGTGGTTGCAGATTCATGATAAGTGTACAATACAAGTTTCTCATCAACTCTAAGCAGATCTCCACCAGAATCTAGATGTTTATAGAAAAATATAAGGTCTTCTGGAGTACCACGTCCAGACTCATCAAACATGCCTACATTGGTAAATACTGATCTGTGAAAGAACCAAGTGGGCATCAGAAGTGTAGGCCCATTTGATGTATAAATCTGAACTTTAAGCTGGTTTGGCTTCAAATTATTGGCCCAATTGACAAATCTAGGAGTAGAATTTGATGGTATTGAGATATTTTGCTTCCAATAATGGCATTACAATTAGATTTCGCTGCTTTCCATTGGTGTAAAATTCTGTCACTATGCATAATATCATCTATATCTTGGAAACAAAGAAATTGGCCCGTGCTTTTCTGTACAGCTGCATTTTTAGCTGCACCCACACCTTTTGATACGGATGACTCCACAGTTACAAATGGGATATCAATATTGTTGAAGTATTTAGCCCATTTTTCTAGTAAAGTGCTCGTATTGTCAGTGCTACCATCATTGCATACTACTATTTCTAAACTTATTCCATTTTTTATTGCAGTTTGGGTTACTATAGATTCCATGCAACTGTCTATCCATTTTTGACCATTACATACGGGAATAATAACCGACACATCAGGCATATCATGAGGCATATATCCAAACAAATTATCCTAATTATTATTTTTATGGGCTTAATATCACCTCCTCGAACTTTTACAGTTGTCATCGTTTTAAAGAAGGTCTTGATGGTTATTTAATTAACTTATTAATTATTATTATTATAGAAACGACTGGGCTTTCCTCGCCGCACGCATCACACAACAAATACAATTTAATGATTTTTATTTTATCATTACGGACTCCTCTCGCTACATTAAAACTTTACGCACTAGAAACAATCATCTTTCTTGATAATCATCGTACTCTGTGTGAGTGATCTAATCCAAATCGAATCAATATTCAATTATAATCACAGAAATATTGAGAAATATGAATCAAACCAAAAATGAAAAAAAATATATGACCAAAACCAACGACCACCGACCACCGGCTGTATGACAGCACATCGAGTTATTGGTCATAGGTTCAAATCTATGGAAAAAAGTAGCTTCGCTTTTCTCAAATATCTACGCTCAATGTCCAACATTTTTGCGGTCAACGGCCTCTCCACATTCCCGCGCAAAGCCGCAAAACATCTATTTAGGCGAGGGATGGGAGTGTGAATGTAAAGGAGACAGTCTAAAATTTTCCTAACCACCAGCCGGCATAATGAGAGTTGAAATGAATAAAGCTTATGAAACGTAATATCCTCGCGTAATTATTTAAATTCTTTTATATTGATGTTTAAAATATTACTAATTTGCAATGAAACGAAGGTATTCCTGGCATGAAATTATGAACACACCCGGAAGAAGGTATGGTTGCACAAACTTATCTGACCCAGTGGCTAAACAGGTAGAGTCTCGAAGTCGAAAGATGGGACAGAAAAATTACGAGAGAGCTACGTTGACTATAGAGCTAGTTTATTATTACGAAACTATGGCTTTAAGGTGTGAACTCTAGTACTGTTACGAAGTAAGAGGTTAAGATGTGAATTTTAGTACTGTATCAATTGCTGATTAAGAATGAATTTCGGAAGATCCATATATCAATTGATATCGATTGCTTAAGCTTTTTTAATTATGAATAAAAATAGCGAACAAAGTCTAGAGAAACTAAAAATGCTTTCAATTTCCTGCAATAGATTTCTTAGAAATTTTTCCACCAGGTTATGGGCTCAGTGGTCACAATTTTCCTGTTTTTTTATGAATAATAAGAGAATACTAATTTAATAACTAAATTCATATTAAAAAGAAGAAATAGCTTCTATTCATGAGATCCAATGGACTTTATCAAACCTGCCTTATAGTTAGGGAGGCGAGGTAGCTAAATGGCGTAATTCAACGGCGCCGTCGAGACCTAAAAGTCGAGAGATAAAATAATTTCGAAAAGAAAAGCTCGTATGGCAAAAACCATTTTAGCGGTGGGTTTGGCGTGTACGGTTTTTCAAAAATGTTAAAAAAAACAGTTACTTGGACATTCTCGAGCGCGTCAGATATTCATACTACGTATGCCCCGAGTGCCTCTGATAACAACGGTATACTAATCTGCCGGTTTGCGTGGTGGGGGTAGGCATATAAAGTAGTCAAAAATGCAAAAAAAAAAAATTTACTCGAGCGCGTCAGATTTTCGGAAGGGGTGTTAAGTAGGCCCCAAGGAAGCTCCCTTTAAAAAAACTGACGATTTCGGCGTGACGATAAGTTACGATGAATTTTTGAAAATGCAAAAAAAAAAAGTTTTTTTGAAATACTCGAGCGCGTCAGATTTTCATAGGGGAGGTTTATCTCGGTATCCTGAAAGCATATTTTTTTAATCTGACAAAAATGTTGGTGGGTTCTCTTAATCTGACCGAAAAAGGTTTTTTGGTTTCTTTCTTTTCCTTTCTTTCTCCTTGATAAAATGGGGAATTTAAGAATGACAATAAAGCGATAGATACAACCAACGTAAATGTAGATGAAATGTAGTACGAAGTGTATTATTTATTGTATTAAAAAATGAAATGATATAAAAATTGGATTATAATTGTATTGTTATGTATGATCTTTACATTTTTGCTCAATACAATTCATCTTCTTCTTCTTCTAAAGATGTAAAGAGACCTTTTTTGTGTAAAATAAAATTACCTTTTTTGTTTATTTAAACTTTTTTTTTGTAAAATGTATCGTTCGCGACTTATATGCCGTAACGCGTTCTTAGGAAGACGAAATGGCTCCTCCACACTTCCGGTCATGCGGAAACCGGCAGATTTTGTATTTTTAGTAAGTTTTAGATTATATTCTTCAAAATAAAATAAAAAAAATCGCGCTCGAGAATGCCGGATTAACGTTTTTTTTTTACAAGTTCGCGACCCTATAACTCGGCGGCGTCAAGGACTTATCGTCAGATTAGTTAAATTTAGTCTTTAAACACTAAAATCAACCCCCAATATCTTAATCTGACGCGCTCGAGTATTTCAGACTATCCATTTTTTTTTACTAATCTGATCGTCTATCCTAGGCGCGCGTCACTACATATAGAGCTAAATACTTTACAAGGTTGTTCTATTAGGTCTAAGGTATCTCTCATATCTTAAACTGCCACGCTCGAGTATTGCCGAAAATTCCCCTATTCGCCTCCCTAACTATTATCGACAGTTACCAAGTAAACAACGCTGCTGTACAAGTGACGCCACCTTCGTTATCCCAAACAGCCATTTCCTCGAGAATTTGACCAATCACTAGTCATTTATATGACGGCAAGTTTTTTATAGTAAATTATAGCCTATAGCGAGTCTCATATAGTTCATAAAGGCACGTAATGAGTCATTTTCATTGAAAACAAACGAGTTTTGTCAAAAGAGACCGTGGGATTTCTTCACATCTTTTGATTTAGTAATTTCCTTTATACTCCTTTTAGTTTTTTGAAATTTACACTGTGAAATGCTGCAAAAATTTTGATGCGCGGGTTTGAATCCCGAGCCAGGTTTTCTTTAAATAATAATAGTTTTGAATACAATTATAGTTCAGACTTATTTAGAGTTAGAACACTCATAAAAATTTTTTGTTGTCGCAACTAATTTTTTGGATAAACAAAACTAGAGATATGTCGTCGAAATGGAAGGACAACGATTCATCTTCAATAATCATTATAATATAAGACACATAGCATTAATATGAAAAATAATTTTACTTTTGATAGTTTTATATGTTAGTACTTAACAGGAGGAGTTTATATTTATATATGTATATAATAAAGAAGTGATACAATTTCGCAAGATAAACAATGACTGAAAATATAGACTGTGACTCATTTTTTGCGATAGTTTACATGACACTAATTAAAGTAGATGAGCTTTAAAAAATTTTGAAGTCAATCCTCGACGAATCCGCTGCAATAAAACTCACAAATATTTTTATAAATTGTAATGTTTCTACTTGTTGGATTTGAAAACTGCAATTAAAAGTTTGAAGTCGAACAATTATACTATAAAAATAAATTTAAGAGTCTGATTCACTTGACCAGTCCTATACTAATATACGGGATCAGTAGTCAGTGATCCTTTATCGAGAAGAAATGATTATACAGATATGCAAAAATGCCTTTGAAAAAAATTCATTACCATTAGCTGTAGAAAAACATGTAGTTCTCGATTAGAAAAAATTTTTTTTAAAAATATTTTTATTCATTAGTTAACAAAGGGGGAGTTAATATATATATAATATATAATAATATTCTGATTCTCACAGGAACTATACTTCCATACTGATAAAACTATACAGTTTTATTTTCATTTTCTTCCCATGCGTCATCCACGCATTCGTAGTTAGTGACGCTACTGTCTAGGTGGCGCTTCTCTGGATGCATTTCAAACGAAATGTTAGCAGTAATTTGTACTATTTTAATTTATTTAATGCCGTAAGATGGACGGCGGAGAATGAGGTTCATCTAATAAGATTGCAAGTTCAATGATTTTCATGCTTGCAATCTTTGATTACTTGGTTTGGAGCCTAGGCAACTGCGGGAGTAAGCGGGAAGGACTTATTAAGCCTTCTCGGCCTCATGGCTAAGATCAAAGTGTATATAGACTTTGATCTTACAAACTTCAATCAATTAATTAAATTTCGTAAATAATTAAATATAATTTTTTTTGGGCCTAGTTGGGCTCTAATGAACCCAAAAGATGAGCTACGGCAAGAGACAAATTTATTTGTTCAGTGATAAACCATAAATTTCTAAGAACTCTGATAGTATGACCGCATGTTATGCTTATATGGGGCAACATATTAATTATCAATAGCTTAGTCATTAGTTGTTCCGTTCGTTTACAGAGTAATTTGATAAATACCAGTTGGATGAACTTATTTATGTCAGTGTGTAATTGACCGCTGGTCATTACGGGAGTCTCCTGTTCTGTGAATAATTAATTTTTAAGTGCGAACATAGTTTTTGGAAAAGTTGTTTCTTCTCGATATTTAACTGCAAATCGGTGAGGCTTGTTCTAAATTTTCTAAATTTTAGTTTTTCTATACAATAAGTTTTGCTGCAAGTATCTTTTTGGAACTCTTTATTGGTTTTGATTACTCTTCATACTCATTTTGAGTTTCAAGAAGAAATTTGGAAGTTTATCATCAAGCTTATAGATAACAATGTAATTTTCATTTGATAACTTTGTTATTTATCTAAAAACAATATATCTCTGGATTGAAGAAATGGTATTTTGAGGCTCTGATTCTGAAGCACTTGATATGTAATGCGTTTCTGTAAGCATACATAACTTGAGCCTTAGAATGAGATTGACTCAAGCCTTGGAACTAAGCAAGAGTCCTTCAAAATCAAGACAAAAGACAAAAGTCTAATTTACCGCATAGAAGAAATAGAAAATCTCAAGCTGTACTAACTAGCTTATGGTCTTATGATTTTATATTATAAGCTGAATACTTCCTTCCCTGAATTTTGCACTAATTAAAATGCTTATTAATCGATGTTTTTTTCATAAGCTTCAAGATTTGCAAGTGATCGAAGACCGTTCATCTTCAAGATTAACTTCGAAAGCAGTCTTGGACCGAAAAATAAATAATCTAGTCTCTGTTCAGTAGCTCAGGGTGTCTCTGTATTTCTTCATTCCATAGCACCCTGAGATACTTAAGAGAGCTTAGACGAATCTCCATTACATTTTTACGAAGATTTATATAATTTTAGGCTGCTCGTGAGTATTTATAGATCAATGAGATCCTTCAACTTTCTAAGTAGATTTGAGCTTTCTGTGACACTAGATTCCAGATTCCGGTTCATTCACAACTTCAGCAGTAATTTGTGATCTGTTTGCGCTAATTCTAATCAGCCGTGTATTTATAACCTCATGGCTCGTTAAATTAGCTATACTAGATCAAAATTATCTTCATCAGCAAAGAAGAAACAACACTTATGGTCTTTTTCGGTTGGTTCACTTTGCGCATGTGTTGCCTTCCTGGCAGTGTGACCCGACTGAATTAGTCTAGAGGCAGACATCTTATTCCAGAAGAAATCTGACCATTAGGGCAATCTTTGATCTTTCGAGGTCATGCAAATTTTATATTTTCTATCATTTATGACTTGCATTACTCAGACAGTTCGATAGAACTTCAAGGAAGAAATGGTTCTTAGTGCTGTCAGCTAACTCTAATAGACTTTTGCGTTTCTTCTAACAAATACTTTCAGAGTCAGTATAGATTGCATTAAGAAACGACTACAGGGTTTGAAGTTTGGTGATCAAGACCCGAAGAAATGTCTTGGGTTCCGTATCTTCGTATCTTTTTAATTAATTATTAATCACAAACACTAGATACCAAAGTATGGCGAAGACTCATCACAAGAAGAGATTGAATCTTGGACTGTTTTAGCTTCTTTTGTAATTGCTTACGTTTTCTATTCGTAATAAGTTCAGAAGAAGTTAAAATAGAGCAAGGTATTCTGCCAGCGAACGAGAATGATTCACATAAGGAGCCGATGTCAACGTTCTATGTCTTCATTGTTTGATTGACGTCAAACGAACCCAAACAAATAATAGAACCAGGCAAAATTACAGGAAAACTATAAATATTTATCAGTGTGGTCTTGTTACTTATTAAACGTTTGTTTCTGTTCCAATTATTAAATACAAATAAGGAAAATTATTTGCATATTTTAATCTTCTTGTAGGCTTTTTCGATGTCCGCTAACTGTTACTCTAAAACTTTTAATAAACGACTGCTGGAAAAAATGAGTTTTTATTTGAAAATTAATTTTAAATTTCGACTACGAAATTTTTCCTGTTCATACTAATTAATCAGGGGTCACGGGTTATCAAAATACTGAGTAACACCGAGCCGTTTGGTATTAGATGGAATACCGCATAATCTACTGCAACTTGATCACAGCTCGCTTGCAGAGGTAAGAATATGCATTTTTTAATTTAGCATTCTTAATTAGATTTATGTTGAAGTATTTACTAAATGACAATCAATAGAATTCTGTGCAAGATTTTCTTAAGACTATTCTGATGTGTGGATAGAAAATAAATTGAATACGCTGATAAACATGCCCTTTATTAGTAATAATTGCAGCAAATTAAGACATTAAGTATTTACTAAATGACAATCAATAGAATTCTGTGCAAGATTTTCTTAAGACTGTTCTAATGTGTGGATAGAAAATAAATTGAATACGCTGATAAACGTGCCCTTTATTAGTAATAATTGCAGCAAATTAAGACATTAATAGCATTGATAATTAATTAGTACAATTAATGCCATTGATTAAAGTATACTTTTGAATTATTTTTATTCTATCTATTGAGTTTCATGTTGGACTAAAGTTCTAGAACATGAGGTCTGAATTTGACTGCTAATCTTTTAGTTGGGGATCCAGGTCAATTTGAGGTTCCATTATGTCTTCGTGCTTCGATGGCTTGGGTTCATCACGTATTCCGTAAGTAGTTCTAGCGGGCAACGATCTTGTGCGGTGAGCTATTGTTTGGTTTGATAGTGCAGTACAAGGCCTCCCGCTAAAAATTAAGAAAATTTGGCGGTCATTAATTAAATTCCTAGAAAAATCTATGATATACGAAGAAAAAAATTACAAAATTTTTACTAAATTGAGATGACCAATTAACTCATTAAAAAACAAATGGCAAAACGGATAACGGTACTCTTTCTCTATTGGCTTGAGATGATTCTATATTCGAAGGCGCAAGTCGGGTTGGGATTTCAGATCTCCGTGCAGCCGAGGCTATGGTATCTCCGAAGTCATGTACATTTAGAATCTTCGCTTTGGAAAAAACTTTCTTGAAAATTTATTACCCAGGCATTACTCATTTAATAATTTTCCTGCTTTCAGTCGCGGCATGCTTTATGACCGTATCCAGTTTAATGACTAATTTTAATGAGCTATGGAGAATCACTCAAGAACCAGTCAGAAACTTCGTAGGTCCCGGAGAACACTGGAATTTTTATATGGCGCAGATCATGTACAGCATAAGTGAGTTTTATAACTGTTTTACAATCGATAATTTACAAAAGTCTTGTCAGTGCAACATCATTTAGATTTTTAGAGTAGTTGATCGAATCTTTATAACGTAAATGAGCGGAAGATGAAATAGAAGGCAAGTAATGTTAGGTATTTAGTGAATTACGATAGTGTGTTACATCTAAATTGTTATCAAAGTTGGTAATTTATAGCTTTAGGAAGGATTTTGGATGAAAATAATGGCTACATCTTAAAGTCTTCTATGTTATTAGTATGTACTACAACAATAAAGAGTAAGGTTTTTGATTGCCGAATGCAACCATTGTAAGCTTCCACTTAAGTTTTACGATAAAAGCAAAAGTAAGTTTATCCATGGATTCAGCTTTTCCCAAGCTGATTTGTGTAGTTTTTTAGCAAGTGTAACGTACTTGTTATAATCTTTGAAATTGACTGCCGACTCGCACTGTCCGTCGAATATGGAGCAAAACGCGGTGATATTAACGATTTCTCCATTATCCAGCTTTTGCGTCTGGCAACAGGACAATTTTGAATCGCTGCACTGAAAACAAACAAAGACACGTCTTAGATCGAATTCGTCGATAACGTTTACTTGTATCCCCATTAACAACGGAATTTGATTTAATATGTTTCGGGGTCACATAAAACGTTTATTAGTGGAATTAGTCACCATTAAACCTACGGTTACTAGAATTATGTGCGGTTTTGGAAGCTTCTTTAAGAAAAATTAATTAAAATTTGATAGGAATGCAATAAATCGAATCCTGCAGTAAGCAGTGTTCAATCGCGATGAGCCTGGTTCTTTAATACGTAATGGAGTAGAAAACATTCTTATTCGCCAAACAAAAGAGACAAGATGGTTAGCGAAAGTTGTTTCGCACAAACTGAAATTGATTATGATTCAAAAGAAACTGTGGTTTGTTTACAAGAAACTAGAACAAAATGTAGATATCAATTTTGAAGAGTTGGAATCCATAAAGGAGACAGTTAATGATTTGGAACGATCCGAAGAGCATCTGAGGCAAAAGACGCAGGAGTTTATTTTGTACGTATTTAAAAATTAGCTTTCATTTAAATTAATTTGAATTAAGGCATTATTTTTTCTAATCTTTAGATTTCAAAGCATTAAAATAAATCCAATGTTCTAAAAAATGTTGTTTTACTTAGACGTCTTATTAAATATTTAAGTTGAATTTTCTAAAATACATCAATGTAAGACATACCTTTTCATTCAAGTTGAGACATTGTTTCTTTGGGGTTTTACTGTACTGAATTATCCCGAAGACAGGTTCCTTTGTCGCTCGAACCCTGATAGAAGTATCAAAGAAGCGTAAGATTCCTATGGCTGGCTCCTCTGTCGTCGGAAAGTTGGTTGTATAACTGGCAGTAGAGGGTATTGTAACGGCCGATTCATTTATCGTCAGCATCTCAGGAATAGTATTAGTGGTAGTGATAATCCTTGCAGTCGGTTTTGCTGTCGTCAGAACCCTGGGAAACTTCCTGGGACGATTACGTATCGGTGTCATGTGATCACTTTTCGACTGGATTTCAACCATCATGATATACATAAACAGCGCAACGGTAATTAGTGACATCTCGCAGTTCTGAACAAACCTAAAAGCAATACGAAGGGTAAAACAGATGCCTTAGCTATCAATCAACAATCGACGTTTTTACTCAAAGAAAGAAAGCCTCTAGAGGCTGTCAAAGTGATCGAAATTTTTCTTTCAAGTTTACTAATAGCTTATAGATAACTTGATTTTAAATATCAGAACTACATTTTCGTCAACTTGTATGTAGGAACTTGCATATTTAGGGTAGAAGGTACTTACGTCACTATCTGAGACTGTGTTATTCCAGCAAATCTCCGGAAATACTAACGCTGAATCTTACACATCACGGGCTTTTATACTCATAAGATGCGTCATCATAATCGCACATCGTCCCCTTTCTAGGTAAACCTGGTACCGGGATGCTCTTGAGAATATGTGGTAGAACCTTCGTAAGTTGAAAATCTCAGTTTCTTAACCGTAACATTCACACGGTGCCATCTGTGACATATTCACTAAAAAATTGAAAAATCATTATTTTCAGTTGCGTAATCGTTTGGTGTACGTTAAGGACTTAAATATTAATTTTTATCAAAAAATTTTGTCAATAACTTGATTGATTTTAATTTTAGTATTTATAGAGCCGATATAAGTTCTGACGATTACATTTCATATGTTAATTAATTTCAACGGTTATAAATTATAAACAATAACAAAGTTAAGAGTTACGAAAATGGAGGTTTTCTCGAATATTAACTTATCGACTTTACTCTATTTCGAGGCAAGGTAGGTAACAATATTCATTTCCCTCGTAAACGAGATGACGAAATATTTATGGTGATAAGGGAAAGCTCTGACCTTTTGCGTAGAATGTTTCTCAGGTATAAATGGGCGTATGTGAATAGAAATAGTGCACGCGTGCTTCCTTTTTTACTTATACATATAATAGGTAGTTTCGTTAGATCAGAGGCCAAATATTTGCTAAAAGCTTTCGTTAGTAAAAACCTTATATACTAGCAATTCTATGAAATATCTATGTTATCACTGATAACTTATCAGTATTAGTCACAAAGTCGTAAACTTCGACCTCCATATAAACAATTCAAAAATCATATTATCTATAGCTATTAAAAATTTAATTTTACTCACATTTTTTATTCATACCTCAGTCAAAAGTTGCGCAGAAGTTTCATATAATTACTTTTGATATTATGACATTTGTCTTTCCAATTCAATACGTTTAGGGCAGAACACAGTCCTCTATTCATAATATGTACAGCAAAATCTTAGATTAATCACAGTAGCTTGCGTGGTTAGTAAATTAGGAGGTATTGCAAATTGAAGTAAAACATACGATTCATATCCACCTCAATTTATCATACCTACGAATTTCAGAAATGTCGTTATTAACCCTTTATAGCCTGGCCTTGAAATCCCACTCTTAATTTCCATTTTACGTCTTCTTCTTAAAGTCAGAGGGACATAGTCTAAATTGTAGAGAGGGGGCTAGAAAAATAGTAGAAGGAGACGCACGGACATACTTATACAACCAAACTGTCTCTCACACAGTCGTATTACGCACTATGATTGGTTTTCCCCCTCCTAACAGCTCACACGTAGACGTTTCAAGATCCTCTGACTATAAAGGGTTAACCCTCTCAGCCTAATGGGCGTTTCCCCCACTTTGACAGTGAGCGCACGTGATTAGCGATCCCCACTCCGGTGCCGCGCGGTTCACTTAGTCCGAATTAGGGTTCAGAGGGTTAATAAGTCAATTAGACCATTAATTTATTAATCAGACCAGTCAATGTTTTTGTAACTGAGTAAAGTTTTGTTTTTCCTCAGTCAGTTAGTTAATGTACAATATTCTAAGTCACATGTTTACAACTGTTACTTATCGTTTAGCATAATTGAGATTATTGAAATTAGATTTTTTATGCATCAAAGTGGTCATTCCTTAAAAAGCATCCTTATTACTTATTACAATATGATAAAGATCGGAATGTGAGCAGTGAGACTCGGTTAATACACTTGGGTCCTCCGATGAAGGTCAGGACTCACTGTATTTGCTAGTGGCATGTCATTGACTTAAACTATCGACTAGTATACATTACGAGCGCAAGCGCGAGCGTTAATGTAGAATTATATATGTTTTTATGCTTATGATATATTTAACCAATCACATTACGAATAGTTCATTTACACATATATTTCATCTCAATTATATTTGTGGACTAGCATCTGAATGTGCGCGCGCAAGCGCGCGCCTTAAATATAATATTGCATATATTTTCATGGTGATCATCATATATTCGACCAATCACGTTACGAATAGTGTGATGCCACATATATTTAATCTCAATTTTACTTTAGAGAGAGAATTGATGAAGCTGCTCGTTCTGTCGGACAGAACGTAACTTCAATCTTCAATTTCATCTGATCGGAGTTCTGTTCTAGTGTATATAATTGATGGAGCATCTCGTTCTGTCGGACAGAAAGTAACTTCAATCTTCAATTTCATCTGATAGGAGTTCTGTTCTAGTGTATATAATTGATGGAACTGCTCGTTCTGTCGTCAGAACGTACTTTAATCTTCAACTGGAATTGAATTTACGCGCGCAAACGCGAGCCTCATTCGAAAATTACATATATTTTTATGCTTATGATATATTCAACCAATCACATCACGAATAGTTTGCGGAAACACATACATTTTCATATTTTTCATCTTAATTTTATTATAGGATTTTTTTTGATTGCGTTTTTGGATTTGGGCCAAAGCTTTCGTATTTTGGTTATCGTATGCCTTAAGCCCGAGCGTAGGTATGCTCTACTCTTGTCTAAAAATTCAAATCACCGATTAAGTGGCGTTAGATCGTTATTATAATTAATAATATGCATATAAATGGGATAAAAAACACATCATTAAGGAAAGAAATTATTAACTAATAGATCAAAAACTTCTTTGAGCTGAATATAGCCATAGGTCAATTACATTAATCGGTACATTTGTCCGATCGGACATTAATTACGGTAATCGTATGTTTAGAGTGTAAGGTCAAGAAATAAAACAAATCCTTATCATAACATAGTTTTCTTTCCATTATATACAGATGCGCTCTTCGACTTTTTTTTACGTCTAGACAAGTAAAACCAGTTTTATTGCATCCAAGTCCTGTTTCGTAGTCTCAAGGTTAAACTTCATTGACCGACGGCTGCCAAAACCAGTTTTACGTACTTAGACGCTAAACTTGAAAAACCTACTTATTACAATTAGAGATCAAAATAGTGCACTTTAAGTGCAATTTGTAATGACAAACATAATATTTAACTAATGCCATATCTTTCTTGCTCAAACGACTGAGAAGATGTCTATCTTCATCGAAATCTCAAGAAAGTATGAATCAATTCTTTTGGGGTAGTCGGTTTCAATTTAGTACGTAGCGGGGTAGTCGGTTTCAATGTAGTTCGTAGCGGGGTAGTCGGTAGCTGAGTAGTCGACGGCTGCAGAGACAACCAGTACTTTTGACACATCTCTCGGTGATTAGTGCCATTCGATTCATCTAAAAGTCGGAAATATTCTCCGCGGTTCGGAATTGATCGATACGTTTTGCAAACTTTCTCTCCGAACTGGAAGCAGTGGAGTGGCTCGACGTAAAATTTTTCGACGTTGTAGTGATGGCAGCAAGGCTTCACTGAGCACTAAAGTACGAAAAAAAGTCTGGTAAATATAAAAGTCCATACCTCTAACAAAAATAGTTTGGTAAATCCAAAGGCGTGCAAAGAGAATCCAAAAAAGTTACTTACACTTGTTTCTATTTCTGCGCAACCAAACAAAATTCTGCGTTTCCGGCTTTTCACTTGTTCGATTCTACGGATTGTAATTGCTTCTGCCAGAGCAGTTAGCGCAATCAGGAATGCAATTACCTTCATTTTCGGTTACCGTTAACTTCCAAATCCGGTGGTAGAATGATGTCCGGGACAAATAACCAGGCTTTTTAAATACTTGCTTCATTAGAAGTTCGCATGTCAACATGCGATAACATTCTTTTCATAGTTTAGTAGTCAAAGGATGGGAATTCACGCTTTACTTACGCCTCTTTAACTTCAGCTTGACTCTCGCATGATAATAATTAATTAATTCAATATTACGACTTTTCCAGCTAACAATTAGTGAAAAGAGTTTTAATTAATTAAATAACTCGGTCTAATTAATATATTTATTTTTCATGGATTTTTCTCTTGACCTAACAATTTGTTGTATACATTTATATACATTTTTTCCCTCTCTATTATTATGGAAATAAGAGCTCGAGATAAGGAGATCAAAATAACTAATATCCTCTACAAATACTAATAATCGTAAGTCTGTCATCAATACACTACAATCTGACAGAAGTCTATTTTTCTGTCGAGTTTTAAAAACATAGGTAATTTATCTGTTAGTTTACATAAATTGACTTTGGTAAAGCAGTAACCTACCCTGTCAACTGCGCCCATCTTTACCGACAAGATGTCTATGCGTAGGTTATAGAAGCTAAGTTGATTCTGTTTCTGATGGTTAGCAAGGCTAATTGATAATGCGTGAATTCAGAATATTTAATCACGTAACAAGTAATGTCAACATGTCATACAAATTGATAACTGAATTACTTCATCTATTTTACGAACGGAACCTTTTAGGTTCTGTTACTCGGCCTTGATGAAACGCATTCTAGCGTTCAATAGTAAAACCAAAAGTTCCCTGTTCGTCAGTAGAGTTCGGTACAGCTTGTCAGACAATATGGCGCCAAATGAATTTCAAAGACTCTCGGTAGATTGCGTGTCAATTCATAACTTTTGTAGTACAGTGGAACATGGAAACATTTGATTATATTAGTTTGTTTGAATATAATATGTAATTTTCGATAAGAAATAATATTGTTGTTACAACCAGTTGAAGAAAGACAAAGCTTCTAATCTTTGTGATAAGTGACAATATATCACGTAGCAAGAGATTAAGCAGGACAATTACATTTCATACTCAAGAATTTTGGCTTCAATAATTAAAAGACATTACACAAATTGTATTACGGGTGCGTAAGTCAAGGAGGGGGGGTGTTACACGTGCCTTTAAGTGAATGTAAGAAAAGATCTCATCGTGGCTAGATAATTAAAAAAAACTTGATTCTTTAACTTATGAAGAGTTCTAATAGCTTTTCTAATTGTTAATAGAATTTTAAAATTGCAAAAATTAACAAATACTATTAACGGAAACATTCATTTATTTTTCTCATCCGTAAATTATATTAATATTATATATACCCCCTCTTCACAACTAATAAAAGTACAACTTAAAAAAAAATCAAACGATTCATGATTCAATATCTTATCGACAAGTCTCACTGATTATTTTCATATACAAATGACCTTTTCAATCGTAGAGAGTCCATTCTATTGTTTTATAAAAAAGTTTTATGGCTTTTTCAAAATTGAACAAAAAATTAGCAAAATAGAATAGGTACACTTATGGTTTCGAACAAACCATATTGTTCATCATTAAATTTCTAATACCAACTAAAGAACCATAAAAGAAACAAAATAAGATTTAAAGTCGCAGTGTTCACTTTTATAATATTCAATGATTTGAAATGTTATTAACAAGATTAATTGAAAAAATAAAGCTTAAATCCTATGTCTTCTAATTAAAACTAATTCTACAGCTACAGAGAATAGAAAAATAACTTTTGAGCTGTCCAGGTGGCTCTCATTTTGACTTACAACATAAACTTAACTTTTTATAGTGCTAGGTTTAATCACGATAAAACATAAGCTAGAAAATTACATACTTAACTTTACAGACATCAATAGATCACCATAAATCATAACTTCATGCAAAGAACTTAACACCACGCTTCAGTTTTGCTTCCTAATTGACTCTGTAAAATTGTAAAAACCATATAATCAACCAATCATCCTAGTCAAACGCAACATGCCATGGAGTCTTCATTTCAAAGTTGCACACGTCTTTTTTTGCGGTAGCTTGCTGGCAGATCCAGTTGACTAGCACGAGGTTCCTTGTGCGAGCTGCTATGTGAAGCGGAGTGTCACCACGAATCTTGTCCTGGACGTTGATGTCAGCACCCCAGTGAATTAAAAGTTCGAAGATTGCTTGACCCTCAGCTGTGCTTTGGCTGGCTGCAATATGGACACATTGCTGTCCAGAAGAGTCAAACTCTTGCAACAAGTAACTGTTGACGTCGCTGATGAGCATCTTGAATGACTGCAAGCTCTCGGCGGTTCCGTCACGACAGAGACAGTGAAAGATGTTCCCATCCACAGGATCGTAAGTTGACAAGTCATGAAACAGAGCCATGGTCTAGAAATGCAACGTAGGTTCGATGTAAGTGAAACTGTATGGCTGATTGTTTAACTAAATGTACGCTATTTAAATACATTATTAACAATCCAATTAGTCACAGTCTCTCGCTGAGAAGATCAAAGTTCAAAGTGATAACACACGATAACACTTTTTATAAACACTGTTGCTAACTAAAGCTTACGACCTGTCATCAGATAATCTACCGATCATGGAATTCTGACTTTTCACCGCAATGTGAAGCAAAGTGTTGCCTGTCCTCAGCTCCCTGGAATTCATATCTGCACCATTGTGCACGAGGACATATATTTTCTTGACAGCATTCTTCTGATCTTGGATAGCCGCAGTATGGATGGATTTTCTTCCAAACTGGTCGTAAGTATGGTCAGGTTCCATTCAGAGTTTACAAATAAATAGAGTGGTATTTCTTTCATCACTGATCGTCCTCACATCACCTCCCACTTCAATTTATCACGTCCATGACTCAATTAATGCAGATCGTTACTGGCTATTTTCGAATCTTTGTAGCAGCTGGGTACAGATTACAAAGCACCCGCGTAAACATGTTTTTACAGATAAAATACAATGTAAAGCATTGTTTAAACTCCTACATGATACTAAAAGTCGTAATGTCAAGCTTTACAGATACTTCGTGCGGGATCAAGAGACCCGCTGCATTGATTACGTTAGCAATAACAACGATTAAATAATTCCACAAGTTTTTGATAGCACATGTACGCTGATAAAACTTGGCAGACTTTTGCATGCCTTAAGCGTGAGCGTAGATATGCTCACTGTCGCCTCAAAATCAAAATCCCGTGTTTCGTCATAATTATTTGTACCTAACACACATAATATGTATATAAATGCTACAAAAAGTATACTGACGGATAAAAGAATAATCACTGTAACTATAATAAAAATCTACTTTTACACTCGATTTTTTTTTAATGGATTCATTATTTAATTGCGAACACAAGGAATACAAACACATAGCTTGATATTGTTTCATCTAATTACAATAAATTTTTTTCGATTGGTCGCGAGAGAGATTTTTTTGTCATTCAGCAACCATATGTTATTTTTTTTCTAAAATATAGCTTGAAGGTAGCTTATACTATACATACTATAGCATTTTAAACGTTGGTAATGCAGTCTCGAATTTATTTTCTCCAATTCACGCGGGAAAATTTAAATGAACCTGAATTGAATATACTTTGAATCAATCAAATATAAAATCACCAATTTTTTTTATTCGAGCTTACTACAAAAGTATTCAAAAATAAAAAAAAAAGAATTTTTGGTAAAAAGCTAGTATGTTATCATGAATCTCTAAATAACGTACGAATAACAAGAGCGCTTAAGGCATGCCCATTTGGTTTTACCAAACTTTCCCCCCTATTTTTAGTTTACAACTTGCTTGTTGATTCATTGAAGCCCTTAGTAAGTCAAGGTTACAACCTGATCGTCAGGTCATCGACTTCTTCGTAATTGTTTATCAATTTGTTTACACTTTTAATGAATAAAGTTTCTCTACTTAGTTTGCTTTGATAACAGCGCAAAAAAGTGTGTAACTGATCTATTTCAATCAACAAACAAACGACCTACCATTATTTGCCGATAAAAACGATTTACGTCAATATGATAAAGATCGGAATGTGAGCAGTGAGACTCGGTTAATACACTTGGGTCCTCCGATGAAGGTCAGGACTCACTGTATTTGCTAGTGGCATGTCATTGACTTAAACTATCGACTAGTATACATTACGAGCGCAAGCGCGAGCGTTAATGTAGAATTATATATGTTTTTATGCTTATGATATATTTAACCAATCACATTACGAATAGTTCATTTACACATATATTTCATCTCAATTATATTTGTGGACTAGCATATGAATGTGCGCGCGCAAGCGCGCGCCTTAAATATAATATTGCATATATTTTCATGGTGATCATCATATATTCGACCAATCACGTTACGAATAGTGTGATGCCACATATATTTAATCTCAATTTTACTTTAGAGAGAGAATTGATGAAGCTGCTCGTTCTGTCGGACAGAACGTAACTTCAATCTTCAATTTCATCTGATCGGAGTTCTGTTCTAGTGTATATAATTGATGGAGCATCTCGTTCTGTCGAACAGAAAGTAACTTCAATCTTCAATTTCATCTGATAGGAGTTCTGTTCTAGTGTATATAATTGATGGAACTGCTCGTTCTGTCGTCAGAACGTACTTTAATCTTCAACTGGAATTGAATTTACGCGCGCAAACGCGAGCCTCATTCGAAAATTACATATATTTTTATGCTTATGATATATTCAACCAATCACATCACGAATAGTTTGCGGAAACACATACATTTTCATATTTTTCATCTTAATTTTATTATAGGATTTTTTTTGATTGCGTTTTTGGATTTGGGCCAAAGCTTTCGTATTTTGGTTATCGTATGCCTTAAGCCCGAGCGTAGGTATGCTCTACTCTTGTCTAAAAATTCAAATCACCGATTAAGTGGCGTTAGATCGTTATTATAATTAATAATATGCATATAAATGGGATAAAAAACACATCATTAAGGAAAGAAATTATTAACTAATAGATCAAAAACTTCTTTGAGCTGAATATAGCCATAGGTCAATTACATTAATCGGTACATTTGTCCGATCGGACATTAATTACGGTAATCGTATGTTTAGAGGGTAAGGTCAAGAAATAAAACAAATCCTTATCATAACATAGTTTTCTTTCCATTAATAAGCCTACATACCACAGGTGATAAATATGCCATCCATAGACGATGACTCTTCGGAGTCATTATTCGCTCCGAGGGCAACAGGGCTAGCGCTCGTGGTGACAAATTTTATAACTTCGTACCCAGAAAACCCATGTTATTTCCCATAAGACGCGACATCTGCGATAAAAGTCGGAACTTCACTCCCACTCACGGATATACACTGACGCTAAATACACTCACATTTTCTGTGAGTGTATTAGTTGCCCTCGGAGCGAATATACAGATGTCGTATTATATGATGCGCTCTTCGACTTTTTTTTACGTCTAGACAAGTAAAACCAGTTTTATTGCATCCAAGTCCTGTTTCGTAGTCTCAAGGTTAAACTTCATTGACCGACGGCTGCCAAAACCAGTTTTACGTACTTAGACGCTAAACTTGAAATATTTATATATTCAAAGCTAATTTACATAGTATTTACTATCGCACAGTCTGGACATAACCTAGTCATTTTTTTAAAGGTTGAGAAACAAGAAACCGATGTTCGTAATCTACTCAGCAGGGCATTATTGACTTCTTTCCGTTTTATGACAAATTTGACATTCTAAAACTACAAATCGGATGCTATAGGAAGAAATGGCATAACATAAATCCAGAAACAAATTTCTGATTTACTTAGTAACTATATTAAAAAGGCAATCCTCGTCACAACTGATAAGAGGTAAGTTACATGTAATTGCACCATATTCCATTCTCAGTAGTTAGAGACGCTCCTGTGTAGGTAGCGCGACTTAGTCTTATAAGTACAACGACTACGTATTGGCCGCAACTTACTTTGATTCCAAAAAGGTAAACTTCAATGTTGGTCTATTTTAAAAGTTAGAATCTTTGTAATATTAGACACTAAATATTGGTATAAAAATTTTTATTTCCAATAGTTTTATATATTAGTACTCAACAGGAGGAGTTTATATATATATATATATATATATATATATATATATATATATATATATATATATATATATATGTATATGTATCTCCTCGGTGTTATTACTAATATTAGATAATATTTTAGAAACAATTATTTTGATGAGCAAGTAAGCTTTTGTCATCATATAATAGCGTCTATGATAAGCTTGATTACAAATAATGGTTACTTGATCTCTTACTAAGCAAGCGACTATAAATCGCCGCCATTTAGTGATCAAGCTGACCGTAGACGTCATTTAGTGATAATGACCGTTGATTTTTTAAGAGAATTTGAGAATTTGTGAATTTGTCTGTTCTAAGATGAAAAATATTGGGATCTAGGTTTAATTCAATCTAGAATAATTACGCTGTATTTACAAAAACTACGAATAATTTATTGACACTTATATACAATATTTACTCTTAATAATATAGGAATTATAATTTCGACGTTCATTTTCGGGCCAACGAAGGATGATCAAAAGTAGGGTGATTTTTCAAGAGTTTCTTTTTCTTATTCATTTCTATCATTTTCCTCAATACTGGAACCTCATCGATTGCTCGGCACCTATCACTGTCCAAAATGTCACAGATTCCCTCAACAGTAGTCTTTCTTCCATCCACGACTTTTTCAACGGGACAACAGTCGTTGAGGTTTCTACACTGAAAAAAAAATAATCTACAATTAATTACTTTTACAAAAGAACATAACTGAACTTTTGAGAACAGCACATGAATTCAACTTACGTAGTAATTTATAGGAAGACACTCCTTAGACTCTGTTTCAGCTATCATCATTGCAACTATCGAAATGAACAAAAGGATTAAACTGGTCATTTTCAAATTTTCTACTGAATTTTAACAGTGTAGACCAGTTCATCACAGATGCTAATAGAGCACTGATGTCCCCGATGAAGACCAGTCTTCTTATATACCCTCGTATGACATTCTGTTTGTTCCCTTGTTGTTGGGAAAAGCCCAGTAGCATTTTCTGTCAAAACAAGTTGCTGATAACCTATCGGTAATGCAATGATGTTTCTGTTGCTGATGTCACAACGCACGGTACTGGTCATTGAGGTTATCATGCTATTAATGATGACAGATGGCCTCAGAAACAGCCATATTAGTTTTAAATTAGTTCTCTATGAGCATCTTCATCTACTCATAATGAAACATAATCTGTTAGCTCAATTAAACACATATATAAAGGGTGTCCAGCGGGAATTTTTCAAGTTTAAATCATCGTTACTCGTTTATTAGAGGGGATAGGTGCGCGGGAGGGGTAGCGTTCGTTGCGTCGTCTTTGCGGATTTGTTAGTAACCATGAGTCATACGGCGGGAACGCACCCCCCTTTTGGGGTAGAGCAATATTTAAAGTGTGGGGAATCGTTGATTCGAGCGCGTCGTGCTTTCTGTTCCCACTTTGATATTCGGCGATTAAACGATGGTCCGAGCACGCAGCTTATATGGTCGTTGGTGCAAAGATTCCGACAAGTTGGCACAACGGTTAATAGGCTGCCAACAGGACCGTCTACGTCAGCAGCAACGCCAGAACGTGTAGCGCAGGTGCGACATGAAATCGTTAGAAATCCAAAGAAATCAGTGAGAAAGATTGTGGCCTCTACAGGCATTAAGAAGTCGACTGTGCATGTAATTTTGAAATAAAATAAAAAACTGCATCCATATAAAATGCAAATCGTCCAAAAACTAAATAACAGCGATTATGTTTTAAGAGAAACGTACGCCCTAACGATGTTGGAACGTTTTCGGACCCCCAGAACACTTGGCAACATATTGTTTAGCGATAAAGCTCATTTTCACATCGGAGGCTATGTGAATAAACAAAACATGCGTTACTGGAGCCCCGACAATCCAAGGGAACAGCATCAAAAGAGTTTGCACTGCCCTAAAACGACGGTATGGTGCGCGATTTCAGCTCATGGAATAATCGGTCCATATTTTTTCAATCAGAGAAAAACTGTCACTTCTTCGGTATACTGCCGTATGATTTATGAGTTTTTGGTACCGCAATTACATGTGTTTCACGGATGCAACAACAGAAATCACTTTCAACAAGATGGGGCAACTCCACACACTGCCAGGGTGACAATGTTGAGGTTAAGGGAAATTTTCCCTAAAAAATTAATAAGCAAGTACGGAGACATACCCTGGCCACCTCAATCGCCGGATTTGACGCCATGCGATTTTTTCTTGTGGAGTTACTTCAACTCCAAAGTGTACTGCAATAATCCCCGTACCATAACGGCCCTACAAGAAAATATCCGGCGTGTAATCGCTGCCATTCCCCCAGAGCTTTGTTCTCGCGTACTTGCCAATATGAGGGTTCGCTTACAAGAGTATATTGCGAGAAATGGACGTCACTTGGAAGACATTGTTTTTAAGAAGTGAAATCCGCAGACACATGTTACATTTAAAAAATATAATAAATATTCTAAACTTATTCTAGATTTTTTTATTCAATATTGAAACCAAAAAATTCCCGCTGGACACCCTTTAGAACTATATAAATTTCGCTATGTATGTTATATAAAATTATATACAATTTTATCAAATTATACATAATTATATTAAAATATATAAACTTCTGCATAATTATATATAATTATATGAATTCTATATGATTATATATATTGATATAAAATTTTACGTGATAAAATCATATATATAATTTTATCAAATTATACATAATTTCATATCTTTATATATATATTTCGTGTGTGCGTGTGTATGTGACTGAACTCCTCCTAAACGACTGGACCGATTTTGATGAAATTTTTTGTGTGTTCAAGGGGATTCGAGAATGGTTTAGATTCACAATTTGGTCCACTGGCAAATGTTTTTTTAATTAACCCTTCGTGTGAACACTAAATTTTTTAGTACACGGTGTGTATACTGGGTCTTTTAAGGATCGGTCTTATTTTCATAGTTTTCTAGGGTTCCAAAAAGTCTGTAAAAATTCTGACTTACTCTTTGAAGTATCTACTACACGGCCTAGCAGTCGTCAACGTCAAAAGTTTAAAACCGTTGTTAATAAAAATTGAAACAAAAGCCCCAAAAATGGAAAATCTGATTTTCGACTGTTCCCCCAAAGACCCAGTATACACACGGCGGGTTGATTTTTTATTTACAAGTAGTTGTTGATCTGGGAATCTTTTACGTTAGATCCGGCAGGTAGCGCTGTAATCAGGACAACGTCTGTCGGGTCCGCTTGTAATTATATAAAATTTTATATGATTACATATATTCATGTTACATATATATATATATATATATATATATATATATATATATATATATATATATAAAATTAGAGATAAAATTATACATAATTACATAAAAATTTTTTTCGCCGGGTACTGTTACAATTTGTCTATGTCAAGGAATGAAAACCATTAATCCGTCTGGAGTTATTAACTGACATTGGAGATTCGTTTAGACTTATTTGATATTGCTGAAGACGAAGGTCAGGTTATCTCACGGACGAAAAAGTTACAGTCTGGACGAAAGGTTAAATCTTAACCTTGACCTTCATAGATTCTAGATGCCAGGCATCAAGAATTTGATATATAAAGCCCGCAGATTTGTAGTAGTATTATTCGTAGCTTAAAGCTTGTCGGGATCGGTCGGGAATATTTCAATTCAAGAATGCGACAATTTCTAGTACTTATAGCGATTTCGGTTATGACCATAACCATGATAGTGACCGAACCAACAGAAAAGTCAGTGAAATGAGCAAGTGGAGCAAAGTGAGTATTTTTTTTACACCGTTTCGCAGCTCACTGAGCTTATAAGGGTTCGGTTCCAACCTCTCAGCTATGGAACCGGCTACAGCGAGTATTTAACTAATAACTATCGTCTTATTTCAATCGCTTGTATATTTAATCAGCATGTTTGTATTTAAAGTGTGGACTGTCGTCGGGACCATGTTGTGACAAAAAAATTGGAAACAGAAGTTCCATAGTGATACAACGATACTGCGATTACCTGGGAAGCAGGACTTGTGTTACTCCGGACGACATGTTTCGTTTTGAAGATTCACGGCACATAGAGGAATTAAAATATGAGGAAGGGTTTCAAAGAGACTACAATGATTATGTGCAGGCTCTGGAGAAAATTAACCGGTATATAGATCTGAAGCATTTTTTGGACAGAGCAACAAACATATAAAGTCTCCAACAATGGCCGTAACAAACTCCAACTAGAACATAGTGACATTGTCAGTATCTTAGACAGGATGTAAGTAATAATGTAACAAACTAAGTACAGCTTATAATAACATAGTAGCATAATTTATAAGTCTCAAAGAAATATTGTTACTAAGCTTAGATAGATTTAAGCGCATAAGTTATAAACTTAAATAGTTTCTCACATCATATGCATTTAATTACATTTGTTTCAAACCATAACTGATATAATTCAAGTCTGGAACAATCAGCTGCTGGAATAAAATTCTTTTGACATTAACAATAACTGGCTCTTAGGCATACCCGGAACAATATACGACTGGAATTGAGTCGTATTGCATCAAACTACATTTTAGGACAAAAATGTGTCACCCGTTTATTCTAACACGTTCGAAGGTATATCTTACTGTAAAATTTCGAGTTGTAAACATAAGCTTAAATGGAGATAATAGATAATAATTTTCTGCAATAAATTTATTTCATTATTTCATAGCTATGAATTATGGTAAAAACTATATATATTTACCAGACTCTTTTACTATTAGTGTCCACACAGCGAGGCTAGAACCAATGTCAACTTGTTGTTGTAGAACAAAGTGTACAATGTTGTAGAATTTAATTCGATTCGTTAATAGTGTCGTAACTAATTTAAACTGTTCTCTACTGATTTGGGTCATTTTTGGATTAATAATGCGGATCATTAGAGCACTCTACTATTAGTAATAAAACAAAGTGTACTAAGGACAAGCCCATTGTTAAAGTTGTTAATTAATTATCTTAAATTATCAATATTAAAAAATACCATTCAAATATATGATAAATTACTGTTTCAAATATTCACAATTGGCAAGTGACAAATTATATTTTTTAGTTACCCCTTACTTTTTGTATTACTAGTTAATTAAAACAAGTAACTTTTAAACCATGTTTAAATTTATAATATTAAAATCTAAATTTCATACTATTTTGGAATTATTCAAGTCTATACAGTTGCTCACTATTTATCTCTTTCTGACTGCCTATAAGATTTATCTTCGGCTACTTATTAGTTTTAAAATCGTACAGATTTTGAATCAATGTTGCCAAAGAAGTTTCACTTTTTTGTTTTTAAATTAAACGACATATTATAAACGACAATACATTTATTCAAATATAGTAAAAATGAGTATCCAGGAAATTTATTATTAATTTAGATCATATGATCTCACTACACAGTGCTTAGATTTGAAACTAATGGAATTCATTGCAATAGTTAATTTAAATGCTACTTATCTACACTATTTCTTATTAAATATGAAAATTCAAAAAGAAAAATTCATAAAATTTGATATTTATTCCTGCAAAACAGACCAGGAAAGAATACTTTTGCTCCACACTGATAAAAAATTTTCTTTCATTGGAGGAAGAAAATCTTGAACCAAAAATACCATTTTGAAGAAAATGATGTTCTTATTTATTTATTGATTTATTTTTACATAGGCCCAACAGCAATTGCCTTTAACAGGGCCACAGCATAATACATATTTAAACATTGGCGATAAATTTATAACCATACGCTATACTTACCCTCAATAGTAATAAAATATAAAGTTAATATAAAAATTATAAAAGTTAGTTCTTGAGTCAAGAGAATAAATTTTTGACCCGAGAAAAATTTTCTCACGTCAAGAATAATTTCTTGGTTCAAGAATTTCCCTCAAAATGACATTCTTGAAGTGCAGATAAAACAACAATTTAAAAATAAGGGTCTTTCTCATTTTCATCATAATCTTCGGATGAACTACTCCCCGGAACTGAAATTTTACTTAGACCATTATTCAAGCCTGTCTTTCTCCATTGTGTCTCAAAATCGTACTAAAAAAAAAATTTTGAATTATAAAATCGATGTTACAGGATTTACGTCAAAGATAAGTGAAATAATATAAACTTTTCTATGAGCATTGTTTCGAATCAAAATTTGAAGCTTATCGTAAACTTCGATGGATTGAACTAGATTTATTTGGAGTTAAAAAAGAATAAATGTTAATAAAAAATTTGTTTTTCTAAGACAATGTTACTGTAAGTCAGACTCATATTTCAACCTACCGAACTCGATAGTCTTGCTTGAACTAATATCAAAATTAGTGTACAGACTAGAAGGCACAACAATAGTCTTGCGCTGCCCATTTTATAGTTGTTATCTGTCAATCAAAAATTACTAATGTATTGTCTGAAAGGCGCAAAACTAAAATATTAACCCTTAAACTCACAATTTAATTTTTTTAACCCCAAACTCATAACTGGAGTCCAAATGGATTCCACTGTTTTTCTGATGATAAATTCGTTTCTATGATTGATGGTCACACTTTATTATAGACCATTTTTTTTCCTTTTTTCATAACGAAGAGAACGGTGTTCCAATTTTAAATAAATTCAGTCCTTAAAAAACTTATCAGAACATTTAAAAAACGAGAGAATAATCAGAAAAAATCAGAATTTGGACCCCAGTTGTGAGTTTAAGGGTTAAAACTTTGAAGGCCCAAAATTACGGTAAAATCAAAAAAATACTTACGTAGATAAATGAAATCGAAGTGAGCACGGTAACACTAACTTTGATCAAAAGGAAGCTCATGAACACTAAAAGTCTAGACCAAATTGAGGACCTTTATATGCGGGCTGAGCGTTGTTTTTTCGGCGACAAAAAATCGAATAATGTGCCCAAAACATTGCAGATTATCGGACATTTTCAAGCACAAAAATTATTTGTGTTTAAACGTTTTGTGATAAATAATGCATCTTTTAGACTTGGTTTTGAATTTATTTGAAAGTTCTGCTACTTTCGATGTCGAGGGCTGGAGAAAGAGGATAAAAAATTAAAAAAAATTGATCCTATTGATTTTAAGAATTCATATCATTGTCTCAGTAACCCTGTAGTTAAAACTTCTGTAACATTTTTAACTTAAAGTTGCCAATGTGTGTTCTAAAAAAAAAAAAAAAAACAAAAGCTATAATTTGTGGTCACCTTACGCGATTGCAGACGAGAACAATATTTATAGAACTTATTTATAGACAACAATTTAAAAGACGCATCGGTAAAGCTATAAATATTGATGTATGCTAATTTGAAATGATAATCGCTTCTTTTTACCATGTGGCTAAATTCTTGCACGAATTGGTGCGGCATATTAAATATAATAAAAGTCTTAGTCAAGGCTAGTTTTTGCTTTTTTTGAATCTTTCTATGCACTATTACTACAGTAAGAAGTAGTTGAGATGCAGTACACTTTTTTGAACTATTCACGTGCGCAGAAGACAAAAAATGGATGTCCTATATTGTCAGGGATTGTCAGTTTTTGAATCATTAAGACGAGTACTAGTGACAATCGGTCAATGTCATTACCAAGGGTCCTTAATCCTAATGGATAATATCTTCAACGTCTTGACAGTATTAGGACTGGCAGAGTCAAAGAAAAAATTATTCTTTAATGCCTTTTTTTATTTCTCTATAATTCCTATGATGCAAGGACAGGTTAGCTTTAGGAATTTACCCTAGCTTAATGAGAGAATATTTCGATGCGCACGCTATAATCTCTCTAGTGTCGAGCACAATACAGGAAGCTTTAATTTATTGCTATAATTGACACACTAATCAGACTGACTATCGACAGGCACAACCAGAAAATACAGACTATATAGACATACAAATATAAAGTCGGGAAATTAACAAGGTGTGTTTTAGATGACTGTACGTCTGTTAACTTCGACTTTGTTGTACAGAGACCCGAAATAGAAGCCCAGTATGTTCTCTTCAGTTCTTCAAAATTTGTGCTGTTCAGATTATTAACTAACCTTATATACTCGTCAAAGTTTGGAATGCTTTCATTGATCTGACACTTCCCTTTTCCAAACTTAAAGCATGTTGTCTGTCTACCGTAGCTATCTGAGCAACAAGGAAGTTTTGACCTGAAACACTGAAAAATAACGATACTCGTTACTCCAATTTGTTAAGGGTAAATTGCACACCTCGATATAGTCTTCAAATTTACTTACACTTAGTCTTAACGCCAGGCAGGTCTTTCGAGTTCCTGGACCTCTGATGAAGTACCGTGATGTCACAGGCACGACAATCATAGTTACCAGTATCATAACAGCACTCGTGGAATTCATTTTCAAGGCTTATTTTAAAATCATGTCAACTCAGTACAAACTGAAAAGTTATTTTTTACAAGTCGTCACGGCAGGAAAGCTCGAAGACATATGTTTTTCTATTATCGATTCCGATTAATTTATAGATAGCTCTTGCATAAATTAATGTCTGTTCGGTACGGGTACGTAAACAAATGTGGGCGAAATTTCAATCGAGGTGTTAAGTGACAAGCAAACGGCGATTGCTCTAGTTTTTCTCCAACTTTAGGGGTAGATGCACTTAGAATTTTTGAAAAATCGATTTCTTTATTTTTTTTCCATATTCTTAAAGTATGATGTTTCAAGAATATTCTCTGAAAATTTCAAGTCAATCCAATATATAGTTTTCGAGATATTCAGTAATTACTGAAGCAACGTCGAACCTCTAGATTGCATAGAAATAAATACCCTGGAACCGGTTGAGCGAACAAATAACTGTGACGGTTACCATAGTAAATAAAACTGCGCTGTCTACAGTGCCACAAACATGTCTGACCGGGTGACAACGTCGCTGTTGTTGGCATTGACATTACATTTCAAAACGGCAACACTTAGTTCCGGTTTTGGCCACCGGGTCGAATAGGTTTGTCAACAATCTTGTCAAGCCGCCAGATATAACATTGTTAACGCGTACAAGAATTTGTATGGACAGTGGTAACCATTCCAATAGCTATGTGTAATACGTAGTTGGATAGCTATTTCGAGCTGAACAAAAGTAAGTAAGGCGCTAGTTCCAAATTTTAGTTCGTTCAGCGCTAGAAATATAAATATAAAATCGATCGAATCGAGACGACAACAAACTATCTCTACTTACACCCGGTTTCTGAAACGCTTGTCAACGCAAAAAATACGTAACAGCTTGTTAAACACTGATTAAATGCAGTTTGGGTTTCTGAAAGGGCTAATTGACGGCTTGTTAACAGCTTGTTAACGGATTGTCAAATCTCCAATTAACGGCTGATTAATGTAATTTTGGGTTTCCAGAAAGCTTTTTCTCATGTTAACTGTATGTTATCGCCTTGTTATTTTAATTGGCGAAAATCGACCAATTAACCGATTGTCAAAAGAAATTATATCCGATTTTCTTGGTCTAGGTCTTGGTCCTGGCCCTGGTCCAGGTCCTAGTTTTGGTCCAAGGCAAAGTCCAGGTCTAGGGTCCAGGTTCTGGTCCAGGATCATGACCAAAATTGCAACCTTGATCACAATTTGAGCTTGAACTAGAACCAGGACCAGTGCCAGCACATAGACCATTAACATTAGCTGAACCAGGTCCTGGTTCGGGGCCAGGACATGGACCTGAACCAGGACCAGAACCTGAACCACGGATATGACAGGGTCCAGGACCTGGACCTGAACTAGGAGCTGGTTCGGGGCCAGGGCCTGAACCTGATCCAGGACCTGGTTCGGGGCCAGTACGTAGACCTGAACCAGAACCTGGTCCGAAGCCAGGAACTGGACCTGAACCAGGACCTGATCCGGGGCCAGGACCTGGACCTGAACCACGAACTGTCCCGTATCCAGGACTTGAACCAGGATTTAACTAATGGGATTATTGGGAGAATCTCACAGAATCGATAGCCGATGGGGTGGATGTTGTTGAGTGGCTTTCTCTGGATGGCCTCCCAAGAGATGGACGGACGACCTCTTTATGGTCCTAGGGAGCCGATGGATGCAAGATAACAGAGTCGACCAGAGTGTAAGCCGTGGGAGGACTGTATTCAGCAGTGGACCGGGACCCACCTAACTGCCTAAAGATGATGATGATGGGATTACTGATCCACTGGAACCCGTGACCCTATAACATAAATATTGTTATAATTTCTCTTTTCTCGCTCTGTATATTTTTTTTTTGATAATATTCGATTTTGCACGAAAACTATACAATCGCTATCAGTTTCATGTAAAAGTTGAATATCCCGCCGCTATCAAAAGGCCGCTAGGGACAGAGACAAATCAATGCGTTAGACAGAAACAAAACATATATGAGTGAATGAATGTGACTGATTTTAGCAGGGGTAGCCAGACGAAAAAACTGATCTCTTGTTAATGGTCGATTAGCTAACAATAGATTGATTGGCCTTTCAGAAACCCACAGTGATTTAACAGCTTGTTAAATGTGACAGTCTGTTAGCTAATCAATGATTTGACAAGCGTTTCAGAAACCGGGTGTTAGTCTATGAAATAGGTGAGACATGCCAAACATGCACGGGACTACACGAATACTCCCTCTACATTCTCGTGTTCCTGCGGAACTGTCCACATGTGGAGTGCGCTTTATGCTGTACTAAACATATCACAGTATTAAGTATTTTTTTCTGTTCTACTCGCATTTAATGGCCATGTGTAATGCATCGATGGATTCATGGATATACAGGGTGTAAAAAGACCGCTAGTATTAATTGAAACCCCATATTCTACCCATGAAACTGAACAACTTTCCCCAAGAAACATACCTGCGGAAACACATAGTTTAAGCAGTCCATACAAATTCTTTTTACAACCAGTCTCTTGTGCCACAAACTTATTTGACCCGGTGACAGCGTCGCTGTTGTTAGCAATGACATCATTTCAATATGGCAATACTTAGTTCCAGTTTTGGTCACCGGTTTTTAGCACTAAAATAGACGTCAGTCGTCAATCTCGCCAAGGCGCCAGATATCACATTGTAAAAGCGTACAAAATTGTTGTAACGTAATGCCTTAAATATGAGTTTCTAAACAGTAAGAAGTTTAAGAGAGTTTAAGTATCTCGTTCGAATTGGAGCCGCCCGACTGGGGAAGTACCTCCACCTTACAGAATATCGCAGCTAAATAATACTCTTTTAAATAGTATTGTGTTTCTGCCGGTGAGTAAGGTTTCCAGTGCTCCATGGGGTGGGGATTTGGGGAACCGTGGCTTTGGCAGTGGAGTGGCATTTGCTTTTTGCTGCCATAGCAACGTGTTATAGAGGTGGGCAACGCATTAGCGATACTCTTGGTGTTGCTAATGTCTATAGGCAGTGGTGACCACTTTCCATCAGGTGGCTCGCTTGCCTACCGTATGACATAAAAAAAAAAGTAATAATTGGGATTCGTCAATAACAAATCCAACCTTCAATTCTAACCTTTATCATTTTACCTCCTTTAAAATTATACAATTTTTGTTGTTGTAAGAATTCTTTAACGATTTTAAACATTTACAAGTTTTTATTGATATGTTGACTGCTTTGAAGTTACATTATATAACGAAATTTGTTGTTGTTGATTAATTTGTATACTCATCTGTTATCTATTTTTATCAATAATAATATTACTTCCGCGAAAACAAAATCAACGGCATTATGCCGCTGGTGCAAAGTCACATCGTGCGCATATATGTAAGACTGTGAAATAAAAATAAGCAGATGGCGTGCATTGAATTTGATTGAACATACCAACTGATCATGGCCGGTTAATAATGTAGCAATAAACACTTAAATATTTATTGGAAATGCTAAAAATATAAGTTTTACAAGTAATTCATGATAATTCTTATACTTTACGGAAAAAATATACTCCATTCTTGTTTTTGGTTACTGTTTATCAGAATTAGTGCATGTGTTTCCTACGCAACTCAGCATAGTTAGATTGTAAAGTAACGACCATTCGTATACGTGGCCAAAACGTCACTGAGACGTAGTTGGAGCGCAATTGCAGTTTACGCTCCAATGACATGGAGATATTCCCTTTTGTCAATGAACTGGTCCTTTATGTAGAAGTCATTGCTAGATTGTGACTTAATTGCGCTCATTGAAGGCCAAGCACGGCATTCTGATGGTCACTGTGGGACACTACTCGCGAGAGAGGGTCCAACTAAGATGGCGATATTTTACCAAATAATATTTTTTTTTTTTTATAAAAGTTAAGTTAAAGCATGGCATATGATGATGACTACCTCAGTGCACTACTTAGAACATTATTGTATTCAATAAATGCTTGATTATTGCGATTTCTTATAATCTGTGAAACAAAATCCTATAGCTATTTAGCGACACGGCGCAGACGTGTAGGCCGCTTGAAAAATTATCTCTGTATGTGTCACTTGTCAATCGTAGTATTTACTGTACTATCCATTCAACAAATATTTCGGGTAAGAATATTAAGGGACTTAACTTGCCTGTATGATAATTGTAGAGCGCAGGTAACCGACTAGTCTCTATTATTCGGCGCGCGCAAATTAACAGCTGTTCCAACCACCCCTATAATAGCGCTATTATAGGACGCTGGTGGAAAACGAAGAAATCTGTTTTGATTTTTTACTGTTACTGAACGCCGGTCGATAAACAGCCACTTAGGGGTTTGCTTTGCAGACATTAGAAAGCTCGATTATCGGGCATGCGTTGAATAAAGTATTTTAAATACTCAATCGCTACCTTTGTATTATTAAGCCAAGCTTTCTCCACCTTGAGGTCGTCAGATAACATTATAGATGCATGAAAATAGTAAGTTCACTTGTGATGACGCGCTCAGAACCTTTCCACGAAAATAGATTATTTTACAACTACTTTTGGCTTGGATGAGTTCCATAACTTGAGGACCTTTTACAGTATTACTTCAAATGTGCTACTTAAAGCGAATTCGCGAAGGACAGACGTGCTCCATGTGACGTCACGTGTGCTTTCGCAAAGAAGAAAATACCTCACTTGATTTGTTGCAAGTAAATTTTTACATGAGTTAAGTACCAAGTATTTTCGAAATTTTGACTTGAGGTATTCTCCTTGTAAAACTGGAACCAAGACTCGCCATTTTGAAATGTCATGTCAATGCCAATAACAGCGACGCTGTCACCGGGTCAGATTAAGTTTGTGGCACTGCGTAGACAGACAGGTAAAAAATCTTAGGTTTTGACATTGACAATGACAGGCATGTCATTGTCACTGCCACTAATGACGAATGAAACTCCTTACTCTGTTAGGAGGACTTGCCCTGTGGTTGTGATTTCTACGGCGATGACAGGCTGTAAAACCAAGTTTCGTTTATGACTCTTTTCTGAGTTAACACTAACCGATGGGTTAGTTCAATTATTGAAATGAGAGTATTGTTTGCAACAGAGTTACATAATTAGCCTACTGTACTTCAGTCGTAATTAGGCGACTGCATACATAATTCAATCTGGTCAGGTTCCCCTGTTAACAGGGTCACGGAGGTCAGATAGCACTCGCTCCACTGTAATTACCTGATCTACCAAATCCTGGATCACGGTTAAGGCAGACCTCGGGCCCTTACGCGCGAGAGTACATCCGGGACATTAACGCCAAGGTGACTGTGTTGTACATACCATGATTCTAAGAAAATCTTCATTTTGTGCACATCCGTCGGCCATTTTATGTAACATTAAATGGTATGTCCCGGGGCACGCCGCAATACCCGTGTTTTTTCAATGCATTACACGCATTATTGAACACAATGGCCTCTCCTCTTAAAAGGAGCTTTTTCTTTCCTCATTGATTTCTCTTCGTTATGACAAAAAAAACTTCTTACTCCTTGCGTAAAAGGAGTTTCTTCTTTCATCATTTACTCTACGGCTTATTCCAGTGTTGCATGAGTTTCGCATGAGTGTTGCAGTTTTGCTAAAAATATTTATTTTTCAATAAGTAATTGTGAAGAATTGGCTAGACTTAGATGTCTTTTTTCAACTGATACGAGTTCCGTATTTAACATTCTTCCGTTTTTCATTCTCTTTGTACCGGCTGGATCTTAGTGAACACTTTCTATGAACCGCTAGACCGCTTTATATAGCATAGACATGTAGACTACATTTTTCAAGAGGCAAAGAGGTTTTTCAAAGGTTTTTCAGTCACGTATTTTTGACAGCTATGTTTGATTGATTAACTGTCAATCTAGTTTAACAATTGTTCACAATTTGTTCATTTGATAGAGAATATTTTGAATTGAGGAATGTTGTGAAATTAAAATGTCTCTCAGGAAAGTATTCTCTCTCACAAATCCTTTGTACTGTAAAGTTGCTACGTTAAATACGAGAAACCTTTCAAGGCAGAAGTTATGGCTGTTGACTACGAACTCTGCTAGATTTTACTCAGCCGATAATTTAGGTTAGTTGCAAAATGTACCCTTTTCTGTAAGAAAGTATAAAAAGTATCGTTATTCCGGTCTGCATAAATAACGTCTTGTCTTTTTGTACCAAACTTAAGTAGTACCTAACATTACCAAACAGCATTGAACATTATTTTATAGGTTATGCTCCATTGATTTTAATTATTGAATGAATTTGGTTTTGTTTAGGTGATAAATCAAAAAGTTCTAAAGATCCTGGTCGGGTAGAAATCTTAGGCCGCCTTTTCCCCACTTCTCAATTAAGCACAGAAGATGCCAGCGAAATAAAAAAAGAGCAGGAACAGTTTGAGAAAGAAAGCAAAGAGAAAACAGAGGAAAATGAAAAAAGTTGGAGAAGGATGAAAATTGGGTAAGTTAGTTCAAATTGTTCAATTTGCTGTGTAATGTCCAGTAGAGTAGAAAGTACTACTAACCTTTCCATTACGGGTGTCATTCAAGGCGACTGATTTAGTGGCATCATCATCATCATAATTACAGCCAGTAACAGTCCACTGCAGGACTTAGGGCCTCTCCCACGAAAGGGGAGGTTATTGCCATAATCTCCACGCTTGGCAGGCGGGTTGGAGATAGCAGTGTTTAAATATAACAATGGAAAATGCAGCTGCCCATTTTTCAGACTACGGAGACTCTTGATCTTTTGCCTCGAAAACATTAGTCGCCTTATACGACACCATTGAGTGTATGGGGTTGGTGATATTCTACTCTGCCGGACACCACACGGCTAACTACTAGTGGCATACTACCTAGTATCTCTGTAGAAAATGCCTTTGCTTGTTTTCTTGTCTACCATGCTGACATTTTTCAATTTATTGCACCCACATGCCAGGCATGAAGATAATGGCAAATGATTCTATTTGAGGAATTACCAGCTAAGCTAAGTCCTGCAGTGGGCCGTTATATGCTGCTGATGTGATAACAAATAGGCATGATCTTGATTAAATGTGTTAGTGACTGTGTAAAATAAATGTAGTCTGTCTTTGTCCTTATTTATTTATAAAACTTGTTATAGGTTTGCAATATTTGGAGGCAGCTTGACAATAATGGGTGGTTGTATGGTAATTGAAATGGGAGCTCCTAGACGAGATGATGAGGGGCAAATTATTGATGATGAGTTTTCAGAGATGCCAGTAGTCCTACAATATTTGAGACGGACGTGGAAAGAGCTTACATTTTATGAAAAGGTAAAAAAGCATGTATCTATGTGTATTATTAGCTAATACTAAGTATATTAACTGAATATGTTATTCAGATGATAAAAGAGCCTTCACGAGAAAAGCTGCTACCAGATCCTTTGCAAGCCCCATACCAGCCTACTTACACTCTTGTGTTGGAGTTCACTGATGTATTGGTGCATCCTGATTGGTCTTATCAAACTGGGTGGAGGTAAGCAGTAAATTGTATTTATGCACACATGTTTAGTAGTAGGAGATTAATAAGGTATGCTATAAAGAACCTTAAATTGAGATATTATATTATTCTTATTAGAATATATCCTTTAACCATTTTTCCAGATTCAAAAAACGTCCAGGTGTTGATCAATTTCTACAGCAAGTTGCTAATGCAGACTATGAAGTAATAATATTCACTTCAGAAAATGCATTTATGATTTGGCCCATAATAGAAAAGTTGGATCCAGAAAATAAATTCATTGCATACAAACTCTTCAGGGATTCTACACATTTTATTGATGGTGTTCATGTAAAAAATCTAGAAGGATTAAATAGAGATCTTTCCAAGGTAATTCAGTCTGCTCTGATCCCAATCCACTGTAGTAATTTTCATTATAAGTAACATTACATAAAATTCTTGATTTTCAGGTTATAGTCGTAGACTGGAACAAACAAGCAACAAAATTCCATCCTCAGAATTCATTGATACTCAGGAAATGGAAGGGTACAGATGATGACACCGCTTTACTTGATCTTGCGAATTTATTACAAAGTAAGCAACAATTTTATTTGATAACTCATCTTGAGAGCTAAGGCAGATTCTTCTGTTACAATTGTTGTTTGTTGTAACTGACCATGTCATGTACTTAATACTGTCACATTGCAATTTTACTCCTCGTACATTTACAAAATGTGACTTGATGTTTTCTATTTCCAGCAATATCAATGTCAAATGTTATTGATGTGCGGGAGGTTCTCATGTACTATAGCCAATTTGAAGACCCTATAGCGGCATTCCGTGAGAACCAACGCAAGCTCATGGAGCAAATGGAGGAAAAAGATAGAGAGAGTAAAGAACCAGATCAGCCATTAACCAGGAGCTGGATCAGGAGCTTCACAAGACGTTAGCATTTTGTGAGTGATAGTACCAACCATAAATGGGTCTTGAAACTGAGATACTTAAATTTTCAAACCATAGATAGGTAACAGTGATCATCTTAAATAATGAATTCATTTCAGTGATCATCCTAAATAATGAATTCATTTATAGGTGTGTACCAAATGTGTACATTGGTAGTTTGAGAAATGAATCACTTGCAATCACAGGGAATGATTGCATTGTTTATTAAAGAAACATTAACATTATCAACTTAGAGCAATGTACTTACAATCATAAGACAAATAATCGAATATTTAATTGCACATCTATAAACTGATAATTTTAAAGGAATTCCCTATATATTATGTGTGTTATAATTGTTTGGAGTCCATCGGCCAAGAGTAAGAAAGGTTCCAGTTCAAAACCATGGCATACTTTGATAGTGGTATAAAGGACAGGTTATTTATGTCTGTAGGAGCAAAGTAGTGAGCAAAATTGTATTCATGCCACAACTGAATCACTATTTTTTATGTAAGTACCTATAACAAAATATTGTTTTGATGACAAAAATACCCTGATTTTGAACAAGTTGAACCTGTGATGGTTATGAAGGGGAACCGACATCCGATTGTAGACACGCATAGTGATGATAAACTAACTAGGAACTTTAGTTTTTTAAAGGTTTTCTAAAGGAGCACCATGCTCAATATGAAAAGAAAATTGCAACAAAATAATTTAGTTAATGAATTCAAGTGTATTAACATGAAATAGACACTTACTATTTAGTTTCTAATATATTTCATGTTAAATGTTTGTGCCACAAACACATACCTACATCCTACTTAGCTATGCATTTATAAATTTAAGTAGAATAATTTATCTAATGAGGTGCAGTAATTTTCGTTAGTTATACAATCCCTAGGCATAGTTTGTTACTTCGTTGTAGTATAGGTACAGTTTTGATGTGCAATTAATATTACTTAAAAAATCTATTCAATGAGTGGACAGCATTACATGGTGGGTTTATACACTTATAAAATTTTAAAATGTATTTGTAGTGCTAAAATAGGAACTTGGGAAATGTCCAAATAACTTGACTTTCTCTTGCAGTTTTTGGAGAATTAGAAGACTAAAATGTTCCTCATCCACAATGTTTATAAAAGTAAGCTTAACTTTCGCATTTAATTCATTACATATTGTTATAAAAAATGCTGTTGTTAAATTTGTTAGTAGATAAATCCCAACTAATTTCTGTTGAGTAGGTGAATATAAATGTTTGTAATTTTAAATGTTTATAATTATTGATAATCCTTTTTTTATTTATTGTATTTATATGTCTTGAATAAAAACATTTAAAATTACGAACAGTGTTTTGCTCAATAGTGTTTCTCAGAGTGATTGTGGACAAGAATGAAATATAGTTGTTTATCATTGCTTATAGTTTTATTTAATCACTATCAGAGAAACGTAGATGAATTGCTGTTGAAGATTCATTCAAGTAAGTTGACTTCTCTTCACTATCTTCGGATTCTTTAACCCATATATCCAACAAGCCCACATCTATTTGTTCTGATTCAAAGGCATTTAAAATTTCTTCCTTATTGAACTTAGTTTTTCCATCCTTCATAAATTTACCAAATCTATGACTTTCCGGTACTTTCTTTAAATTACTCCATACCTTAGAAAAGTTTTCAATTGAAGAAAATTCAAGCTGGTTCATTTTGACATAATAAGATTTGCTCCAATTATCCAGGTGTTCTAAACTATTGTCAAAGACAAATGGCTCCATATGTGCAGGGAAAAGTGTGTGACAGGATATATCACCTAATGAATTTTGCATCAGTATCATATAATTCTCCCCATTCTCGATAATCATATTGCCAGTGATACTTGTTGCAAGCCTGCTATCTATGGGATTGTATAGATCATAGCAAAGAAGTTTTTGGCGAGCTTCATTCAAAGCATTAAATATACTTGGTGGGCGGTAAGGGATAAAAACTCCTTGAATCTCGGCATTTATTGGTCTATTAATATAATTGGGTATTACGCAAGTATCTTCACACCACTGGCTACTTAGGCAAATAATTTCTTTATGAAATTCAAAGTGACAGATTGACATATAAGTAGGTACGCATTGCATACCATGTGTCCAACGTTGTACTACTTTGGGGTTTGAGCTATTTCCAAATCTTACATCCATTAGGAACAGATGGTGGTCTGTTCCAAAATATAGTGAATTACTTTGCTCACATTGTTTAGCCACTGTCACATCATTGCAGGCAATATCATCAGTTAAGTCTCGCAGTTTGGTCCAACTATAGGATGGTACATTAGTTCTTTTATCATACAATGTTATTGAATTTCCAGCAACATGAGTATAATTTACACGTCCAGAACTCATGACTGTGCTCCAATTATTAACTAAAGTATCATTATACTTCTTTAATGTAACAGTTCGCCGAGTTAATCTGTCTAGGTTGACTATAGTTAATTTATTATCAAGATGTGTAATAAATAACATATTTTTATGGTAATTATCAAAACATATCCCAGTAAATGGCACTTCTGATTCAATAATTTTTAGTTTTTCGAATGTTATATTTTCTTTGTCAGTGATTAATTTCAAGACATATATTTTAAATTTTGTCCTTAGAGCTATTATATTGCTTGAAGAGCAAATTGTTTCAAGTATATTGTTGTCATCACTATGAAATGTTGCTGTATGATCCTTATCAATAACTGTGTTTTCAGTTTTGGAGTATTCTGATAAATCTGAAAACAATGACCACAAATTGAAATAGCATAATTTGACATATTTAAATATATTATGTAGCAATAGGAAAAGAGGAAACAATAATATGATTTTTTATGCTAGACAATCCACGTGATGGTAAGCAGTAACTGTTGCCCATAACGTCTACAATTCATGGATTTAGGTTGATGGCAACAAAAGTACAGAACCACACGTGCAATGTCACTATGAGGACTAAGATGAAATTACTTATGCCTATTACAGGCAGGCATGTGCTGGCTCTCTTATCCTTTAAACTGGAACAGAAACAATGCAAGCATTGTCGCTGCGATAGAAATAGATGAAGTGGTGGTACTCAACCAGGCGGGCTAGTCAGTATTGACAGAGTCCTATCACTTGACAATGCTGTATAATAGTAGAATAGCAAAAATAAATTTATACTCACAGACAGTGTTACAGACACTGTGAAGTAAATAATCAACCCATTCAATGCAGATTAGTTGCATGTTCCCATGTCCAGCATAATACCAATTGTAAGAACTGTCAAAGTTTGGATCGGGGTCTCTCTCAAAATAGGCTGCCATGTCCACTAAAAATTTGGGGCACTGGGCGACTTCATCATTTAAACTTTCATAATTTTTCACAATATTGTTTTTACCTAGGTAACAGAAAGGTGACAATGAAATTAGAAATGAAATACAGTGATAGATAATACATGCATGGGTCTTCTAAATGAAATGGAAATAGTACCTGCGATTTGTCTTAACGTTTGGCACTCATTATGCCAATCTTTTTTTTCTTTCATGCATTTTGTAACAGGGTCTTCTTTTTCAATATTCATCATTTTAGTCAACATTTTCGGGTTTAAAGATTTATATGTGAATTGTTCAAAATAACGATTGTGTAAATCTCCATCCCATTCATCTGTGAATGTATTTAGTGATTGTCCAGGGAGAGTGAAATGATAATTTAAGTCTTGTAATATTACTGAAGCCTGTTTTACATTATGTAAACAGTATTTAAAAGCAGCCTTACTTCTAGGATATAGGTTTTCTAAAAGCTTTTTCACAGGTACAGAGCAATCTAGTGTTCCTGCTGTAAATTTATTCTGTAGATTTTTGCGCTGGAAATGAGAGTAAGTTTGTTAAATCAGCATAACAAAAAGATAGTGAATATATTAATATTGTATATATGTAGGTTATTACTTGACTTGATGTGACTTTACCAGCCGAAGTCATTTTGTTTTGAAATAAATCACTCACGAATGAAACTATATAAATCCTAATTGTTGTTACAAACAAGTATTTACGAAAATTAATTGCGAGACATCTGGTTCACTATTTATTCGCATAATTAATACAACAAATTATATTCTTTCAGTAAGTATAGTTCAATGAGAATATACAGTATAATCACCAAGAAAAGAACATTACTATACTTGTGCTTTGTCTATACTTTGTCAAATAATTTTGACCTCACAGTAGGGATGGGGTAGTGTAAAATCGTTAATGAATCTATTCGATTATCGATTATCATTCTCATAGAACTTGGAATCGATCGTTGCATGGTTATTCAGTACGTGTTATTAAGCGCGCTCCACATGTTCGCCGAAACTTCCGGCGAAACTTTTGCCGGGACTTTGGTCGGCCTCTACATTCTCGCCTATTAGGGATGTGGTGGGTGTCAAAACGCGTCGACATTATATCGATTCATCGGTGTAACATCGCTAATCTGCTGTAAACAGGGTCACAGAGGTGATAGCACCTGCTCTACTGTAATTACTTGATCTACTAATATCCTGGATCATGGTCAAGAGTACCCCGAACCTGTTACGGGAAAAAGCGTTAGGAATATAAATATAAAATCGATCGAATCGAGACGACAACAAACAATCTCTACTTAGTCTATGAAATAGGCGAGACATGCCAACCATGCACGGGACTACACGAATACTCCCTCTACATTCTCGTGTTCCCGCGGAACTGTCCACATGTGGAGCGCGCTCACAGTGACAGCGTATTGTGACCGTGGTTTGGTCGCAACGCCTCTTGGATAAAGCGCGCTCCACATGTTCGCCGAAACTTCCGGCGAAACTTTTGCCGGGACTTTGGTAGACCCTCTACATTCTCGCCTATTAGGGATGTGGTGGTGTCAAAACGCGCGACATTTTATCGATTCATCGGTGTAATATCGGTAATCTACTGTAAACAGGGTCACAGAGGTGATGGCAGCTTCTCTACTGTAATTACTTGATCTACTAATATCCTGGATCATGGTCAAGTGTACCCCGAACCTGTTACGGGAAAAAACGCTAGAAATATAAATATAAAATCGATCGAATTGAGACGACAACAAACTATCTCTACTTAGTCTATGAAATAGGCGAGACATGCCAAACATGCACGGGACTACACGAATACTTCCTCTACATTCTCGTGTTCCCGCGGAACTGTCCACATGTGGAGCGCGCTTTAGTCATTCAAAACTGTACATTTCAGTCCATTTCACAGGAGAGGCCTTATTGATAGAGCCTACAGCAGAGCCTACCTAAAATGCATATTATAATCGTGGACAAATTCACACAGCGCCATCTAGCCCCACAGTAAGCAAAGCTTGTGTTATGGGTGCTAGATAATTGATAAACTACATATATCCTTTTTTTTTTAAATATATACTTATTATAGATAGAACACCCAGATCCGTAACAGAAATTAAAATTCATCATTTCAATTTCTTCCCAGCCGGGAATCGAACCCGGGACCTCTTGCGTGAGAGACCAGATGTTGACCACTGAACCACTCACGTCGTCAAATATTGTGACGTTATTTCACAGGGTGGGATCAAAATTGCGGTGTGCTATCAGAGATCAGAGGTACCGCTGCTGATTGTCAATTCAGTAGGGTCTTTAGGTTATGCACTTAAATTTCCCAAGATCAAGTTTTTATTTTCCCCATAAGGATAGAATGAGCCGTTTTTAACGGTTGAGCCTTCTTAACATTTACCGCAGCGTTTTGCGTAATACAGGGTTTGAGGCTCACTTTGAGCTGATAAACCAGGTAGTTAAAAGCCTGAATTTGAGTTGTTTCCAGAGTGCGTGCGCACTTATGCGTGTCATCTAATGGTATCGTCAAATTTTATAGCAGACGTTGTCGTATTACCATAGACCGGAGCAATGAACGGAATCCTTCTCATTTTTTGCGTCGGATACATAGGTATCTAAAGTTTTTGCTAAACGTTTGAGGGTTTGCCCTGATTCTTGCGTTCGCGTTACCAACTTATGCCTAGCAAATATTATGCTTTTTGATTTTACGAACATCCCGTTAAGAATCTCTACAGCAGACGCGTTTGTGGAACAATCCGATATGCACTCGTATACTATTATTATTATACGAGTGCGATAAACAGTTGGTCAAGAGTTTCAGTTCAAAAGAGTATGTCATCCTTTTTCATCAACTTGCGCAGACTCTTTGAGGAACTTTTGGGAAATTTTGAGATAATGTATCCATTAAGACGTCTGGTCATGTACGGACGTCGGATCACTCTCGGTTTGTCCGGTTTTAGACAACAAAAGATTCAAAGTTAATTAAATTGAAATGAGAGAGAGCCTTGTAAATATAAGGCTTTAATGAACTTTTTAATTATACATATTACAAACTGTCTAGTTTCTTAGGTAGCGTAATTGCTTCAGACGCAGCTGTGTGGAAAGGAAACAGAAGGCATTATCGCAGAAACGCATGTGTTATATTATATGGTATTATAGAGTATTTTTAATGAGGAGTTTTCCAATAGGTATCTAAAGCATTCTTAACCACTCACTAGATGGCGCCCCGACAATTTTCGTAATTGATAATCGCTTGAAATAGGTTCTTAGCAAAGAGGATATAAACACTGGGTACGTTATATTGGTTAATATTGTATTTATCAATAGTTTTAAACCATTTTAGAGGTTGTAATAATAATGGAACATAGTGCCAACTTATATAAATATTTCTTTATACAGTTCGTTCAACCTTTAACAGTTATGTTTATATTAATAAACATTTTATTTTTAAGTTTAGTATTAGTTAGCTGCATTAAATCACTGCCACCATCATACAGATTCAAAAAAGATTACCAAAATTGTAGGAGCGCCATCTATTGATGCTTTTTGAAACCAACTGACAATACCTACTGGAAAACTCCTCATTGGTACATAGAATCGGAGAAAGATATTGAACTGCTAAGAGAAATTGCAAGAGAAGAAGAGAAAAAAAGAAAAGAAGAAGCATATACAATTATGGACTAAATTTATAGATTACAAGAGATCGATAATTTGAAAATGCGACTTCAAAAGTATACGTGTCCTCGTGAGCTGCGATCGAAATATGAAGAAAGATTGTAGCAAGCAGGAGTGAGTGTTTGAGCAACAGCGTACTATCGGAAAGTCAATCCGATTGCTTCGAATGGTTTGAAGAAAGAGCAAAACGGGTAACATGCTCCAGCAAGGCTCACCGCATAAAAACGAGGCGAGACGCATTCGAATCTTTGGCGGCACAATTTAAAAAGAATAAATTTGATGGCTAGATGACAGAAGCCATGAAGTATGGTCTTGCAACCAAGCCGCATGCAAGAAAGCGAAGGAGGCTATGAAGAAAGTGTTTCGAAGAACAAACTGGCTTAAAAGTAACTTCAGTTGGATTGATTATAAATATTTATAACCCTACCGTTTATGGCCACGAGCCCCGACGGAATAATATTAAGCGAATCAACTTTATTGGAAATCAAATGCCTGTAAGAATCAGCAAATCGTGAACCGCGACGATAAAGTTTCGAATGTCCCGTATTTGGAAATAGACGACAATAATAAAATTTATTTGAAGAAAAGCGACAAATATTATACACAAATTCAGGTATCAATGTATATACTCAACGTTAATAAGTGTCATTTCTTTGTTTACTCGAGTCACGATAACGTAGAGGTCATAGTTGAAAGGGTGAACATTTTTTGGAAGAGTTAATTCCCAAAATTGAGTGGTTTTATTTTTAACATTATCTTCTACTATTATTCTAGGCATTGAGTAGAATAATACACTTGTATCTGCTTCAGTATTTTAATTTATAAACATATTTGTTTCACGTACGTAGTCCTTTCTTTCTTTACAAATCTCCTCTTCCAAAAATTCCTGAAAGCCAACTACGCGCTCATTTTTATTGCTTAATTGGCCGCATCAGGATTTTTTAGCGGTGGCTTGCTATTGGCAATAACGCAGCACATGTGCATAATCGCATCAAGATACGGTAAGAGTGAAATAGGAATACATTTCAAAATATTGCAGAGTTTTATCCTTTGAATAGCCCGTTCGACATGTATTCTAACTGAAGCGATTTTGTACGTTTCATCTATTTCGGAATTTGTAAACTGTGGATCGAACGCGAACGGAGGTATCACCAAGAGGGCATTGCGTTTGAGCAGTTCAGATTTTATCTGAGGGAAACCTTTGTCAGCTAAAACCGTATCCCCTGGTTCTATGCACGATAAAAGTCCACAGTCATTCGTTATAAAACTATCTGTAGTTCTTCCGCCATACCCTTTCGATAATTTACAAACGAAACCATCGGGCGTAATAGCGATCAAATATTTGACGGTAAAACGTGACTTGTAGTTAGAGTACATGAGAACGCGTTGTTCCACAGTAGGGGGGGTTTCAGTAAATATTTCCGTGCAATCGATTATGCATCTGCAATTCGGATATTTTTTTAAACCGACCGGTAAATTTCTTTTGATGCTTTCTCTCGATGGCCAAAAAATCCAAGTTTTTGTCTTCTCAGTCAACGTAGTCAAGATTTCGAAGAAGATTTGAGAAGCAGTTGATTCGTGTATCTTAAAAAAGCAAGCTAGACCAGAAAAAGAAATACCCAATTTAATTTTCATTAAAAAAAGTAATAATCTATTTTGTTTATTCAATACCCGGTAGTAAGCTGGTTGACCATCTGTTTTCACGCTAATCAAATTGAGCAACACATTGAAAAATATTAGTGAAACCCCGCCTAACTGCAACATAGTTTTGTCTGATCCAATATCAGAGAATCCTGAGAAACCGATATGAAAAATATCGTCAGGACCACATGACTTGTTGGCAACGGTTTTAAGCTCTTTCACTATGATTCGCTCGTTTTTATTTGGCTTTCTGATGTAAATGTTCGTCTGCGTGGAAGCTTCATTTTTGTCGTTATTCCAACTCCAGAAAGTATTCCCTTCTGCACTCGCTCCTTCGTTGTCACACGGATCAGTTTGACAAGCATTTCTGAACGAACGTAAGATATTCCTAAGCGATGTTAAATCTTGAAGTACATTTAGTACTAATTAACTAAAATTTAGGAATATCTTACGTTCGTTCAGAAATGTTTATATATTTATTTGGCAATGTTATTTATTATTAATTACGATAGTTTTACAATCAAATACCAATTAAAAATACTCTATAATACCATATAATATTAAGCGCGCTCCACATGTTCGCCGAAACTTGCGGCGAAACTTTTGCCGGGACTTTGGTAGACCCTCTACATTCTCGCCTATTAGGGATGTGGTGGTGTCAAAACGCGCGACATTTTATCGATTCATCGGTGTAATATCGCTAATCTACTGTAAACAGGGTCACAGAGGTGATGGCAGCTGCTCTACTGTAATTACTTGATTTACTAATATCCTGGATCATGGTCAAGTGTATTCCGAACCTGTTACGGGAAAAAGCGCTCGGAATATTAATATAAAATCGATCGAATCAAGACGACAACAAACTATCTCTACTTAGTCTATGAAATAGGCGAGTCATGCCAAATATGCACGGGACTACACGAATACTACCTCTACATTCTCGTGTTCCCGCGGAACTGTCCACATGTGGAGCGCGCTTAAAGCGCGCTCCACATGTTCGCCGAAACTTCCGGCGAAACTTTTGCCGGGACTTTGGTCGATCCTCTACATTCTCGCCTATAAGGGATGTGGTGGTGTCAAAACGCGCGACATTTTATCGATTCATGGGTGTAATATCGGTAATCTACTGTAAACAGGGTCACAGAAGTGATGGCAGCTTCTCTACTGTAATTACTTGATCTACTAATATCCTGGATCATGGTCAAGTGTACCCCGAACCTGTTACGGGAAAAAACGCTAGAAATATAAATATAAAATCGATCGAACTGAGACGACAACAAACTATCTCTACTTAGTCTATGAAATAGGCGAGACATGCCAAACATGCACGGGACTACACGAATACTCCCTCTACATTCTCGTGTTCCCGCGGAACTGTCCACATGTGGAGCGCGCTTAACGCTAGTGGCGCGGCGTTGTGGCAGATTTAGGCAACTCGTGGGCGTTTTGCGTGCGATCAGCTGTACGGTTTACGTTATTATTCAACCAGTTGAATGCATTAAAAAGTGCTCTGAAACAAGAAAAAAATGGGTGGTACAAGGTACTGTTGTGTTGTGGGGTGTAAAAATTCCCAATCTCGGAATCGTGAATTAACTTTTTATTCGTTTCCGAAACGGAGTTGGGAAGTTGAAAAAAGAAATAAGTGGATAAAAGCTGTCAGAAGAATGTAAGTAAATATTATTATTATGATGACTTGATACCAGGAACGTATCGAAAATATGCAAGATCCAAATTTTCTGTACGTGTATTGTATGTTATATTTTTATTAGCACATTAGATAACAAGACATGGCACCCGAGTGAAAACACTCGAATCTGCAGTGCTCATTTTGTTGGAGGCAAGCAATCCAACGTCGAAAACAGCCCAGCGTATGTGCCGACAATTTTCCCCGCTGTGTACAAAAAAAGAGAGAATTCACAACTGGCCTTAGCTAGATACGAACGATTTCTGAAAAGAAAAGAAAGAATGGGCTCATCAACAGCTGCAAAACCGGAAGAAAAGGAAAATATCGCAAGTGACATTGAAATGGGTAAGATCAAAAATTGAAAATATATTTTAAAAGTATCTGTAAATGTTAGGCGATTTCAAGTTTCGGAAATGTACAATTGTTTCATGTTGCGTTGTTTTAAATGAATTTTCTATGATTTTGTCTAATTATAGGATTAAATGAAACTCCGACGGAAGCTGGCAGTACGAGCATTGCTTGTCAAACTGATCCGTGTGACAACGAAGGAGCGAGTGCAGAAGGGAATACTTTCTGGAGTTGGAATAACGACAAAAATGAAGCTTCCACGCAGACGAACATTTACATCAGAAAGCCAAATAAAAACGAGCGAATCATAGTGAAAGAGCTTAAAACCGTTGCCAACAAGTCATGTGGTCCTGACGATATTTTTCATAACGGTTTCTCAGGATTCTCTGATATTGGATCAGACAAAACTATGTTGCAGTTAGGCGGGGTTTCACTAATATTTTTCAATGTGTTGCTCAATTTGATTAGCGTGAAAACAGATGGTCAACCAGCTTACTACCGGGTATTGAATAAACAAAATAGATTATTACTTTTTTTAATGAAAATTAAATTGGGTATTTCTTTTTCTGGTCTAGCTTGCTTTTTTAAGATACACGAATCAACTGCTTCTCAAATCTTCTTCGAAATCTTGACTACGTTGACTGAGAAGACAAAAACTTGGATTTTTTGGCCATCGAGAGAAAGCATCAAAAGAAATTTACCGGTCGGTTTAAAAAAATATCCGAATTGCAGATGCATAATCGATTGCACGGAAATATTTACTGAAACCCCCCCTACTGTGGAACAACGCGTTCTCATGTACTCTAACTACAAGTCACGTTTTACCGTCAAATATTTGATCGCTATTACGCCCGATGGTTTCGTTTGTAAATTATCGAAAGGGTATGGCGGAAGAACTACAGATAGTTTTATAACGAATGACTGTGGACTTTTATCGTGCATAGAACCAGGGGATACGGTTTTAGCTGACAAAGGTTTCCCTCAGATAAAATCTGAACTGCTCAAACGCAATGCCCTCTTGGTGATACCTCCGTTCGCGTTCGATCCACAGTTTACAAATTCCGAAATAGATGAAACGTACAAAATCGCTTCAGTTAGAATACATGTCGAACGGGCTATTCAAAGGATAAAACTCTGCAATATTTTGAAATGTATTCCTATTTCACTCTTACCGTATCTTGATGCGATTATGCACATGTGCTGCGTTATTGCCAATAGCAAGCCACCACTTATAAAAAATCCTGATGCGGCCAATTAAGCAACAAAAATGAGCGCGTAGTTAGCTTTCAGGAATTTTTGGAAGAGGAGATTTGTAAAGAAAGAAAGGACTACGTACGTGAAACAAATATGTTTATAAATTAAAATACTGAAGCAGATACAAGTGTATTATTCTACTCAATGCCTAGAATAATAGTAGAAGATAATGTTAAAAATAAAACCACTCAATTTTGGGAATTAACTCTTCCAAAAAATGTTCACCCTTTCAACTATGACCTCTACGTTATCGTGACTCGAGTAAACAAAGAAATGACACTTATTAACGTTGAGTATATACATTGATACCTGAATTTGTGTATAATATTTGTCGCTTTTCTTCAAATAAATTTTATTATTGTCGTCTATTTCCAAATACGGGACATTCGAAACTTTATCGTCGCGGTTCACGATTTGCTGATTCTTACAGGCATTTGATTTCCAATAAAGTTGATTCGCTTAATATTATTCCGTCGGGGCTCGTGGCCATAAACGGTAGGGTTATAAATATTTATAATCAATCCAACTGAAGTTACTTTTAAGCCAGTTTGTTCTTCGAAACACTTTCTTCATAGCCTCCTTCGCTTTCTTGCATGCGGCTTGGTTGCAAGACCATACTTCATGGCTTCTGTCATCTAGCCATCAAATTTATTCTTTTTAAATTGTGCCGCCAAAGATTCGAATGCGTCTCGCCTCGTTTTTATGCGGTGAGCCTTGCTGGAGCATGTTACCCGTTTTGCTCTTTCTTCAAACCATTCGAAGCAATCGGATTGACTTTCCGATAGTACGCTGTTGCTCAAACACTCACTCCTGCTTGCTACAATCTTTCTTCATATTTCGATCGCAGCTCACGAGGACACGTATACTTTTGAAGTCGCATTTTCAAATTATCGATCTCTTGTAATCTATAAATTTAGTCCATAATTGTATATGCTTCTTCTTTTCTTTTTTTCTCTTCTTCTCTTGCAATTTCTCTTAGCAGTTCAATATCTTTCTCCAATTCTATGTACTGGCCGAACAATGAACCTTCAGTCTCATACGGTACATTTTGGACGTCGTTGAATGTATACGTTGCATTACAATCAATCAGATGTTCCTTACCTGGGAATATTTGAGCGATAGTGCAACCTTTTTTATATTTTTCCACTTGACTTTCTCGAGGCTGATTCCAACATTGCGGTTGATCGGTTTTTGATTGCGTACATTCATTATTTATAAAAATACAGACCGCTGCTACATGTTTGCAACCTCGAACCGATAAACTCGCCTTGCAAGTGCATTCTGTCCGTCGTACCGTACGATCGAGGTTCACCTGATAAACAATCAGTTCCTATAGGGAAAAAAACGGGAAGAGCGGGAAAAAGCACACAAAAAATTTACACTAACGTGTATGTACACACAGGAATTGCTAAACAAAATATGCAGCATTCAAAATTCATTATTGTGTTGACGGTATTCCATGTTTTCAAGTAATACACGCACCAAAACCAGCACAAAAAAAAATCGAAACCAACATGCAGAATGTTAATCATGATTAATTATAAATCTGTAATTTTTTAGAGTTTTACGTGCAAGTTATTTTTTTTTTCATTGTTTTAGTATCTATAATATATTGTAGATGCAAGACAATAAAATCATAAATAAGTAAATAAATGAAATTATTATCGGTTCCACATTTCCGAACGATACTTATTCCATCAATATACATACATATTTCTTTGATAAAGAAATATATCTTCATTTTCCATTTCTAAATTGCATGGATGGTTGAAAAGTTGCTGAAAATATATTTAGTTACATTATTACTCAACTATTAATTCATTTTATAATTAACTAGCGATCCGCCCCGGCTTCGCACGGGTACCACTACGGGTACACGGGTTACTTTCAAGCGAAAATTATTTGATTCCGCACACGACTCTTGACATCCGTACCCCGTCCTGCCTAGATAGCCGAGCGGACTGAGCGGCGAACACGCGACTTTTTCTAATATTCACATTTTTAAACTCGTGATATCTTTCGAATGGAATGTCTGAATTGAATAATTCAAAAAGTTATATAAAGGTATTGAAGCAGTCGTGAATATGAAGTAATTGATTTTGATAAGGATTAATACCAAGGCGTTTTTAGGCGGCGTAAAGAGCGTTTTTTAGCGGCGGTATTTCAATTAAATTTTGAAAATAAAAAAGTTGTTGTAGTGACATAACTACAATAGTTGGACATATGCTACCGCGGAGTTTTTTGTAGACATTATGATGTTCTTCAATATTGTTGTACATTATTTTGTTCTATCGCTAATAGTTTCGGCAGCGCATTCGACGAAAGACATTTTAAGACTCATTTTTCTACACCTTCGGTTACATTGTTCAAATTTTACCAAGGATCCCTAATTTTTTCAAAATGAAATGTAGCCTATGTCAAATTGGAAGAATGTAGCATTCTATTGGTGAAAGAATTTTTTAAATCGGCCCAGTACTTTTTGAGCCTATTCATTACAAACATACAAACATACAAAAATAGGTACAAATCTTTCCTCTTTATAATATTAGTGTAGATAATTAATACATACCTCTAGTTTCACGTCGTACGGTCGATTACTTACTCTTTTTACGGTATTACTTTTCCACGGATGATTCCTTCTCCACCATCACGGATTTCGACAACCCCCTGAACATGATGGCTTTGGAAAAGTGTATGCCCAAAAAAATAAATAAATGTTAAATTTTTTTTCAATAAATTTAACATCCTGTTATTGGCAATACGATAAACTATCTTGCAATCAAATGAATACGTGGTAAAAATTATATATACAATGAATTTGAAAGAATATTTCATGGTTCGTGTAATTACTTACCTTTCGACACAGATTTTCTGCGAAAAAAGTCTTACTCTTTACTACTTAGTAAAAGTCACTTAATAATTGTTTGGCTCGATTTTTTTGTTACAATAAACAAACATCCAAAACGTGCGGTGACTTTTATGCGAATTATATGTTCACGTCTACGAGAAAAACGACCTCGAGTTGCCGCCGTTAACCGACCGATGGCGTTGCCGTAGCTTCGCCACGATATCCAAGAGGCGTATAGAAGTAGATCATTCTAAATGGATCAAGTTTTCTCGTGATTCATTCCATCATGAATTTATGGTAAACCTAGTCGTCAATTATAATAACTTATTAAGTAATGTTATTTTTACCTTATCCATTGGCGTATCTAGGGCTATTTTCCAGGGGGGGCCTGGCCCCTGAGGTGGCCGATGGAGCCGAGTCGATCGCCAATGTACAGTCAGTGAGCACTGTAACGATCCGTATGTGCCATAAGTACGTTCCAGTATATTAGTTATTACCTACATCACTATAGGTATGTGATTTCGAAAAGTATCTGTATGTCTTATTTAAATGCGCAATGTTCGGGTGACTAAATAATAGCACACAACTTTAATGGCGGGTTTTGTATTGGGGTGCATTGTGATCGCTTTAGCAATTTGGAAATACCATAGAACAAATAAAACAAAGTGTCGTTTTAGAAAAGCCTTTTCGGGATTTTAACAAACGCCGCTGCGCACATGTGGGCTATTGTCAACAACGGAATTTATTAAGATGTTTTGGAAGCGGCAATTAACTAAGAAACGGCGGTGACTTCGTTCCTTCACAGCAAGCATATTGATAACTAGTCTCTATGTTAATATTTTTTAGCAAAAATGGTACGCGTTTTTGTCTTTAGGGCAGGCGAGACCGTTTCTTTATTTTTTACTGCAATGAGGAGTTTTACAGTAGGTATTGATAGTTTGTTTCAAAAAGCATCAATAGATGGCGCTCCTACAATTTTGGTAATCTTCTTTAAATCTGTATGATGGTGGCAGTGATTTCATGCAGCCAAGTAATACTAAACTTGAAAATAAAGTGTTTATTAATATAAACATAACTGTTAAAGGTTGAAAGAAGTGTAAAAAGAAATATTTATAGAAGTTAGCACTATGTTCCATTATTATTACAACCTCTAAAATGGTTGAAAACTATTGACAAATATAATATTATCCAATACAACGTACCCAGTGTTTAGATCCTGTTTGCTAAGAACCTATTTCAAGCGATTATCAATTACCAAAATTGTCGGGGCGCCATCTAGTGAGTGGTTAGGAATGCCTTAAATACCTATTGGAAAACTCCTCATTGCTATTAGCGTTGCGTTGATATATTTTTGTTACACAAGCGATAGGTAGTCTCGAAAGAAACAAAGAGTGCCGACAGGCGGACCTTGTCATTCATGGAGAAATTGTGTAACACGTGTTGGTCAAATGGTCAGTTTTCTCACGCTTTAGGATGCGGGGTTGAGGGGCGAAGGGAAGCAAGACGAGAACGACAGTTGGTCTAAGGTCCCGGGACTGGATGGTGGTTCTTCGGCTAGGGGTCTTTCGTTGATACGAAGAGTGCACGCGCGCAAGCACGAGAACACTGTCGAGAGGTTTGTCGAATGTTAGAGTCGGTGATCTACGTTTTGTACGAGCATTAGGTATCTCTTGTGTGTTGATTGCATAGTGTTGTTTATCGTATACTACTTTAGTTAATACTCGGGTATGTTGGTGACTTGCGTTGGTACGAGGATTTGCAGTAAGTCTGTTATTTAATTATGTATTTTGGTAGGGCCATCACGTAGTTATACTAAAGAGTGGAAGATAAAGATAGGCTTAGTTTTGTGTTAGATACTGAAAGTTGTTTAATCAAATTAAACCGATCACTAGTTATTCTTTTAAAGCCACTGCTTAGAATAATTAAATCCGAAACATCCGTAAAATAAATTCTCAACTTCTAAATTTATAAAAACTAACTATCACCTAGAATACACATATGGGTACAGTTCTGGTAACGTGCTGCGCACTAATTCCGAGACGAAGGTCACCTGTAACCATAGCAAACATCACTACACAGGGAACCAAGGCCGGATCGGACGTGGACCACACTCTGTTGAGTAATGTCAGGAAACTGATTTGTGCTCCATGTACTTTTAGACGGTTTAACACCGTGGGTTTGCCACCGGATCTTGGAATGGCTTTGCCTCGTGTCCGCTTAAAACTTTGTGATTTTTAATGCTTTAACGACATTTAATTCGCGGACATGGAAAATCGAGTTAGGTGGATAGGTGGGCTCAGCCATTAGCGTCCCGACACCAATATTAAAACACACCGCGTGCGCGTAAATAAAATAAAAATAATAGTCTCGCGACCGCTTGCAAGCAAAAATAGGCTGGAACGGAAGTACGATGAGATGATCGGAATATGTGTGACGTTTTGAGCGAAGTAGACAATAGGTCACTGGTTCGTTTGATGTCAAGGTTTCGCTGGACGCATGAGCAGGACATGTGGTCCATATGCTCGTGTTTGGCCCGGGTGAAGGTTGGCAGGGAGCCCAGAGTTATCCTATCGATTAGGCTATTTCCGAGACCTAAAGTGTCCATATTTCATAACTCATTAGGGTCAGGACTGTGTTAGGCGAGTTCACAACCATAGGATTAGGAGTGGCCACGAAGAAAGAAGATGTTAACGCTCGGATGCCGCGATGTGCGTCGATCGGCCGCCATTCATCGCCCGACGACCAGATACGATGAAGATCAGTTCTAGAGCTAAGTTGCATGTTTTAGATTTATATCTGCTTGTTTTATCTACTCGTACAAATTTTAATTGTCGTTTACTTTATGTGCGGACTGAAAGGTGTTATTTAGACACTAGATTTTTAACAAACACACAACGTAGGTAGTCCTTGTAATGTATCTAAAGCTAGACGATCACGATGTACGGTCAATGTATTTTATGTGTAAGTTACACTTCTTATAGCTAGTGACATCTCTGTCTTGTAAGTAAGTGGTTTAGTATTTAAGGTCAGGGGTAGGGGTGTTACAGCACGAATCAGCATAATTAAAGCCACCCAACGCGGATCCAGTTTTCAAGTTTGGCGTCAGTTTTCAGTTGTCACATGACATAGTTGAGCTGTGTAATTCTTTTTGAATTTTTGATATGTTGGTTCTTTTAATCTGAATTGATGAGCGGTGTAAGCGATGTTAATGTTTTAAAAATTAGCGATTGTAGCGAGTTGAAAATGTAACACAAACTTATGAATGAACGAGTTCACAGAGTTTGGAGAGGCGTACCTATACTATTTAAAAAATGTAGCGAAATCAAAATTATTCGAATTTGTTTCTCAAAAGACCTGAGCGAGCGCAGCGAGCTTGAATTTATTGTTACATTGGTTCTTAAAATCTGGGTTGAATATGCAGACAGCATTAATGTATAATGAAATGATCGAGCGCAGCGAGCTCGGAAATGTTGGGTTTTAAAACCTAGGGAAGAACAACGAATGTATGAGCGAGCGGAGCGAGCTAGAAATGTTTCTCATATTGGGTCTTAAAAGCTAGGGTGATCAATGAATGAGCCACCGGAGCTAATTCGACAGTTTTACGTTTCAGGTCTTAAACGCTGGTGTGATAAATGAAAGAATGAGCGAGCCAAGTGAACTTGAAATTTGTGACATTTTGGGTTGTGACATGTTGGTAAAAGTCTGTGGTGATAATTGAATGAATGAGCGAGGGAGCGAGCTCGCAATTTTAGACAGTAATTTAATGAAATCAGAGAATGAGTGACTGCAACGAGCTAGGTGAATAATAAGAAAAGTATATGAACATATGAATGAGCGAGCGAAGCGAGCTCGAAATTTATTATATTTTGAGTCATAAAAGTTGGTGTAATAAACAAATGAATGAGCGAGCGGAGCGAGTTCGAAATTTTTTACATTTAGCTTAGGTATTGTAATGATGTGATGCTGATCGTAATAAAAGAAACAAAAGTAATATAAAAATTTTCTCTTAAGTTTGTTACCCGACTTTTGGAAAAATAACAATCTAACTTTTATTGTAATTTCATTTCATTGTAATGACATGTGGTTGCCATTTGAAAATGCTAAGTGTCCTACTTTTTTAAACAGAATTCGACTTTTTGTTTAAAAAAGTGGTGGGCATCAGACCATTCTGGGGTCACGCCCCCCCCCTTCCTATGACCTTATCTATAAAAATATATACCGCAACCACCAACCACCATACGATTTACTTCAACAAAAGCGCACACAAGACTACTTCACAATTTTAAATGATTGCGAGAAATATTCAGGTTACCTGTACAAATAAAAAGTATGGCTTCATGGTTTTAAAAAAAGATGGTTTTTAAAGTTTGTATGTAAATTCTTTATTGCATAATAAATAAGTACCTACAGGAATTGCAAAAGTAAAATTTTACAAAGCAAAGGTGCAGGAAGGGCAAGATTCACATGGAGTTATTACAGCACGAATAAAAACAAAACGTCTGGTCGTTGTTAGCTAGAGCAACGTGGTGAACGTTCAAAATATTGCGCTCTTCACTTTCTGACGCGCCCCGCGCCCCGCGGCCGCCCGTGCTTCAGCCAACCCAAAATACAATGTTTCTAACCCCAGTAGATTATCGCGAAACCTATGCAATAATAATGAATTTAAAAATAAAAAAAGCCACGGGGTAGATGAGCTTCCGCCTGCACTATTTAAACAGTGTGCACAGGAATTAACGCCACCTTTATGTATGCTCATAAATCGATCTTTTGAAGGTGTATTTTCAAATGCGTTAAAAACAGCAATATACCTATAGGTACACAAAAAAGTAAAAAGTCCGACCCTAGTAATTACCGACCCATATCTAACCTACCCACCGCCTCCAAAATATTTGAAAAAGCAATGTGTAATCGCGTGTACGCTTTCTGCGAAAAGTACGAAATATTTAACGACTCACAAAATGGCTTCCGTAAAAAAAGATCTACCATTTTGGCAATATACTGGGTGTCCCAGAAAGCGACGTCCAAACGATAACCATTAATAGTCCAAGTAATGCCAGTAATCAGAAAAATAAAATAAAAAATCAATCCTAAGTACTTACAAAGTTGTAGGTATTTAAATACTTTTTTAAAATTAACGGTTACTTTCGGCGAATGCAGAGGCTTTTGATATTTTGCACGTGGGTTCTCTGCAGACCAGTAACGGCAATTCTGCTTATTGACATGCCCATTTAATAATAAAATATGGCCGCCCAAACGGTTACTTTCGGCGAATGCAGAGGCTTTTGATATTTTGCACGTGGGTTCTCTGCAGACCAGTAACGGCAATTCTGCTTATTGACATGCCCATTTAAGTGAAAATGGGCTTCGTCGGAGAACAGAATGTTGTTGAAACTCCGAAAGCGTTCCAACATTGTTTGAACAAAAGCTCGTCGTAAAATTGGATCATTTGGCTTTAATTCCGGTATAAGTTGAATTTTATACGGGTGCAATTTCAGATCTTTCAACAAAATGCGACGCAAAGATGTTCTGGATACCACAAGTTCGGCTGATCGCTTGCGAGTCGATAGACCAGGATTATGTTGAACTGAAGCTCTAACTTGTTCAATTGTGTCATCCGTTCTTGTTGACCTTGGGCGTCCCGCAGGCTTCTGATTGAGAGTCGAACCAGTATCTTCAAACTTTCTGACACACTATCGGATCACACTTTCCTTCGTACACTGATTTAGGTCATGTAATCCAAACTCACGACGAAATAAACGCCGAACAATAGCGCACGAACCGCCATTTTTGTAATAATGTTTAACGCAGAATGCACGTTGCGCTCCGGTGAAGTGATCCATCGCGACTACATTTCCGAGAACCGAGCTTCTCAACCCCACCACCCGCGCAGCCCCCTCTCATAAGGTTCAAACGCAAAAGTGTTTTTAAAATCGTACGCCTTTCTGGCCCACCCTGTATAATTGACAGTAAAAAGTATGCAGTTGGCTTATTACTGGACATAAACCAAAGCTTACGATAAGGTGCAACACGAAATATTGTTAAACAAGCTTTATGTCATTGGAATTCGAGGGGTGGCTCATAAATGGTTTCAGTCATACTTAAATAATAGAGAACAATTTGTACAAATAGAATATTACAATCACAAAACCGCTCAAATAGAAAAAATTCAATCTGATCACAAAACCACCCAGGCTTCGATCCCCCAAGGCAGCGTTATTGGATGTCTTCTATTCCTAATCTACATCAATGACCTGCCAAAAGCCGTAGCGGAGTTATGTATTTTATTTGCTGACGACGTTTCCCTCCTAACATCATGTGAAGATAGTGTTAACCTCGAACAAAAACCTCACTCCATACTAAACTTCATATCAGAAATAATCTAGAAATTAATTTCAACAAAACTAAACTCATGACGTTCCTTCCCTATCAAAAAGCCCCTCTCAAAATAAATTATACCTATAATAACAATAACATAGAGACAGTAAACGAATTTACATTGTTAGGCGTATCTATATCTATAGATACAAATATTAATTGGAAAGCACATATCTGTAAAATCAGAAAGAAACTGTCGAAATTCTCAAACGCCCCTCACGAAGTAAAAACATCCACAAACTACGAAACAGCACTAGTGACATACTATGCCTATGCGCATTCGTGGCTCAGCTACGGCATAATACTGTGGGGAAATAGCACCGACGCGCCCTCTCTGTTTATCTCACAAAATAAGCTAATTCGCATACTGATGAACATTAAACCAACCGATAGCTGCAAACCGCACTTCATACAACATAAAATACTCACCATCCCATGCTTATATATACTAGAAGTTTGTAAATTCGTCCGCAACCATCCTGAGTTATATTAGAAACGGGAGGAAGTGTGGGAGTAAAGCAAAGACTGCAGCAAAAAAACTTGGTATCCTCTCGAAGGTTAGGCGGTCCTTCACTTCAAAGCAATTGCTTCAGCTATATCAAGCACAAGTGCGATCCTGCATGGAGTACTGCTGCCACCTCTGGGATGGATCAGCCAAATATCAACTTTCGGCTTTGGATTCGGTGGACAAACGTGCAAAGAAGATAATTTGTGACCCGCGGTTGATTAAGGCTAGGCTGCAGAGCCTCGAACATCGGCGTAGGGTTGCACGTCTGTCGGTCTTCTACAGGTTACATTTCGGAGAGTGTGCGAAGCAGCTGCACGACCTCATTCCGCCGGCCCCTTTCCGCCATCGGGAGACGCGATCCGGGCGAGCGCTTCATCCTTATGTCGTGGATCTTCCAGCTATCCGCACGAGTCGTTTTGGCTCGACCTTTATAATTCGTACGGCTAAGGAATGAAACACGTTGCCTGCGAGTGTGTTCGCTGATCAATATAATCTGCATGCCTTCAAGGCTAGAGTGAATAGGCTGTTATAAGACGGGCATGCTTCATCTTCGGCCGCATCGTCACTTACCAACAGGTGAGATGGCGGTCAAATGCCTGTATTGTCATACAAAAAAAAAATGTACCTGTGAAATACAGCCTGCGCGACGAAAGCAAACTAATGTTACCCACCTCACGCCTCACAATCCATTCAACCAGCCCATTGATCATGTCCATAAAGATATATAACAAATTACCTGAAAAACTCCGAACTGAAACGAATAATAAAAAATTTACCCAATACTTAAAAGAACTACTTCAGACTAAAAGTTATTACAGTGTAAAAGAATATTTAGAAGATAAATTAAAGTAATTTCATTACAATATACATATAATTTTACTATTTAACATACAATTTACATATGTATATGTATTGTATTTAAATTATTATTTACGTATGTTTCAAATTCAAATTCAAAAATCATTTATTCAGATTAGGTTTCGACGAAACACTTATGAACGTCACAACATAACAGTAAAAACACTTAAATGTAGATCTTAAATACTAATTTCTACATACAAATTTAAATATGTATAATAATAATCCATGTCAATAAAATTAATAAATGATTATAATTATCATAACAATAATTCATAATCACACAATAATAATGTCAATATAAAAATAATATTGTAATAAATAGTGTCAGAATTTATCTTCATCATATTAATATACATAATAATAATAAATAATTATGAATTATTTCATAGCCATGGATTTATGTCATTAATATAGTCTTTTACACAATAATATGCTTTATTTAAAAGTCTACTTTTAATTAAGTTTTTATACTTGTCGAAGGGAAGCTTCTGAATATCCTCAGGAACTTTGTTGAAAAACAACACACTGTTCCCCACCCAGGATGACTGCACTCTCTGCAATCTAAAGCGGTCAGTTACCAGCATATTTCCTTTTCTTGTGCTATAATGGTGAGTGTCTGCCACTCTTAAGCGATCGTATTGCCTTTTATACATATAAATAAGATTGCAATATATGTATTGTGAGGTCACTGTAAGAATATTTATTTCCTTAAATAGATCCCTCAGCGAGACCCGGGGACTTAATTTATAAATTGTACGTATGGCTCTTTTTTGCAGAATAAATATATCCTGTATGTCGGCTGCGGAACCCCACATAATTACCATTAAACCATAAGACATAATGCTGTGGAAATAACTATAGTATACCATCCGAGTAGTTTCCACGTCAGTGATTCTGCGAATTCTTTTTATTGCAAAAATAGCCGAATTTAATCTGCGCGATAGAGCCGTTAAGTGTTCTTTCCACTGTAGTGTGATGCCCAAAAAACAGTAGAATCCGAAAATTTAACAACTTCGTTGTTTATCTCAAGTGTAATATTTTTGGTCTTTACGTTTGGCATTTTGAATAACACGCATTTTGTCTTTGCAGTATTTAGGAGCAAATTATTTGCAGTGAACCATATATGTAAATGCGAGAGTGCTCTATTTAAGTCGTCAAAGTTACTTTCATTCCTAGGCGTCTTGAATATTAATGATGTATCGTCAGCAAATAGAACACTTTCGCAATATTTGTCTAGGAAGTAAGGTAGGTCGTTTATATAGACAAGGAACAAAAATGGTCCTAATATTGATCCTTGAGGGACACCCATCCTTATGGAAGATTTGCACGAGTAAATGTCATTAATTTTGACTTTCTGGAACCTATTGTTCAGATAACTCTGCAAAAGGCAAAGCGCATTTCCTTTTACTCCATAATGACTCAACTTAGAGAGCAAGATCTCGTGATCAACGCAATCGAACGCCTTAGAAAGATCACAGAAGACGCCAATAGCGTTCTGTGATTTCTCCCAGGCATCATAAATGTGTTTGACTAATTCGATACCCGCATCAATGGTGGATCGCCCCCTAATAAATCCGAATTGCTTAGCATGTAGAGTGAGTAGTAGAGTAGCATTGTAGAGTGAGCGAACAGATAATGTATATGTATACCTAACTATTAAACTTCTCTATTTTAGATTTATTAACTTGTATATAATAAATAGAAAATAGGGCATTAGGTTAGATATTACAATATCGTAAATTATAATTACATAGATACTTATTATAGATAGGTACAGTTTTTGTCTGCCTATATAAACTTTACCTAAAGTAAAACAACTTTTACTTATATTACTTAATATTAAGCTTATTAAAGATTGCCTTGTTAATAGCCATAGTAGGTAGATAATATAATGACACTGTTATTAAAATTAGAAAATAATATAACCCTAGTATTTTTAAGTTATTGATATTGTAGTTCCCGTCAGGGTCATAATTGTAAAAATTTCTTTTATGAAGCAATAAACATTTGAGTATTGAGTATTGACAGGCTCGTTCCTATAGGTGAAAAAACGAGGTAGCAAGATTCATAATCATTGTAGAGTGAGCGAACAGGGAATATTTGTGATTTGTGTTTAGTCTGTTATGTCTGTGGTGTATTCAAATAATGAGGAGTTTTCCAGTAGGTATTGTCAGTTGGTTTCAAAAAGCTTCAATAGATGGCGCTCCTACAAATCTGGTAATTTTTTTAGAATCTTTATGAGTTTGGCAGTGATATCATGCAGCCATCTAATACTAAACCTAAAAATAAAATGTCCATTAATATAAACATATATTTTAAAGGTTAAACGAAATGTATAAAGACATATTAGGTAGCTGGCGGGCGGTGCAGTTAAGTGAACCAGTAGTTTTAAAAGTAGACTGGATCATTTATTTTATAATAATATTATTTATTTTATTGGTAATTTAGTCATATTTATATTTAATTAATTTATTGGCCTAATTTAGTTTATTATATTTTTTATAGATTCTTACTTTTCAATTAATTCAAGCGATGACTATTTATCTTGTAATGATTCTGGGAGTGATGATGGTCGTACGTTGGGCGAACTTCTGCGTGACGCGTTTCAGTCATCTTCACGTATGTTGAATATTTGTCACATTAATACCCAGAGCATTGCGGCGCATCATGCGGATTTACTTGAGACTTTTGCGTCGGATGCGATTCATGCGGTGCTTATTTCTGAGAGTCTCTTGAAGCCGCCTATGTTGTCCTCTACTTACTCTATGCCTGGATACACACTGGTGCGCAACGATCGTTTAGATAAAGGCTGGGGAGGGGTGGCGATATATTTGCGCAGTCACATCCCTTATAAGGTGCTGACCATGTCACAGTCAAGCTATTCAGCCTCAGCTGAGTTTATATTTTTGGAGATTACTTGTGCGGGTGTGAGGGCTGTTCTCGGTGTCGTCTATTGTCCTCCTGCTACTGTCTACTTTTTGATCAGGCGCTTGAGTCGCTATCGTCGGAATACTCACACATTATTATTATGGGGGATTTTAATACAGACTTGCTTGCTTCTGCCAGGCAACCGGTACGAGCTCGTAAGCTGAGATCCATCGTGGAATCTTCATGTCTCAATCTTCTTCCGCTCAAACCAACCCATCATAATATCGACACTGACGACACCTTAATAGACCTAATCATCACTTCCTCTCCAGAGGGCCTATCGGCTATCTCAGTGGACAACTGAATTTGACATAAAAAAATCTGACACTACTCTAATTTGGTAGACGCTATTGCCAGTTTTCAACGTAGATGACGTGGTGTAGAATTATCTAGTGTCAAATACAGTTGTCAACTGAGTTAGCCAATAGCCCCGCAGATCTTGTAGCTGCACATGGACAGTTCTCTGCTCCCGGTTTTTCGCATCACGATCTCATTTTTGCCTCGTATAAAATTAAAGCTCCTCGACAGAAACCGGAGGCCCTGCTCCTGTGAAATTTTTCCAAGTTGGACATCGATGCTCTTCACAGGATGCTTCACAAATCGACTTTGCAATGATAGCGGACGCATCATCAGCTGATGAAAAAGTCGATTTACTAAACTCAGCGGTGAATAGAATATTCGATACCCATGCTCCTGTTCGAAGGGTGAGAGTAAAGCGCCCTCCTGCTCCATGGATGACAAAGGAAGTACGCAATGCAATGAGCAGTCGTGATGGAGCATTCAGAAAATATAAGAGGGACCGTTCGGAGGCTAACTGGGGTTACTTTAGGGCAGCTAGGAATCGGTGTAATCAGATGGTACGGGCTGCTAAACGCCGCTATTTTCACAATAATATCTTAAATTTATCTTGGGCCAATCTGTGGAAATTCCTGAAGTCAGTGGGCATAGGTAAGACAGCTGATGACCAATCCTTTTCTTCTGTGTCACTTAGTGAAATCAATGATCATTTCTCTACGGTAGAATCATTCGATCCATCCCTGAAACTAGCTACTTTGCAGCTGATTTCTGCATTGCCTTCGCCTGATTCTAAACCTTTCACATTTACTTATGTTAGTGAAGACGAGATTAAAAAGAGCATCTTATCCATCAAATCAAACGCTATGGGGTGTGATGAAGTAAGTCGCAGAATGGTTTAATTAATTATTGATGATATTTTACCAGCCATCGCCCATATTGTAAATTTCTGTCTGATAAACGGTCAATTCCCTACTTTATGGCGTAAAGCCTTTGTTCGTCCACTTCCTAAGGTCCCACTTCCTTCCCTTCCCAATCATTTTCGCCCGATCTCTATTCTTCCCTTCTTTTCCAAGATCCTAGAGGCTACTGCGCACAAGCAGCTTTCGGCGTATGTTCATAAACATAACCTCCTCAGTCCATACCAGTCTGGATTTAGACCTGGGCATAGCACCACAACTGCCTTGCTGAAGGTCACTGATGACGTTAGGAGAGGGATGGAGGGCACTACGGTCACCATCCTTGTACTCATTGACTTCTCGAATGCTTTCAACACGGTGGACCATGATATCCTCCTGGCCATCCTATCCCATCTTCGCATATCGTCTTCGGCTTTGGAGTGGTTTTCGAACTATCTTCGCGGTCGCCAGCAACGTGTCCGGCTAGGGCAGACATGCTCTGACTGGTGCAACCTCACAGCTGGTGTTCCGCAGGGCGGTTTACTTTCTCCATTAATGTTTGCTATCTACATAAATTTTATAACCTGTAATATTTCATGCTCGTACCATCTTTACGCCGATGACCTCCAACTTTACGTACAGTGCGACAGGAATGATTTAGCAAGTGCCATAAGTGATCTGAATGTTAATTTGGCCAGAATTTACGACTGGTCACGTAGCTTTGGCATTTCTGTTAATCCTAACAAATGTCAGGCCATTATTTTGGGCAGCTCGCGTATTTTAGCGAACTTGGATATGGGTACCTTGAATCCCATAATCTATGATGGTATTGCCATTCCTTACGCATCTAACGTCAACAACTTGGGTCTCCATATGGACCAATCGTTTACCTGGAACGTTCAGGTGGCTGATGTGGGCAGGAAGGTCACGGGCACACTGCGCACCCTGCATCGTTATAAATTTTTCTACCAATTAAGACTAAAATTCTCCTCATGCAGACTTTAGTCTTACCTATTTTAGACTACGCAGACGTGTGCTACCTTGACCTGAATGAAGCCTACCTCAATAAGCTTGAGCGCCTGCTGAATAACTGCATTCGATTCATCTTCGGCCTGAGGAAGTATGACCACATCTCTGAATACAGAGATAGGCTGGGCTGGTTAACCATCCGCGAGAGAAGGAAGTCACGTATTCTCTCCACACTCTTTTCTATTTTTGATAATCCTTCCTCGCCTGGTTATCTTAGAGACAATGTAGTCTTTTTGCATTCAACGCATGAGCGTGAACTTCGATCTACAAATAACTTGCGACTAGATATTCCCCTCCATAATACGAACTTCTACAGCCATTCTTTCACAGTCCAGGCAGCACGTCTTTGGAATGAGATTCCTGATGATGTACGTAAAGCACCGAATCGCTTTATTTTTAAAAAAACAAATTAAGAAATTTTTTATAGATCAAAGGCCATAAAGTCAATATAAATAGTATAAAGTATCTTTATTTTTAATATATGTATGTATGTATAGTATTTATTACAATATAATATATGTTTATTCTATCTTGATGTTGTTAGTATTGTATTTAGGTAAGTTACAATCTATCATCACGCTTTATAAAGCACCTACTTACTAACTTTCTGCATTGTCTACTGGTTGACTGGAAGATAAAGCCTTAATGGCTTTAAGTCCGCCAATTGTATTATTGTGCAATAAAGTTTTAAATAAATAATAAATAATATTTTTATGAATAGGCACTATGGTATACAATGCTATAACAACCTCTAAAATGGTTGAAAACTATTGATAAATACAATTTTATCCAATACAACTTACCCAGTGTTTATATCCCCTTTGCTAAGAACCTTTTTCAAGCGATTGTCAATTACCAAAATTGTCGGGCCGCCATCTAGTGAGTGGTTAAGAATGCTTTAGATACCTATTGGAAAACTCATTAAAATCATCATCATATCAGCCGAAAGACGCCCCACTACTGGGCATAGGCCTCCCACAGAGATCTCCACTAAGGCCGATCCTGTGTCTTCCGCATCCAGCTGGTGGTGGCAGCTGGTATTTTTACTAGGTCGTCGGTCCACCTTGTAGGTGGCATGCCCACGATGCGTCTTCCGGTACGTAGTCGCCACTCGAGAACTTTATTGCCCCATCGGCTGTTCTTCGAGCTATGTGCCCTGCTTAATAATTAAAATATAAATGCTTAATAGAATAAAATAACATTTACGTAATTAACTACGTACAAACTTAAACAATAGTCCGATTTTGGTATTTGTCAAGATTTATAGTTTCAACACAATTCTCATTATTAACAATAGTAGCAATTTGTTTCACTTTTTTTTTCACTAAATTATACATTGTTATGTTTTGTCGTTACTTTCGTAGTTTAAGAGTAATAAAATAAAAACCAAAAAAAGTGGAGAATAGAGGGCCCCAATATTACAAGGTCATAACTTTCAAACAACGAGACGTACAGACTCGATCTTGCTTTCACAATTTTTCACAATTTATTATGTAGCACATAGGTTAACAAACAGTAGCCGTAAGTATAGTATTTAAAAAAAATTCGTTATTTACTTTCAGGAGTGTGAGGATTGAGGGCTACTTTTGAACAAAGATATACTGAGAACGATAGCGTTTTGTGATAATATCTCATTTTTACAAATTTTGTTTGTTATTGACTTACATTTTGTCTTAAAGACTTTCTCTTAGTGCGCATAGTTGCCTGGTACGGGTGGGCCCTCAATCCTCTATGTGAGAATTGAGGGCCCAACTTTTCTGTCAATACCTCACTTAATTGATTTTCACATTATCTGATTCCAAGTTCCACAATTGTTTGGAATATTCACTAAATCCTAAGCTTCAAAGAGTTTTAACGGAGTGGCCCTCACACCACACGCACATAACATAACTACACTTACGTTTCAACCAAATCGCCCACATATTCATGACATATTCAGATTAATATATTTATATATTGACCTTGACGACTCCGCCAAGATCCAAGCATCCCTATTAGGCATGGGGGTCTGGGCCAAGAGTCTCCAAGACAACCAATTCTGCAGAGCGTGTTCGTCTCCTAGCAGTTGGTGAATGGGAGTCGGAATCCTGGCTCCAGCCAGGCTTTGCCCTCAAGGAACATCGGCACAGTCGTTAACCGTCCGACATTCAGAATTGTCACGGCCCTACGATTAGGCACTCCCTGCAATGCGCCGCATGCGTGTTTATGTGTGCAAGTTGACAGATCGGCCACCATGGCCTATCATGCTGCAGGAGTGCTGGTCGCATATCTCAGCACGTATCCCTAAATGATGTTATTCGCCGGGCCTATACCTCCGTTGGGGCTAATGGTAACGCGACGATGGTAAAAGGCCCGACGGATTTACTCTAACACCCTGGTTAATTTACCCGGTCACTAGGGATCTTGGGTAATGTTTTTAACTGTAGGCCTTTGTGGAGATATCTAGGGTACTTATGCCTAGCCTAGCAGTGGGTGTCCTTTTCTCGCTCCGCTCAATTGCATCAAAAGGGCGGCGTACAATCGGATATCGGCGGTACGGCTGCTGGCGGGACTCTATAACCTACCATACTGCGTGCTAACATATTCGACAGTGATGACGACGCCACGTAACTACACGTCGCGTTTGGTATGAAATACCAACAGAGTGTCTCGACCTATAGTTTAGCCGCTAAAGGATCGGCAATGTACGTAGATGAGGGCAAGAAAAAGTTTGGCGGGTAAAAATATACCTTGTAGCGAGCTTTCGGTTCCACTCTGGGTACCTTCTGGGACTAGTCCAAATCTGATGAGCCCAAACTCGACAGAGTGGTTCTGTTTCATTCAAGAAGATTCCTATGGCTATCTTCGGTCTCCATAATCTGATCAGCTGATACCTTATGCTAGATCATCATAATATCCTATTTCTTTCTTATGCGCTTATTACACATTTCTAAATTCAGAAACAAAAAGCGTGAGAGCAAATCAATGTGGAATGTATTGCTCATAGAATAAGGTCCATTTTTGTATCACGGATTTTTGAAAGGCGGTGCGACGCGTGACTTAATATAAGTGATACAAAATTTGACCTTATTCTATGAGCAATACATTCCACTTTGATTTGCTCTCACGCTTTTTGTTTCTGAATTCAGTTACTGAATTTAGGAATGTGTAATAAGCGTATTACTTTGGGAATCATAGTTGCTATTGCGTAATTCTAGTTGTTGTTTTCCGTTTAATTTCAGTCTAACTAAACCATGTATAAAATACGAATGACTGTAAAAGAAAACAAACTTTGAAAACGAATTTCAACGATATATATTTAAACTTTACATTATCAAATATAACGAATAAATTAGAACAAATAATTTAACAAAGCTAAAATAATTATAAATTCGTGTAAATCAACTGTGGTATATCATTTCAGGAAATGATAACGCAGCAAACACAGTGAAAACCAAAATAGAGTAGACAGTCACCAAAATATCTCTTTTTATCTTTAAAACGGGGTCAGTGTTTGATTTCGTGGGAATATTCCTATGGGCAAGTTCAGAGCTTGATTTCATACAAATATTTTTGTGGATAACTTGAGTACTTGTTTTCGTTGGGGTAATTTTATTTTTATGAATAGGCGTTGCGAGTTCTGCTTTCGTTTCGGATTCACAAGTTTTTACCTCGTTGCTATCTCGCGTCTGCACAATATCGTCATCAATTTCAGTAATTATACATCCACCCGCATTTTCGTCATCATAAATTTCTTGGATATCTATAATTTTGTCCTTCCCACAAGAGGGATATATAGATTGATTAGATGGTTGGCTCAGAATTCCGATGAAAGAATTAGATACGTATGTGCTGTGGTTTACTGTATGATTAACTAAAGAACTGGTGTCAGTCAATTGGTTTATTGTATCTGGAGTTTCTGCAGATACCCCATGGTCACAAATACTATTTATCGGAACTATGACTTCATTATCGCAAAGACTTTGTATCGGCCCATTACCGATTTCGGACAACAATTCAAAATTGGTACTTTTGTTTTCATCATTTGACAAGTAACGTGACATAATACTGGGCGTAGATTCTAAATGGCGCAGTTTCTCAAGAGATGATATTGATATTATATCAACAGTTTCAACAACTATATGACTTTCTGGCAGTTCGGTATCAATAGATTCATTCAATGAAGTCCTATCATAATCGTAGCGGTCCTCATTAGCTGCAATTGTCTTCGAGTTCGCTATTTGAGTTTGACATGTCGTTATATTCTGTATTTCATTTAGAAGACCAGCTAATATATCTAAAGAAGAAGTGTAATCGGCTTCCATGGGCGTTATGATATCATTTGGAGTAATGTTATTTATCGGTTCTGTTAAATTACCGAAATTTTTAATCTCATTACTCAGCATTGTTTGTGATGCCCAAGAACTTGATTCACACATTTCAGGTTTAATGGTGTTTGTTTCTGCGTTTTTCTCATACGGAGATTTCACAATGACTATGGGCGAAGTTTTACATCCAAAAGCGTTACACGCTAAATCATTGATAGCATTACCTGAAATTCCATTTACGATACTATGCGTATCCATCTCTTTAAAATCGACTTGAGCAGAGATTTCTTTTAAATCTTCTTTAGTGTAACCCATGCATCTAGATAGGCTGTTAGTGGTTTGTGTTTTTTCTTCATGGTGAACAATAACTTCGGAATTTAAAGGCTCTTTTGAAGGAATCATGGAAAATGGATATCCAACTGTGGAGAACTGCATTGGCATTGGCACAGCAGAAAAGTTCAAATTTATGTGAGATATGCTGGTTCTTATGTCTAATAAGTTTTCAGATTTGGGTCTGTTTTGTGTCACAGCAGTATTAACTAGCATTGGACCTACTTCTGCGGACTGCAGAATGACCAGTGATGGCTTAGGCGTAATTGTAAAATTTTTGATTTTCAAGCGCTTTTGAAATGTGCCCACTGACAGGTGGCGATGTAAAGCAGTTTCTAATATTTCAAGTTCAGTTTCTGAACTGAAAGGTTGCACAGGCATAGGATGGATTTTCGAATCAGCCTCTGTAGTGTTTATGAATATATTTTCATCAACACTAATGCAATCGCGTACTTCATGCTTCATATCGTCTTCATTTTCAGAAGATTTAGAAGCCCTTATATCGTTGGACACGTTTTCTGTTATTAATGACTGCGGTAACGTAAAGTTGACATTTCTTTTCGATTTAGTTTCTGATATTACAGTATCTTTCCAAGTGGAAGATATCGCTGTTTGAGTGGTTGAAGAGGAATCGTCAAATAATGAATCAACCATGGTATGAAGTTTTTGTCCCAATGCAGATGATTCTTCCATGTTGAGTGATGAAAGTGAATCTACAACAATTAAATTATTGAAGTGTAAAATATCTACAATGTTAGCTACATACTTTGTTTCCGCCGGCTTTACTTGGGATGTAATCTTCGCCGTCTACCAAATATCAGTAATCGGTCATTTATCTCAATGGAATATCTTAGTTACATTGTGCTTTTGTTTCATAGTAAAAGTAAAGAACGAAGAAGAAGAAGAAGAAGCAGATAGAGGCGGCTAGCACTTAAACTCCAAAATGGCAACTGAGTTTTCTGTTGAGTATTTTGTAAAACTGCGATCTCCCACCAGTCTGCCAAACGTTGAGGTTATAGTAATACCCACTACTAATACACTAATTACCATGCTTTCTCGTTCGCCTCTCTCTTAAATTAAATATATGAAAATGGACGAAGTACGGCAGTGGACTTTTGTGGGCTTAAGACGTTGAATTCTATGCTGCTCACGCAATAATTATTTCCAGTGGATTAAATTCTTACCATCAATTATACCCAAATCGCGAGGTAAGAGAGGAACTCGGGTTGTTAATCCTTCCAGCAACTTATGTACAGGTTCTGGCCTTCTCGCCGGAGATGTAGCGCGTCCGCAATGGTCTTTCACGTAAGATTCTGCTACCACCATCTTCTTTTTTCTAAAAATAAATTTAATTCCTGTAATCATTTAAAATCTGAGGTTTTGGGAATAGCCTGTCGTGGCCATGCACTTTTTTGTGTCCGCCATACAGAGCTATAGTAATGCCAGATTATTTGAAATGCAAAAATGCGCGCGGTGTGTTACGCGGATAGCACAAATATTACAAGCAGCCATGCAGCGTTTTATGCCGGTTGACATAAGCACGTTGAGCGGCGTGTGATGTGTTGAAAAATAGCATGTCGCTCCTGCTCGCATCCACATCATGATATTTATAGGTGTAGCGCCAAGTCTAATGAATGAGTAAAGTTGGCCTCTACGTTATGGGAACGGCAAGGGGTCGAGATGTGGTGACGTTATTGATAGACGCGAGTCTTCATTCGAGGATGCGGAAAGTGCTGGTTTTACTACGTCACCTTTCACGTACTCCCGCACCGCTCCCCTACCGCAGAAACCTACTAGGTAAAGCGTTACAACTATAACTGCAAATACTTCAATGTTTGCCTCGCCGTTCGACGCACCTCGGTGCATGGCCACGGTCATAGGGCGCTGCACAGACAATTGTCAATGTTACGGAAAGATAAATATCGGACCTATGACGGCGCCTTCGATATGATTATATTCATATCCTTATAGCTTGTCCACGCAACGCCCGACTTCCAAAAACTTTTGATCTTCTAAATGGTTTGAAATCGATTGTTCGAACGCCAATCCTCTAGGCATGTCGGACACCATAAAACACAAACACTTATGCTTGTCCACGAGCGTCATTCTGTCAAATGGAAAAATAGTGGAATTGCAAAAAGTATTATCTGGCATTTTCTACTAAACTTCGGTTCTAACGAAACATCAGATCAAGAGTATCCTAAACAGGCGACCTGGTATGAAAAGGCTGATGAATGTGGAGGAAGCGAAAGAGGTTTGTAAAGACGCATGAAGACGATGAAGTATGTGTAACTGTAATCTCTCTCTAGCTACCACTGGAAAGTGGTGCAATGTGTGGATTATTGAATGAAAATTCTTTATTGCTTATTGGTCACAAAATACATAGCAAAAACAAAGGAAAAAATAAAAAGCAACCGGCGGCTTTATTGCTTAAAGCGATTTCTTCCAGTTGTGAAGTTTGATTACTCTTCAGCTTCATTCAAAGCCAGTAACGGTCACTATATAAAATGCCCATTTCCAGTGATAATTAAATAGTTGAAGTGTGCCAGTAAAATTTATAGTGTAGCTAAAACGTTGGTTATACTCACAAGATGCTAGGTCTATCGGGAACATATTTTTCTTTGGACATTTCATTCATCACCGGCATATTGGTATGGTCAGGATTGTTGCCAGCAAGGTTTCGTTTTGCTGCTCTCTCTGAAAACATTGTGTTTTATGCAGAGCATATAAACCAAATTATATAGAAACAGAAAGTTACATGCTTACGAATTTGTCGTGCTCGATAAATTCAATAGTATTTTCTTCTGTTTACGCGATGTTCAAGCATTTGAAATGAAACAACTTCTAAAAACAATCATCTTAGTCTACCCGTGACCATGAAGATTGAAGAGTAATCGAAAGGACGGGATAAAATAATAAATATAAAATCGTGATTAGTTGTTTGACTTAATTATCGTCTAATAAAACATGTAAGATTCACCTTTACACACCTAAAGTTGGCGATGGATGTGACACAGGAGGAATTGTTTCGCCTCCACCGCCCATTTTCTGTCTACGCCTGGGAGATAATGGTCGTTTATCTGCGTTTTGCGGCATAGCAACCAATCGTTGCAATCTCTCTGTCACTGGGTTCTTTCCATATCTTGCCTGACATTCCTCGATAGTAGCTTGCACGTAAGCCTTTTTTGGTTGCGCTAAGGAATTAAGACGCGACATCCATCGAGACGGCCCTCGCACTGCTTCACCCCTAGCTTCTTTATATTCGTCCATTATTTCGGATATGGGTTTCTTAGGTGTTTTGTTAAGATTTTCGTTGATTTTGGCATTATCTCCACAAACAAAACCCAACTTCCTTTTTTCTCTTATCTTTTGTAGATCGTAACCTTTTGATATTTCATTCAATTTGGGTTTGTTAAAAGTTTGGCGGGTCACACCTAATTTTGATTCTGTATTGGTTTTGGGCGATTTGGTTCTAAGCTCTATTCCGGATTTATGTCTTTGTTGTTGCACGTTGTCTATGTCATGTAAAAGTTGAGATATAGCTTTCAAGGGGTTCTCCATTTTAGGAACTGGAGACATTGACTTCCTCCTATTGTTTCTTTCTTCTTCTGCCTTTGATGTATGAGATTTGGTGGTGATTATAACTTTGGGCACTACATTAGGTGCCACTCCAGCTCGTCTATTTATATTTCTTGTTCTATTAACTTCTGACGGTTTCTCAAAATTATTAGGACTTTGTATTGTAGACGCATGTTGTCTGTCACTTGTGACGCTTTCACAACATGGTGAAGGAGAAACTTTTCGGTTAGTAGCAAAATTGTTTCTCTCGAATTTAGTTTGTTTTGTTGCTGTGCTATCATTTTTACCAATTTTATTCATTAAGTTGTAAATCCTGTTAATGCTTTTTCTAAAGTCAGTTTTCGTGGGGCGCTCACCCTTATATCGTTCTCTATTTTGAGCAATCGTGTTGGGCGAATTTACAGGCGCTTTTAGTAATTCATGATTGCTATTCGCTGACATTGCATTTTCTGCACACTCGTTTATAACATCATTTTCTACAGACCTGTAAGATAAATAAGTTTATATTTGAAATATACGATACGAATTTCAAATAGCAATATTTAGGTTACATTAGTAACGTACTTTTTAGAAGTAGCTTGTAGAATATCTCTTGTAGATTCACTGATATCAGTGATTGAAATTGGAGTCATTAAACGTCCAAATGATTCTAAGGGCTCCACGTGATCAGTCGACAATGCGGAGGTACTCTCTGAAAACGAACCGTCACCTTTCTTTTGCTTCATCTGTAGATACATCATTTCCGATATCGTGTCGTCTAAATAAAAACTTCTATTTATGTATTTATTACCATTAGGAGCTTCACAAATTTTATTGCTTTCTGCATCAGGATCGGAAATATTGAATTCAGGTGTAATATTTCCGCCTTTCTTGCTATTTTTTTCCTGTCGTTGAAGAAGCATGCCGACTGACTGGCCATAAATTGAGTTATAAAATGATTTATTAGATATGGACAATTTGGTGACCGAATTAGATGATTGTGGCACAATACCACCCTTGGTGTACTTGGGTTTCATAACTTTACAGTTTTCCGTCATTGCTACTTTTCTTCTCTCTCGTTTCTCTCTAATTTCTAACAACTTCTTCCTTTTCTTTTCTTCCAAAATGTGTGACGCATTTTCATATGGAGACTTAATTCGGACACGTTGAGGAGATTTTCTTTTTGGGTTTTGTGATAATGACAATACATCTTCTAAGCTTTCTTCAGGCAGTGATGTTTGTATGTTAAGCCTTTGCATGGTCCATCGTAATTCATCTGGTATTATATCCGGATTAAATTTCTTGTGAACGTTGTCACCGAGCAACCTGTTCACACCTAATGAATCACTTTCGGGATCACATGCCACGTCTTGTTCTATTTCGGTATCATTTTTAGCTTTAAAATAAAAGGAACTATCGCCATCCGTTTCGATATTGCCATTTTCATTAACACCATTTTGTATACCATTCAATGTGGTACATTCTTTATTTATTAAATTCGTACTCACATAACTGTCGTAGTATGTTTCATTGCCATTATGACATTCATTGATATTCTTTTCATTTGTAGAACAACTTATTTCGAGCGGTAAATTTTCTTGCTTGACAGTTTCATCTGTCACTTCTATAACTTTATCATAATTAGATACTATTGGCAAAATACGAGCCCCTGTAAAAGAAGATAGAAGAGTTGAAGTGATTAATTTAACAATGTTTTCAATACCTACATAGATAATTTCAAAACAGTACAAATATTAAGTTACCTCTCTGGTTTTCAAGAGATTTTTGCAAAACCATGACCGAACTAATGTTACTGACAACATGTCCAGATTTTGAACGCTCGAGCTTGAACACTACCTCCATGCGAGACTCTTCCTCATCATCAACTATTCCACCAGATTGACTTTTCTCTTTTTTACAACTGATAATTAAATTATCTGCACAAAACTTGCTGTACAGCTTGAATGTTCCATGAATCATTTTAGGTATTTCTATGAATACTTTCTTTTCCAATATTTTCGAAAGGCATCTTACATCGATTTCAGAATGTACTATGTCGTCCCATGTGGTTACATGGCCTGATACCTTCTTTTGAACATGTAAGGGAATACTAGTATAGTTTTCAAGAACTTTTGTATTGTTTCCTGTAGAAACTTCCTCAGTATTGTCTACTTCTTTCCATTTCTCTTTCACCTTTTCCGTAAGATAGTCACCATTGCTGATCCGTTTTAGTTGATCTATCGTATGTTTTACGTATAAGATTATATTATCCATATAAAAAACATAATTGTCTTCAAGTTTCTTACAACATATATAATCAAGTAAAGATGGAGGATAGGCAGAACCTACCAATGCCTCAGAATTTGTCATAATGTTCAAGGATTTCAACTGTTCCTTTAAGACCGGATCGTTAAGCAGAATATTGGTATCCAATTTTGTCTTGAAAGCCGGCGTCTGCATTTCAAAGTTTCCCAATTTAGGACAAAGGCAATTGTGCAAAGATTTATTGGTTAACATATCGATACGCTCTTCGTTTATCAGAATAGCGTTTCGTATGTCTTCAGTATTTGGTAAGTCACTGTAGTCTGAATCCGATTCTGGATCATCGTAAATAACTGTTTCGACATGTTGATTAGTTTTTTTCTCGGTCGCACAAGACATAAGTTTAGTTCCTAAATCAATGTTTTCATACAAGATTACTAAATCTCTAGCTGATAATGAGTCACAATCTGAAAAGCAAATAAATTGCACTATTTGTAGAAAACCACAAAATTAAGACAAAATAATTAGAGGAAGGGTTAAAGATCAGTTTGAAGTAAGATAAGGAAAAAGTCTGACTGCAATTGAACTGCTCGCCATTTGCGAAAATGAAGTTCTGTCTGTCTGTCCGCGGTTTAACTCAGAAAGAATTTATATTAGAGATGTGAAATTTAGTAGATTATACAAATTCATCTTGGCGTCAATATGTCGGTTGTGCTCTCACGTGCGAGGGCAGGGGTTCACCTTGACCTTCCGTCCTCAGGGTCCGTCTTCGCTTGGGCTGCGACGTTTGTGTACCTCGTCAATGCATCTGCGTTACAAGGGTGGAAGCCAATGGTCACCACGCTTTGGGTTGCTGTCGGTGGTCAGAAAGATTTCCTCATCACCACGTTCTCAACCATATTGTTCGGAGGGCACTGGTATTGGCCAACATGGCCTCCCGGACTTAACAAGTATGATGGATTGACACTGGTGCCGTGGTAGAGAGGCAAGTGTCTTTTGTGGGACGCAATATGCATGAGCATCGTTAGAGCGGGTGGGGCAGCAGCGGAGTCGGCCCTTATGAAAAGTGGTAAATACTCTGCGCCGCAAAATAATTATATATTTGGGAGATAGCAGTGTTGTAAACGCGTGCGATGGGTGTCCAATTACACCGCCAACGTCGTGCACGACCACTTGAATTATGCCAATGTTTTACCAGTCACCATGTTCTTTGGACAGACTTCTGTACGACTCTTTGTTGGAGGAGTCATCAATCGTCATCCGCTTATAACGGCAGTGCACTGTAAGCGGGCTTCCCCCAATAAGCGCCAACCTTGTCCTCAGCTTGTCGCTTCAAGCCTCTACCAGCAGCCTTTCGCAAATCGTCACACCTGGGACTCCACTGGATTGGCGGAACGGCGGAAACAATATAGTCTACCATACTAAGGTTCACTTGTAGGGACGTCATAAAACAACGTTAATTTTCCTTTCCTTAATATTCGAAGAGTCACAATGGCTCAACCTTAGCGACCTCTTGTTTACATGGGAAATGTCAAAACTAATAGACCACTTTCTCATCCGACCGTAGGCCTTGGCCGATCGACACCGTGGTACCTACATTGTTGTCTACTTTTTTATCTAAGGGTATGGCAAGGGTTGGGTACATTGAACTCGTGTCATCTGGGTCAAAGGTAACAAAGTGTAAACTTACCACTACATTGGAAGTCATGGTTGCGTGCCATGATATCGAACAGCTCGCTGGCCGTGCGATACTCCTGGTCGAGGTCCGTCTGTCCCCCGTACGTCTCCCGCTCCTCCGATTCTTCGGCCACGGGCGATATGAACATGTCTACTACCACATAGATTTTATGGAAACCCACACAAAACTGAAAAAACACACAGATCAAAAGGTTAAAACTAATAAAATCTTACAAAAAGACAATGTCATTAGAAATTTTAGTCAACATTATAAAAATTAAAATAGGAATTGTTTTGATAATTTATAGATTTCAAAATTGGAATAGATAGATAATAAAATCGTAGGGGGTTGTTGACGAAGTTCATATACTGGCTGTATGGAGTTTAGGATATGTCTAAATCACTGACCTCTTTCTTTGTCTTGCGAGCCTGAGAGTCGTGGTGGCTCAAATCAAATACCCTGAGGATTGACCACAGAACTAGGTTCGACAGATTCCGCTGTTTCTTAACCGTCTTCAAAAAAGTACGAGATGGTATTCTATATTCGTTCAATTGATTAGCTAGAAAATGTATTTGCTACCGATATCTATTGAAACTTATTTTTCTCGATTTTTTTTCCAAGTGGTCCATGTAACACTTAGTGAATCTTCTCTCTGCACCCCAAGGCGCCACCTTCACGAGCGACATAGTCCTATAACAACGTTATGAGCGTGTCTCCACACGGTGAAAATCGCGGCGATACGTCGAGTGGCAAAAGTCGACGATTCGCCGCGAGCCCGCTGCAAGACGCAACGTTCTTGTTGCGATTTTTTTGCTCGTGGAGGTGAAGCCCAAAGGTGGAATCACAAAATCACAAAGAAACCATCTGGGGAAATGGTAGAGCAATATTCGCTAGATGACACCATCCAGCGAACTTCTGATACTCAGTCAAATAGTCGCACCGTAAGAACTTGTTTTCTTCTTTCCCGGCGAGCGCGGTCAGTCGCAGGTCAAATTCGTGGTTGTTTATGACAAAGTAATAGGTAATATTTGATATCGCTTTTAGCAATAAGGCTGCCTTTGATCATAATATGTATTCCTTATTGTTGTAAGTGATTGATATTGTTGTATTTTATGAGCAATCATTTGTTTAACTATCTATCTAATATTTAAATTAGGTACTTCTATCAACAACTTCTTTCCAAAGAAGTGTCGACATTTGGAACATTTTTAAGAAGGGACATTTTGGGGAAACGACATTTTGCACGACTTAACGTCCTGCCATCAGTAACCACCAGGAGCCAGGGCCCGATCGTAAAATTCGAATGTTATCGCTTATGACTAACCATCTCTTTCGCTCGCGAAAGGCGCCACGAATGGAGCGAGATGAAGTAATAAAGCTAGGCGGTAGTTAGGCGGTAGCGCCTGTCCTTCGGTATGGAAGCGGAGCGGGAGCCAATGCGGCAACCTGTAATTTTTTCTCGTAAGATTCCTGTTGTCCTTTTATTTATTGTTGTCTGTACGTAAAAATAATAAACATTTTTATTTTGAATAATAACTTTATTTAGTAACAGTATATAAACAATAATAAGTACATTGTGCATCTATTACATTATCTATATTAAAAAAGCGATTAATAATTTAGTTTTAAGTTAAACAATTCAATACTTCGGAATGTCGTTAATTAAAATATTAATGAATATTCGAATTCTCTTAAAATATAACAAAACAGTCTTGACTTTCTGAGTTACACCCATGATCACCCAGCCGCCCCGGTAGACAGTTAAGATATATAGTTTCATCGACCCCGGTAATCTTGTCGTTTGGGGCGGATGGTACAGCTCAAGCTTCATGTACCCTGGTATAACTAGGTAAATAAAACTTGATCTGTATCCCGACGATGAAACTATTTTTCCCATCTGCAGATAGGAACCTTCAATTTTCGTTCCCAGGAGGGATTCCTGCTGCAAAGACCTAGTATGATATTTACCACGCATACTAATGAAATACCTAAAGCTTTTCATATTTTGAACTTAAAAATACTTATATAATACATAAAACAAAAACAGTATACATTATTTGTTGTAAATATTTCAATTCTGTTAATAAACTCAATTACAACAACTTATTTATAACAATAATAATTATGTGCGATTCTGATTTGAGTTCTTGCAATACGGGAAGAACTATTATTTCCATTAATACTTCGTTTTGTTTTTTAAAGTTTCCATATGAGGTGGTCTTCACCCAAGGCACACCGATAGTTGTTCCAGTAGCAATAATAAATCTCGTTAGAAAATATAACTGTATCAATAAAAAATCATATTTTATACATAAAACTATTATAGACGAGTATATTACGCTGGTGTTTGGAACAGCGATTCCAGTAGCTCTGGTTCAGAGAGGTCCTTCTTGTACTGCTGCGCCAATTCTTGAATTAGGTGTCTTCTTCTAACGTGGGGTGGTTGATATCTGTAACAAAACGCCATTTGAGTACAAAACGTATATGAAGTGTCCGGTTTAGGCATTATAAAGGTGGCAGTTATTGGTTATGAGATCAGTATCAGTGGTGTCCTATTGTGGGTCATCATCATCATCATATCAGCCGAAAGACGCCAGCTGCTGGGCATAGGCCTCCGGAAGAGATCTCCACAAAGGCCGGTCCTGTGCCTTCCGCATCCAGCTGGTACCTGCGATCTTTACCAGGTCGTCGGTCCACCTTGTGGGAGGCCTACCTGCGCTGCGTTTTCCGCTATTGTGGGTGTTGTATTGGCAATCCATCAAACCGAAAGGGCCGAGCAAGATGGTAAAGCGCAGTTCCGAAGTTACGGGATAATGTTCGTCACCGTGGTCATTTTTTCAGGCTGTCGGTAGTACGTGTGGTGTCACTGATGTCGGTGGTGTCAGTAATGTCGGTGGTGTCAATAATGTAGGTGGTGTCACTAATGTCGGTGGTGTCAGTAATGTAGGTGGTGTCACTAATGTCGGTGGTGTCACTAATGTCGATGGTGTCAGTAATGTCGGTGGTGTCAGTAATGTCGGTGGTGTCAATAATGTAGGTGGTGTCACTAATGTCGGTAGTGTCATGAATGTCGATGATGTCGGCATTGTCGGTGGTATTGGTGGCGATGCACACTAGCTACTGGCTGTCAATAACGTCAGACTCACAGGTCGGTGTTGAGCCACGTCCGCCGCGCCACATCGATGGCCGCCCGCCTCAGGCACGCCGGCAGCAGCCTGGGCGCTATCTGCGCGCCGTCGGCGAGCGCGGCGGGCGCGGCGAGCGGCGCGCGAACACGAACGAGCCCGCTGCGACGCTGGGAGACGCATATCGCGGCGGCTTCGTGACGACGCCACGGTTGGCCCGTTTCGCAGTAGCGGAGGAGGTCGTCTGCGGGGGTGGCGGGTGGTTATATTAGATTTTTTTATGGTACAGTCGATGCTGATCCTTATGAAGTACAAAATAGAGTTGATTTCGGATTGATTCCGATGCGCGGTCGACGTTTGACTACGTCGTCCGTACAGTTGGCTCGTCGGTTGAGCTCGTCTGTGGGTAGCTGGGTGGTTTTATAACAGTAATACTAGGATGTACACTGTTTTCTACCATACGAGCTTTGTTAATTAACTTCTATCTTGTGAAACATCTACTTTAGTAGACCTAATAAAAATATACAGGCTCTCCGATTTGCTGGAGCCGACCAACCGCCAGTTGCATTCGATACTCATCCTTACGTAGTACAAAATAAAGTAGCTTTTGGATTAATTCGGATGCGCAGTCGACGTCCGACCATGTCACCCCATTGATTCGGGACTTGGACGTCGGGCCCGATATCGACGGACTCGTGCTACACGGATCCGTTTTTGCGTAGACATTTCGATGATCTTACTGAAAGTATGCCGCAGTTAATGAAACTTACCGATTGGCAAATTCAAATGATCCTCGAAGTCTTCTAGCCATACGATGAGTATCTTTGTCGTAAAATCTCTATTCCGTCTTCCACTACCTGTGAGAAAACAACATAATATAAGGGACTTTACCACAATATGTAGCTGTGTTCAGCGTCAATATTTTTAAAGTATGACTTTCAGTTTATAAAATACTCATACCTCTAGTAATGTTCCAGCATTCTGTAAGTAAAATTACCTATTTCGCATCCAAATGGACACTGTAAAACACTCGAATAATAGAGAAGTCAAAGAGGAAAGCGGACCCTGGTGGAAGCCGATATTGACCACATGGATGATGATGATGAGTGGAGAGTCAAAGCAACTTAATATGCTGAAATTGGAAAAGCAATATAAAAATAATTGTTTTATTTCGCTTCGCCAATTTAAGTCGAATGCGGAGCACATTAAGTTGCAATTCGCTTATCGGGATCGGCGGCACAATCGGCGTCAAGATGCTGATGAAAAATCAAAACCCCTTTATCTTCCCATTTATTCTACTGTCAGTGCGAACGTGAAAAAAGAATGCATATTGCCTAGACCAGAATAAATGAAACCGTATATACGGGTGTAAATCCACTATACCCGTCAGCACGGTATTCGGCTGCTTGTCCAACTCCAACGAGAGCGCTCACACTTTCTCATTGAGGCTTGCCTCGCACGCTCCCGCTAGGACTCCCTGACGCTGCGTTCGTAGCCCACGGACGCGCCCAACCCGCCGCTCGAGACGTCCCAGTAGGAGCCCGCGGCTTTGTCCGAACCTCTGGGCGGCGCTCCCCGGATGATGATGATAAGTAGAGGCCAATTTACAAATAATATATCGCCAGTATATGCCATTTAGCAATCAATGTCACTTTTCTATTACTTACGTCAAATCTAATACATTTTCCTATTTGATCTTCTATCGATTCCTAAAATTGCATCTTGGCTAGACCTGCAGTGTGGTTATTATAAGTAGAGCTCGTCTAGTCTAAGATGACGCGCCCTACTACTTAGTTAGTTGATTTCGATGTGTGAGTGCAAATATTAATAACGACACTTCATCTGTGTGGGAGCCAATGAACGGCGCGTGCCCCGACGTTTGAATCTTACCGGCAACTGAATGACCAATTACAACGGCATTTGTATATGTATTGTGTCCATATTATAAACTTGCTTGTGTGCGTTAATGCGATAGTGGGGCGCGTCATTTTAAATTAGACGAGCTCTACCTATGAATAAATGAAACCGTATCGCACTTTACCCGTAAGCCCAGTATTCGGCTGCTTGTCCAACTCCAACGAGAGCGCTCGCACTTTCTCATTGAGGCTGTGTCTCGCTCGCTCTCGTTCAGACTCGCTGACGGAGCGCTCGTAGCCCACGGACGCGCCCGACCCGCCGCTAGAGACGTCCCAGTAGGAGCCCGCGGCTTTGTCTGAGCCCCTGTAAGGGTAATGGGGGTATATTTAGACGAGTAAGCTTTGCATGGCACAAGAAGGCATGGCTTGACGTTGTTAAGAATGACATGCGGCCAAATAAGCTCATCATCAAGGATGCAGAGACCGAGCGGGGTGGGCCAGGAGTAGCGGATCCTGAGCCTTCGCGTGCCGCGCGGAGGGACAACTGGGATATAACGCCAATACGATGATGATGAAGTGATGCATGTGTATGAACATGTGTGTGCTTGATAAATATTGTGGTTGAGAGGACGCTATCTATTGTTGAAAATCGCATTAAAATCCGTTGCGAAGTTTAAAAGATAATATATACAGATCAGACAGCGGGAACCGACTTTGTTTTATACTATGATATATTACCTTACTTTGATAAAAGATGAGCGTAAAGAATATAGTGTATTTACCTGTTGGATAAACAAGACCCGTCCGTATCAGATTTGAGGCTGTCGTTTTGGTCCAAGTCAGCTATTTCGAATCCGGAAGGTACGACAAACGCAATCTCGTTGATTGAATCCGACCAATACAGCACCTGTAGAATAAAAAAACATGTAAGTGCTACAATAAAATGTCTCATGCGCGAACATGAACTTGGCAAATTGTTTTTTTTTTTTGTGTTTATCGGTAGATAAACAGGCATGCGGGCCACCTGATGGAAAGTGGTCACCGCCGCCTATGGACATCAGCAACACCAGGGGAGTCACCAATGCGTTGCCTGCCTCTGAAGAGACCTCTAATATACCTGTTGAACGATCCCATGTCATAGTCCAAAGGAAACACTGTGGCTGGGAGCTCATTCTAAATCCGAATCGAACGAGCGAGAAACATTCTTTGAAACCTTGGCGTGGTGACCGAGGGTCCACGTAGTTGGGATGAGTACCCAGCCGTGCGATGGCGGAATTATGCTATGGGCACCAGATCGAAAAGTTCCTCGGAACACTCCCCATTGTACAGCCGATAGAACACACACAGGGAGCCAAAGTACCTTCGGTTAGCCAGTGGTTCTAACTTAATTATATAGATTTATCTACATGTCATTCGTCCTCCAGTTGCCATTTTAGCGCTTTCGGCGCTAGATCTACCGGAATTTCAGGGTAATCAACTTCCATTCTTAATATTTGACTCCTAACGCTTTGTCGAAATAGTTGTTAAATATACCAAAATATGTTAAATTTTGGCTCAATAGACCTGGAGTGAGTATGGTACAGGTACGTAACCACTGATTGAGCGAGCGCAACGAGCTCCTGTTTGTGCCGCTCTAATAAAAGCCAACTAATTAATTTATTCGATAGGCAAACATAAGGTATGGTTGTGGATAGTAATATGTAACTTCTAATAGCAAAAATTTAGCGCCTTTTCATACTTGTTTGGCGGAATCTAGCGCTTTTTTAACTGATCTAGCGCCTAACACTCAAAGAGACCACGGGGTCTAAAAAGGCCCCATCAGCGTTTCATATTAGGGTGCCACAAACTTATCTGATCCGTAGGCCAATACTGGAACTAAGTGACGCCATTTTGAATTGTCATGTCAAAACAGCAGATAAATTTGTGACAAATGATTATGTATCACATTATGAACCGCTAATGTGGCCTTTTTAGCCCCCTGGCAGCGCTGCCGTCGTCTCGTGGTACCTGTTCCCGTCCGTCGTAGATAGCGGGTGAGGGGTCCGCTGCGGGCGGCGGCGCGGGCGCGGGCGGCCCGTACTCCGGCCGCGCGTCGTAGCTCGTCGACACGTGGCCGCTCCACCCGGGGTGGCCTCGCACGCGGACCGGTTGGCCGAGACTGCGATGGTATACCCATGTTAGATTATCTTTTATACCACCAAGGTGACAAACAAGCTTCCGGCTTGCCTGATGGTAAGCAGTCACCGCAGCCTATAGACATTTGCAATACCAGGGGCATCACCCAAGCGTCGCTGCTGCATTTCGTTTACATAGGTAAACAATGGAGCGGACACAACGCTTTGACACAACAAGGCGATGAATATGAAGCAGATAAATAAGGGAGGGAAGGAGGATGAGAGATGGCCGACGGGATAGTAGAGCGTGTTGTAACGTCAGCCCGTTAAGGGAGAGTGGTTATGGACAACCGGATTTGTGGGTGTCAAAATGTGCGCACGCCCAAAGAGCCACCGGCAAGTAAGCGTGCATCATTCGTGATAGGCCTATCGAGGTCGATAGGACCCTGGGTGGAGGAGGGTAGAAGGCGATGAATATGAATATGAACGGATACTTCAGTAAAAGCTCACCTAACGAAAAGATGGATGAACTGTGTGAATGATTTATTTATTTAGGGATAATGTTTACATTACAGCTTAAGCCTAAATTATGTAAACAATATTAAACATCACTACATAGTATAAAACAAAGTCGCTTTCTCTGTCCCTATGTCCCTTTGTATGCTTAAATCTTTGAAACTACGAAACGGATTTTGATGCGGTTTTTTTTAATAGATAGAGTGATTCAAGAGGAAGGTTTATAAGCAAGAAAAATGGGTAGAGGGTGGGTAGGTGTACGTGAACGAAGTCGCGCCGGGTCCACTAGTATAAAATAAGAGCAACAAAAATAAGAATAAGTACAAGCATAGCCTAATATTGATGACATGCGGGCGCAAGGATTGAGTACAGAGATGACTAGTTATAGGGTTGAATAGAAGAGAGATGTTGTGCCGACCCCTACTAGTGGGATAAGAGCAGGCAGATGATGATGAAATGCCCGCAAGTCGTGAACTGCGATGCGAGTGGACGAAACCACTTTAAACTGGCCGGTCAAGTGACAAGCTCATACTTGTTAAGACCCTAGACACTTGTTAAGAGTCTAGACAGCCAATCTTGAATGTCAAACTCGAACGTCTCAGCCACTGACATAGGCAAGCACAATTAGTGCCCGAAACGTAGTATTGCAAACGTCTGTAGGCTACGGTAACTGTTTACCATCAGGATTCTTTGCCACATGATTGCTTGACACCTTAGTGGTATAAAAAATATAATTACTCACAACAAGAGCATCGGTTACTGTTCAACCAATGTACATAACTCAGAAAATGTCTGGGATCTGACACTTCTTAAGCTCCTTAGCATCCGCATGAACCCGGCGGGCACTGTCTCAACACTGTTTGTGTACCCGGCGTCTGCCCGGCGCGAACGCAGAACACGTTGGCGGTGACGGCACCGGAACCCGCTTCAAGATTACCCTATTATTTACCTCCATAGCTGCAACCAAAACCCGCGCTAAGATACCCCCTTAGCATCGTCTAAGGGCAGAGGCGAAGCCGGGCGCCGTTTCAAGAGTACCCAGCCTACTATCCTACCTGCATGAATAGCCCGCTAAGGGTAGATAGGCTAGACCCTTCACAGCTCCCCGACCATAAACCGCGCTACATACCCCCTCAGCATACGTATGAACCCGGCGGGCACGGTGTCGACACTATTCGCGTTAGCGACAATACTAGCAGCCGATGTCTGACCCGCGCGAACGCAAACCACGTGGGCGGTGATGGCACCGGACCCCGTTTCAAGATTACCTTATAATCTACCTGCATAAATAGCTCGACTAAAGAGTAGATAGCCGTCTAGACCCTCCAAACCCTAGATAGACTTGATTAGACCGCCCATAGCTCCATGACAATAACAGTGCTACATACCCCCTCAGCATTCGAATGAACCCGGCGGGCATGGTGTCGATACTGTTCGCGTTGGCGACGATACTAGCGGCCGACGTCTGGCCCGCGCGCACGCAAAAGTACTCAGCTCTATACCTGCATAAATAGGTCGCTAAGGGTATATAGACGTCTAGACCCTCCATAGCTCCATAACTACATACCCCCTCAGCATCCGTATGAACCCGGCGGGCACTGTCTCAACACTATTCGCGTTGGCAACGATACTAGCGGCCGACGTCTGCCCGGCGCGAACGCAGAACACGTGGGCGGTGACAGCACCGGCATTCGCCCTAAATAGCCCGCCAAGGAGTTAGTCTAAACTAGACCCTCCATAGCTCCATGACCAAAAACCTCACTACATACCCCCTCAGCATCCGTATGAACCCGGCGGGCACTGTCTCAACACTGTTCGCGTTGGCGACGATACTAGCGGCCGACGTCTGCCCGGCGCGAACGCAGAACACGTGGGCGGTGACCGCACCGCGGGCGCCGCAAGCGTCCACTCGTCGAAGGGCAGTGGCGAAACCGGGCGCTGACTCGTCTAGGGCTACTAGGCGGGGGACGCTGGCCTGTTGCGGGGATGGTCAGTAATATTTTATTTATTTTCGGAAGACTTCATCATCATCATATAAATAAGAGTATGAGTCTGCCAACCTCTTCGGAAGACTTACAGCTATTATATTACAATGGATATCTTATGCACTTAATAGAAAACCAATTATAAGTCTCCACCTGTAGGTAACAAATATGTGTAAGGCGGAAGGCCTTCATGACATTTTGACATAGACGTAGATATAGACTTAGACGTATATTTATTGGGTCCAATAATACATAAAAAACTTTAAATTAACGGAAAGTATAAGGAAGCAGGGCGATGCGTCTTCGGACCAAATTGGATCCGCCTCAGCATTATTGTCTACTGGCCGTCCCACGCAGTGTGCACCCGCGCACAGTTCGTCTATAACCATTAAATTATCACGCGGGACCCCATTATTTTTCCGTTATAAAAAGCATCCTATGTCACTTGGGAATGATGTAGCTTCCTATTAGAGAAAGAATTCTCGAAATCTGTTCAGCAGCCTCGGATATTACCCCCGACACAGAATCTCTCAAACATACAAACTTTTCCTCCTTATAAACTTAACTTCTGATACCAATAGCCATGACTTTGACAACAGACCTAACGTTTTAGCAGCGCCATCTAGTGGAATATCTAAATTCGAATTGCGGTAGCGTCCATCGAGTGCAGATTGTCGTCACAATACACCTGGCAGTCGGATTGGAGATATTAGCGTTACAGAAAACATCGCACCCACATCGATGTCATAGTTGTATCTGCTATGTGGAAAAGAAATTAAAATTATGTGAATATACCTTTTTGTCGCCTCCAATGTTGAGATATCCAAAGTGTGACAAAAACAATCGTGCCGTTTGGAATTCAGTCACCGGCTCTGGAGGGACGCATTCTTCTGGTACCTGTGAGGAAACAAAATTACGTTATTGCTAACTGAGAGAATTTAGTCTATCAAGGGCCATCCTTATCTGCCATACTCACCACGTTATCTTCGCTCTCCCTAACACGTTTTTCTATAGCTGCTTGTTGTTCCAGCAATTTAAACAACGTCGGTGCTTCCGGGTCGTTCAGTTGTCTCAACACGGCGTCTAAACTTGGGATCGCCGAGTCACTGTAATAAGACCATGGTTGTGTAATTAATGTTGGAGAGATAATGGTAAGATGACTTAGAAAGTAGCACATTAATTTAATTTAAACCAACAAGTGTAGAATATCCAGCGTGGTTGTTGAGAGTGTATGAGAACTGATGTCTTAGGGACAACCCTAGCACCGTTAAGGCTGTTGCCTATTCATACAAATAGGTAAATGAAAAGATGGGAGGACGACATCAAGCTTACTGCTGGTACCACATGTGGCAAGAGATAGGCACTTTGTATTCACTATCTACATAGAGTACATTAACAGTTTATAAACGCGTATACTAGTTTGTACAAGGAGGCGCGGACGGTAGCGGCTTACAATTACCAATTATTTTCCCTTCCGCGTTTATGACTTAACTTGTCTATAGAAAACAAAACCATACAGAGACACAGGTTCGGATAAACGTGGGAATATGAACCCAATTTGGTATTCCATGATAGAGGAAAGATACCACCCTTTACCAGAGGAGCCCAAACGGCCAAGAGCCAGGGTGAGAGAGTAAAGAATCGGCGGACATTCCGGGTCTAGCAAAGATGCTAATGGCGTTGTAGCTGTTTAATGAGGAGTTTTCCAGTAGGTATTGATTGTTGGTTTCAAAAAGCATCAATAGATGGCGCCCCTACAATTTTGGTAATCTTTTTATAATCTGTATAATGGTGGCAGTGATTTCATGCTGCCAACTAATACTAAACTTAAAAATAAAATGTTTATTAATATAAACATAATTGTTAAAGGTTGAACGAAGTGTAAAAAGAAATATTTATAGAAGTTGGCACTATGTTCCATTATTATTACAACCTCTAAAATGGTTAAAAACTATTGACAAATACAATATTATCCAATACAACCTACCCAGTGTTTATATCCTGTTTGCTAAAAACCTATTTCAAGCGATTATCAATTACCAAAATTGTCGGGGCGCCATCTAGTGAGTGGTTAGGAATGCTTTAGATACCTATTGGAAAACTGTTGATTGCGATATTAGATCGGAACTTGTTGGCTACGTTCGGCTAGCGCTCGTAGATCTGCACAGTACTGCGAACGCTGCGAAGCCAGCTGAATGTAGCCGATGGGCACCATTCGTCAGTGGTAGTGGAGTTGCTATGGAACGATATGCATCTTGACTAGACCCAATGACTTTACTACACTGGTGGACAAAAAGTCGACTCTAGATTTGTATCTCGAATAATGGAAAAATAACTCAATTTGGTAGCAAATTTAATTAACAATATGATATATACTAACTAAGGTGCCTCCTTTCAGTATATTTCTTCATAGTCATAAGAGTTATTATTTTAAAAGTCTGGCAACAAACCTAGCGTCGTTTTGTGGTTAACCATCACAGAGCGCGCGCGTTTATGTCCATCGGGACTTCAATAATTCCTTTTCGAATTATTTAAGTGGTCGTGCCCGATGGACATAAATTCGCGCGCGCACAGTACTTAAATTCGGAGATGAAATTCAAGATCAAAAGTGTAAACAAATTGAAACTATAAAAAATAAAGCCAAGGAGTAGATTATTCAAAATAGTATTTTCTTAAATATTAATGCGATTTTATTTCATTTTGAATGTGATAATTTTTATCGATATTTCAATTATTTTAGATAATCCCCCATTTGGGTCTATTCGGTATATCGGTGACCTTGGTTCGCTTGCGGATCTTCTTATTTCTGATTCTCGAGCCTCCGAGACTCCGAGCCTAATCCTTTCCATTGCCCTTTGGGTAACAGTGAGCTTTCTTATAAGGCCCATAGTATACATACAGTTTTGTACTTAAATTTCATCTTCAAATATACACATCGGGATCTACTTTCCCACTCAGCCAATACATACGTAGCACAGGCCGGCGCCGGCGGCAGCGGCAAGCAGACCGGCTCCTGCCTCGGCGGCGGCTCCGCGATGTCCACGGGCCGCGCGCACGCCGCGCCCCCGCCGCGGGTCGCCGAGCGCGCCGCACCCCGGCACGACACCGACCACGCGAACCGGCCCCAGCCGCAGCGGATTATCACTAAGGGATGGGAGGGGAGTGAGTTTTAGAAAGCCACCACGGGCCGCTATAGACGGAAGGCACGGTAGGCGGTGCCGCGCCCCGGCACGACACCGACCACGCGAACCGGCCCCAGCCGCAGCGGATTATCACTGAGGGATGGGAGGGGAGTGAGTTTTAGAAAGCCACCACGGGCCGCTATAGACGGAAGGCACGGTAGGCGGTGCCGCGCCCCGGCACGACACCGACCACGCGAACCGGCCCCAGCCGCAGCGGATTATCACTGAGGGATGGGAGGGGAGTGAGTTTTAGAAAGCCACCACGGGCCGCTATAGACGGAAGGCACGGTAGGCGGTGCCGCGCCCCGGCACGACACCGACCACGCGAACCGGCCCCAGCCGCAGAGGATTATCACTGAGGGATGGGAGGGTAGTGAGTTTTAGAAAGCCACCTCGGGCCGCTATAGACGGAAGGCACGGTAGGCGGTGCCGCGCCCCGGCACGACACCGACCACGCGAACCGGCCCCAGCCGCAGCGGATTATCACTAAGGGATGGGAGGGGAGTGAGTTTTAGAAAGCCACCACGGGCCGCTATAGACGGAAGGCACGGTAGGCGGTGCCGCGCCCCGGCACGACACCGACCACGCGAACCGGCCCCAGCCGCAGCGGATTATCACTAAGGGATGGGAGGGGAGTGAGTTTTAGAAAGCCACCACGGGCCGCTATAGACGGAAGGCACGGTAGGCGGTGCCGCGCCCCGGCACGACACCGACCACGCGAACCGGCCCCAGCCGCAGCGGATTATCACTAAGGGGTGGGAGGGGAGTGAGTTTTAGAAAGCCACCACGGGCCGCTATAGACGGAAGGCACGGTAGGCGGTGCCGCGCCCCGGCACGACACCGACCACGCGAACCGGCCCCAGCCGCAGCGGATTATCACTGAGGGATGGGAGGGGAGTGAGTTTTAGAAAGCCACCACGGGCCGCTATAGACGGAAGGCACGGTAGGCGGTGCCGCGCCCCGGCACGACACCGACCACGCGAACCGGCCCCAGCCGCAGAGGATTATCACTGAGGGATGGGAGGGTAGTGAGTTTTAGAAAGCCACCTCGGGCCGCTATAGACGGAAGGCACGGTAGGCGGTGCCGCGCCCCGGCACGACACCGACCACGCGAACCGGCCCCAGCCGCAGCGGATTATCACTAAGGGATGGGAGGGGAGTGAGTTTTAGAAAGCCACCACGGGCCGCTATAGACGGAAGGCACGGTAGGCGGTGCCGCGCCCCGGCACGACACCGACCACGCGAACCGGCCCCAGCCGCAGAGGATTATCACTGAGGGATGGGAGGGTAGTGAGTTTTAGAAAGCCACCTCGGGCCGCTATAGACGGAAGGCACGGTAGGCGGTGCCGCGCCCCGGCACGACACCGACCACGCGAACCGGCCCCAGCCGCAGCGGATTATCACTAAGGGATGGGAGGGGAGTGAGTTTTAGAAAGCCACCACGGGCCGCTATAGACGGAAGGCACGGTAGGCGGTGCCGCGCCCCGGCACGACACCGACCACGCGAACCGGCCCCAGCCGCAGCGGATTATCACTAAGGGATGGGAGGGGAGTGAGTTTTAGAAAGCCACCTCGGGCCGCTATAGACGGAAGGCACGGTAGGCGGTGCCGCGCCCCTACACGACACCGACCACGCGAACCGGCCCCAGCCGCAGCGGATTATCACTAAGGGGTGGGAGGGGAGTGAGTTTTAGAAAGCCACCACGGGCCGCTATAGACGGAAGGCACGGTAGGCGGTGCCGCGCCCCGGCACGACACCGACCACGCGAACCGGCCCCAGCCGCAGCGGATTATCACTAAGGGGTGGGAGGGGAGTGAGTTTTAGAAAGCCACCACGGGCCGCTATAGACGGAAGGCACGGTAGGCGGTGCCGCGCCCCGGCACGACACCGACCACGCGAACCGGCCCCAGCCGCAGCGGATTATCACTAAGGGATGGGAGGGGAGTGAGTTTTAGAAAGCCACCACGGGCCGCTATAGACGGAAGGCACGGTAGGCGGTGCCGCGCCCCGGCACGACACCGACCACGCGAACCGGCCCCAGCCGCAGCGGATTATCACTAAGGGGTGGGAGGGGAGTGAGTTTTAGAAAGCCACCACGGGCCGCTATAGACGGAAGGCACGGTAGGCGGTGCCGCGCCCCTACACGACACCGACCACGCGAACCGGCCCCAGCCGCAGCGGATTATCACTAAGGGGTGGGAGGGGAGTGAGTTTTAGAAAGCCACCACGGGCCGCTATAGACGGAAGGCACGGTAGGCGGTGCCGCGCCCCGGCACGACACCGACCACGCGAACCGGCCCCAGCCGCAGCGGATTATCACTAAGGGATGGGAGGGGAGTGAGTTTTAGAAAGCCACCACGGGCCGCTATAGACGGAAGGCACGGTAGGCGGTGCCGCGCCCCTACACGACACCGACCACGCGAACCGGCCCCAGCCGCAGCGGATTATCACTAAGGGGTGGGAGGGGAGTGAGTTTTAGAAAGCCACCACGGGCCGCTATAGACGGAAGGCACGGTAGGCGGTGCCGCGCCCCGGCACGACACCGACCACGCGAACCGGCCCCAGCCGCAGCGGATTATCACTAAGGGATGGGAGGGGAGTGAGTTTTAGAAAGCCACCACGGGCCGCTATAGACGGAAGGCACGGTAGGCGGTGCCGCGCCCCGGCACGACACCGACCACGCGAACCGGCCCCAGCCGCAGCGGATTATCACTGCGGGGTGGGAGGGGAGTGAGTTTTAGAAAGCCACCACGGGCCGCTATAGACGGAAGGCACGGTAGGCGGTGCCGCGCCCCGGCACGACACCGACCACGCGAACCGGCCCCAGCCGCAGCGGATTATCACTGAGGGGTGGGAGGGGGGTGAGTTTTAGAAAGCCACCACGGGCCGCTATAGACGGAAGGCACGGTAGGCGGTGCCGCGCCCCGGCACGACACCGACCACGCGAACCGGCCCCAGCCGCAGCGGATTATCACTAAGGGGTGGGAGGGGAGTGAGTTTTAGAAAGCCACCACGGGCCGCTATAGACGGAAGGCACGGTAGGCGGTGCCGCGCCCCGGCACGACACCGACCACGCGAACCGGCCCCAGCCGCAGCGGATTATCACTAAGGGGTGGGAGGGGAGTGAGTTTTAGAAAGCCACCACGGGCCGCTATAGACGGAAGGCACGGTAGGCGGTGCCGCGCCCCGGCACGACACCGACCACGCGAACCGGCCCCAGCCGCAGCGGATTATCACTGAGGGGTGGGAGGGGAGTGAGTTTTAGAAAGCCACCACGGGCCGCTATAGACGGAAGGCACGGTAGGCGGTGCCGCGCCCCGGCACGACACCGACCACGCGAACCGGCCCCAGCCGCAGCGGATTATCACTAAGGGGTGGGAGGGGAGTGAGTTTTAGAAAGCCACCACGGGCCGCTATAGACGGAAGGCACGGTAGGCGGTGCCGCGCCCCGGCACGACACCGACCACGCGAACCGGCCCCAGCCGCAGCGGATTATCACTAAGGGGTGGGAGGGGAGTGAGTTTTAGAAAGCCACCACGGGCCGCTATAGACGGAAGGCACGGTAGGCGGTGCCGCGCCCCGGCACGACACCGACCACGCGAACCGGCCCCAGCCGCAGCGGATTATCACTGAGGGGTGGGAGGGGAGTGAGTTTTAGAAAGCCACCACGGGCCGCTATAGACGGAAGGCACGGTAGGCGGTGCCGCGCCCCGGCACGACACCGACCACGCGAACCGGCCCCAGCCGCAGCGGATTATCACTAAGGGGTGGGAGGGGAGTGAGTTTTAGAAAGCCACCACGGGCCGCTATAGACGGAAGGCACGGTAGGCGGTGCCGCGCCCCGGCACGACACCGACCACGCGAACCGGCCCCAGCCGCAGCGGATTATCACTAAGGGGTGGGAGGGGAGTGAGTTTTAGAAAGCCACCACGGGCCGCTATAGACGGAAGGCACGGTAGGCGGTGCCGCGCCCCGGCACGACACCGACCACGCGAACCGGCCCCAGCCGCAGCGGATTATCACTAAGGGATGGGAGGGGGGTGAGTTTTAGAAAGCCATCACGGGCCGCTATAGACGGAAGGCACGGTAGGCGGTGCCGCGCCCCGGCACGACACCGACCACGCGAACCGGCCCCAGCCGCAGCGGATTATCACTAAGGGATGGGAGGGGGGTGAGTTTGAGAAAGCCACCACGGGCCGCTATAGAGACGGAAGGCACGGTAGGCGGTGCCGCGCCCCGGCACGACACCGACCACGCGAACCGGCCCCAGCCGCAGCGGATTATCACTAAGGGATGGGAGGGGGGTGAGTTTGAGAAAGCCACCACGGGCCGCTATAGAGACGGAAGGCACGGTAGGCGGTGCCGCGCCCCGGCACGACACCGACCACGCGAACCGGCCCCAGCCGCAGCGGATTATCACTAAGGAATGGGAGGGGGGTGAGTTTTAGAAAGCCACCACGGGCCGCTATAGAGACGGAAGGCACGGTAGACGGTGCCGCGCCCCGGCACGACACCGACCACGCGAACCGGCCCCAGCCGCAGCGGATTATCACTGCCAGGTTGAGAGGCCGATGCGTTTTAACCGAAAAACCTACCAGGGGCTGCGCAAGGCACGTTAAGGCATACAAGATACCGACCACGTGGACCAGACATTCACGATAAACTATTAAACGGATTTTAGTAGTTTATAGCAAATATAGGCTACAATTTATCCCGAAATTCAATGTATTTTTCACGGGAACGGGTTTGTTATAAAATCGAAAAATAATCCCTTTAGGTTGCAGATGTCCTAGACGACGGTGGCTGCTTTCCATTAGGTGGGCCATCCGTCCGTGCGCGTCTCTGGGCAAAAAAAAGACACTCCACAACTCTTATCTCACCGATAAGCGTAGGCTGCGGCTCCTGGCTATTGGCTAGAGGCTCTTCCAGCAACGACAGCAGTATGTTCCCGTCGGCTACGTAGTGCCGCAGCCCAACAATGCATTGATAATCCCCCATTGGTTGCACATGTCCTAGACGACGGTGGCTGCATTCCATCAGGTGGACCATCCGTCCGTGCGCCTCCCAAGGCAAAAAGAACACTCCACAATTAGTAAAATTTCATTCTCCAACTTGGCCCTCTCACCGATAAGCGTAGGCTGCGGCTCTTGGCTATTGGCTAGAGGTTCCTCCAGTAAGGACAGTAATATGTTCCCGTCCGCCACGTAGTGCCTTAGCCGGCCGTGGCCCAGCGCCGACAGCCAGCGCTCGTCGAGCCGACACCATCCGGACTCGTTGTCTTCGCCGACCTGATTATGGGGATATTCAATGAAATACCGTCACGGAGCCCTAAACTGTTCAACCAGTCCCAGGGTTCCCAGAGGAAGACCTTGATCAACCTCGCTTCCCCAACGGTATAAGAATAAGGAGGTACACCTAATGAGTGGCAGGCTCGTACCTCTGTCGAGACCTGGCGATGGTGACATTCATGTTTGATTTGGGCCTTCCTCAGAGAAAGCAGAATTACTTCTCAGTCGCTGCCTGAGGCTGTAGGGGAGCTGGTGGAATTACCGAACGGTTACCACATGACATGTAGCTCACAGAAGCGATGGCCGATGGGATGCAAATGTTCTCAAGTGGCGACTAAATAACTTCGTCTCTGTATCTTGTTCTGGAGAGGTTTTCGAAGTGTTTCCTTAAAACATGATCGCGTTTTCTCTCCACGTGGCACAGACTAGAGAAAGTCCGCTAAAAATAAAAAATAAAATAATCACCTCATCCAATATAAGCATGAGCAGCGATTCGGCCGCGTCCCGCACGCGCATTGAGACTGGCTTCAGCTCCTTTTCATCCTTCATTTTGGGTGGCTCACCAGGTTTCCCTATGAACATAAAGGTATCAATTAATGACTATGTCTAATTAATTAGATTATGTTTAAACAATTCATGGAAAACGTTGTTTTGATAGTAGGATAGAGGGTCGGCGGATGGATGTAGAAGGTACAAACCCACGATATAGAAAGCTGAAGGTTTATGAATATGGTAGCAGCGAATGAGTTTGTCAGGACCGCAGCGAGTGGAACAATGTGTGCTACTGGAAAGTGACGTAACGTTATTTATGTGTACATGTACAGTAAGTACATTACCACCTTAAGAATCATATTCCTGTGCCGTTGTTAAAAGGTTGTAAGATTTATGAAAGATTTAATTTTTTTTTTAATGCCGTTGGTCAAGCATGAGTTCTTTGGACTTAAGCGACAGCTAATGAACTCTGTCTTGTCAATTCAATTAGGGTAACGGTGCTAACCAAATACACTGTACGTTGCTGTAGCTGCAAAGGAATTCTGAAAGTGGTGATTGGCCTTATCATCATCACAGTCCATAACAGTCCACTGCAAGACTTAGGGCCTCTAGGAACTTATGCTTAGACAGAAAGGGTGTGTCAGGATCTTAGCTTGTGGCACTCGATAGTTTATGTCTACCCCTGTCGGATACGGGCTTGAGTAAGTATGAATCTATGTATGGACTCTTGAATTGAATATAGTTGTATTAAGCGCTCACCCTGACTCTTACTGCCCGAGATCCCCAACTCGACCACCTCTAGTAAAGTAGCCAGACAGTCCGGGTCAGCCAACAGCGCCGGGCAGAGCCACGCGGCAAGGCACGAGTAGGCGGCGACTACGCACGAGTGCAAGTCTCGGGAGTGCGCTTGCGGGGGTCGACCGCATTGTACTGTTATGTAGTCGCAGATCCAGCGCACGGCGCGTTTGCGTTCTATCGCCTCTGTGGAGTAGGGTAGGGTGTCAAAAACTTATATGTTATAGGTACGAAACGCCCATCTTTTCACCATCGGCGACATCATCAACTGAACAGACAAATTGGTAGCATTGTAAAGTATAAAATGGAGGCTAACGCGAGACCGAATTTTCAGTAAATGCTGCCACTGGTGGTTTGTTCTGGAAATACATCAGTATTAAACGCTCACAGTTGACAGATGGATACGTCAATACAACGGCATTACTTTGACGATAACAAAACCTCACTTGACATTGGCGCCAGGATAGCTAGTGAGCAAAAATATGAGAGCCCTCTTGAAAATCTAGTGGCACGAATTCCTATTAAACTCTTTTCTAAACGGAACGTTTTCCTTTCGATATCACGGATGAGCCGGGCGACGTATAATGAAATGTAACCTTATGATAAGTTATGGCTATAAATGGAAATTGAAACGATGACGAAGCGATTCGTTGTTTCTATTTTTTTTCCCATTAGATGAAACAAGTTTTGTCTAGTCTTATAACCTTAAATTAAGTAACATACCAATATGTTCAGCTTTAACATCTAAACCAGAAAACTCACCAATAACATATTCTAGGATGCATGAAAGTAAACGGTCCAAATTATCAACTGTTAATTTTTAAGAGATTGCCATGGTGGTCTCTCAAATCATTCATCATTATCATGAATAGTTATTCTAAAACTTTATTAGCATAATACAACAGAGACATAGTATCGTCATCAGTTGCTTGGACTTATCCCATTCACTCTATGGGCTCAACGAAGACACAGTATCGTAAGCATTTATGAAATTTTGTATATGTATTTAAGAAAGTTATCGAGGGTTTTTTGCGCTGTGTACCATTGCCGCCGATATTTTAAACCAGCTAAGAATTTTTACAACTACAACACAAATAATTTAACAATAAAAAGCTAACGTATTTAAAAATATCCTGCACATACCTGGCTTAGCCGAATGCAGCTTGGCAAGCCCAGAGAGCAACTCCAGTGCAGCCAGAGACACTTGCAAGTCTCCCTTCCACGAGGATATAAGACGGTGGCAGACCAGGTATGTGGCTCGTACGACTAAAGCCGCACCTGGGTTCATAAAAAGATTATAATAGTCTGGTATACTAGCAATCCAAGACTTTTTACATGCTCATACCTATAGATAGGTATGTGCTTTGTATCTTTACTTGGATTATAAGAAAGTTTTCTTTGTTGACAATTAGTGCAAATTTATTTTTAATGATGATAGTTTATATTTTTCAGTCAAATAGTTACGATGATAATGAAGCAATGTGAATCAATCGAATTTATTACGGCAAGCTATGACAGCCAAATTAAATCAACAAGCAAATACATCGATAAGAGTTTTCTTAAAGATGTAAATTATTAGGAGATATTCGACAGAGAAAAAGGTTAAAACCGTTATATCATCTGGTGGTAAGTGACGATGCAGTCGAAAATGGAGACAATATCATATAAAAGGGAAGCGAAAGGAGCGTCGGTGGCTGAGTGGTTAAGGGGTCGTATGCGAGTAGGTACCGGGTTCGAATCCCACTGCGGCCATGTTAAACGACTCTTTTCTGAGGCACGTACATTAGTTGAATGCATACCGATTCTCTTACGGTGAGGGAAAACATCGTAATGAAACCTGCACATCTAGGCGACTAAATGTGTAAGTTGGTAGCAGGGTCACGGAGGTCAGATGGCAGTCGCTTCACTATAATTATCTGATCTGCCAAATCCTGGATCATGGTCAAGCCGGACCCCGGGCCCTCATGCGCGAGACCACAACTGGGACATTAACACCAAGATGATTTTTTTAAAATGATAATATAAAACCCAACAACACAAAAACACCTAAACTTTCTCTGTCGAACACCCCCAAGCGTGCGAAAAAAAAACGAGTGTTACCGAAAATAGGCGAACATGGGTCTAGCTCCTTAACGTCGGCGGCGAAGTCCTCTAGCGACGAATGCCCCTCCACGCTGCCGGCCACGCTACCGCTGTCCGAACGGGCTACAATGACACCTCACACGTCACGCACACGTCACATCGACAGCCAGGAAGCAGTTTAGTCAGTGGATACGTTAGTAGTAGTAGTATTCTGCACCAGTGATAAGCTAGCGGGGGACCGCGTTCTGCAGACTTATGCTGTTTTTAGTGTATGCGAAGGTATTTTTCGCAAAACATAATCATTGATTGTTTGCGCGTCAATGCGCGTCGGCCAATGAGCCGTTTTCAAAACTAGTTTTCTAACAATTCCTATAGATGGCGTGTCCTAATGACTAAGATTTTATTATAATCTCTTGACCATAGGGGGCTATTGTTGTTGTTGTATGGCAAACAAATTAAACGGCATTAAATAAAACGCCAGTTTTGCTAAAGTGCTACTATACAAATCTAAAGTTTTAGCCCGTGGTTGAACACCAAGGAGCACCAATATCTATAAACCGTTGAATTTGCAGATATAAAGTAAATTGGATCGTAATTAGGATAAATTAGATCATAAGATACAGCCAAGAGATCATAAAAAGGTTTAGGGCGTCTGAGTGACGTATTGGTACTTGAAGTGACGTTGGGAAGTTTAAGCTAAAGTCGCCTCTATTATGTACGCAATACGGTAGCATATTGTTTGTATTCGACTGTGATTTCACGTCTCTAGCACAAGAGATTATACTAGTTTACTGGAACTGGGTGTCTACACTCTTCATCCACAACCGTGACTACAGATCATGGTGTCCTGCTCAGCTGATCAGTGCAGCATATTTCGTAGTCTAGCAACACGGACTATTGACTCGTTGCCCTGCGAGATGGGTTGACGACTGCAGTGTTGAAAATACATGACAGGTATTCTGTACAGTGTGCGACTTCTACAATTTTGTTACAGTTGACATATGATGCATTAATAACCTCGTTTTAGCTCGGAATTGGACTCTTGATGCTTCCGGTCCAGAAGTCGGCACTATTAGTTTTATTTGCATTGCAATGTTTGCGATCGCAAAGAAAAAAACAGCGTGTCAAAAAATTGTGTCATGAACATGAGTATCATTTACAATGTATGTGTCGTGATCGATTCAGAAGCAAATTCATTTACTCGCAGTCTAAAGTAATTTTAATAAAGTTAAGTTATGGTAAATGAAAAATGCTCATTCAAAAACGTCATTCAAATAAGAGTTTCCACGATTACAAAAGTCACTTGTCAAAATTTTATCGTCCTATATAATAGGTTGAAATAATACAAACAACTGTTGCAAGTTGATGTAACAATTCTAGAAAATGACAAGAGGTTTATTTTGACAGCACAATAAATTTTGGCATCGTGAAAACTCGCGTTGATGGTGCACGTATATTACCTTAGTTATAGTATATAGCATATACACGTTGACTATCTTCCAGGGGCATATCCCATTTGAAGTTTTAGCAGTTAACCAGATGAACCCCTTAAATTCTTATTAAAATTAACTGGAGGCCTGGAGTCTGGCAAGATCCTTTGTGAAAATACTGTTGTACACCAGTAAAATAGAAACCTTATACAAAACCAGAGTTATTCTGAATTAAACTTTAAAGCCACCACTAATTCATAACTGCCACACGCTGATGACACATACTGATGTGACCATGTAGTTATAATATATAGCAATACACAGGGAAATATTGTCTTGAGTATTTACAATTCTTACCTTTATAATCGGTACTATGGGACATAGTAGAGCCAGGCGGGGCGCTGTAAGCTTTCCCCGAAGTTGCGGTATACGCGTTATGTCTAACGCACAAGTATAACGCGCTCAGGAGAGGCACGGCGAGCGCGTCCGAGCATTCGACTTGTACGGCGGAGACACATATGAGGGATAGCTTGCCTCGGGCGAAGTCGCCTATTGTCATTCCAGCGCTGGAAGAAAGAATTAGCTCTAGTTCTAGATATTGCCAAAAATCTCTGATTTCAATTATTGAATTGTTACCTTTGCGATTTCGTATCACCAATTTCACAGGTTCAGTTGCTAACAAACTGAAACTATTAAATCGGTCATACGTAATCGGAATAGTAACAGTTTCAATTATTGAAATCAAAGAAATATTGGCAACAGGGTTACGAAATTAGCTCACAGTTCAGTCAGACAAAGTGGTTTTGAAAAAACTTTTCGTGCCACTAAAATGTTAAGGCTGAGCCCAGTATATACTGCAAGGGAAAAATCAACCTTGTTGCTTTATGACCTTGCACGGCACAAAGAAACAAGGTTTGGGTTGTACTTCGATCGGGTGATCAAGCAATGTCCTGAACGAATTTACTTGCGAAGGGAGAATGGTCATCTAAAAATTTGCTTGTAACTTTAAGGTACGGTATTTAAGTGGACTCATAACAACTGTTACTTTAACGGTATTAGTTAACATTATACTGAAATATTTAACAATAAAAACCAGGTTCAAGGTCTAAACGACCGTCAACGACACAAAAAATTCCATGGCAATGCATAGGTACAAAAGAACTCACTACTCGTTGGATCCAGGAAACTCCGGCACCGGCAGGCCCCTGTAGTGGTGCGGGAAAGCGACCAGAGACAACAAAGCACTAATGGCGGCCTTGCGGAGCTCTCGCTTGTCTATGGAGCCGCATTCCAGCTTGGGATCCTTCTCGGATAGGATACGGTCCAATGCTGACACGTAGTCCGGGACAAGGACTAATACGCCGTCTAGGTCCAGCCTGTCGATTGGAAAGGATTAATAACACTGTAAGTAGAATTTGATATTGGCAGCCAAAGTGAAATAGCTAGACTATGTCAACGAATAAGTAAAGTGACAGAGCATTGAGAGGCATGTAGGGCTTGTGTAATTCTGATAATCATATCGTCTGAGTGCTTATCTTGGCCTCTGCCACTTTCCGCTTTCGTACTAATTCTTCTCCACTTCGCCCTGTATTCGGCATCCTCTTGCATTCGACTCAGCAATGTTAATCCATCGCTTCTTGGGTCACCCTCGAGGCCTCTTTGCGGCGGTGGTTTTCGCCCGCGCGCATATCGGATCTCCGTAAACATTCAATTATCCCGCAGGACCCTATTATTTTTCGGTAACAAGTACCCTAAAACACAATAATGTAGCTTCCAATTAGTGAAACACTTTTCAAACTCGATTCAGCAATTAGAGATTTCCTTTTCATAATATTAGTCAGAACAGTTGATAGTCTCGGCCTATCGCTATAGGACACGGGCGTGTATATGTTACGAGTAGGGACGAGTATGCATGCAGCGTCGACCCTAGTTAGCATCAGCGGTACCCACCGGAATATATCCGGCGAGTTCAACACAACCGCGGCAGCAGTGGCGGGGTCCCGCAGGCCGCGGCGTATGGCCGCGTAGCAGCGAGCCAAGTATGGCGCTAGAACCTCCTCACGGCATTGCTTCGAGCACAGCACGCGGCAAACTGTGCCTAGGGCTTCGGCGCGACCTGACATGGGGTACGATAAAAAATCAACTAAGTTTAGTGTTCCCTTTGGACTATTGCGATTATTACATTTGACTAAATTCGGTAGCCTACATTCAGAAGGCCAAAGCGTGAGACGAAATAAAAAATTGACCTTGTTTTATGAGCAATACATTCCGCTTTGATTTGCTCCCACGCTTTTTGCTTTTGCGAATTTGTTCAAGAAGTATATTAGAAGTCTCTTCAGAGGCGGATTACGCATATTGGTAGCGCCCATAGTGTTACTGATATCGACAGGCGGTGGTAACCACTTTCCATCAAGTGCCTGCTTGCCTGTTTGTCTGCCGTATAACATAAAAAAGAAGTAAGGGGCATTCGGAATCGAAGACAAAATTCCAAATAACAAGTGACATCTAAACTATTGAAAGACGGTTTGAATTTGCAGATATCAAACCGTCAAACTCATAAATTACTGTACTAAAATTAATACAATTAATAAATAAATTTGCATATTGTAGTGATAATACTTTTTCGAAATGTTATATATATAGCTACATCAATCACATAATTAGGTCGGTTACCTGGTTGATAGCTAAGTACGTTCAGTTTCATTGTTGCATCGGACGTCAAGGAAGGAGGCGGTGGTGTACCTTCGGCTCGCTCTGAAACATTTAATATTCTTAGTCAGTCATACTTGTGCTCTCCTTATCTTCCACTAACGAATGTTGTGCCAAAGAATAAATAGTAGTTTTTTTCTGCTGATGTTTTCTGACCGGAATCAACAAAACAACGGAGGTTATGGTGAAACAATGTATTGGAAAATACTTCTATATGGCGTATACCTACAGTATGTAATGGGGTGTCCGGCCGAAATAACTACTCTTTTTACCACTTACTAGGCTGGTATTTGACCGCCATCTCACTTGATGGGAAACGACGAGGCGGCCGAATGCGGAGCATAACAGTCTATTTACTCTGGCCTAGAAAGAGTACACTGTTCGGGGTACACATAGAAAGCAAAGGATCCATTCCAGCACCAACTCTTTTTTATATGGTTGTCATACAAGCCGCCTAAATTATAGGGGCAGACCAGCACGGCTAGCGTTAGTGTGCCCGCGACATAGCTGGCGCCTGTAGAGAGCCTTTATTTCCTTCTCTCAAGACTAAGATGAAAGAGATAGCAGTGCCTGTTTCGCTTATCACGTGCGAGAACACACTTGTGCTACCCGTGTAGCTAGGACCTCCGTAAATCAGGAAAAGGACAGCAGCATTTTCTGTTATGCGTGGAGACCAAGCGTGGAGATTTTGGTAAAAGAAGGGACAAGTAATTTCTAGGGCGATTCAAACAAAATCATCAAACGAAGGGGAAACGAAATACAAATAGTCATTACTCACGCTGGGTATTGTTGTAAGAAGGTGTAGTGCCAATGAGTGCAGCTTCAAACAGCCACTCCCCAAACAAGTGGAAGATGGAGTTTACTTTGGGACGGAGCGGCGTCAGCGGGGGCTTATCCGATTCTCCAACTAGAAGACATTTTGTAATAATTAGGTGTAATTTTAGGCGTTAGTTAAATATAAACTATACATTGTTGGGAGGTGACGACAAATGAACTTTTAGAAACTGCGCTTCGACTCTGCGCTACCTTAAATTGACCCTTATTCCACTGGGTGGGGTCGGTAAATGGAGCAATTTAACCAGTGGAGAGCGAATCAGCACGTTTTTATACTAAGGACTTGTGACCGATTTGTAGCAGAGGAGAGGTCAGCCGCAGCGGAACGCCATTAGCTGACGCAGCGCAGTTGACGCAGAATCCTGAACTGCGTAAAATAACTCTGATTGGCGGAAACATCCTACGCATACACTAAAATGTTCGTCTGGTTAAATACTAAAAATAGCATTATTCGGTGATTTCGCTCTCCCTGCTAGCTCTCTCCGCTGCTTAAACTAATATTGTTCTATGAGTCAGCATAATATGTCTCGCGCTTCTTTACAAAATTTTATACTATTAAGTAAATAATTTTGATACTTCACCATGCGACGTGATTGAATTCGGGGGTGTGGTCGGGGCCACGCTCGGTGGTCGGCTGCTCGTCAGTCCTATGAGCGACGTCCGCGGCGTACCTACGTGTCATAGCCATTCAAATTACTATTTAAACCTGACGATAAAACATACATTGTTCGAGTGTTTGTATGTCGCTGTAGAAAATGTATTTTATTATGAGGTTCGAATATTTTGGAGTCTGTTTGAGCTTGGAATTATTTTGTGTTCTGTGAGAGACAAGCTGTTGTCTACAAGAGTAACAGTAGGGGTGGTATAAATATTACAAATAATGCAAAAGATTCCATACATATATCTACGTACTTACAGTATCCACAGCAATGTGCAAAAACTAACTAATGTGTTAAAATAATACAGTGCTTTATCAAACAAAATTACACAGCAAAACCCAAATTACAAGCATCACCCAAAAAAAAAACAACTTATGAAAGACTTCAAGGGTAGTAAAGTTCAGCATGTTCCAGAGATTTCACTCGTATGGTATGGTACACTACACTAGATACACTCAAATTCGCATGGATATAGGACAAAACGGACAATTCCATAATTCCTTAATTTAACGCACACAATTCACGCCATCTATAAATTCCCAAATCATCTATAAAACAGAAAAGGGTCCTGAGAACATTAGAAGAGTGAGCTTCGACCATTTAAATCCATAGACCGTTTTACTAAACTTTCCATTAATATTTTATTGGTAAACAATATCCACTCACTAGTTTTACACTCACTAAAGTGGCTAAAAATAGCTTACAGCAGACAGGATAAAAATAATATTACCTAAATAATAATAGCTTGTGTTTTCTCCGCCAATAAACTGTCACTCAGTTTGGCGGAAACAATATATTTGTACCTGTTTTCCTTTGGCACAATAAAATATTTTTTATTTATTTATAGGTAGGCTTCATGCTTCAAAGTGATTAGATTACTGACTGGCGATGATAGATAAGATAATATTATTAGAAAAGTATAACATTCAGATTCAAGACTAAATTAGTTAATGAATGTCTGTTGGACTAAATAGTCTAAGTACTCGCAAAACAGTGAATAGACAAGACACCGGCAACATTTGTGTTGCTTATGGTGTGACAAGTACGAATATGGAACGTCATTTTTTATAATAAGAAAAGAAACAAACAAGCTGTGGATTGGTCTGACGGTATGCTGCATCTGGCGCCCCTGATACCTGCAACCCCATAGTAGAAAAACGATAAAGTAATTGTATTACAACAACCTTGAAACTTGATTCAACCAAATAAACTTGTGTGTATGCTATAAGTAAGTGAAGCAAGCCAATGAAAGGACAAAAGGATTGTGCACAAAAGTGCGTCACTTTATACTCGTCATCAACGCATTCGCCACCCCCTCTGGTGTCACCATCCATCCATGGGCGGTGCTGATCACTTACCATCAAGTGACAAGCTTTCTGGCTTGCCTCTCTCTATTACTAACTTAAACACCTGTCAAAAATCTGTCAAGTACAAGCTTGTGACAGTTGTATGAAATGACAGGTGTAGTCGCGGAGTTTTGTTTTCAATCTTACTCCTTTCGTTGGCCTTGCTTTATTTCATTGGGAATGTTGAACTTCTGTTATCTAACTATTGTAAGTACTAAATGCGTGTGCTAAATATCTAATTAAAACCTGTGGTGCGATTATTAAACTATGTCAATCGTAACGGTTTCGCTTGATAACCACGACTTGCAATTACAATACAGTGAAACCAAATGAAGATTTATTTTCTATATGGTTTACGTAACAAACCGAGTAACGAAATTATAACGATCAGAACACGTTCCTATCGTGATACAGTAAGATAAATGCAGCACTGGCTTTCTTAGATACGCAATGTCGCCACATTAAAGGTCACAAATCACAATTACCTTGTAAGGTGTCGGACAAATGTCTTCTTTACAATTGTTGACTAGCATTCGCAGCAGTGTCCTTAATGTGGCGGCGATGCTTGCTTAAGATACAATTCGGATTTTGGCGGTCGCAGTAGACCGTTTTAGTAGCGCTTTGCGTGTACTAGGCGTACCGAAATAGGCGATTAGATGTCGCAACTGCCGGGTCACGATGGTCAAGATCCGAATTAAACTATAAAAAACCGTAAGGTCTAGCCACTAAGGCTGATTTTAGCGTCACATAGACTTCAGTACCGCCATTAGTATAATCGGTATGTATTACAACGTTGAACAACGACGACAACTTGATAATGAATCAATACCAGCATCAAAGTCATTGTGACACTAAACTCTTCAGTGTACTAGGTGCAGCGCTCACATCAGAAGGATACTAATTGAAGAGGTACTAGTGTTTTTGTTGACTAAAGGCGCCATCTACGAATAAGGTTTCGGCACTGTCACAATAACGCCGTTATACTGGCTAACTCTAACAGTCAACTTGTGTGATCAAAACAAAAATATTTATTCAGTTTAGGTTACAAGAACGTCAACGTAACCGACATATTCGCCCACAGCGCCATGCTACCGTAGAAACCCATTGATGTGAGCGCTCCATCGACAGACACACAGTTCAGTGGTGTGGTGTGTCTTGACGCGTTCGGTTTCGTACATTTAGTGGCAATGGTTAGAGAAAAACAGAGCCACTGCCGCGAGACACCACAATGGGGTGTTTGTTATGCATTGTTTGCATTTGTCGCTTGCCAGAGAGCGACGAAGGCAATCTTTTCAACTCTAGATAGCTCTTTCAATTTGCGTCGAAGCATACGAGATACAAACTCGTATCATTCTGCGCAAGCTGTCGCTTTATATGTTTGATTCAATAAGCTAAATGAGGGTTTTAGCGATTTCAAAATCCAACAGGTGGCGCTTCTGAGGCGTACGCAAGGTCTCGTGTCGAAATAAAGTCCTGCCGTCATTTTACAATTTTTGTTGTCTATCCAATAGCGCGGAAGTATTTTCTTAGCCGACTTTATGCCTTACCTTTACCCGACTTTAGCGCCCTCTGCTGGATGATCGCGAAAACCCACTTACAACCAAAACGCACGCAACCCAACCACGCCACGGCACACCCCACCACCACCCTTCTTTCCCCACATACTTTTCTCGATCTGCTTGTCCCTGGGCTTGGAAGCGGACACGCTGAAGGACTTGGCGAGGCGGCGGTGCGCGGGCGGCGTCTCGCCCTCCGCCGCCTCGGGCCGCACCCACCACCCCTCGGACCCGCGCCCTGGTGCACACCGCGACCGGTACTAGGCTTGTGGCTAGCGACATCTTTCTTTTTCCTTTTTTTTTTGGAGTTGGGGACTACTCAGGCATTTAGCCGCCACCTCACCTGGGGGCTTACCATGAGCTCTTATAGCAGGACCTAAACAGATCTGCCTTGCTTAGAACGAGACAGCGCTATACGTGTTACATGTTGCTTGCACAGCTTGTGTCGTTCTAAGCAGGGCAGTTCTGTTTAGGTACTGCTAGGAGAGCTCATAGTATACCCCCTGGTGGTAATTGACGATGCGGCCGATGATGGACTACTCTGGTGACTATGTTTTTTTTGCATTATTTAGACGCGGGGTTTTGGCAGCGTGCTTGCTAGACCGATAGCGAAAGTTAAGCAACGCACAGTCCGGGAACTGGATGGGTGGCCGTTTCGTTACTTTGAGGCTAGTCGAATTTAAGAACCGTTATGACAGTCCGGGAACTGGATGGGTGGCCGTTTCATTACTTTGAGGCTGGTCGAATTTTGAGAACCGTTAGGTTGGGTCACGGGGTGCCAATCGGCTTCCAAACTGTTCCATCAGTCTCAGGGTCCTCAGCGGAAAACCCGCTTTGCCAACGGTATTTGGAGGCACACCTAAAGAAAGGCGAGTTTAACTTTTGTTATCGGTCTCGCCATATACGTTGCTACTAGACTGGGGCCGTTTCTTGAAATAATATTGAACTCAGCCTTCGATTTACTGTGAAAGTAGTGCGAACTGGGCCAAAACAGACAGTCGCGGATGTCACTTATTTTGCCGCTAGCCACATGCCAAGTTGTATTTCAAACCGTTTCAGTGAACGGTAAACATGTAAATTAATTGGATCATAACAATGTTTTAACTTACATGTTTTATTGCTGTTCAGTGTTCACTGATAGTGCAAATTCTATACAATACGAGGAATGATGAAAGAAATATTACTCATTGATTTAATATTTATAAAACCTGGTTGGAAACACCCAACACTAAAGTCAATACTAAGTATAAACAAGAGTAGTGGGATAGCAAAGCACTCCACTTCCAGGCAGTGTGCGAATACTAACTACAGGGTTCGCCACTCGAAGTGTTACCAATTGAAAGATATTTATCAAATCAAAAGAACTTTATCAAATCTGAGATTTTTAAAAATAAACATCGAATTTAAGTCGATAATAAAACCATTTTATTAAAATTAAGTTATTGCTCGATATAGCCACTTTTAGCGTAGATAACAGCATCGAGTCTGTCCTGAAGCATTCGCTCGCTGCACGAACGTAACTGGCTTAAAAATGATTTCTTTAATGTTCGGCATTATGTAAACAAATTAAACGATCGGGTATGGTTAAAGAGCATATCGGTAGAAGCTATTAGATATATCTACAAGAGTCGACACCATCCCATAAAGCCCTTGAGCACGAACGTTTTTTACAAGAAAAAGTTCGCAGCTTCATTTCTTCACAAAGACGGCCAGCGATTTCCCGGATTTGAACGCAATGGATTTTTCCATAAGGTCCATCGGTGAAGCCAAATTAACAGATAACAAAATCAGGCGACCGATGCCTTACAGAACGCTCTTGGCCAAGAAGGAACCTTCGCGACAGACTTTATGCTGTTATCCCCACGGGGACAAAAATAATTTAATATAATATTAAATTATTTTTGTCCCCACTAAAAGTTACTACATCGAATAATATATTTGTTTTACTGTAAAATATTGTTTCGATATACTAGTATTATCAATCTGTGATTATACCGAAGTTTTAAAATAAAAAATATTAAAAAATTGACAACATTAGAGCATTTATAATTGGTAACACTTCGGATGACGGACCTTGTATGATATCTGGAGCCTTTTTACACTTTCAACCCAGTGCATAACATAATAATAGAAAATACCTGCACGTCAGAAGGATATAGTACAAAAATGTCAGTCACATTACTTCTTAATTATTAAACAATAGTAGATAATTTTCATTCTTTGGTAGTTTACTCGAAAAGTTTTTATTCGTTTGAGCATTAAACACATTTAACATCATAAATTGTATTTCTATGTTATCTTTATAAACGTCAAAATCACTCGAATACCGTTTTAGTCCAATGTTAAACTACCTGAGCATCAAACCCAATTTTGTTAAAGCAGGTGGGAGTTACTTTAGGCAAAATCACGAATTAACTTTAGAATAGATACGCGGTTTATGCTAATAATAGTTCCAAAACTCCCCCGAAAACACACGCACACAATACTAAACACACGGGACTCACCCAAGAACGCATCGACATGGGCGGCTATACCCTTCATTGCTTTGTGGAAAATTGAAGGTAGGGCTTGCAGGCACGGGTGCTGGCTGGGGTCGCGGGCGCCGTCCTCTTGCGTTATGGAATACTGTAGGAACAGAAAATTGACACATAAATGTTCCATTATTCCATATGTATTATTGGGGGTTGGCAAACAAGCAAGCGGGACACCTGATGGAAAAGATTGCCGCCGCATCAAGAGAGTTGCCCGCCCTTCAGACAGGTGTGGGCTAGTTTCTTGAAGGTAATAATGTCGTAACGGTTAGGAAACAGGAAGCTCGTTCCAAAGCTTGGCTGTAAGTAGGAAGTTAAGGGGTTACAATTTTCCGTTCAAGTTCATAGCTCAATTAATTGGTTTAAAAAAAAAAGGGTACTGGCCTTGCAAAAGGTCAGGTATGAGCTATTTTTAGATATGATATACTTACAGGTAGAGGCCTTCATAAAAAATTCAAGTTTTCGGGCTGGGATTGCTGCCGCAGGCACAGCAATGTCCATAAAACGCTGACAGTTACGACGTTTTTGGGTCACTCACTAATTATTCCAAAATGTAAGGTTATATAACCTACGTATAAAACATATCAAAAATCGTCCAGACCTGACCGTTTGCAAGATAGAATGTACGATTTTATTGGCTAACAGTTCAACCGTTGAAGCTTGACAATAGACCCGTGATCGTTCCTCGAAATAACGCCAAATTACCAACGAACTCTGGCTCTCTGTATTGAATGGGGGCCATAGGGCGGTATTCACAGTCGATTCTTAAATGTAAGTCGGTCTTAGGGCGATCTTAAGATCGCATTTCGATTCACAGACGCACCTTGAGACCGTCTTAAGGCAGAAGTCAAATCGCTACCTTACCCAAGGCAGAACTAATTCACAAACGATGCTTGAGCTCGGTCTCAAGACCATCTTACTGCGCATGTTTCACAGTCGATTCTGAGAGATCTTAAATGCCAACATAACCTCACTATTTGAGCACAGCAGTCGAAATATTTCAAGTCGACGTTACACTCGACTTAAGATGATCTCAGAAACATTATATTTTTATAAATAATACGGTTTCAGTTCTATCAATGGTATTAATTATTTCATGATAGGAGTATTCGAAGTGACTCGTATACATTTCATTAAACGCTATTGTGTTTGCACGCGTTTGTAATGTATTGGTGAGTTTTTCGGAGTTTTTTTGGAGAATATTTTCTCTATGTACAGAACTCTGAAATCTTTGGAGTCTCAGCGCAGACTCCGTACGTTTAATTTTCGCGAATCCAATCACGTCTCGTAGCTTTCCCCACCGAAGGGTCTGGCCTCTTGTGAGTAGGCCCTTTCATGCTCGTGAGAGGGTTCGATCGCTGTTGTGCTCGACTCTAGTACGTTCGAATAAACAAAACTCTCGATATTTTTTCGATAAACATTACAAACTACTAAAATTTTATGGAGGAATTCATAAAATTACAAGTACCGTCAGAATATGTTATTGTTTAATGCTGACGTCTTATAGGTAACCACATCCCCTATTACATTCCTCTCATAACTCGTTAATAATCTAATTTTATAATGAATGCCTATTCCTTTCTGATAAAATATTAAAATAATTATATCGAATGTATTGCTCTTTGCAATTTCGCGGTCTTTTTGCGAAAGTTACTAGCGCACTCTGTCGACGAATTTCACATTCGTCACACAACTATATGAGCTTATTGATTGGCTGCTCTAACGGAATAATTCCGGAAAGACCCGAACCTCATGTGAGATCGTCTCAAGCATTGACTTCGCTAAGGTGATCTTAAACGAAATAAGTAAATGGTTGTGACCAAATTCTTACGTAAGGTGATCTTACTTTCCGACTGTGAATACATAAGGTCTCAAGATCGTCTCAGTGTCTTGAGACGAACTTACGTGAGGCGATCCCAAGAACGGTCTTGAGACTCGACTGTGAATACGGCCCATAGACAATGACAAGGAATAACTAAATCCTCTACTTGTCAACGGACCTTGACTTCGGAGTGTGAGTTGAGGTGGACCGAGTGCGGCGTTTGAATTATGTTTTCGGTATTTTACATTGCATTGCAAATGTTAAGCAATAACCGCTTTTATTGTGTAGGCAGTTGGGTTGAAGATTAACGGCCCGGCCGCCGACCAGTAGGTTATCCGGAGTCTGGCTGATGACGTGCGGCCGGCAGATGGTATGCAGGATGCGGTACCACCTCTGCATTACGACTTCGGCGCTCATATCAAACGGTATCAAGCAAACTCGCTTTTGTTGTGTAGGCAGTTGGGTTCAAGATCGCTTGCTTACAAAGGACAGTGAATTCACGTCTCTGGGAAAATAAAGCTAACTCCAACCTGTAGGAAGTCAGGTGTCTGGCTGATGACGTGCGGCCGGCAGAGGTCCACCGGGTTCCCGATGGTGTGCAAGATGCGGTACCAGCTCTGCATCACGGCTTCGGCGCTCATGTCAGCCGGTATCAGGTTCGCGTCTTCCTCGCCTGCGGAAAGAGTTTGATTGATTGAGTAAAACTGCTGACGGAAAGTGGTCACCGCAGCCTAAAGACATTAGCAACCCCAGGAGTATTGCCTGTGCGTTAACCTCCTTTATAACATGATGCTCTGGCAGCAACAACGCAAAGGCTATATTCAGCTGTTCCAAGAATGGCATGCTCCATCTTCGGCCGCATCGTCACTTACCAATAGATGAGATGGCGGTCAAATGAATGTCTTATCTAATATAAAAAAAGGCCACGGATCCTTAAACCACCACCCCGCCACCCCATGGAGTATTGGCAATCTTCTCACCTTTCTACTGGGGAATTGGTCAAGTCTACTGTTAGACTTGATTTACCAGGACTTTGACCAGGGCGTGGTATATGCTTTAGGTCTTGATGTACAGAAAGACAACATCGTAATGTTCCCTGCTTGTTACACAATGTTTAAAAATGCTTTAACTCTTAGGAAAAAGGAGACTTACTTATTGGCATGGCTGGGAACAGAGGCCCATACATGTGCTTCAGCAGTCTAGCCGTCAGACAGAGCGAGGCGCGAGTCCACTGCTCGGTGAGCGGCGCGCGGTGTCGCCAACGTATGCACTGCTCGCGCAATGTACGCCAAAGCGGCGGTGATGGGAAACATCTACAACAATAGGCACATAATTTTATGAAATACAACATAATAATTCACGTTCTTTCGAACCTTCGCGTGGACACCAGCGGAGGGACTACGCAGTGTGTGTGTCTCGGCATTTGGCCCCGCGAGTTACGACTCTGAGAACCTCATGAGGTCCCAACAAAAACCAACTAGCAACTAGTAACTACAACTAGTAACTTTTATCAGGTGGTAGGACTCTGTTAAGCCTGAGGAGTCCGCCTGGGTGAGTACCACCGCCTTATCTATTTCTGCCGCCAAGCAACAATGCTTGCATTGATGTGTTCCGGTTTGAAGGATAAGGTAGCCAGCGAAATGCATGAGGCATTTCATTTTAGTCTTGACAGTGACAATGCACCTGCGGTTCGTCATTTTTGTTACCTGCAACCTAAATGTATGAATCGTAGATGGGTGAGCTGTCTGCTCGTTTGTCACTGAGTAGCATAAGAAAAATAGCAACTCACCGATGACAAGCCAATATCCAGACCTCGAACAGTACACAGAGAACTCTCTCGCACAGCTGTTCGGCGGCGGAGTGGTGCGGCGCGGGCGGGGATAGCAGCGCAGACGCCGCTGACAGCAGTAGGAGTAAGAGAGAGCGCCACTCGCTCGCGCCGAGGGAGGCGCTCCCGGCTAAGGTGCGAGCGAGACGCAATACTCGGTGGCATAGCACGGCTTGCTTGCTGATAAGGTCACCGCCTGCGTCAGGGGGAAAAAGTAATCTTTAGGAAGATACGGCGTTGTTTTAAACGAAATACAGTTTATGCGTAATGCGATTCAATGAGATTGGTAATTATTTTGGTACGGGATGAGAAGTAAAATAAAAAAATAATCATCTTAGAGTTAATATCCCGATTATGCTCTCGCGCATGAGGGCCCAGGGTCCGCCTTCACCATGATCCAGGGTTTGAAAGATCAGGTAATTACAGTGGATCGACTGCCATCTGGCCTCCGCAACCCTGCAACCAGGGGAATCTGACCAGATTGGATCATGGTTACACATTCAGCCACCTGTATGTTGTGGTACGGGATGGGACGAATGCGATGAAAATGGTTCTAAATTGTTTATTAATTTCTGAGTGAAGGGTCAAGTCTAAACTAATGGAATGGTTATTCATATTGTTTTCAATACATGCAAAACTATAGTTGTTCATAATATATATTAGGTAAGGTACGTAATACAATTAATGTTAAACAACACTGACATGCCACAACACAATAATGACTCACCAAGTTCTAATTGGTATATGAATGTGAGTGCTTGTAAAAGAAGAATTGTAAGGTGTCATTCATACTTAGGAATTTATATATAATTAAAAATATGTACAATTGTCATAAACAATAATATGTAAAGGAGATATGCAGGATATAGTAGTATAGTTGTACAAGGGAGTAGAAAGGCAGCACAATATTAAAAATAATAATCATCATAGCGTCTGTCAGGGTCCACTTACCAGCACCATTTAATAACTTTGTATAACGAAAACAAAAAACAGTCTAGTCAAGCCACAAAACTGTAGAACGTCTCAAGCTCTCCTAAAGACATTCATACTGTTGGTCTTTTATTGTTAATTGAGTTTGCCCTGGACCTATATCTCAGCATGAATGGAACGTGGATGAAACGGTAGAGTCACTTAGACATAGACGTATCTTTATTTGGTCCAATAACACATTCAAAAAACCACCTTGATATCCTTGTTGTCTTTATGGAAAGTGATCACCGCCGCCCATAGAGGTGCCTGCCTACGGGTGCAACACCCGGGGAGTCAGGCTTTCAAATACGCAAGTTTCACTTACACCAATCTGCCATCGACAGCACTCTCTCATTTGGCCTCGGCACGAACAGGTTATGCAGGTGCTTAAGTATCTTGCTGCATGCATTCGCGACTGCATTGCCAGCCTTTCAGATACGCTTGCTTCACTTACTCCTACCATCGATAGCACTCACTCTCATTTGGCCTCGGCACGAACAGGTTATGCAGGTGCTTCAGTATCTTTCGTGCGTAGCGGGCGGGTGCGGCGGCGACTGGCGGCGGGACCGCTGGCGGTGGCGGCTGTGCAGGCGGCGCTGGTGGCAGCAGAGGAGAGAGCCAAGAGCAACAGACCCGCACGCAATCCCGGAGCGCTTCGTGCTCGTGGAGAGGAAGAGAGAGGCCGAAGCGGATGACTTCTAGCACCCATTCCACCTGGAATATCCAAATAGTTAAAGTAGTTCCACGCACCGGTAGACACAGTGTGGGTAGGCCTCCCACAAGGTAGACCGACGACCTGGTAATGATCGCAGGTTCCAGCTGGATGCGGAAGGCACAGGACCGGCCTTTGTGGAGATCTCTGGGGGAGGCCTACGCCCAGTAGTAGGCGACGATGATAAAAATAAACTTGTTATATATTTTATAATATTCTAAAATGAAAAGCTATTTTATTTTATTAACTATTTATAAACAGTTGTGTTTTCCACTCAATAATATCCGCATTTAAGTAGGACTTGGTGTCGTAATATAGGAAAATCAGAACTCCCTTTGTTACGCATTTAAAGGTAATCACACAAAACTACTCTTAACTACATAATACACCAGAATCTAGAGTAACACACAGGACTTACCTCTGCATCTGTGTTGAGTGGGCTTGGCTCATGGGAGGCCAGCTGCCGCACCACTGCCAGTACCACATCTCTCCCTCCCACTGCTCCTAGAACACCCCTCCCTCCTCCTTCCAAGGGCAAGGAGCTCCATTCTGCATACATATCTTCACAATCCTTGCTCTGGAACAATTAACATTAACGACGCTGATTTATTAGAGGTATAGGACCTCGATAGACCAGAGGATCTAAAAAGGCCATATTGGTGTTTCATATTATGATTTATATTAGAGTGCCACAATATATTGGAGTTTTACCACGCAGAATGGGCGCGAGTTCGTCGGACTGCGGAAACAGTCCAGATACATTGTAGTGTCACAAAATTACCTGATCCAGTAGCCAATACTAGAACTAAGAGACACCTGCCAACAATGTCGATAACACTGATGCTGCAGATAAGTTTGCGACAAATTAATATAAACCATATTATAAAACGCTAATGTGGCCGTTTTAGAACCTCAGAACCAGAAAGTAGGTAGCCATTTCTGTTGGTTTTATAACACTGCAATCTCCATCCCACTCGCCAAGGGTGGAGATGATGGAAAATCTCAGCATAGGTATGAGTACACCTGGACAGATGGGTTATGTAGCAGCAACACATGGTCCAAACTGAGCAACTGGACATGAAACTTCAATATGCACTATCAAACCAATTGAATCATGAGTAATAATGACCCACTCCGGTACCTTTTCACAGAAAATGTCATAGTAACATCACTTTACTGACAAGGAAAATTATGATGACACTTATTGACATTGATAGACAATGTTCTATGATGGGTCAGGAATCAAATGGTTCGATTGTACCTATAGGTTAAAAGAATACAATGAGAAATTTTCCAGTAGGTATTGGCATTTGGTTTCAAAAAGCATTGATAGATGGCGTTCTTACAATTTTGGTACTTTTTATAAAAAATGTGTATGATTGTGGCAGTGATGCGTGCAGCCAATACTAAACTTTAAAAAAAATGTTTTAATGGTGGACAGAAATGTAAATTAAAATATTTATATAAGTAGGCACTATCATCATCATCTTGTCGCTAATGTCCCGGTTGTGCTCTCGCGCACGAGGGCCCGGGGTCCGCCTTCACGATGATCCAGGATTTGGCAGGTCAGGTATTTACAGTAGAGCAACTGCCATCTGACCTCCATGACCCTACTACCAGGGGAACCTGACCAGATAGGATCATGGTTACACATCCAGTCGCCCAAATGTGCAGGTTTTATTACAATGTTTTCCCTCACCGTAAGTAGGCACTATGTTTTATTTTATACAAACCTTTAATATTTGGATTACGTCTATTCTTGATCCTAGCGTCCAAGAAACGAACTGACTCAGTCAAATTGATGCTTGTTTTGTTTGCAATAATTTATTGAAATCTCTAAAATTGTTGAAAACAATTGATAAATACAATATTATCCAGTACAACATACCCAGTGTTTATATCCTCTTTGCTAATCCTTATCATAACCAACTAGTCAAAACATTAAAGCAAAAGATAAAGATAAACCACAAAAGGAGAATGTCAAAAACATCATAATGAACTTGCAAAGAAAATCATTGGTGAATGTTATTGTATATCGGGTTGAAGAGACATATCATTCCCACCCTTATTTATTCTTGAATGAGTAATTCAAGTTTATTGCAAAACATGATTCAATTTACAAATGTTATACATACATTTAAACAGACATGAATGGCTTATTATTCTAGAGCAGTCATAGTACAGAAAGTCACTTTCCATGGCCATGTGACAAGGTCGCTCTTTACAGCTAACTTCTCCTATAGTATGCAACAGATTTTGAAGGGGTTTTCACCATCAGTTAGAGAATTTCTTACGGAACGTTTATATGTATCATCTCTCATGAAAGGGGAGATTATTGCAATAATCTCCAACCTTAGCTGGTGGGTTGGAGATCGCAGAGTTATAAATATTCTGCCCATTTCCCAGCCTAATCTTATGCCTCTAAAACATTATCTGCCTTTTCGACACCCACAAGAGTAAGGCGTTAGTGCTATTCACTACAGGGCTGATCGTTTCTATAAAACATGCATATTATAGAATCGAAAAGCAGAGAAAACCATTGCGAAGCCGGGGCGGGTCACTAGTCAAATAATAATATTAATTATTTCTAATGTTCTAAAGTTCAATTGTCTCTCACTTGATCCAGTCACTGTCACTTTATTTATAGGAACATTAAAAGATATTGAGTCTCCTTGTTTACAAAAACACTTGTATACAATAAATAAACAGAATTGGAATTTTTCTTAACAAATACGACTTGGAGCTTGGCTACGAGTTTACTGTACTAGAGGCAATAAGAGACTACCTAAATCAACTGTAACTTGTGAACAATTTAGCCGATCAAGAAGATAATGTGTAAAAAACTTGCCTTGTTGTTAACTCTATTGAAGATTCCCACATTCATAAATATGGAGTAACGGTACTGACCGTCTCTTGCGTCCTAGTTCAAAAACAATGCTCACAAAATAGAAATAAGATATTAGTGTTTAATCTAATAACTTTTACTGCTATTTTCAGTGTCTTTTGTATTAGTTTCACTACAGTTTCACCTTTTTTCTCTTCTGTGTGCTCTTCTTTGAGTGCGGTAAATTTTTTACTATGTTGTGTTTTGATTTGTAAGAGCGAGTAAGCTATATCAGATTTAGATTTCCCCTAAAATTTTCCCATACATTTTCCATTTCTCTACGTATCTATCTCGTTTTGGCTGTTTAAATGCAAAAGAAAACAGTAATTAAAACACACCTATCATTTTGACATTGACATTACTCTTTTTTATACTTACGTAAAAAGGGCATTAAACTGTACAGCCATGTCTTCACATATTTACAGGGCGCGACTGCCATCCGACCTACGTGACCCTGCTACCAGGGCAAACTAACTAGATTCAAGTCGCCTGAATGTGCAGGTTTCATCACGATGCTTTCCCTCACCGTAGGAGCATCGGTTACCATTCATTCAACTACTGTACAAAACTCAGAAAAGAGTAATTGGTACATGGTCGCAATGAGATTCGAACCGATACCTTTCGCTTACGAGTCGGATACCTTAACCTCTCGGCCACTGACGCTCCTCCATTGGTAATACCGCAAATTAATAACGAGAATGACTCGTAAATCTGTCTTATTTAACCTGATGCCAATGTTTCGCCTTCATAGCCGACTCAGAAAAAATATTAATATCCTGTCGGGATCATATAGACCAACCTACCAAGTGATTAGCTAGTCCAGAAATAGAGGGTGTTCGCCTGGTGTCCGTGGCTCAAGGTTTCCATGCCAAATGACGCAAATATGAAGGAAGGCAACCCCAAGACTTGTACAGGAAGGTAGTACTTAATAAGCCGCTGGCTTTATATCTACGGAAGCGGCACCGGCCCCAAACCTTGACACGCGGGGACTGGAATTCGAGACGTCAGCGACGGTGTCTTAGCGGATTTTAGGTACTGTTTTAGCTGACTCGAATGAGAATTGGTAACTATTTCACCGACTGAGAGGAAAATCATGTAGTAGTAGTTGATCTAATTAGCAAAAAACTCCTGTGTATGGACTTGTCCCATAGACGTACTTATACAAGTTGACTTAATAATCATCATCATCATCGTCTTAGCACTTATCCCGGCCTCTGTCAGGGTCCGCTTTCCTACTCATTCTTCTCCACTTCACCCGGTCTTTGGCATCCTCTCGTCGTAAACCATTCGTACCGTCGTAAGTATTCGACTCAGCGTTGTCAATCCATCGATTCTTGGGTCGCCCACGGGGCCTCTTTCCTGAAACCGGCAGGTTCAGGCACCTATTTCCTACGTATCACTGAGGCTTACGCCACGTTGTCTTTATAATGAAGTTAATAACCATCGACGTATGGCCTTCAGTCCCCTGCTGCACATTGGCACCTTGTTTTCGGCTCGTCACATCCAGCTTCCTCCTGCAGCCTTTCAAAGAGCGTTACTACACGGCCGGAAGGAGTCGAACTATGCTTGCGGAGATGCGGTCCCTTTCAAGAACACGTTAACCCCAGTATCACGCTGAGCCGCAACAAGAATTTCTGTGCTTGCCACGCGCGAGATAACGGACGACAAACCCGATCATGTGGCTCAATATCTAGGCCAGTGATGGAATTCCTAGTTTGTTCGAGCACACAATTTGATTACTATATCTAACAATTTATCATTTAGCGACTTCTTCGCTGGCATAAATATTGAGCCTCCTCCACTCAGTGTTCACTTTTCCACTGATCAGTAGACGATTTTGCCAATATCTTGGAGATTATGGTGTTGATAATACAGAATAGAAAGCTTTGTTTCACATTTTCTTATCTATACATAGAGGCTGGTCACTACTGATTACCCTCAAAAATTTATATATCCATGTATATATCCAGTGGTCCATGGTTTTCATACACAAAGATAAAACAAACTTTGGTATAGTTCTAGGCCTAGTTGCCTCAGAGATTCTGAACCATAATGATCACGTAAGTGTTTAGCTTGGTAGTTAGATACTGGCGTGAACATTTAATTATTATTTTACGACGTATTTCAAATAAAGCAGCTTGCACTTCATTTATAATATCAAACTTTAAATTCAAAACTGTGCTGGGGCTTTCTGATAGATTCACAAAAGAACTTATATCGTTAGGAACTTTTGCATTTTACGAGCTCAGCCAGCGAGCGACGACACTGAAGAGATTTAACTTGATTTATGTGATCCTCACTTTAGGAATAAAAGGGACATGTGCGACCATAACAACTAGCTTAATATTAATATTCTTGTTGGCGTGAGTACTTTTTATTACGTAGATGCTACTGCACCAACTAAGTTATGCTGCCGAACCGATGGCCAACTGCAGATCCTACTTGCGGCTATGCCACGAAATAATTAGATTTCATTCTATGATATTATTTCTATCCCAATCGTACAGTGTTCAAAAATATTTTAGAAATTGGGAAATCCCTCTGTTTAAGATATCTTTGATCTCCGACATAGGACGGGCCTACTCAGCGAAGGGTAGGTACAGTCAGCTTCAGAGAGAACGGACGGGAGTCCGAGGTTGATGATAAATGAGAACTACCTTCATCACCATAACAATGTTTAACCATTATATTAATTATTTTCTAGAGACGTATTTTTGTTAATTTAAAAATAGGACAGTTCCAAATTGCCCCTGTTGAAACTGCTCCCTTCGAAGCGTAATTTATGTGATGATAATTCATATAGATACTTTTATAGCCTCCAAAGAATATTTTTTCGGATAGACAGGGACATGGAAAGTTACTTAGGAAGAGGAATAAAGCCCCTTCGGGGCGCGTTAAATTCTAAGTACAATGATAATTGTTCCGCGGTTGGAATATCAGGGGCTCGGGCCACCAACTGTCTGCCAACATCGCTTAAGAGTAAAATAAAAGTTTTAAATGCTTGACTCCGACCACGGTGGGTAGATGATAAAAGTTTTGTCCCCTGTGGCCATTAGACAACGTTTTCGCGGACCTACCAGTTAGGTATAGGGTTAATTCTCGTGGTATACACCCGTGGCAGGTAGGCTCCATGTTTGAATCGCTAAAAGTTACTTAACAACGGTTACTTTTAAGAACATACCGCAGTGCAATAGAAACTCTAACTTGTGGCTGAGAACTGCGATTTGAGGTCAGCCATAATTAAGGAGTTCATAAATAGCTGGTTAGATAATGTTGCCCTTCGATATACTGTACATCAGTCTATGGTAGTAGTGATAGTCTAGAATTTCTATCTTGAACTATAAGTAACGCTCGGCGTATTAACAAGATAAAAACGATCAATTACTTGTCACGATGACAATAATAACTCCCTGAAAACATTCAATTTTTTTTAGAATAATAATGTTGTAAGTAACAACAAAATGAAGGGAGTACAAACAAGAGAGGCTTCAAAACACCCAAAACAGTGAAAAGTAAAAGGAATACATATTTTATTTGCTTGCTTGCTAGCCCCTAACTAATCAAGCGTCTTGCGAATACGAAGACGAAGGAAGACGCAGCGTGGGTAGGCCTCCCACAAGGTGGACCGACGACCTGGTAAAGATCGCAGGTACCAGCTGCACGCGGAAGACACAGGACCAGCCTTTGTGGAGATTTCTGGGGGAAGCCTATACCCACCAGTAGGCGGCTTTCGTCTGATATAATGATGATGATGAATCAAGCGTCAGTACGTCGGAAGCGTATGTCCAATATAGGACATCCTGCAGCTGATTTTACGATAGTGATGAAGCCTGCGAGAGGTTATGTATTGAAGCGGATTTTGATGACGATCATACACAACTAACTATCATGTCACAGGGCAATGTAATAGTAGGTAAACTAAGCTTCATTTTGATATGGCTCTGGAAACTTATAATTTAATTGAAATACTCAAAGAAACGATAGATGACACGAATAATTATTATGGTAAACAGTTTAGAAAATAAATGTCGTAACAATATAATCTTATCAATCCAAATATAAAACATCTTAATAATCTGATTCAACAATTTTTATAATTCTCTTCATAGTGATAAAATATAGGCCGGACAGTACTGTTTCATTATAAAGAGCTTACCTAAGCTCCTTAAGTTAAAATATTAGTTAATTTACTATTTTAGGTCAAGAAAAATTAAACAAACTCATTATCCAGCTGTTGTCCCTTGAGATCTTTCCTTCTCTATTGGAAACCATACAGGTGTTCCATCACCCAATCTATCAGCTATCGAGTTAATCATTTCTGGTGTGGCTTCTTTTAGGTCGTAAGCCCATCCCATCTTGCCGAAGAACCTGATGAATGCTGCTCCGAAATTGAAGATGTCAAAATGTTCAGCCGCTTTGTAGTCAAATGGGAAAGCGTGGTGATAGTTATGCCACCCTTCACCCAAACTGCAGGTTGAGACGAAACGGTTCTCTGCTGGCTTTATATCTCTGAGAAATTGAATAATTCCTGTAAGATCAACTCCAATAAATTATTCAAATATGTAAAGAGAAGCATACTTATTGTAGGGCTTATAGCCGAAGTAGTGTGCCAGGCTATTGACCGTGAGCTCGCTATGGAAGACGCTAATGTATCTGATGAACCACTGCCAGGCGACAGCACACCGCCAGTTCTCACCCCAGAGCCACACGCCGAGCATCGTGGGCAGGAAGTAACAGAAAAGCAGTTTGAAGTAGTTGAAATATCTGGAAATGATATGGATAAGCTGTTAGGGAAGTACATAAAATAATAATTTGGTATTTTAATACAAGTTAAAACCATCAATCGTCTTTCAATACTTCAAACCAGTAGTCCAGTAGTAGGTACAGCCATTATAATGAAAATACATTATGTATGATGTACATGACACATAAAGTACAATTATTCGGGAACTGTGGTACAAAACAACTGCTGCATTTAAATTGTTCTTCCAAAATACGAGCATCAATAACTCTCTGTTATGTTTCACGTCTATTCCCATCCCATGCTACTACCATCCTACATTAACTGTTTTATGTTTTGAACGAAAGAAAATGTTGTTTGAGCAAATATTATATTGAATTACCATTTATTTTACATAATAGGTCTCTAGGCAGGTTGTTTATGAGATCGGAAACAATGTACTCAGATGTTCTTTCACCATAATAATTTGTAAATCTAGGTTAAGTGAGTATTTTGTTTGATGTTTGCCTAGTCATCATAGTTGAGGCACTTAAATGTTGTATTTTCGTTCTAAAAAATTTTTACTTTAATATTGCATATTTTATATTTTATGCAGTAGGCACTTTGCATCTCATACTTTACCTGTTATAAAACCTGAGCAGTGGATCATTCTCGATGTCGCTCATGTCCATCTGCTTGCCGCGTTTGAGGACTTCTTCGTTTTTCTTCATCATCAACCAACCGATGTGTGAGAAGAAGAGGCCGCGATTGGCGTTGTGCGGGTCCGCGTTGGTGTCGCTGTACTTGTGGTGGACGCGATGATCCCGTACCCATTGCAGCAGGGTATTCTGCAGTGTCAAAGAACATTGATTTTGTACGGGTTGCGTCTATAGCTAACGTCCATTTTAGTCAGAGGTGGGTTTCGTAGGCAACTGATATCTTAAAGGCAATATCAGCTAGGACTTCTGTAAATCGGACATATTGTTTTCTATTGAGTTGCCGAGCTGGCAAGTGTGTAGAGTGTAGAGAATCCGGAAGCAGCTTGAAAAATGGTGGAGGCAATAATGAGTAGGCACAAATAATAATGTTTGGAAACAATCTGGGAATCGTGTCGTATCAAGGAGAAAAAGAAAAGGCTAACGATAGAACGTTGGCGATTGCACCACCGACAAGAGCGTAGCTCATTATTATTACATTTATCGGGACTCACATGCGACATACTTCGCGATTTGTGGAAAGGTACGTCGCGTGTGAGTCCCGATAAGTATAATAATATGTGTTAAGAAGGCGAGTTTAGTTTAAAACTCTTTTAAGTAAATAGTTATATTGATGATGATGAACTAGATTCGTAGTTTGATGATGAGAGTGAATCTTTGATCTTACCCCAAAGTTTAATGCAGGGAGAACTTATTAAGGATTTCTTGAGGACAAATTGAGTACAAACCACAAACCTGGCCAGCACTGGAGTAGCACATCAGCATGAACAGTTTGAGGGGTAATTTGGCTTTGTAGGCCTTGTGAGTCCAAAGTCTATGGGCGCCACCTGTCACGCCGAATCCACTTGCAATGTACATTATCGCCGCTGTGGACAAATATGATAGAATACATTACAATTACCGCCATTAATCAGTTTCAGCACGGGGAAACTATGTTTATATTTGCATTTTAGAAACCAGTGTTCTAGTTGCAGCGCAGACGCTCTTGTGTATAGGTAGTATCGGTGCAGCCTACTCCGTGTCGCCTATTCAGCCACGGTTGCATGTCGTTATTACATAGTTGTGTGTGAATTACAAATGTTTAGTGTAATGATGTGTACCTACTACTAAATTATTATTAAGCATACATACATACATATGTAACTGACATGAATTATGGTGTCAAAAGCCCAATTCAACTCAAAATGGACAACGAAAATTGGTTATTCTACAATAAAGACACAGAAGAAATAAGTTGTAGTGAAAAAGTGGAAAGTTTGATACAAGACCTTAAAAACAATCATGGTAGGTACCTACTGCAATTGCAGTGGGGGATTTTTAGACAGATAGGTAGGTACTTTAAAAAGTAAAAAGTGCAGTTCGGCGTGCCTCACTAGATGGCGCTGCTTAGACAGATTCTCAAGTATTGAATTTGGTAACCGAAGTTCCTCGGCGTTACGTGAAAAGATAATTAGTACCTTTTTTGAGGAAAAAGCGCAAAATGTCTACATTTTCATATACATGTCGTCGCGTGAAGGAAAGGGTTGTATCAGAATCATTGTCATCAGGGTGGTGCTATCAGTATTAGATCGTATTCATCCAGATAAATTAAAGAAAAGGTTAACATTTACTCCACTGTATTTATTCCAATTCATTTTTGCACATCACTTATAATTTCACTTGAAATCAGAGCAGTATCACAATATAGGCAGTTGAGGTAATTAACTTTCTTATTTCAAAGGTCATTTTAAAATTACTTTATTTTCAAACGTAAATAACACTTTCTATAAACGAAATGTGGAGACAGTTTCAAGACGCGTCACTCCTCGGCGGCGGTCGCGCCAAGAATGGCCGCCACTCCGCCCGAGTCGTGCCGTCGAGACTCTGTCAGCACGCCCCACCAGAGGGCGCACTCCCACTTCCGTTTTCTTCGTCATGAGTCCGTACTATTGACCACATGAGTCCGTACTAATGACCGCATCCGTCATACATATAAAACGGTCTCATTTTGATTTATTTTTGAGAATCGTGTCTAATCAACGCCATCTATTACAGTTATTTGAACTATTATGTTTTTAATCGGCTCTCGGAAATATCCCATTAATGAATGCCCGGAAGAAAAAAATTCAGGATATCTTCAACCACTGTAAGTTTAGATACCAGCAAACGCCAGAAGGTTGGCCGTGTGGTGTCGGACAGAGTAGAATAGCACCAACCCCTTACACTTATGGGTGTCGTACAAATCTAGACTCTCCGTAGGTTGAAAAATGGGCAGCAGCGTTTCCCATTGTTATATTCACAACAATGCGATCTCCAACCCGCCAGTCAAGCGTGGAGATTATGGCAATAACCTTCCCTTTCGTGGGAGAGGGCTTAAATCCTACAGTGAACTGTTATAGGCTGTGATGATGAAGCGCCAGGACCAGTATGATACAGATTAAGTGGAATTGGCCAAAAAAAGAGTGGGTGCTAAAACGGAAAACTAGTGGAAAGAACAAAAAATTGACATCAAGACTCTTCCTTTCAACAGTTCCACCACAACAAGGATCCAAACCGCTGAAGAAGAGAGTTTCACTTATTTCACTCAAAGACTTAAGACACGTTTATCGTAAAATCGTAAATTTATAAAGCGCTGCTTAAATAGGCCTCGACCTTCTTGCGCATCTCCTTGAAGTATTTTCTATCCTCTATCTATTAATAAGTCAAACACAGTTAAAAAGGTTTTGAGCAGACTTCATTCATGTCTTAAACACTTGCGGGGGTCAAACTTTGCAGAAGGTAAAAATTAAATAATCATCTTGGCGTTAATGTCCCGGTTGTGCTCTCAAGCACGAAGATCCGGTGTCCGCCTTGACCATGATCCAGGATTGGGCAGATCAGATAATTATAGTGGATCTACTGACCTCCGTGACTCTGCCAGGGGAACCTGGGGAACCAGGGGAACCTGACAAGATTGGATCATGATTACATATTCAGTCGTCTGAACGTACAGGTTTCATCACGATGTTTTCCCTCGCCGTAAGAGCATCGAAAAGCATTAAACTAATGTACATAACTCAGAAAAGAGTCATTGGGTACATGGCGGCAGTGGGAACCCGGTACCTTTCGCTTACGAGTCGGATACCTTAATCACTGGGCCACCGACTATATGTCAAGACTATGAGCCAGACGGTTTCCAGACCAGTAAAAAAGTGGTAACTTTTTGAAGACCCGAAGGTTTTTTAAAATACCGATTTTCGATTGTAATTTTTTTTCAAATTATTTATATTATAGAATCACAATCACCAAAAAAACCTTTTCAACATTATGAAAAGAAAACTTTTTTAATGACAAATCATTGTAAAACAAACTATGAAACAAAAAACAAATATAAGTACTATTGAATGTCTATCTGCAGCCTGCGCAGTATACAAGGAAGCATGCAAGCAAGCAAGCAGCATGCAAGCAAGAATGCAGCATGCAGCATGCAAGCAAGTTTCAAAGGAAAAAAAATCCCCTACAAAAAATGATGACATCATCACTCCTTACCTAAGAAAAATATTTTAGAAAACTGCGGGTCAAAATGATTGTTGAGTTAGACATCTAGTGGTATTGGCCATAAATAATTCACATTGGCTAGATTCAGATTCTTATTTTCTCACACGCGTGCGACAGAGATGCCGCTCTACGAAGCCGAACTAGCCGATGAGTATTCTTTACGGCCGATACCTGTATACGTGTGCCAAACGGCAAACTTGTACATCGATTTGCAAGTCTTCGTCGAAATTCGGCACGTATGCCGACCACATAATCATGTTCTAGAATGGTCGAGCAAATGGTTGAAATGTATGCCCGATTCTTGTGATCCGAAAGTGTAAAAGTGCTAGTGGAATCAGATTGTACAATTTCTTCGCACATTCCCCGAAATGCAATCTATGTAACACCGATAGACGCGTAACCCTACGCCGATGTTTAAGGTACAGCTTAGCGTCTGTTAGCTGTGGGTCCCGAATAAGTCTCTTAGCTCGCTTCTGTATTGAGTTCCAAGTAGCCAGTTGTTAAGTGGCTGATCCTTACCCGAGGCGCCTGTAGTACTTCATCGATTTTGTGCTTGATGTTCCGTAGTGAAGTACTGCCTAACCATTGAAAGAATGTCGAGTTTTTTTTATCGCTTTGGATTTTATGGAGGAACTAGGCGAAGTTCAGATTAGACGAAAGTTTAACATGGAGAATTTTGATACTATGGGTCAATGATTGGTCAGAGCTACGTCGTATGGGTTCCCTTTGGCGGATAGTACGGGAACCTGCTCGGAAGGCTTCGATCATAAATGAAAATCCATGCTCTATTTGAGTCATTGACAATCTGTTCTGAGAAACATGTCACGTGGTGTATTGTACTAATATCGGCAAGCGAAACGACAAACAAAACAAACAAAGTAAATAAACAGAAAACCACTCACCGAAAACCAAGGTCTGCCATTTGGCTGGTAACGCATAATGGTAGCTCCAGTATACACCAACAATGTGATACAGTGTTATAAGTATAAAATTATCCCATTTAATCTCATTTTTGAAACCTAAACTTTTCTCGAATGCTTGGAAATTTTCTCTAAATACTGATCTCTTTTTCTCTTTGTTTTTCTCCATAGCTCTCCAGAACTTTGTCACCTACCGTAGGTTTCAATTAATGCACAAACATATATTTCACTTACATGTGCTTCATATGGCCGAGCAATTGTAATTAAATTTATTTTGTTTAAAAGACTAGTGACCTTTCTCATTAATGAAAGGTTGAAGAGTAATCTATATTCTTGTTCCTCATAAGTTCCAAATTACGAAACTTTAGGGATCAGTGCTGATTAGTTAGTTTGGTTAAAGGCAGACAATGAGAACGCTTGGAATAGAAGTTTTAGACAAGACTAAGGTATTTTTTTGTAAAACCATATATTTCTAATTAATAAATCAGTATAATCACAATAAACAGTAAATAAATATAAAAATATGTCGTTTCTTGATACTGTCAACGATGCACGATCATTGCACGATGCAGACACGAGTTTTTATCTTCTCTCTGGATGCAGGGATGACAGTATCATTTAAAAGATTATAATTGAATTGTCTGCGGATTTGAATAATAATAAACAATGCCACAAGGAAATTTGAGTTAATTTTCTGAAATCTATGGGCACAAAGGAAATCCTTTACAAATACGTGAAAAATAGGTGCCTAATCCCCCAGAAAAGACGTGTCACTGGAGGCCCAAGGAGCAATGGGTTGATGTCGCCTAATCAGGTGCGAGAGCCACGCTTACAATGCAAGAATCACGAACACTCAGGGCAGAGCGAAGTGGTGGAGGCATAGGAGGAAAGCGGACCTGGATGTAGGATGTATAAGTTAGTTATGTATGATGTATAAGTTGCGTAATCGTAGATTACATAATATGGTAGGTACTAAATCTTGGAGTGAATATCCATCATCACAGGCCATAAAACTCCACTGCAGGAATTAGGGCCTCTCCCACGAAAGGGGAGGTTATTGCCAAAATCTCCATGCTTGTCAGGCGGGTTGGAGATCACAGTGTTGTAAATATCACAACGGAAACCGCTGCTGCCCATTTTGCAGCCTACGGAGACTCTAGATCTTTAGCCTCGAAAACTTTAGTCGCCTTGTACGACACCCACGAGTGAATGCCCATTGGACCAATAGGTTGTTCATGGAGTTATCTTCCATGGCGAGTAATATTAATTTAAACAGTAAAACCTACCCACGTGCTTATATATTTTCGTTATAATTATTATGACAATTTTGGTGAAAAATGTAGGGAAAAGAATGCGCAAGCAGTAATGAAAAAAAATAATATCAGTTATGTGTTTCGACAGGGATAAGTACTTATTACGAATATAATGTTAAATTACCAAAGCAATAATGAAGTCAGACGGACGGAACCCTTTGAATGCAAATGTTTATTTGGTAGACACACTTACATTTACTTAGAGCTTATTTACAAATACAGACTATTGTATTCAAATCGGACCGTTTATTCGTATGTAGGTACTTAATTATACACATATTACCGAACAAAATTCAGTAGCGACTTCGTGGTAGAGTTTATTATGGTACCAATATTCTATTCATATCACTTTCTGTTCATGATCATTCATCACATACATGTTCTATTCAAACTTATCTTAAGTTTTTTTAAGGAAGTAAGACAAACACAAACTTATATGGGGTTTGTTTAAAATCGACAGGTTATAAATAGTATCCGGCTGCAGCCAAGTTTCTAGCCGAGATACCGGCTTGGCAAATACAAACTTATGTTCTCTGCGTTCAGTATGAATGTGGTTTGGTACGGAAATTTACTGTCTCTCGCTGTTCATATGAACAAAGTTAAAGGGGAAAATATTTATATTTTCACCGTGAATTCCCTTTTTCTTAGAAACGCCTAGATTAACTTGGTTAACCTCATTTGTTTTTCATTTTAGTCAGCGGTGACTTTTATATGAGTCCTTTGTATCCTTTCCTTTGTGCCTTTATTATTTATTGCTTATATTTGCTTAGCCTCCAGCCTCTTTGGCTATGACAACGCAAATTAATGACTCCAAGACGACGGTCACAAACGCTTCGCACAGAATTGTTTTTGTGCGTTTAAATTTCCTGTTTGAAAATATTTTCCGGTGGCGGCGGTTCGATGCGCCGTTTGTTTGTTGGGTTAAATGGTTTGGTTTGGTGAGCATTTAAACAACGAAATTAGCATAGGTACGATGTTCATTTTCTATTTAGGTAAGTATTCGATTGCGGGAACTGCATCGACGATTGGTTGAATGTTAGGAAATCTGGGAATCTACTCTCTTAGCTCGTAATTCTTTTGATGTAGTCTAGTTTCGTTAACTAAGCTCTCAATATGAATTTTAGTATGTATCTTCTTTGAAATCGAATGGATCCATAGATGAATTAATTACTAAGCAAATACAATAATGGATTTTCACTTATACCACTACCGGAATTCTTCGCGAATACATCTTTGCGTCATCTTCATCATCTTGACGTTATGTCCCGGTTGCGCCCCCGCGCGGTACGCGAGGGCCCAGGGTCAGCCTTCCTGCTACTCTTGGCCCACTTCGCTCGGTCTTCGGCATCCTTAGTGGTGAGCTTATTGGCACGCATATCCGTTCTGACTACGTCAAGCCATCGCTTCTTGGGCCGGCCTCTCCTTCCCGTGCCCGGCGGGGGCGGATGGCCAGACACTTGTTCCCCACATAGTTTGCCGGTCTGCGCAAGACGTGGCCATACAATGGAAGGCGGCACTATTGCAGCTTTTCTGCGATTTCACGGACGCCAAGGCTAAGCCGAATGTGGGAATTTCGAACGCGTACCTTTCGTGAAACTCCGCACATCCACCGCAGCATCTTCATTTCCGTGACGCGCAGCTCCTGCTTGTGTCGCTCTAGTAGGGGCCAAGTTTCGCTGCCTTATAGGAGAGCAGGTCTAATTATGTCCTTTCAGCTTTATCGGCATTTTAGGGTCACAAATGACACCTGGCCCCTCTCGCTATTTGGCCTAAGCTGCGGATATTCAGGCTTTGACGTCGCTGTCGATGTCCCCGGTTGCGCTTAGTACAGATCCCAGGTATCTGGCTTGATCCGTGCGCTTGATTTCATCTTCGCCTATGCGCACGGGTAGGAAATCTGCACTGTTAGGCCATGTACTCTGTCTTCGTCACATTAATCTTTAGACCGCCGTTCTCAAGTGACTGCTTCCACTTTTTTACGCGTTGGACTAGTCGCCCCTTGTCCGAGTCTATCAACGCGATATCGTCAGCGTACATGAGAAGCCACGAAGGCACCTCGTGGGATGGGATGCTGTCTGACAGTACGTCTAATATCACGCTGAATAGAAGTGGACTAAGCACAGAGCCCTGATGTACCCCAACGGTAATAGGGAACGGGTTGGTGTCACCAACAGCAGTCTTCCATTGAATCGGAATCCACCAGATCATCTCCCGAGGGACACAGTCAAAGGTCTTCTGCATGTCCAGAAACAGGAAATGCAGGGGCGTTTGATCTCAGGGCAAATACGGGGTCCATGGTCCCACAACCCGGCCGAAACCCATATTGACACTCCGAGATTGTACATTGTTCGAAGAGCTTCATGGTGTGAGACATCACCTTTATACCGCGGTAGTTGGTGCACTCCCGCACCGAGCCCTTGCCCTTATAGACTGGAGTAAGAATGCTCAGCCTCCATTGGTCGGGTATCTTCCCGGTGAGGAGAATGCGGTTATAAAGGTCGGTAGTTGGGCCTTAGCAGGCCTGCCAGCAGGGGACCACGTGCCGGTGAGGTTAGCTTGGGCCATTGAGGTGGTGGTGGGGCCCCAAGACCCCTCAATATACTATATAGGATACATCTTCGCGTCAGCGTAGTTGTTTTTCTGAGTGTTATAGGTAATTAGTAATCTTTGCATACAAGGGGGCTACCTGTATAGTGTACGACGCTTCAGTCTTCGTCCCTTGAAATGCGATGTCCTCGACGTGAAGACAAATAATAATATTATATTATATGTATATTATAACCACATTGTTCAGAGCCTTTTGTACTAGTTTTTACACGGGCTCCCTATGGGCAAGCTATACTCAAAGATCGTACAACGCGCTACGAGTTCAATTTAACAACGCATTCAGGGTGCTGTTGGGGCTGACCCGCTTTTGCAGTGCGTCTCAAATGTTTGCGGAGGCGCGCGTCGATTGCTTTTATGCGACGATTCGCAAACGGGCCGCTTCACTTTTGCGAAGAGTGAGGGCCAGCTCCAACAGCGCCCTGGCCATGTTAGCGAACAGGCTAGACTGCCAGTACGTAAACCATTGTTGTTTGGTTCACGTCACCAAACGTGGATGGAAAAATGATGTAACGTAAAATGACATGTGAAATATGGCATACCTACAATTTGTTAAATTTGATTAAGACACTTTATAAGATAATTGTTACTAACCTAATTTTAAGATATTACTAACTACATATGAGTCCTGATACTCGAAATAAATATTTTCATTCATTCATTCATATATTGACAGTCCTCTTATGGGTCAAAGTTGTCTCCGTCCGCTCTTCTTAGGTTGCAGATGTCCTGAACGACGGTGGTCGCTTTCCATCAGGTAGACCGTTCGTCCGTGTGTCTCCAACCTAGACCATAAAAAACTATATGTTTACTAGGCTCGAGAATAGGAAGCTATACCAAAATACATAAACGTGGCTACAAAAACCTCTCGGTGGACCAACTCTCGTAATATTACTACCCAGTACTTTTTTACAGGAAAGATTTACGGCAACAGGCAAATAAACCATAAAAAGTATAAGAAATTCTTCATAAAACATGGCTCTCGTGCCACTTGATCGATCGCCAATAATCACGTATGAATATAAGATGGCTTTATATTAAAGCATCGAAGCACACGACGCTTTCTGATTCATTGCAATAACAAATTTTAATGCAAAAGTCGTGTTCTATATTTTTATATCCTTACGTTTTATTTTCCACTGAAAGCGAAATTTATTACGAGCTGAAACGTATCCCGTTGTTGTGACTTTACCTATACTTAAATTCATATTCAGTTGCGTATATCGTTGGTCGGATTCATTACTGGCACATCTCCAAAATTGTGTGTTTTGGACTAAGTATGCGAAGCCATACAAAATCAAACGCTTTTTCCGAATCACTATTGGAGCAAGCCATACCTAAAGAACTAACGAACCTGTCTACAAAAAACGACATGTACCGGCAGAGAAATATTGTATTGGCTCTAACTATTTAATAGTATATTTTGAAATGATCCGGTACGTTTCTGAAAATTATGAATAATATATTATTAAGATTCGTACTTATTTAGCAAGTACGTCAGTCGCGGTACACGAAATGTCAAAGTGTCACCACCGTAGCATTTTCATTTTGTAATTGGGAAAGATCTGCGGTGATTTTGATAACGGCTCCAGTGTCGGCTACGGAGGGACATGTAGATCGAGACTTGTGTAATGTAGAGATTGATTAAATGCAGGTCTATCTGAAAGTTTTCAGGTCAAAGATTGAATCCTTGGTGATGTAGCTCGGCCTGAAGCCGTATGTTTGTGACGGATAGTTCAATATGCAAGAGTACATTCTTTATTCTCATTGTTTACAAGTTTTCTGTTATAGCTTGCCACTTTTTAAATCAGGTCAGAGATCTCCACTTCGTACGGGTTAATCGAAATTATTATAAGGAAACTGTGGTAATGATTCGCAGTCGTTGGTCTTATTTCATACTTCCTTGAACCAACACCAACTGTCGTTAACACAGATAGCAATTGCAAGCAAAATGCCGTTTAGGAGTTTATTTACAACTTAAACATTACACAAAAAGAACAAGGAATAACATATTAAAAACTACCTACCAATAAAAACCTTACTCTAAATTACTTAAATAGATAAAAAATTTGCCCCAGGTCCCCTGAATGTGTTTGTGCCCAGCCAGATGGCTGGCCGCGTTGCCCCGTGGATGGCGCGGCTTAAAGTTCAAAGTTCAAAGTCATTTATATGTATGTGTGTATACATAACTTAGTTGTTATATATACACACACACATACATATAAAGTTGGATGTCTCTCTATGTCTAGCCATATTTTGGGCATACAAATATTAAATTAGTAGGTATAAAAGCATATTTAACACATTTCACAAAATTTAAAATTAATTGCACTTATACATAATTTAAGCACTTTTTTTTACAAAGTTTGATTAATTGGAGGTTTATGTAACAGATTTTCGTATTGTGCCTTTTGATTTCTGGTGCTTACTTTTGAAACTGTCTTAAAATACTTTGTAAACATACAGATACTTCGGATATACATGCATGGTAATGGCAAAATCCTTAACTTAAAGAACAATGGTTTGCAGCTATCTCTGAATCAGGTGTTTGTAATAGCACGAATACATTTCTTTTAATTTATTTACCGAAATGCTCTTATTACATCACCCAAACATATTAAATTTCCCCACAAGATTAACCCATAGATTAACACTGATGTAAATTGTCCATGGTAAGCTGTCAACGCTGCATTTACTGATATAGAACTTCTTAATCTATTCAGGGCGACTACAAAACGATCTAATCGCTTAACAATGGAAACTATGTGATCTTTCCAATTTAGATGTTTGTCAAATTAAACCTAAAAACATTGTGCTATCAGATTGTTGTATTAAAATGTCATTATATTTAATTTAATTGGGATTGAATTATAAGATTGCAATTGTATGAAGTTAGTTTTTGTCTGAATATTCCTTAAGTAAACGACAAATTTATGATACGTAATAATGGTTTACATAACCATTTAGCACTTAGTTTTATAATATTTGTAGTGATGTCATCTATACCACTGGTTTTTCTGATTATTAATGAAAGAATGTAAAATTTGAATGATTAAATGTTGTATCATTGAGAATGTCAATGAAAAAATTAATAATTATATTGCAAATGTCAATAGTATTATGGCACATGTCATTATTTAATTTAATAGATTTAATGTCATATTTATGTATGCTTTCACTCACGTCTCTGTTATTATGTTCCACGTTGCCTTGCACTTATTCTTGTTGGAATAAATGTATTTCTGGTTACAATTTTTTTGTGACATATTGATACATTTTTTTAGTATTTTGTTGTACCTACTTATTAATTTGATTACGATTTATTTGACTGTTGCGTGTATTTTTGTTCTTTAAATGTAAATTTCGCTTTACCTTACATGATTTTTTAATTCCCTTTATTGACCAATTAATTTTTTTATTTCTGTTATTAATTTATTTCACTCTTTATATTACTTGCAATTTGGTTCAAGCAGGCGTTCATACTAGTATTGGACATGTACAATAAAATTGTATTTTTTTAGTGTACTTACATATTAATTCTTTGGAATATTCATTACGTTTTAAAATGTCAATATTATAGTCACCGCATAGTACTATTTTCTTATTTCTAAATTTTGTAGTCAGATAGTGTAGCAACATTTTTAATTTATATATAAATATACCAACATGGCCTTTTGTTTGTTCCGGTTTTTTATAAATTACTACTATAATTAAGTTTATTCCTTTTACTTGGATACCGCATGCCTCAAAATAACGATCATTTGCTAAATCTGAGATAAAAGGCACCGGCTTCGTATTCAACGACTTGTGAATGAGAATAGCTGACCAACCTCCTCCTGTCATTCTACAATAAGACGTAACCAATTTAAAATGTTTGAGCTTTATATTGGTTTGTAAACCCTGTTTAACAAATGTTTCACATAGGCAAATCCTTGCATCAAAACCTTGATCTTTGTTATTAAAATCGTTAAGTACAATTTCGAGCTGGTCTATTTTATTTAAAAATCCACAAATGTTTTGGTGAAAGATTCTGAAAGTATTACTTTTGTAATGATTCAGTTGATTCTCACTTTCTGAACCATAATTAACGAAATAGCTCATTGCCTATTGATTCATCCTTAAAATTATTTGGACAATCACACTTTTTTCCTTGTGAAGAAAGCTTTGAGAAGTAGTATCTCACTTTCCATCAGGTGGCCCGCTTGCCTGTTTGTCTGCCGTATAACATAAAAAAAAAGTATGGTATAGTGCCCTTTTTTGGCATAGAGTTAACTCTTAGTACATTTTTTGTCGAGTTAGTCAAAATGAATTTATTAAAATTTGTCAAAAATTTCATTCTATAGTCATTGAAGTCAATTAATACATTAATCTTATTACATGTCACACTTAAGAATAATCTATGTTCTAAACGATAACCAATGTCCAAATAATTGCAATTGTCATAAATTGTTGTCAATAATCTTAATTTATTATTCAGTAACTCCAAATTATAATATTGTTACGATTGACGGGGAGAAAAAGCATCTCGCAAACGCATCTCATAATCACAACGTTTCCTGTTAATCGGTGATGTTTGCTTATACGTTGTCTCGTACAGAGGCCAGCCTTCTATGTCGACCGGGCGTTTGGCTAGTTCCCTATATAGGTAATGTACGCATGGTTCCCACGGCCCATGAGTAGGTATGCACGCCACCACCGAGACATGCGTATTTTAGTCGTTAGGCGTTTTCAGCAGAGGCGGTACCGGCCCCTGCTTGGCACGCGATGGCTGGAAGATAGGACGGCGCACGTAGTATCCCAGACCAAGGACCGTCCTAGTTTTCAGGGCGTGAGTGTCATTCCGTCGGGACTTATACCATCACCGCGGGCTTAACCTTTGGGTTCCAGCACCGCGGGAGCACCAGCGGAGGCAAAGGCCCAACGGATGACATCATTAAGGTCCTTGTGGCGTGGAATGACTTCGGCGCTCCTGCTGCACGGCAAACCATGGTAGCCGAGCTGGTAAACAGGACTGCCTCAGTGGATGTCATGCGGAGCGCTGCAGGGAGCGCCAAGACGCAAGGCCGTCCATCCTGAACGTGGAACGGTCGAGCAAAGTGTCGATGTTTTTTGAAGGCATTGCCTGGAGCCTAAAGTCCCACTCTCACTCGCCAGCAGCCAGAAGGTAAACACGCTCTGCAGAGTTGGTAGTTGCGTTTAAAAGTTCGATACGCGCCAACCTACAGAGTGGCTCGTCCTATAGCCACTGTGAATAAGCCTTCCAATATAGAGTCTTTTTTATCCAGCATAATTTACCTTGATTGATTTTAGAAAAAATACTACACTACATTATTATACTGAGCAACAAATGCGCATTTACGCTAGTCAGCGGGTGTCACCCGGTTGGGCAAAGTACGTAATGTCCACACACGTGGAAGTTACAAAGTAACACATATTCCCGAGAAAATTTGTAAACGCAGAATAATTATTTATTGCTTATACACAAATATAAGCAACTGGCGGCCATATCGCTTAAAGCGATTTCTTCCAGGCAACCTTAGACACTCAGAAAATACTCTAGAATGCGTTGGTATGGGGCAAGTGCTCCGTCAACCAAAAGAACACTATGGTGCAAGTAGCCCTAAATTTGCCTACGACGACGCGTCGCCGCGGTAAACCCCACAGCTCACAGGCCACCTGGCTGACGGCGGTCCAACGGGACCTGAAGGACAATATTATTGACGCTACTGCTAAGAATAGAGAGAAATGAGATCATGGGAAAAGGCATAGGACAAAAAGAAGAGACTTTGGAAAATATAACTTTTTTTGCGAACTTACCACATAAACGATACGAGTAGAGTAGATGCCGACATAATTTTATGGTTTTTGAACTTAGTGAGACAATTTTTTACACAACTGTATCAGACACAGGATTGTTTCCGATGAGAAAAATAACTTGTATGGACTTTTCATACATTTTTTACTATCCGGTATCCGGCCGGATATTAAGGTACTATCCGGTATCCGGCCGGATAGTAAATTAACGCCGGATACCGGATAGTAACCGGATATCCGTTTCATCTCTAATTTCAATGTTTTTAGTCCTTTTATGTCAGCTTCTTATTTTTAACATAATGTTTTAAACTATCTTAGTTTTAAGCTTCTTATTTTTGTTACTTCTTATTTATATTTTAAACATGTTGAATGAATTTTCTCTTTGCTTATTGCCTAGAAAATGCCGCCAAATCTTCTGCGTAATTCTCTCTTTTATTTGTACGTTATCTTATATTCCGGATACGCCTGTAAATTAAAAGAAATTGTTAACACAACGGAAAAGCCGAAACATGAACAAATTACATCTGAATGTGCCTGGCCATGAAATTACATGGTACCTACAAGGCAGAAACAGTACTATTAAAATTAGTCCGTTTTCTTGACACGCGACAACTTAAGGGTATAAGGCGAAACACGTTGCCTGCGAGAGTGTTCTCTGTCATTATAATCTGGACGCCTTCAAAGCTAGAGTGAATATGCTGTTTCTAGACAGGCACGCTCCATCTTAGGCCGAATCGTCACTTACCACCAGGTGAAATGGCGGTCAAATTCCTGCCAAGTCTAATTAAAAAAATCTGGCCCAATTCGGAGGTCTAGCTAGTGCGTAAGTTGACATAGAAATAGTGCTGTCTACATCAGACAGAATCTTGGATTTGGATCGGATGCCGTTATCGATCAAAATGAGAGGGATGCGGAAGCTGAATTACCTGTTCGCCTCTGTAAACGACGAATTCTGGCATAGTGACTTGACCTCTCACCGAGTGGTAGCCAACGGGGGCGTGCGCGTATCTCATCCCGGGGCGCGCATGAAATATCTTCCCCATCAACACTCGGCACAGAAGCATTTCCCTGCGAAACAGTTATGGAAGTATTAGAATGATGAGCAAATAGTCCATCAGTAGATAATTTTTTGTTTGAATCGATTCTTTCACATGGTTCACTGATCCACTCCTTACTCTGCACCTAAGCGAATATTATGGCGCGAGCCGAGCTGTAATCAGTCAGTGGCCGCCTCCGCGAAATTGCACGTGCATTTAAAATTTGGACACACGGTTAGTGTGATATAGTTATTAGTGATGATACTCTCATATAACATGAGAATCATGATAAGGGCGTTTAGGAACTCACCTGATTCCACCCCGATGGGGCTTGGTGTAGCTGTGACTTTTGGCCGCATGAGAAGCAAAATACAATCCGGCCCCAAACCACCCAGCTTGAATAAAATGATATATTTTTTAATAAAACGGCGGACTTGTGTCTGTTTTTACCTTAGATCAACTACACGATAAACAGTGAAAATTTAAGCTCCATTTCCTTTGTGTTCAGCATTATAGCAGCTCAACACTAAAGTACGTTTCAATAGAAAAAGACAAATGAGTTCTAATTCTAATTGAGTTTGTCAATGTTATGTGGATGGAACATGTGAAAGTGATGTCGATAGGATAGCCAATGCGGAAAATATGGTGAATGGATGGATAGTATGACGAACACTCATTATGAACTCATTTGCCGGTTCATAAACATTAATATTTGGAAGCAAAAGTGTGGCAGAAGAAGCACGAACGTAGAATAAGTAGAAGAAATGAGAGCTTTAAGAAGTATTAAAGAAATACTAAATGAATAATTTGGACTTATGTGTCTTGCAGACTGTAGATAGAATACCCGAGAATAGTATCAACTAAAACAATTAGAAAACTAGCGACCTTCATTAAACTGGCAACATTTTTTTTGATCGTTGTATATACCCTTCATATTCACGGGTGTCGTATAAGGCGACTATATCTTCAGGCCTCTGTATGCCAGAACATGGGCCGCAGCGTTTACTGTTGTACGTCTTTAATACTATGATCCTCCAACCCGTCTGCCAAGTGGAGACAAACTAGTGTATATATGCATGCAGTGTGTGCATGATATGACATGGAACAGGCATAGGTAAGTAATCGGTTATTGATGTTTTATTATAATCGTTTCTCTAACTATAGAATAGAATAGATCAGAATGGAAAAAAAATATTTGGCACTCCATGCATACACATACAACTTATAAGTAACACCAAAAATAAACTTATTGGAAAATAACAACATATAAATAAAGATCGACGAATATTATTTCTAACTACGGACTAACTAACTAAAGCCGCATGTGTATGCTGCAGTAACGCAAAAAGATATCTATAGATCATCGCGGTGTTAATATCCCGGATGTGCTCTCGTGCACGAAGGCCCAGGGTCCGCCTTGACCATGATCCAGGATTTAGCAGATCAGGTGATTAAAGTAAAGCGACTGCCATCTGACCTCCTTGACCATGCAACTAGGGGAACCTGACCAAATTGGATCATGGTTACACATTTAGTCGCCTGAATGTGCAGGTTTCATCACTATGTTTTCCGCCACCGTAAGAGCGGTTAGTATTCAACTAATGTACATAACTTAGCCACAATACTTAGTTTGGTCAAATTAATGATTTCGTGTAAAATGCTTTATTAGGATGGTGGGATGGATATAATAGTATATAAATGGTTATTGATGTGATATTATAATCAATTCTCTAACTATAGACGTCGTGGTGTTAATATCCCGGTTGTACTCATGCGCACGAAGGCCCGGGGTTAGTTAGTTCATGAGTTAGTTCTACGTTAACGAATATGATATTTGTTGTGACTGGTTTCTGTTTACCTACTGGCTATTGGTGGTAGTTACTTTCAATTATATTGTTTGTTCATATCTTGTTTGTCGGTTTTTAATTATGATGGTCTTGAATAGTTAGTGGGAATAACTGGGTAGTAACTGCAATAACTAAAAAAAAAGACTTACATGTTCTCGCATATCTTTCGTCAAAGCCGCTGTTTATCATATCGGAAACAGCTGGCGATCCGTGGAAAAATAAATATTCATCTGAAAATTTCGCTTCGGCTGCAATCTCTTTTTTTCTGTGCTGGTATTTTTCCCACAGACATGGGTTCTCCACTTTCTCTATCTGTTTGTGTGAGAAAATATGGTTATAAGTAATTATTAAATGTAATTTTAAGTAGTATACGCAAGGGCCCTTGACGATTGCACTTAACCTACATAGACCGCTATAAGAATCTGAGAAAGCAGTCGGGAATATTTCCTATATTAATCAATATTAATCAGTGGCGTAGCTTGCCCTACACAATTGTATGACAATACACTCTAGAAAGCCGGGTCTGTGAAGCAAGGGAGGCGCTGTCGGAATTTTTGATATATTGGCCCTTGACTTGGCTATATTAAAATCTTGCGTGATTATTATGATAAAAACTTATGCCTGAGCTCGAAATTTTGTAATTTTTCTTTTAAAACATTGCGCGATTTTAATAAAAATTACGAAACTCAGTAAATGGACGATAGCGCGGCGATCTAGAAATTTTAGACATTCTGGTATGACGAGATTGTATAATAAAATTAATTACGCGAACAACAATAAGCGAGCGCAGCGAGCTCGAAATTACTCAAAATTTTGGCTAACGAAAATCCACCTATTTGAAGATTGAGGGCGTGTGGGCAAAGACGATTTTATTATGAGCCAGAGCCATCTGACCCGTTGAGGAAAGAACGGAGTAAGGAGTTTCTTAAGTCTTTGGACCCTATCGATAGTGGCGAAAATATGAGATTTTTGAAAGTTATTGCTATTTTTGTCATCTTATAGACGCATATTTTACACAATTTCATGGAAGTAAGGTGTTTTGATTTTCAATTAAATGTTAATTATCTCTTAAGCGAAAGGCGAATGAAAATAGATTGTATTACTTGATTCGAATTGTTATTTTGGCTGAGGGGGCCCCCGACTCTGGATTGAAATTCTATATTGAATAACTTTTTACTTGGGTGGTAGACTTTTACAGAAATTATGGAAAACATACTTTGTACACACGTTTGGGGGCCCCTGTGGCCCGGTGGCCCCGTATCATTGATGCGGCTGATACGGCGGTAGCTACGCCCCTGATGTTAATCAAGAAGCGTTTGTCAGGACCGTTGCAAGTGGAACGATGTGGTTTCTACCTAGATACCTCTACGGGAAAAAGGCGACGCGATTTATATGTACAATGTATGTATGTAGACAAGGAAGGAACATGTTGAAGAAAGGGTACAAATAATTTTAAATCAGATCTCGTATAAGTTCTTAAAGCAACACGGGCCACCGGCGATTTGGTTCGCCGGCCATGTTTGTTCTAAGATGTGAAGTGAAGTGTGAAGACTTGCCTTTATAATTTTGTGACCTCTGAAGGTATTTGCGTTCCTCTTATCCCAAGTGGACTCCATCTCATTCTTCACCATTGTATACTCTCTCTTTCCCATAGCCCCTCTGGGGTTTAACGTAATTAAATTCGCCTTATCGCTACATTTCCAATGTTTCTTTATCTGAAAATAAAGACAATGCAAGTTTAATACAACAAAAGATTCAACAACTTTGCTTCGCTCACGCGGATGACAAAATCAGAAGCAGGTTGAGTTTTGTGATGACAATTTAAGCAAAAAAGCATCCATTATTATCATCTCATCCTTCCATGCCGAAAAATATATTGCTTAAGAGTTTATACATTTTTACCTACATCTTCTCACTCCAAAGAAGCATAATTTATATGGCTAACATAGATTTTTCATGGAGCCACTTCCACGATCCAACACTCACGTTCATGGATCAACGAATTAAAGAACATGTCCATCAGTATGTCCCGATAATTAACTGTACTTCTTCAAGGCTAGAGAGAATAGTTGGTTTTTAAAGACGCATGATCTTACCATCAGGTGAGACAGCGGTCAAATGCCTGCCTCTTAAGTATAAATTTAAGGACCTTGATAAAAAATGCTTGCCTTGTAAACCATTATAAAGCAAGCAATATATACTCATAATAAATGTAGTACGCGGCCCAGCGGTAGCTACTCACGCGCACTGTTAAAGTGCCATCGGCAGCAGGCAAACGTTCTCTTTGAGTCGTGTACCTACCTACCTGATGGAAAGTGGCCACCGCCGCCCATGGACATAAGCAACTCCAGGGGAGTTACCAATGCGTTGCCCGCCTCTGGAGAGACCTCTAATAAACCTCTTGAATGATCCCATGTCATAGTCCAAAGGAAACACTGTGGCTAGGAGATCATTTCACATCCGAATTGTACGAGCGAGAAAGTGGTCACTGAGAATACTTACTGAGATTCGGTAGTTTTGCTAAAACCCAAGGCTTGGACCAGCGAACACCACACAGTGCGTTGTAAGAGGTTGTGTACATACACGAGGATTGCTGATGTAGAAACTTGCGTCACTCGTTTAAATTACCTTCGATCGGGAGGTGCAAGAGTTTTAAGAAGTTATCTTTGTCTTCCAGGGTCTTGGACCAGTGAAGACTACACAGTGCGTTGTAAGAGTTTGGGTACTCACATGAGGATTGATGATGTAGAATTTTTTGCCACTTGGTAAAATCACCTTCGACCGTGTTAGGGAGCCGTGCCTTTTTTTATACCAAGAGTTTGAAGACTTGCTCCTGTTTGACTTCCAGGATTTTGGTTGGTATGTAGATACCTGTAGGAGATATTTCAGTGCATTATCGACTCTCAAATAAACATAATTTTAAAATTTTGGTTGCCTTACAGATGTACTTTCCCAGTGTACCGTCACGGTTTTTGAATTATTTTCATGTTATATTAATAATATATTTGCCTACTTAAAAATTCGACATTTATTTGAATTTTGAACTTATTTTGATTATGATATTGTAATGATTTTATGAATTTTACGAATTGAATGTTTAATTATGTAACTAACTAACACAATATAATATCGACTGTTAAAATCGTATTTATATGGTCTGAAATAAATGATTAATAAAAATAATAATATATTCGTTGATTTTACATGCATCCGCGCAAAATGCGAGGTTTATTACGTAGGCAGGTACCTAACCAACATAATTAATATAGAGGTAGGAGGGTTTGAGAGGGGGCTTAGCAGGGTATTCCGTTCGAGTTAGAGCCGCCCAACTGAGAAAGTACCTTACAGAATACCGCAGCCAAACAAATGGTTTTAAGTTGTGTTCTTGTCGGTTAGTAAGGCTCCATGGGGTGGGAATTTGGGGAACTGTAGCTTTGGCAGTGAAGGGACATTGGCATACATGTCATAGGGTGGATAACGCATAACCGATACTTCTGGTGTTATCAATGTTAATAGGCAGCGGTGACCACTTTCCATCAGGTGGCCCTTGCCCTTGCCCTTTTGCCTCCTGTATGACATAAAAATATTATGTAATTGTGTGCTTTCGTGTGCGTAGGGGTGAACGCGGGGGTGCGGGGCAGGGAGCTCAAGTGTTTTGGCACATCACTTGATGTTTCGCGGAATAAAATGCCGCGAAACTAGACCCCGCCTTCCCCCCCGGGACGATATTTTTCCGAGGAACGTCATCAGCTGACGCCCCGCACCCCCGCATACATACACGAAAAATCACCCTTCCACCTACCTCACCTACCACAGGCGATATTCCAGTTAAGTTTTCGACCTATAGTTGTGTGGTCAATCTATTACAGAGTGACCGCTGACGCAAATTTTTATCAACCAATCGATAACCCTTCGCCCGTACAATTATGTGAAAGAAAGATTTGCTTATAAAAATAACATTACGAATGTTGTCGTAAAATAATTGTAGAGCATCGTGCACGATGCACGAGCACCTTCGACAAGTGTAAAATATTAAAAATGGTGCGATTAACGAGGCGTAACGTGACCATTTGTTTTCTCGTCAGAGCGTGACCTATCTCCTGGAGAATTACCAACGTACTTATTTATTTATATAAAATGAGTGGTTCAATGGTCACATGGCCGGTCTGCCACGCAAGAGGTCCCGGGTTCGACTCCCGGCCAGGCAGAAATTGAAATGAAGAATTTTAATTTCTGTTACGGGTCTGGGTGTTCTATGTATAATAAGTATGTATTTAAAAGTATTTAAGAAGTATATCAGTAATCTAGCACCTATAGTACACGCTTTGCTTAGTTTGGGGCTAGATGGCGCTGTGTGAATTTGTCCACGAATATTTATTTATTTATATATTTATAACACTTTGTTGTACATACAAGGACAGTAGAACACTGTTACAGTAAGATAATATAGTACAAAGGCGGTCTTATCGCTAAAAGCGACTTACCTATGTATTAGCTTTTATTTTATTTTATTAGTGTGATTTTTTGAATGTTAAGGGCTAAGCCTAGCTGCGGTGTGTTCGTAAATATGACATATTTAGTAGCACTCATTTCCCCTACGTCTGATTCTATGTCTCGTCTGGTTGGTACATTATTCCGACATAACTTGTCTAAGTTGTAAGTACAGTTTTATGTTTTCAAAAAGAATAGGTATTCGCAGAATACGGATAACGATCTGATTGACAAGAGAACGAAAGAACCAATAGAATTACTTAATCACGAATCACCTAATTCTTTATTTTACCACGTTTTTATTTGGTCGCTTTCTTGTCTGTTTGTTTGTTTGTCTGTTCGGTACATATTTTGCAAACAATTTTATAGTAACTTCCCGATAAGATAGACACTTAAAAGTTTGAACATGGCCCAAAACTGGATGACAACATTATGGTGTCATTGAGCTGATCTGATGATGTAGTCAGAAGGTGGCCTCATTAACTCTGTAATTTATTAATTTTGGGCTCGTTAGATTCGTTTTGACAAGTACTCTGATGGGAGATGGTGTCCAGGGTCTTGTAAACTAATAAATTTAGAAATTTGTCACGTCACTGTCATGTTTACATCAAGGTTCCTAAAATCATTTTTAAAAATTTACATGCACAGGTATAAAAAGTCTAAAAAGCTAATTTTTTTTTTTTTTAATTAGACTAGCCAGTCATTTGACCGCCATCTTATCTGGTGGTTAGTGACGATGCGGCCGAAGATGGAGCATGCCTGTCTAGGAACAGCCTATTCACTCTAGCCTTGAAGGCGTCCAGATTATAATGATCAGGCAACGTGTTCCATTCCTCCTCTGAACACTAGATCTGAACATTTTTTATTGTTAATAGCAATCAAAATTATGTACGATTTAAAACGAAAATAATGTGGGGGCACACATGTCTTGCATCACTTATCTTTTGCATGCACCCCATGTTTTGATGTGAACACGTGAACGTCTTTTTTTTCTTTTATTTTTACGCGTCGAAATCTCGAAAACTATAATTGATAGCCAAAAACTGAAACCTAAATAGTAAATATCATTTCGGCGCTTTTTCAAAATGATATTGATCACGATGCGCCCTGAAATGAAAGAAACCTGATATATTTTTAAATTCAAATCTCAAAAAGTATAAAAAAAGCTTTTTAAGATACAATACGAATAACCTATCATTTATTTTTGGACTCGGTGCCAGTATTGTCATGTTTATCACATAAGGAGAGGGTTGGTGTGTGTCACCGACTCCAAAAATAAGTGATACCTAAGTTACCCGTATTGTACGTTAAAAAGCTTTATCTATCCTTTTTTTGTGATTTGACCGCATCTTCACTTACCAACAGTTCAAATGCCATGCATAAAAAAGAAAAAAAATTTATTAAGGCGGTTTTATCGTTTTAATATTTCTTTTATTTCAAAATTTTCATTGTTACTAATGATATCTTAAATACTTTCCTTACAGTTAGGTAATATGCGACATACTTAATCAAATCAAATACGTTTATTCAGTTTAGGTTTTCACAAACACTTATGAACGTCATACAATACGAGCATATAATGAATGCTGGGCACCACGGCATCATCGAGCGGACAACGGTTTCTTGGCCAGTATGTAGGGCCACATAAAAAAAAAAGAAAACAAAACATAGACTCCGCGGCCAAAGATTTTATTCTTAAGAAATGCTATTCTAGAAATTTTCATAGCTATTAAAAATTCACAATCACAAATGTTCAGAACAGTCTGTATGGGGTTAGGAATCTGTACGAAATTTATTTTATTCTTTGTAAGGCCGTTTTTAAAAAATGGTTTCTTAAGTTTTTTTTAAATATTACATAGACTATGTTATTTAGACATAACATAGACGCCAACCCAATGAAAGTTAATGTGAATGTGAGGGGTAAATGTATGATCTATTAGTTACATGAAAATAGGTACCTACACATTACCTTTGTTACATTTCTCTAGTAATATTTTTTTAATTTCGTTTTATTTAAAAACTTTATTGCACAATAACATAATTGGCGGACTTAAAGGCATAAAAGCTTTATCTTCCAGTCAACCAGTAGACCATGCAGATTTACTTACAATTTCACACAGTATCGCTAAATGTAGAAATATAACAATAATATTGTTCAAATTCATTGTTAATAACACTCGATACGCGTCAAACAAGTTAGTTATATGGCTATTGACTGTTCGAATAGGTAGGTAGGTCAATTTAAGATAACTTGTACATACCTATGCTTACAGTCTGTGATGATAACAGGGACTGGTTCCCCGTATGATGTTGTTATACGTACTACAGAGAATTTCAGAGATAAGGTGTCTGCAGAGATATGGGAGTCGATATCTCCGGTCCCGTGCAGTAGTTGTTAGTAGGCCGATACCGTGTTTTTCACAATGTTTCGCCAGCTACCAGAGCCAGTCCCATGCGAAATACATTTTCATTTTGTCATTAATGTAATGTAACAGGGGGGCTGTTGATAATAAAACTGGGGAGATCGCTATATTGATTTTGCCGAGGTTTATATTATCATTATTATGCCATAAATTTGTCCAAACCAACGGTCAAATCTGGAACTAAGTGTCGCCATTTTAAAATGTCATGTCAATACCAACAACAGCGTCGCTGTCACCGGCTATATTTCTTAAATTACTGAATCGATTACAATGAAATGGTAATCCATCTCGGTCGAACTATTTACAACTTAAACATTACACACAAATAACAAACAACTACATATTAAAAACTACTACCAATAAAAACCTTACTCTTAATTACTTAAATAGATAAAAAATTTGGCCCAGGTCCCCTGAATGCAGAAAGGTCAGGCCAGGTCCCCTGGCCGCGTTGTTCCGCCGGATCGCGAGGCTTATCCACTGTCCCATACAGAGGCCAGCCTTCTGGTCAGTACTAATGTCGACCAGGCGTTTGGCTAGTTCACTATATAGGTAATATACGCATGGTTCCCAGGACCCTTTCCACGCCAAATGGCGCAAATATGTAGTCGCCACCGAGACCTGCGTATTTGTTTTTTAGCAGAGGCGGCACCAGCCTCTGCTTGACACGCGGTGGCTGGAAGATAGGACGGCGCACGTAGCATACCAGACCAAGGGCGTGAGTCTCATTCCATCGGGTCTTTTACCATCACCGCGGGCTAAACCGTTGGGTGCCAGCAACGCGGGAGCACCAGTGAAGGCAAAGGCCCAATGGTTGACATAATTAAGGTACTCGTGGCGTGGAATGCCTCCGGCGCTCCAGCTGCACCATGGTGGCCGAGCTGGTCAACAGGGCGGCCACAGAGTTGGTAAATGCCTTTAAAAGTTTGTTTTGCGCCAACCTACAGAGCGTTTCATCCCATAATCATCATAATCATAATCATAATTTATTAATAACATACGTTACAAGTCAATTTTTTACATATTAAATACATTTGCAATGTCATGTTACATAATAATAATAAAATAATTAAATAGTGAAATGTCAACAATATAAAATAATATTTCAATCATTATTATAGTTACTAGAGTGTAGACACAAGTTTATTTGAGATATTGAGAGATAAAAATTCATTATAACTATAAAAAGCACTCTTGACGAGCCATCGACGTAATCTGTCTTTGAATGATGCGGTGCTCGGAGCGTCAACGACGTCTTGTGGTAGTCTATTATAGACACTGGGGCCCATGACGCCGATCAGCCTTGACGTTTTAGTCAGGCTGTGCGAAATCGAGAGAAGTCTATTGTCATGTCGAAGCGTATGACCCTTATGATCGCTCCTCCTCGAGTACTGGTTAATATTAGCCCAGACATACGTAGCAACCTGGAATATCAGCAGGCCGGGCATTGTCATGATGCCGAGCGAAACGAATAGCTCCCGGGCAGGTTCATCCTGAGGAACTCCACCCGCTAGTGCTCGCACAGCTCTTTTCTGGAGTCTAAAGACGCGCTCCCAATCGGCAGCGCGTCCTCAAAACTCAATGCCATATTGCAACAGCGACTGTACCGTGGCGAAGTAGCATGTACGAGTTACCTGCTGTGGGAGAGTGGAGCATAGACGCCCGAGCGCAAAGCATGCACGCCCCCGCCTCGCACTGAGCTCCTCAACATGCGTATCCCAGGTCAAACGGTCATCGACATGGAACCCCAGGAAGGAGGCCTCTTTGACCTGCCTCACCTCGACTCCCTCCACTGCTACCTGTAGCACTCGCCGTGCTCGACCGGACAAATTGTAATGTAGGAAATGTGTCTTTTCCAGGTTGAGTTTTAAACCATTGTCTCTGAACCAACACATAAATTCACTTGATACCGAGATAAGGCTAGCTTCCAAGGCATCAACAGACGGTGCAGTGACCACCACCGCTACGTCATCAGCGTAAATAAACGCTTCCACTTCTAAGCAAGAAATTGCTTCTGGAAGGTCATTTAGAAGAATCGTAAATGCGAGGTTTGACAAAGATGAACCTTGAGGTACCCCCTTCACTGTGGACACTCCATCTGATCGCACATCACCACCACCGCCCACGACGTACTGCCTTCTACTCTCCATGAAATCCATCATTACGGCTAGCGCTGGGCCACGGATTCCATAATGAGCGAGTTTTACGGCAATCACGTCGTGATCGGCGACGTCGAAGGCCTTGGAGAGGTCGCAGCAAAGCAGGGCCACCTGCTGTCCCTTCTCGCGAGCGTGTACGATGCAGCTTACCACCTCTCTTGCGAGCATGGTGGTAGAGTACCCTGCTCTATAGGCAAATTGTCGGCTAGAGAGACCGTTTTCCAATACTTTAGCTGCGGCTGGAATGACTGAAATAGGGCGATAGCAGTTCGGGCATAGCCACTGCGAATAAGAATTAGTGGGCTCTGCTTCTAAGCAAGACAATTGCCACGCGATTATGGCCTCGGTAGAAAATCGACTCGAAAGGTCCCCAGTTTGGATAATAGTTTGTCCACTAGGGACTGCGAGCTGTGTACCGAGGAAAAAAAACGCTGACAAAGAGACACTTGACACTTTGCAAATGCCCAGAACTTCACAGTGAATAGGCAATGATACCTGGTCCCAAGAAGAGTTATCAATCAATGTTTAAAACTAGGAACTAGGAACAGCCTATTCACTCTGATATGAGTGTCTGTTTCACGGTGTTGTCTAGGAGTTCTAGAAGAACAGGATGTTTCCAAAGCTGTCGAGACCGTAAAACGTACATAAATTTTGAAACAAAAAGGCAGTACCGGATTATAGCAAAAGGCATGTAACTGTTAATTTTGAGTACGCGTTAGTTTTTTTAAACTGAATATAAAATAAAATCGCAATCGGTCTGTATTGGATCAGTTTGGGAGCTACGAAGCTGCAGATACACAGGCATGCATACTTTAAATACTCGTATATCACTCCTTTTTCGGGTCGCGAATCAACGAAATGTAGGTAGTTGAAGGGAAAGTAGGTAGGTACTCCAAATATTCTCCAAAGATAGAAAGAATACTCAATTAGTCTTTCTATAATCTATGGTCTTGGCTGTTACCTACAACCAAGACAATGAGCAGTTTTCCAATAGGTATCTAAAGCATTCCTAACCACTCACTAGATGGCGCCCCGACAATTTTGGTAATTGATAATCGCTTGAAATTGGTTCTTAGCAAACAGGTACGTTGTATTGGATAATATTGTATTTGTCAATAGTTTTCAACCATTTTAGAGGTCGTAATAATAATGGAACATAGTGCCAACTTCTATAAATATTTCTTTTTACACTTCGTTCAACCTTTAACAGTTATGTTTATATCAATAAACATTTTATTTTAAAGTTTAGTATTAGTTGGCTGCATGAAATCACTGCTACCATCATACAGATTATGAAAAGATAACCAAAATTGTAGGAGCGCCATCTATTGATGCTTTTTGAAACCAACTGTCAATACCTACTGGAAAACTGCTCATTGATTTTTCTTTTATTTTCTTTCCTCCATGTGTCAGCTTTTTAGTCCTCTTTTGGCACCTTCTTATTTACAGACTAAATGAATTTTCGCTTTGCTTATTGCCTAGAAAATGCCGCCTAATCCTTTATTTCGCCAAATTCTCTATATTATTTGTAAGTGATCTTATATTCCGGATACACCTGTAAATTAATAGAAATTGTTAACACAACGGAAAAGCCGATACTTGAACAAAATACATCTGTTGTCTGGCCATGAAACTACAGGGTTGCACCCCGTCCAATGCAGATACAGCACTATCAAAATTAGTCCCGTTTTTTGACATGCGACATCTCACGAGTAAGGCGAAACACGCTGCCTGCGAGAGCGTTCCCTTTAATTATAATCTGAACACCTTCAAGGCTAGAGTGTTCCTAAACAGGCATGATCCATCTTAGGCCGCATCGTCATTTACCACAGGTGAAATGGCGGTCAAATGACTGCCAAGTATAATATAATAATATACAGGAAGCTGGGCCTAATTCGGATGTCTAGTTAGTGCGTAAGTTGACATAGAAAGAGTGCTGTCTACATCGAACTTCTGTCTTGGATTTTAATCGGATGCCTTCATCGACCAAAATAAGAGGGGGATGCAGAAGCTGAATTACCTGTTCTCCTCTGTAAACGACGAATTTTGGCATAGTGACTTGACCTTTCACCGAGTTGGCTACCAACAGGGGCGTGCGAATTTCTCATTCCGGGGCGCGCATCAAATATCTTCCCCATCACCACTCGGCACAGAAGCATTTCCTTGCGAAACAGTTATGAAAGTATTAGAATGATGAGCAGATATCCATCAAGATAATTTTTAAATTAAATCGATTCTTTCACATTATTCATTGATCCACTCCTTACCCTGCACCTAAGCGGATATGATGGCGCGAGCCGAGCCTTAGTCAGTCAGTGGCGGTATCTCCGCGAAATCGCACGTGCAATTTTAATTTGGACATACGGCGAGTCTGGTATTGTTATTAGTGATGATACTCGTAATTAAGATAAGGATAAGGGCGTTTAGGAACTCACCTGATTCCACCCCGCTGGCTCTTGGTGTATCCGTGACTCTTGGCCGCATGAGAAGGAAAGTACAATTTGACCCCAAACCACCTAGCTTGAATGAAATGTTACGTTTTTTTAATAAAACGGGGTACAAGCTCCCACGATGATGATTATTATCCTCGATCCTCCATTGCACGGCGGACTTCTGTTTTTTTACCTCAGATCAACTATACAATAAATAGACAAAATCTACGCTCCATTTCCTTTGTGTGCAGCAGTATAGCAGCTTTAGCAATACTGAAGTGCGTTTCAATAGAAAAAGGCAAATAAGTATCTACCTATTTTATCCACAGAATATAAATATTTTATTCTATTATGTTATGTGGATGGTGTGGATGGAACATGTGAAAGTTATGTCGATTGGAGGTGGTAGAAATATGGTGAATGGATGGATGAATAATATGACGAACACTGATTATGCGTGGTCAGAAGGCCTATCTGGCGGTTCATAAACATTAATATATGGAAGCAAAAGTGTGGCAGAAGAAGCACGAACCTAGAATAATTAGAGAAATGAGAGCTTTAAGAAGTATTGAAGAAAATCTAAATAAAAATTTTGGTTACAATCACAAAATTAATTATGTGTCTGGTAGACTATAGACAGAATACCCGAGATTTTTTTTTTTTTTTTTACTTAGCAGACAAACAGGCAAGCGGGCCACCTGATGGATAGTGGTCACCGCCGCCTATGGACATCAGCAACACCAGGGGGAGTCACCAATGCGTTGCCCGCCTCTAAAGAGACCTCTAATATACCTCTTGAACGATCCCATGTCATAGTCCAAAGGAAACACTGTGGCTGGGAGCTCATTCCACATCCGAATCGTACGAGCGAGAAACGTTCTTTCGAACCTTCGCGTGGTGACCAACAGAGGGTCTACGTAGTGGGGATGAGTACCCAGCCCACGTCGGGTGGTGCGATGGCGGAATTGTGCTGTGGGCACCAGATCGAAAAGTTCCTCGGAACACTCCCCATTGTACAGCCGATAGAACACACAAAGGGAGCCAAAGTCCCTTCGGTTAGCCAGTGGTTCTAACTTGCTTGTATAAACTAAAAAGATTACAAAGCTAGCGATCTTCATTAGACTGGCAAAATGTTTTTTGCTTGTGGTAGGAACCCTTCGTATTCACGGGTGTCGTACAAGGCGATTACATCTTCAGGCCTCTGTATGCCAGAACATAAGCAACAGCGTTTTCTGTTGTTCGTATTGTGATTCTATAACAGCCACAATAGTTTGTTAAATTAATGATTTCGTGTAAAATGCTTAATTAGGATGGTGGGATGAATGGAATATTATATCAATGGTTATTGATGTGATGTTATAATCAATTTTCTAACTATAAACGTCGTGGTGTTAATGTCCCGGTTGTGCTTTCGCGCACGAAGGCCAGGGGTTAGTTAGTTCATGAGATAGATCTACGTTAACGAATATGATATCTGTGGTGACTGCTTTCTGTTTAACTACTGGCTATTGTTGGTGGTTACTTTCAGTTATGTTGTATGTTCATATCTTGTTTGTCGGTTGATCATTATGATGGTCTTGGATAGTTAGTTGGAATAACTGGGTAGTAACTGCAATAACTAAAAAAAAAGACTTACATGTTTTCACATATCTTTCGTTAAACCCGATGTTTATCATATCGGAAACAGCTGCCGATCCGTGGAAAAATAAGTATTCATCCCAAGTTTCCGCTTCGGGGGCAATCTCTTTTCTTCTGTGATTCTGATTCGTTTCACCGGCCGTGTTTGTTTTAAGTCCAGTGTTGTAAGATCTGAAGTGAAGTGTGAGACTTGCCTTTATAATTTGTGGCCTTTGAATTCTGTTCCCTTCCCTTTTTCCCAAGAGAACTCCATCTGATTCTTCACCATAGTATACTCTCTCTTACCCATAGCCCCCGTGGGGTTTAACGTAATTAGTTTCGCCTTATCGGTACATTTCCACTTTATTTGCAAACAAAGACAATGCAAGTTTAATCGGCAGTAGGCAAACGTTCCCTTTGAGTCGTGTACCTACCTACCTGATGGAAAGTGGTCACTGCCGTCCATGGACATCAGCAACACCAGGGGAGTTACGAATGCGTTGCCCGCGAGTGAGAAACGTTCTTTCGAATCTTTGCTTGATGACCAACAGATTGAGAATACTTACTGAGTATTTGATAGTTTTGCTAAAACCAAGGGCTTGGACCAGCTATCACCACATAGTGCGTTGTAAGTGGTTGTGTACTCACACGAGGATTGGTGATGTACAAATTTTTGCCATTCGGTAAAATAACGCGTTGTCACGCGTTCTTACAATAATATTTTTTTTTGCATTAACAGCATCCAATATAATTGCTTAGGAACCTCTCAATGCAACAACTTAAGCTTAGCCTAAGTGTAGTGCAATTGGTAATGAGACTTGGTATAGTTTACCTTATTTGAGTTTATTAGTAAAAACAACTGGACGTGACTGTTGGAGTATTGAAATACACGGAAAGTCAGTGCTGATAACAGAGATAACAGAGGGATTCCCTGAATGTTTTGGCTTATATAGGAAAGTTTAGGTATAATGTGTTATTAATAATTACTAGATATCTATTAAATAAATAATCAATGTTCTTATCTTGGGTCAACCCAAGGTACAAATTTAATTGTTTACGCAATGAAATGTCTTAGCAAAATGTGTTCCATAGGAGCTTTTCCTCAGCATTATTTAAAACTCTTGTCAATGGAGCTACTGCCAACTGTCTCTCCTGTCTGACCGAGTTGTATTCAATTCATAATTTTAATTTTAGTTATTTAGTAATGACTGAAAAAACATATCGAATGTGCATGTATCACCATTCTATCCTCAGTTATATGAAGAAAAACGTAATATTTATTAAACCATCACAGGTATTTTTACGCGGTATACAGCGTCCCTTAGCCCGATGTTTTGATGCAGTTGCATGCATGATTGTGACGGAACGACGACGTTATCTAAGGTACGATAAGGGGTAAAAATTCTGTGAAATAAAAATATGGAAGAATATGTCTACTAGGGACAAACTGTTCATAGATCCAACTTCGAGAAAGACGTGAATCGATGAATCCAATTCGGAAAGTCTCTGACGAGTGTCAGTTGCGGGTGATGGCATACGGAACCTAAACATGGTGCCCTCATCAGAAAGGTAAGGTCACTCAAAGAGCAATGGTAAGAGTTAAGCACAGGTTTCTCTACCGCAGCATAAGCAAGTGAACCGACATAGTTCTCAAAATGCAAAGTCGAAACAGGCAGGCCATATTGCTCGCTGAGCCGATAGCAATTGGTAAGTAGATTGGATCATGGTTACAAATTCAGTTGCCTGAATTTACAGGTTTCATCATGATGTTTTCACTCACCGTAAGAGCATCGCATAGATTTCAACTAATGTACATAACTCAAAAAAGAGTCATTGGTTCATGGCCGCAGCGGGATTCGAACTCGGTACCTTTCGCTTACGAGTCGGATACTCAACCGGCCGGCCACCGACGCTCCTAATTTACTAGGCACACTGATTTATGTTTATCATAATGTATTTTCAATAAAGACGCACCCCAAAAGGTATGTTTTACGAGAAAACTTTATGACTTAATTTCCCCAATAAAAACATAATTTCCACTTTTATCGTTCTTTACATTATTGCGGGGCCTTTAAAAATGTATACGAGGTTTCAGAATTTTCCGTGTTATGCCATGATTGTTTGGTTATGCGCTTATTTCACATTCCTAAATTCAGTGACTGAATTCAGAAACAAAAAACTTGAGAGCAAATCAAAGTGAAATGTATTGCTCATAGAATAAGGTCCATTTTTGTATCACTTATATTAAGTCACGCGTCAATCCGCGTCAATCCGTCAGTCTGCCACGCAAGAGGTCCCGGGTTCGATTCCCGGCCGGGCAGAAATTGAAATGAAGAATTTTAATATCTGTTACGGGTCTGGGTATTCTATGTATATAAGTATGTAATTAAAAGTATATAAGTAGTTTATCAGTTATCTAGCACCCATAACATAAGCTTTGCTTACTTTGGGGCTAGATGGCGCTGTGTGAATTTGTCCACTATTATTTATTTTATTTTTATTATTATTTATAATAAAATAACAAAACGTTTAACACAAAATATTAAATTATTTTGCCAATACATAATCTGAATCGTTTGTTTACAAATTTGTGTCTGACAATCAAATTACTTGTCAAGCTGGCATGACATGAATTTTATCCCTGAGGGCATAGAGAAAAAATTTTATCTACAGAAGCAGAGAGAACATACCGAGTTTCAATTCGATACAAAATGTCACACATCTCTAAAATACACACACTAATGCAAATGCAGGGACGGAACAAGGCAGCCCATCTGCAATGTTATATTTTGCTACGAATTTCCACTCGTGACGAATATAAACAAATCTGACTTGTGAGTATATTTCGCTCCGAATGATTTTGTAATTTTTTTAAACTTGTCCTTATAATTTTATATTGACATTATAATAAAAGGTAAGGTGTCTAGTGAATCAAACCCACGCCCTGATACCTACCACCGTCTTTTTGATCTCTCGATCCTACATACCGTGAATCGGCAGTGCTTGCTTATGCATGAAGGAGGGTTTTGAGGATTTTGACCGGTATAAATGTTTATTTGTTGTCTCATAACTTAACTAAGTAGGTACCTACTTACTTATCGTTAGAAGTATCTTCAATAACCACAGGTTGGCCTATGTGACTGCACAATAAATTGAATATGATGCCCTCTAGAGGACATTGTCATAAAAAAAAGGATAAGCACATTAATATATTAAACAGGCAGCATATTCTTTATTTTCAGTAAAAATTCATATAATGATGATACCAGGACCAGGACTGAAGGGACTTGCACCTACTTATTATCTTGTTCTTCAAAATGTTTACAACGCAACACTTCCAATTTGCAACCCAGACATCGCCATGTCTGGTCTTTAGGAAACCTAGAAAAACAAATAAATGTAAATAAACGTAAATACGCGATTTATGCGTTAAGTTGTTTCATAATATGCCAGAACATAAAAAATGTCATTTAGGTACATTTTTGTAAAACCCTAATTTATACATATAAAATTGAGGACCGCTATTTACAAGATTTGAGTATTAAAATTTTATACAATTAATACTAAATCCGACCCTGTTAGCATTAAAATATTTTCGATCACCAAAATATTGCTCAATTTGCCAATAATTTAAAATCTATCTTTAATGGCATGTTGTTTTAAGGTAAAGCATTTCTATATTGCAAATTCACACTATTACGATGCATATTTTTGTCACAATTTCTAAAATTGATTCCCGATCGCCGCGACCACGAATGAAATTACTTACCGATGAAAAGATAATCCAGGTGTATTTCCATAATTTGCGCTTTCACATAAATGTGCACTAAATTACACCGTCTTTTAAACGGTTTGATTTTAATTTTATTGAGAAATTATAAAATTTACACCGATGTTTCTTGAGCTTGAGCAGCATGTCGAACGTTCGAAACATTGCACGCGTCATTTTCTTAGAGCTTATATGAAAAGACAAAAAACTGGATAGCAAGATTCATAATCATTGTAGAGTGAGCGAACAGGGAATATTTGTGATTTGTGTTTAGTCTGGTATGTCTGTGCCTGAGGGCCACTCCTTATAAGCATGAAGGTAGCTAACTTTCCAATCTCTTTGGTATAGACGGACGCCTTTGTGACAGTCGTTGACACAAAATCTATGGGTATGGAAAGCGGGAAGGCCTATTTCCAGAAGTGGTTTTCTTGTGGCTGTGATGATGGAAGAAGATAAAACATCGCTGTCATAGTATGACTAGATAAAAAAGGATGATCCGAAAAGGGTCTTGTTAAAAATGAAACATACCCTGTACTGTAACCACCTAACTATCCTAACGTAGGAAAGCGTAAGGAAGATGTCATTATGTAGTACGTAGTAGGTACATTGAAATTTTAAAATATTACTGCGGTTATGTAAATCTTTGCAGTTAACTGGATAAAATTTTCTCATTTCGGCGACGGAGGTCCGTAAAAAGGAGCAAATGTCACATCTACTTCCATCCGTGTAGGTAGGTATAAACATCGTGAAACTTGCACATTCAGAAGACTGAATGTGTAAGTAACCATGATACAATATGGTCAGTTTCCCTGTTATCGGGGTAACGGCGGTCAACTGTAATTACTTTAATTACCTGGTAAAGAGGGAATATTAGTGGGCAGCACTTAACTAATTTATTTACCCATTATTGTAGGTATCCCGAAGATTAAGATTTAACGAAATAAGATGAAACGTTACATAGCACAAAAAATACTTCGGTGTAACTAAACTACGTACTATCGTTTTTTAGATCAATGGATTTCGATGTATCAAAAATCGTACAAATAACTTTTAGAGCCCGCGTAAGTAACCCATGTTTTATATAGTTTCGAAGAGTTTTACTCTACCAAGACTCATAATCAAAGATCTTAGATAGACAGCACCAGAATTATTAATCTATACTTCTAGGCATCACATAGAAAATATTTCTGACGGTAGGTAGGTATACTAAGATCCTAGATCTAACTGAAACAAAATAAATAGTTGCTTAGGTATATCCTTTACTTCCGAACCCTATTCTGTCAGGACAAGTGGCGTGGTCAACGGCGAACCTTTCCCAATTCGGAACAAAGGTCACCCGATTGGCACTGCGGGTGGGAAATCTTTAGCGTCGTAAAAAGCTTTATGGCGGCAACAGATGTTTACATTATATGACTTTCGCCTTTTGTTCACCAGAGTTAAAATCGATGTTCGGATCCACGATACATCACAATCCCAATTCGAAAATAAGTTCTCAAATTTATTTATTATTTTATTAAAACAATTTTTCATAACAAGATTTTATCGCGCGGTTTAGCCTACTTATCAACACCATTCCAAAGAGCCCAAACACGGTGGGGTTATGTTGATGCGTTCTGTAGTTCCTATGACCAGTGACCACCTTCCGAGTTCATCATCAGACTATAATGTTTTAAACTATCGCGGTAATTATTACACACTTTAAGGGTATGTTCCGGGTTTCCTACCGCGTACCTTTGTTGACGAGTAGCCCGATATTTCGACACACTTGCATGCATCATGGTTAAGTTCCAGTAGTAGCAAAAAGCTTGTGCGAAAGAGGGTAGATCGACTTCGGCCGCTTTATCGCTAACTAACATCGTCCGGCGCTCGCAGCTCTCCAGTCGTCCCGTGACCATGATGCATGCAAGTGTGTCGAAATATCGGGCTACTCGTCAACAAAGGTACGCGGCAGGAAACCCGGAACGTACCCTTAAAATCATCAGACTAGCTCCATGGTACCATATTAATATATTGCTATCCAAATTTCAGTTCAATTGAATACCGGGAAGTGGGTCAAATTAGGTTTGCATGATTCCAGGACGTACAAGTAAAGTTAATTAAAATCTTATAAAAATACCGGCCAAGACGTATCGTGCCTGTAAGTGTCTCGTGTTATTAACAAAAAGTTCCTCATCGAATTTTTTTTGAGCTTAAGAAAACTGTAAAACGTTTTTCAGATACCCTAAATAATTTCAAAAGATCTATCCAACGACACCACACACAATGCACTATGCGTTATTGCCTATACAGCCTCTGTAAACGGCCGAGAAACTAAATCTCGACCGTTATCGCAGGCTACAAGTCTTGAATTTCTCTCCTATTGACGTTTGATTTCTCGATAAATTAACATCCAAACTGCACTAGTGCTTTAGTTTACGAGATTATACTGCGGAAAACTATCTGTGAGAAATTGTCGATCGCTTTGACATTTATCCGCGAGGCAGCTAGCTGTCGCGGGCAATAGTGCTATACATTTTCGATAGAGCTCTATATCAAGCCTTTTCTCTTATTGTTTATATATAAATAAATTTGCTTGGACAATCACACAGCGCCATCTAACCCCAAGTAAGCATAGCTTGTGTTATAGGTGTTAGATAACTGATAAACTACATTCATACTTTTTCTTTTTTACATACTTATACACACCCACTACACCCAGACAGTAAGATAAGTTAAAATTCATCATTTCAATTTCTGCTCGGCCGGGAATCGAACCTGAGACCTCTGCGTGGCGACCGGCATGTTACCAACTGAACCACTCAGGTCATCAAATCGCAGCCCGAGCTGTGTCACGGGCTCACTCGTGCTCAGCGTGCAGGGATATTCTACAGAACATATGTCTGTGTGTACGTCACATTTTCACGCTTAAAAGAAACGAACTTACTCTTTATCTGAAAGGGTTGAAATAGGGGATGATAGTTAGGCAATACAACTTACTTAAGTCCCCATGTAAACTTAGGTATGATATCTCAAGTTAAGTAGGTATATAAAACTGGTCGATGATGTCTAGGATCATCTGAAGACTTTCTTTACTTCGCGTACGTTACACGCATCCCATAACACAGTCCGCTGAAAACAGTGTAACTAACACGTGTCAACAGAGTTTACATCGTAAACGGCAATAGATAATTTACATTCGGTATTTGCAATGCGGCGTGTTGTGCGAACGTCCCTGGCAATTGATAAAGTTTTGATCGATAAAGTTCAAAGGCTTGCTTACCCTGTGGTGTGGCAGGGAGAGCGGGCTGGCACTGCGATGCCCTACAGTTTATTACATCTATTAATTTTTGGGATGAGGGTGTGCTATTAAAATACCTCGCAGTTATGACCTTGTTGAATCAAGACGCACATGATGTATTGGCTTGGATTATTGGGTCAGCTTATTCATATAAATAAATAATAAATAAATAAATATGCTTGGACAAATTCACACAGCGCCATCTAGCCCCAAAGTAAGCAAAGCTTGTGTTATGGGTGTTAGATAACTGATAAACTACTTATATACGAGTAAAGTGTTCCATGGGGTGGGGATTTGGGGAACCGTGGCTTTGGCAGTGGAGTGGCATTTGCCTTTTTGTTGCCAGAGCAACGTATTATAGAGGTGGGCAACGCATTGGCGATACTCTTGGTGTTGCTAATGCCTATAGACAGTGGTGACCACTTTTCATCAGGTGGCCCGCTTGCCTGTTTGCCAACCGTATGACATAAAAAAAATATACTTTTTATTGTACATAATACACCCAGACCCGTGACAGAAATTAAAATTCATCATTACAATTTCTGCTCAGCCGGGAATCGTACCCGGGAATGAACCACTCAGATCGCGTTGTAAATAGGCAAATTGTAATCTTATTTCGAAAACCCTTCGTAGGTTCCGTCGAACAATTAAGGCTGCACAGAGGCTCTAAAGCAGCGCGTCGTTTTGCATCGTACAGGGGCCTGACCGCGTAATTCTTTACGATAGTATTTGTAACTTTAAGATTTCATTTAGCTTGCTCTGGCGATTTTCGCGAGCGTTAGAAATGGCAAGTCATAAGCGATAGCATAGGCCCCAGCTTCTTTGTAGCCTTATATTTGATCGATCATACAGTCGGCAGTACCAATGGGGATTCCGTTTGCTCTATAGGGGGACACGGCCATTTCAATGTGGACAACGGGACAGACACGAACAGCGCAAGCTACAGTCTATTGCTTCATTGGAACTAAGCTTTCACCACATTTGTGGAGGGTTTTGCTGAGATGACCTTGGTCAACCTCGCCACTCCGATGATGTGCCTTCTAATACCTAACCTCGGCGGGGCGAACCATCCCGAAAAAAATTTCGGGAAATTTCGGCACTTTGGTCAAAAACTGTAAAATAATTTGTTTGATAGGTCGCTTTATTCTGTACATTTTTATTACATCAGAAACGCTATACGACCATTACTAGAGTTGTTATTGAAGCTTGAATAGATATGCTAGATTTTCAGATTTCAAGAGCAACTGTAGGCATTGTCGTACCTACCCTATAGCTTAACTGTCCTTATTTTATTAACTTAAGGAAAACCAACAGCAATGATTACAATATTAAATAATACTGATTGCACAGAGGCAGTTATAGGTTTAAACCGATAGAAACTGGATAAACAAATACATAAAAGTTAAGCATACCGAACAGGCTATAAGACTTTACAAAAGTAAAATATACAATAAAGGATGTTATAAAAAATTCAGAATAATACGTGCTGTCGAAATTGCAACCATTTTGTTTCAATTGCAACAATTCTTGTACCTTTGGTATTCAGTTTTAAAATTGATGTCATGGCAAGCTCATTCTACGTCAATTTGTTCCAGAATGGAAGCCTGATTTTCCGACTAGCACTTTTGTTGTCGCTTATCTTACAAGCCAGTCATTCACTTAATTAAGTATCTATCCAAGATCAGCCTTCTTCCCGAGGTCGGGCTCGTCGTCAATATCTGACCCCCTCGCCCCCGTCTCTTGTTATAAAAACCAAGCTTTACCTTGCCATATTAAATAGGATGAAAAAATCTTTCTCTACGACCCTTCGCAAACTGAAAACTCTGAGCGTTAAATTCGTTACCTTTTATAAAACTTTTAAGATGCGCGCGCCCCTCAGTAAACTAATTTCGATTTTTTCTAAACATTTTTCAGATAATTATTTGCCTTATCGGAATTTATACGGTACGTCACTTTTTAATTTAATATATAGAGCACATCTTTTTAAAGTCTGCGGGGCGGGCCCACAGTGAGCGGTCCAGATTTCCAACTCAAGCATTCTGCTATCTCATTTTATTACAACTCTAGGGACTCGCCTCGGCTTTGCCTGGGTAGTAACCTTAATAAATAATACACCTAAAACCTTCCTCATGCATCACTTTGTCTATTGGTGAAAACCGCATTAAAATCCGTTCGGTAGTTTTGAATTTATCGCAAACAGACAGACAGACTGCTCTGTACCTAGCTCGGGATTCAGTGTATATTAATGTGTGCAACGATTATGGAAATAAATAACTATTTTATTTTATTTATTTATTTAGACTTGGCAGACTCGGCGTGGGATTTTGTTATATAATGTGTAATGATAGTGAAATAAAAATAATAATGATTAAATAGACATGGACAGGCATGGCACACTTAAAATTTTAAAAACATACCTAGCTCAGGGCTAAATAAATAGGTAAGTACAGTTTTGGAGCATTTTCGTCCGCGCGGCTGCAATGAGGTTTATAGAGACTGTAAAGTTATACTAGGCAGGCAGGCAACTAGGCAGATATATTTATAAATTTTACTCTGAACTATCGTTGTAATAAATAATATCTAGTGTTACGTGATTTTTCTATTATGAATATTTCCCATAGAAAGAAGACCGGAGTCTAAAAGAAAAACGAGACAAGTGTAACCTACATCTGCAGGACGTCTTATACCATAACTACTTAAACGATAAATTTAATATTTCCTAAGACGAAAACATGGCAGCCTCGTGAACGGCGATATCGGTTTTACAAGAAAAACAACAAGGGAAGAGTAAAAAGACGGATGACCGCCTTAAGTCATGATGGGAACTTCATTAAAATATTGTTGCATTATTCAGTTTTACATTAAATTTAAAAGAAGAAAATTGGTTTTAAAGTAAATTTTTCGAATGTTAAGTAAACTTGGCTGTAGTAGTGAATTTGTTAGCGCTTTCCTTTAAACTTTTTTTATTAAAAAACAGCGTAATATTCGGCTCCTGTGGATTCTGGCCCATTTTACATTTTGTTGTAAAATTGCATGCATTCATGCATGAACACAGGCTGTGTACCTATCTCCGAACTACAGGATAGGTGAGGGAATATGAAATAGATACATTTATTTATTTATTTGGACTTAGAGCGTCGGTAGCCGGGCGGTTGAGTATCCAACTCGTAAGCGAGAGGTACCGGTTTAAATCACTAATTTACTAATGACTCTTTTCTGAGTCGAACAATCTCGCATTTTTTTTATAAATTCAAATGCCTGCAAATTCAGGCAACTGAATTTGTATCCATGATCCAATATGGTCAGGTTCCTGGCAGCCGAGTCACGGAGGTCAGATGGTAGTCGCTCCAATGTAATTACCTGATCGCCAAATTCTGGATCAACAACAATGGTGGACTTTAAGCTAAATAGCAGTATCTACCACATCTTCATAACCAGTTATATCCATTTACAACCGTTCCGTACCGTTCGGTATATTTACTTTTAAAGCGAATTGGTGCGGATAAAGAAACAGTGACAATGATGGCATTGTTAACCTGAAGTGAATATAATTTTACGTAGAACCTCTTCGGCGCACGTTTTGGCAATAATATTATAACTAGCTGGCCAGCCGCGTCGTTCGCGTGTTATCCTACCCTATAAACCTTCCTCTTTAATCACTCTATCTATTGTTGAAAACCGCATAAAAATCTATTGCGTAGTTTAAAAGATCTAAGCGTTATTACATAAATACAGAGGGACAGATGGTGACAGATAGAAGATATAAAAACTTACTGAATTCTTACTCTCACGGAGTAACCATCAGCTCCCGAGACTTTTCAATCAATACCTGAATTTTAATACAAAATATCTATAACCTAAACGAAGCTAAAGTCCCTAAAAACATCATTCTGTAGCTTTTTACCTAAAAAATGGGCTAAAGTAAGTTGACCTCGCACCTAACTGGAGCGAGAACCATTATCGCTTCTGGGTGTCAATAGCTACAAAATACAGGTTTGATTCGTAGTTGCTCTGTCGAAGTGACAGCAAATCTGGCAAACGGCTGCTGAATATGCTTAAATTGATATGTTTGCGTTTTGGTAGCACATTTTCCATTAACTTTGTCGTCGCCTCTGTATCTGCTCGTGTATTTCGTCCAAAGAGCAAAGATATTCAGACCTAATTGTGATATTGGACTACATGAAAGTCACATCACACTATATGAAAGTTCTCGAAAGTCATAAATAAATGAATATCGGCATGAGTACCACGTAACTAGTTACCGAGCAACACAATACATACTAGTCTATTGTACTATTGACACAGAGTCTGAAGATACGCTTCATTGTTCAAAGGTCACAATTTAAATTTTAGATCAGCCTAAGTGTTAGCATGTGCTACGTTGTGTAAACTGTTCACAGATAGATACACTTGAATGAACCATAAATCAGGATTATCACCGGGCAAGCAGCTACGGCTCGTAATGTAATGCACTGAATTAGGATTTATTTTGTCCATTATTCATTTTGCGCTGACCCTTGTGTTGGCCGCGTGTGGTTTGCTAGGCCGCTTTCGCGGTTAGCTGGAAATTGTAATGTTGACAAAAATAATTTATTAAAACAACGACGTCACCTAACGTGTTGTTCAAGTTTAAATCACCCAGTAGCTGCAGAACGTCATATACCCTGTAACTCATATAACAGTTGAGCATCTTCCTAATCCTGATGTGATGTCTGTCAAGAAAGTGTTTTATAAATTATATCATATAACTTCCCGTATAACCAAAATGTCACAGAATATTATTTACAACTAGCGACCCACCCCGGCTTCGAACGGGTTTTCTCTATTATAATATGCAATTAGTTATTATATGTAGAATACATACATACCTAGGTATGTACCTAATACCTATACCTTTCGGAATAAATTCTTTAAATTATAGTGAACTAGTGGAACCGGCGCGACTTCGTTCTCGAACCCATTTTTCTTGCTTATTAAACCTTCTTCTTGAATCACTCTATTTATTGTTGTAAACCGCATTAAAATAAGTTACGTTGTTTAAAATATCTAAGCGCACATAAATACACACATACGTAGATATAGGACAGATGCCGGGAAGCGACTTTGTTTTATACAATGTATAGAGGCGTCCAAATCCGTTGGTTTAGAAGGATATACAGGGTATACAGACAGACTGTGTACTATGTATCCTTTTATGGATGGAAAACCGACCTTGTTTTAAAGTACAATCATCCTCAGGTCATAATTTAATTAACTTATTTTTAGAGCCTACTAGAATAACAAGTACTACATCAACTTGTCTAGACAACATTTTTTGTGATATCCAGGCATGTAGCCAGTCTGTAATAAACAAATTGCAATCCGATCATTGTGGTCAATTAGCTGTGTTTAATGTTAATATGAGGAAAGAAACAAAAAATACTATTAAATTTGTATCAATTAACAACAACCGTCTAAACAGTTTTAGAAATAACATTATAGAGAAATCATCTAATTTAAAGTATTTTGATGATACAAATGAATATTATAATTCAGTTTTACACATGACAAAAACTGAAAGTAATAGTATATTCAAACCAAAGGTGAAGGCAGTAAACAGCAAACTTATGTTTAGCGATTGGGCGACAGCAGGAATACATAAGAGTAGAAATAAATTATATGAGCTCTATGCAGAACGGGCGTATAATAATAGCGTAGAATTTGCTGAGTATGTTAAACATTATTCGAAGTTATTTAAACGCGTTTGTGCTACAGCTAAATCGAATTTCGTTAAACACAAACTGAAAAATAGCACAGATGTAGTAAAATCCACATGGCAGATAATAAATAGTGAAACTGGAAAAGTAACAAATCGCGATACTAAGTACAGTTTAAAGATAAATGATAATGTTGTTACCAAAAACTCGGAAGTTGCGGAGGCATTCAATAAATTTTTTACAGACATTCCAGTGTCAACTACGAAATCCTTAAGTTCGTCTCCTGCTCTCGCTGAATCCTTGTTAAAACAAAATGTACCCGAGAGTGTCATCGATTTTAAGTTCGAGCATGCAACACCTCAAGATATAGTTAAGGCTTTTAAAACCATAAAAATGAAAGCAACTGCCGACATTGATGGTATGTCGGTAAAAATTATTAGCTCTGTAATTGATGTTATTGCTGTCCACTTAGCGAATATATTTAATAATTGTGTTGATAATGGAGAATTTCCTGACCTGATGAAGCACAGTAAAGTTATTCCATTGTTGAAAACTGGTAATACAACGGATCCTACAAATTTTAGACCAGTTTCAATTTTACCGACTCTAAGTAAAATATTTGAGAAAATCATATTAAATCAACTAAAAGCTCATTTTTATGGAAGTAACCTATTGCATCATAAACAATTCGGTTTTACTCGCGGTCGTTCAACAACTGATGCAGGTGTTGAACTTATTAAACATATCTTTGGGGCGTGGGAGGAATCACGTGATGCCTTAGGGGTTTTCTGTGATTTATCCAAAGCCTTTGATTGCGTTAATCATGACATTTTGGTCAGGAAATTACAACATTATGGAATAAAGGACTTGGCCCTGAACTTGCTAAATTCATACTTGAGTCATAGAATTCAAAAAGTTGATGTGAACGGAGAGAGATCTATGGGGTCTGTTGTCTCTATGGGTGTCCCCCAGGGATCTATTTTGGGCCCGTTTTTGTTTCTTGTTTATGTAAATGACTTACCGTACTTTGTAAAAGATGCCCATGAAATTGTCTTGTTCGCGGACGATACATCTTTAGTGTTTTAAGTAAAAAGACAACAATTAACATATGAAGACGTGAACAAGGCTATTGCAGAAGTGGTAAACTGGTTTACGGTTAATAATTTATTACTGAATGGCAAGAAGACAAAATGTTTAAAATTCTCTTTGCCAAATGTTAGATCAGTGCCCACTAATGTACAAATAAAAGGCGAAAATTTGAATTTTGTTGATTCTACAGTATTTTTAGGCTTTACCCTGGATAATAAATTGCAATGGGGTCCTCACATTGATAAATTGGCGAAAAGGCTAAGTTCTGCAGCATATGCTGTAAAGAAAATACGGAGTATTTCTGACGAGGCTACAGCAAGATTAGGTTATTTTAGTTATTTCCACAGTATTATGGCCTATGGCATACTGCTATGGGGACACGCTGCCGACTGGCACAATGTATTTGTATTGCAGAAAAGGGCTATTCGCGCGATTTATCAATTGAGACCTAGAACTTCACTAAGAGAAAAATTCAGGAACATTGATATAATGACAATGCCGTCACAATATATATATGAGAATTTAATGTATGTGTAATGTATAAATTTACACTTATTTAAGAAGAATAGTGATGTTCATAATATTAATACGAGAAATAAAGATAAGCTTGTTGCTGGTGCTTGTCGTCTAGCCAAAGTCCACAAATCATTTATGGGTCAATGTGTACGCTTTTATAATAAGGTTCCAACAGATATTCAGAATTTACCATTGAATAAATTTAAAGTCGCTATAAAAAACAAATTATGTCAAAAAAGTTATTATAGTATATCTGAATATGTAAATGACAAAAGTCCATGGGACTGAACTGCTGTTCTATACAGGTATTTACTTTTAAGATAGTATATAGGACAAATAATGTATTAGTACATAAGACATGTTTAAAAAAAAAAAAAATTAACGTAGGCTCTGTGGGTTTCTTGCCGTTTCTTTCCCCCACAGAGAACCACCTTGGAAGCGGCGTTAATTTTCCTTCCTCTCCCACACATGGTGTCTCCTGTCTGCGCTAGGGTAGGGGTAGGGTAGTAGTTAGAGTAGGGGTAGGGTAGGGTAGGAGTAAGATAGCGGTAAGGTAGTATAGGGTGGGGTAGGGGTAAGATAGTGGTAGGGTCGGGGTAAGATAGTGGTAGGGTAGGGGTAAGGTAGTGGTAGGGTAGGGTTAAGGCAATGGTAGGATAGGGTAGGGGTAAGGTAGCGATAGGGTAGGGATAGGATAGAGTAGGGTGGGAGCAACTACCTATCACATGCAGCATGTGTGATGCACGCTCACTTAAAAGTCTGTCTGGCGGTGGCGTGGGGGCCGGGTCGCTCTTTTCCCTCAAATATGGTTGAATTGGACGATGGCTGGGCCCTGCGTTATACTCGTGAACGGGTGCTGCCTTGGTAGACTGGCTTACTCTTGCTGTAGTTTTAGGTGGTTTTTCTTAATTATACTAGACATACCTACGAGTATATAATATAATATAGCGTTCCGGCTCTGTCTGGCATTGTCGAGCCCGGTTCGGTTGTGGTTGGCGAGGGATACGTTTATCTACAGACATAGGGCGGTCAGCGTGTCACTGTGTGTTTCCTTCCTACTTTCCTACCCCCCTCCTTTTTGACGATTGAAAGAGATATTTAATGTCCTAATCAATAAAGAAATTTTGATTTGATTTGATTTGATTTGATTTGAACCACTTTCTTGACCGACCCATCTTCATTTCAACTGCATCCAACACATTGTGATGAAACCTTAGCGTTCAGGCGACTGAATGTGTAACCATGATCCAATCTGATCAGGTTCCCCTGGTAACAGGGTCGTGAAGGTCTGACGGCCGTCGCTCCATCGTAATTACCTGATCTGCCAAAACCTGGATCATGGTCAAGGCGGATACCGGGCCCTCGCGTGCGAGAGGTACGTGTTACCTACCTCCATTTCGAATATCAATCTCGGCCTCACTTGTCAAAATCTCTTAAGTAGTTTATTTACGTACCTACATCGTTTGTATTGTCTGTACCTAAATATCAAAGCGTCTGCCTATATCACAGGCTGACAACTATACACGGCGAGTTGTGGTAATAGAATCCTACTATATCAGTGAGAAACTGCTTGTTTGTTTGTCCTCAACGAAATGAGGCATCCTGTTGGCCTGACTTTTGGTGCAGATATGTTCAACAGACGGGAAAGGACAAAGGCTACCTTTTACCACCCTTCCAAGCGAGCGAAGCTCCGGTCATAACGAATGCCATATATTACTATTTAGTCAAATAGAAATAATAACTAACAAATGGATGGAAAAAAATAGACAAATAGGTAGGTACCATTTAAACTATGAGGCCGTGTAATGTCCGGCTGAAAAAAAAAGCGCCAACCCTTTACAATCCTGGGTGCCATACAAGGCGACTAATGTTTTCGAAAGAAAAGATCTAGGTCTCCGTAGGCTGGAAAATAGGCAGCAGCTTTTTCCATTGTTATATTTACAATACTGTGATGTCCAATCTGCCTGACAAGCGTGGAGATTATGGCAATAGCCTCTCCTTTCGTGGGAGAGGCCTTAAGTCCTGCAGTGGACTGTTATGGGCTGTGTTGATGATGATGATGAAATTATCTATCTGCTTGCTCAATATTATTTTAAGTCATCGCAGATCCCTATTAATACTTACCTAACAACTTCGTGCCCAATTTATATTAGTTACAAAAATAAACGAAAAAAGCAATTCATGTCCCACCCAAGTATTATACTCGCATGCGGAAAGATATACGACTCCCAAGAGATCCATTTACATGGGGACGTGATAATTTTAATAAAAAACTCGTAAAACAAAAACTTGTCGAGTCCACAAGAATATCTTTACGAAGTTTCTATGCTCAGCTATAACAATAACCAATTTTTATTCGAAAGGTCTATTTGAAGCGGCTCTGGCTGCGTCAGCTTTCATACTGAGAATAATCTAAGCAAGTCTTAGGCTCTATTAAAGACAATTTCATCATCATCGTCATTTTGTCGGACGTCCACATCACATCATCTCACATAGGCCTCCGCAGACCATTCTGCATCATTTGCATCTGTGCTTCTGGCACCCATAGTTCATTTGTATTACGCAATCTTAAATTAAGCAAAAAAGGTCAATGTAAGACAATATAGGTATTCATGAAAAGAGTTTCTGTCATTGTCACAACATTTTGCCTTAGATCGAAATAATAATATTCAAAGTCACGTACAATCGTATTCCTGTGGTACAAGTTTATGTCTTTAGACGATGCTAAGGCACAGAATAAAACACAAAATTTTATGAGTCCAACCAGTGAACCGTCTAGTTCTCGAGTGAGTTACTTACCATAGTTTTCGATTGCTATCGGTTGTAAAACCTAAAGTTCTATCACTTTAACATTTTTACTACATTTGAGTGGTATATGTATTTATGGTCTGGTGGACCCTGGCAGAATAGTAAAATTATAGCCCAAACCTCCTCTATTAAAGTGGGTGTCGGAATTGTCGTCAAAGGCGACTAAAGTCTAACCAGCTAGGATCCTCGTAGACTTCAGAGAAAGCGATTTCTGTTGTGATTAAAATATTGCGATGTCTTTCCAAGGAGGGTTGACACCAGTCAAGCGACCGGTCTTAAAACACAAAGCCAACCGTTTTTATATCGTAACTCCGAGAGACACGTTGTGCCTATCCCATCTAGTGGGATAAGATCAGGGGGATGAGGCATAATAATATGATTATTTTGATATGCCAAACAATCATGTAGGTACTCGGGTATAAGGTGAACGGTAAGAATTTCGTATACGAGTTTAAAGCGGAATTCACGTGTAACCCTTCTAACGAGGTTAATACATTTTAACATCGCTTATGTTTTATTGGAATTTCAGTGGACCATGTTTTAATGCGAGTTAAATTTTGTTAGGATGTCCCTAATTTTAAAATTACAAGTATCTCACGAATTCAGGTAGGTATGTAGGTGAAAATTTATATAAAGGTAGGGTATACTATGGTTACATATATTCATTTAACACCTAACTCTTTGTGATCAGATAAAATGGAGCTACGTCGCGTCGTTTGAATTTACGTTTTGGATCAATTCTTATTGTTCATTGTGCTTTCAAAAACACACACACACAATTATATTATTTTTATTTGCACGTGTCTGGGCGTAGGCGAGGATTTGAGGTTTCTACGGGGTCGGCAACGCGTGGGTGATGCCCCTGGCGCCTGCAAACGTCTAAACGGTGACTGCTTATCATTAGGCAGGCCGTAAGCTTGTTTGCCTTAGTGGTATTTCTGAAAACGGAACCGTCACGTGTCTCGCTGGTTGGTGACGCTGAATCGGGTTTACTTGGCTCCTGTCGGAAGTTTTCACTTCTATGGTATGGTCCCAAGCAAACCCTCTTTGAGCCGATGAGCAAAAAACGTATAAGCAATAAGCTTGCCTGTTGCCTGTTATATTGTACCGATTTGTGACTACTGTTCTCTATAAATCCTATTAATTAAGTGTATTTACTTAAAACTGGCAACCACAGGTTATAATGCGTGATCCAGACTGTAACGTAGAAAGGTAAAGTCTACCCGTGGTTTAGGATTTGTCTTCAGTCGAGCACAATGGCCGCCACTCTCGAAACTTGGCAACCACATACTTAATCAATTTAATTAAAATGTTAATAGAGTAATGTCGCTTCTGAGTCTCAAATTGAAGGTTAGGTACTAATTAGAAGGAACTAATAGATTTACTGGTAATGATGTAGTAATTAACTTGACTTGCCTTACGCGTTTTGCTAATAATAAATAAATAATTAGTTATCTTGGCGTTCCCGGTTGCTCTCTGGCGCAAGAAGGCCCGGGGTCCGCCTTGACCATGATCCAGGATTTGCCAGATCAGGTAATTACAATGGAGCGACTACTATCCAACCTCCGTGACCCTGCTACCAGGGGAACCTGACCAGATTGGATCATGGTAATAAATTATTAGTAAAAGGTTTAAAAATATAGCATTCTGATTAAAAACAGAAAGGTCTTCCGCTGTGGATCCGGAGACTGGTTGAACAATTTCGGGCACAAGGGACAGTGTTTTTTTAAACAGTTAGTCGCATAGCTAAGACAAATAATGTTAGATGCAGTAGAAAGAAAAGTCATTCGATCCATATATACAATAATATTGGTAGAATACTTCCAGATGATATAACTACGGATATAACTTTTTTTATGTCATACGGTAGGCAATCAGGCAACATATGGATAGAATTGTCTACATTTTATTCACCATTTCAGAATTTGATAAAATATATTGATGTAGTCGTCATTTCAATATTTACTTCATTTATTCACTTTATACTCAGTTAAATCATTCAGTATGTCCCACCTTGTTTTACTTTGTTACCTAAATTATACCAAGACGCCAATGTTTTACCCAAACAAACCATCAGGATCTATATTTAATCTTGGACGCGACAATTTACTACGAAATGACATTCAAATAATCGCCTGTAATCCCCTGCCATCATTCAGCGTCCCCGATTCGCCGGTGCTGTCCGGACCCCGGGGGCAGGAAATATCTTTGAAATGCAAAAGACAGAGTTGCCAGGTATTAGAATTCCAGAGTAATTTGTAACATATTTCCCTTCGTGCAACGCTACGAAATATTCGCTCAACTCTCGACAGGCTTGCCGATTTTCGTGACGGTTTTCGGAATAGCTAATAAATCAGTCTCTTATTGTGCTCAAAAGCAATATCTTTGTACAGCTAACGCCTGTTTTGATTTTCCATTTTGCAGTATTAGTTATATTCGTGTTAGTTAGTTATAGTGAGTATTGCTAAAAATGTACTGAACTACACATAAATCGGTTGCCTAATTTTTGGTCTGCGGATTCCGTTGTATTTAATTTTCTCGCTTGTGGCACTTGATTGTCTATCACCCGCTCACAGTGTGAGCTCGTCTTTAAAGTGAACGCAATGCGTTCAATATAGATCTGTCATAGCCTCCGTCTATGATTGGCCTATTTCCTTCATTTTGACGGTTCCATAGTGCCGATCGCCACTCAAGTATTGTTGGTTGGACGGACCCTGTGCGTTCGGGCCCACGTGACATCTCGTCACTATGTTTCTGAATACGAGTGTAAGTAAGCTCTATCCTTGTAAGATAATGGAACCCGTAAGTGGAAAGATCTTTCGCTTTATTCTGCACTGCCGGACACCGTAATGTATTACATACGTGAGTAACAATTTTACATAGATACTATACAAGTTTTAAACTACCTGTAACTGAGTGTAAGTATCATGAATTATGTAAGACTTTATGAATGATTATAAATATTGTAAAATACGCAGGCAACACGGCCAGTGATGAGCTGCCATTCAGGTCGCCGATATTAATATTCAGTTCTTCCATTATTTCCATGACGGCGCTATTAAAATCTCGAGACGAAATTTTCTCCCGTCTTATTAAAGTTAATATGTCCGGAATAAATTTGATTATTCGTTCCGCTGCTTGTTATTTTGACGGGCAAATTTACATACAATTTCGCTAAGTGCCTTCGAAGACAAACCTTGGATTGTGATGGACGTAATCACTTAAATACCTGTTGGTTCAAAAATTGAACAATCACAGAGTGTAAAAAAGCTATCGCATAAATGAACATCAAGCAGTTAAATGGTGAAGGTTAGATGGTAAAAATTATAATAAGAAAATCCTGGCCATGTCCTTTTAAACCTATGGGATTTTTTAAAGTCGAAAAAATTTACTCCTTTGATTGTGTTTCAGGTAAGTACTGTGAGTCAGTAGCTTGTTTACTATTGTTAAAAAATTTGTACAGCAACTACAATCAGTATATCATAAGTCACGACCAAAAATAAAAGCGCAACTGACCCAGTTATCGAGTAAATTGTTTATAGGCAGCGGTGACCACTTTCCATGAGATTGCCTGTTTGCCTACCGTACGAGACGTAGAAAAATTGACTTTACTGTCATAGTACTATATACTTACTCAAAATAACGACGTTGACCACCTAGTCAAAGTTTTATAAAAATGTAATCACGCAACATAATACGATCTACGATTCAGTAGTCGCCTTTTACGACACCCATATAAATGGAGGTTGGTGCTTCTATTCTGCCACTATACGCCTATGGTTTGGTCATCCACACGATATGGCATTGTTATCAAAATATTTACATATAATAAGGGAAAGGCTGTTTCTTCCTCGACCTCGCGTAGGCGGATTTTAGGCACAGATGTAGATCAACGGAACGATGACCACATAGACTCGCTGTTATCCTTCTTCCGTGTGAGCGAAGCTGCGGGTAGAAGCTATTAAAATAATGTGAAGGATAATGGTGCTTCGGGTAGTATACTTATCTGGCTTTCCTGTCACTTCGTTCAACCATAATTCGATAAAATGTAGGCTATTGGTGAAAGCTTTACTGAATTCCATAATTGGAAGGAGTATGCGATCGATCTAGGGGACAAACTGAATGGAAATATGCGAATAGCGACTTTCATTATAATCATCACAATAAGTAGGTATACAAAATGAAAATCATGCGTGACATTAATGGAGTATTCCGCGGTAAAGCGGTATTCTGCATCGAGCGTCCGCCTGAACGAATGCTTTGTCTTACCAAGAAAGGCATATACGAGTACAAGTACAAAGTACCACACAACGATCGCTGATCCGAATCCGTGGAATCAACCAGCTACACCGCGCAATATTTCACTCTAAAACCTAGTTCTAAACCGACGTAAAATGCCTGTTACCTCAGGGGAATCGAAAGCAATAGCCTCGTTTGGCAGGCACTCCATCAACTTGCCTGGAAATACCCCACATTACCTACCGGGTGTATTTTACTGGTCCACCCACATACATGAGTGAATGCCATTACTCTTGCTAACAATCGGTTGGATTCGCGAGTTTTACCCTTTGATAAGTGTCTTTTATTACCTATCTAATTGGCTGTCAATGTAATCAGTATGTTCATTTGTAAGAATGATTTTCTACATTTGCTCTAACTTTCAAGAAATCTGGCTATGCCACTGATACACAAAGTATGTGGCAGATATAAAAATTACGAAGTAGAAGAATATCGGCAATAAAACTCGAAGTTCTCACCCACCGCCTTGGCCATCTGTATTGCAAAGTCTGTCTAAAAAGTCAAGCGACTTGGATATTTAAATCTGATGTAAGTAACGCGACCTGTCTGCCATCGTAGAGTTATTTAAGATGTCTCTATCGCTACGCAGGTTGCGGAAAAAAACTATAGACAGAACGTGTTGCTTACATCAGATATCAATTACCCTAATAATTTCTCAAGTCGCTTGACTGTTTAGATTCTATTACAGATGATACGTTAACAAACATTGTCTTACAATGATTTTTGCACCTAATATGTTAAAGTAGTTTATTGCGTGAAAGAACAACATTATACTTACATATGAAATTAGTAGGGTAGGAAATAAGGGCTGTACCACTTTTTACTATATCTGTACGGTAGGTATCGGGAAAAGAAGAATAGCGCCAACCCCTTCCATTTAAAGCTCTCCTAGTACTAACACGTGACTAATGACTGGCGCAATCCATAGAGTGGCAAATGGGTAGAAGCGGTTTCGATGTATAGTCTGGCGAGAAAGCCGTGAAAAGAAACTATATATATATTATTTATTTATTGTCCACAATAGACATTACAGTAATGTTACAGTAGAAATAGTTTTTTTTTATTACTTTACTAGCCAGGCATTTGACCGCCACCTCACCTGGTGGTAAGTGACGATGCGGTCGATGATGGAGCATGCCTGTCTAGGAACAGCCTATTCACTCTAGCCTTGAAGGCATCCAGATTATATTGATCAAAGTTGTACAAAGGTGGACTTATCTTTAAAAGAGATCTCTTCCAGTCAACCCTGCCGTGTGTTACGAGAGTAACAAAAAATATACGGAAAGGCAGTAGCGTGAAATATAAAAAAAGAACCCATACATACATACTGATAAAATTAGTACCTATCTAAAATACAAAAATACATATTGCATACCTACCCTATAAATATACATATATATAAATAAATTAAACTTGTAGTTATAATAGATGCTCTTTCAATGTTTATATTAGGCGCGTTCAAATTTTCACGACTTTCTTACCAGACTGTATCAACACTTCGATCTCCAATCCGATTACCTACCGGGATACGTCCAGCGCGAAAGCAATCCATGCTAAACCCTCACCAAATTATTGTTCCAACGTTACAATAAAAATAAATATGTTTGGGCAATCCATAAATCGCCACCTAGCCCTAAATTAAACAAAGCTTGTGTTATTTGTGCTAAAGATACCTAACTGACTGTACTTATATACTTTTAAATGCTTACTTATACATAGAACACCCAGACAAGTAACATAAATTAAAATTCATCATTTCAATTACTGCTCGGCCGGGAATCGAACCCGGGACCTCTGCGTGGCAGATGTAGACCAACTGAACCACTCAGGTTGCCGTATATAATAACAAGTATGTTATTATTTATTAAGAAAGCGACGAATATCGCCTACATTGAATCATACCAACACTATTCATAGTAATAAATACCCGTCCAGACTCCCAACCAGTAAAATTGTACGCGTTGATACTTCCCGGATTTGAAATACACTTAGAACAAATGAAGACTTGCTTTGATTTTGCTCTTCATTGCTTAGAGCAACCTCTAAATATTGAGTTCAGTACAAAAGTTTCTAACTACAAAGTATCGACCAAGAATCCGTAACTACTAGGGCTAACAACGACATGAAATAGGACCAGTGCACGTAACCACTAACTGCTTCGGTCCAACTTTCGCGGCTAATATCTGTTCTAACTGTAAGCCAGAAATGAACTCTTACAAACGGGTTGGATTCGGAACGTTATGGCTTGAAGGCGGAAGAGCATCGCTGAACTTTATGGTACCTTTTGTTGGTTGGGAAACTTCGTGCAAACATTGGCGTGGTGCCAGCGAGAACTTGCAACACACAAGATTGTTCCACCAAATCTAAGCGGTTTCCTCAAACACTGCACAGGTAACATCGCAATGATTGACGGACGTTTTCTGTTCAAAGTTTTGCTCGTATATTGTTTTGTTCCGATGTCCGTCCGCACCTAGATACAGGGTACAGGTACCCGCAGCCGACCTTTCGAGTTTCAACCTTTCAGTTTTGTATTTGGTTTGGGAGGATCTAATTTAAAATTTTGTATCCGATTGTTGTTTCAGTCCATTAACATGTAGACAGTTACGCCTCTGCAACCCCTCTGACGCTCAAAACTTGTGGCCCTAATTGCCAGTCCTCGCATGACTAAATTTTGCAAATTTTACCCGTGGCACAGATAAGAAAGAAAGTTGATCTTTTCGTGCTTTTCAGTCTACGGAGGGCATCATGGGCATGCGTGTAATTTGAAGACAGATAAATTTATTTGCATAAAATTTCTCACATAAAATGAACATGATCAACATGCCAACAAACCCATAGGCAAAAAGCTAAAAAATGACAATACATTTATGTCAGTTTTCATTATATTATAAAGTATTAAATTTAATTCACAAAGATTGCCGTTTTCAAATCCTTTAAGTCGTCGAAAGTACAACAAAGAAGAAGAACAAAGTGCTCGGCATAGATCATTTGAAATTTAAAATTAATATCCTACTCAAGAACGTCGTAATAATGGAGTAACGAGATTAGTTTCCATAAGCAATAATTCATAGATGTTGTTCGTAATAGAAAGGAAATTGAGTACAAAACTCAATTGCCATTACCATAAATAATTCGGACCCGCCATCTCGATGGGATCAATAGGCTAAATTGATTTGGGTGTAGGGTTAACACTAGGTAGGTACCTACACTGATAGGTATCTACACTGATTCCAGTTGTAAATTTTTTTTTGTTACAAGTTAGAGTGTTGGCTAGTTTCAAGGTAGAAGGTAATTCAGGAATCGTTTGTCGTTTTGTAGTTGAATTCAATCTTACGAAATGGATTAGGTGCTCACCAAAGAAAAAAATCGGCTAAGTGCGTGTCGAACTCGGGTTCAGTACGATTACCAACAACGTATACGTGAATTTTTTTTAATTCGTAACCGTTTAGCGTGATCCCGATTAACTCTTTTCAAGTATAGGTGTCTGTGGCTATCATTGTTCTAAAGATATAGGTCTGTGACAGACAGACAGCGGGTTCCTTTTTTATCCGTCGAGTAACCCTAAAAATTATAACCAGACTTATCATACCGTAACCTACATGTTGGCGACTATTCAGTAACCTACATTACAGGTACCAGTATACATATTTTATTGTGGACATAAAAATCCTATCCTAATTCAAAGTACCTAATCAAATTGCAGGAATACGAGAGAAATTGGAACTCGCAACTTTCAAGTGGAATCGTAACTTACGCGTATGTTACAAAAGTGAAAAATGGTTTGTTTTCCTTCACGTTCACTGGCCTAAATCTGAGAGTTAAGCATCTATCTATCTATACTACTCATTATAATACTGTAAAAGAAGCCGTGCCTGTACATTGAAGATATTTCAGAACAAATATTCTTATAAATATAGGATTCTGGGACGTAACTACTTCCAAAATTTATTTATTTATTTTTGGTCTGCCTGTTTGGCTGTCTGTTAGCGCATCACGCAAAAACTAATGAACGAATTTTAATAGTTTGGTAGCTTGAAGTCTAGGGTACAAGTTAAGCCATGTTTCATCAAAGTCGTGTTGGTAGAACCGGAGATACAGCTTGACCGCCCCGTAGTACTAGCATTCATACAAAACGGAGGTCATTTAAAATGGTAAGTAGGCCAAAAGCTGAATTGTCACAAAAACTATTTCTATGTTGACGAAGTCGCAGGCAAAAACTAGTTAGGTATAAATATAGCAACCTCTTTATCGTTAAGATTATAATTGGCTTTCTGTGATGTTGTACTGCGATGACCTTCCTATGTACGGTACAAGAGGCTAAGCAAGAATCTGATAAAGAATTCATCAAAGTCGCTTTTACGTCTCGGAGTAACTTCCAGCATGGGTCGCTTTTGGTTTGGCTTATGAGCTCTTTAGTATCTACTTTTATATGTAGCGTAATATACTTAATTTGCGCATATAGATACTATTAACTATCATGGTCTGAATATACATAATGCCACCGATCACATAGAGCTGAACGTAAAAAATTCTCACAGTTTTTATATTTCTTGACGTAGTGAAGGTCAAATTCAAAGAAAATAGTTTGTTGATTAACCATCATCATGACTGGCCTTTAACATCTATTGTAGATTATTTAAACAGCGTCACTGTTAAGGGATTACCCTAGGGACAAGGAAGGAAACGTCAAGCGCAATGAAATATGTGCTTTTGTAGGTACGCGTTACTTAAGGTTTACCTAGGTGTCGAATGAAGTCATCAGGCATGCCAAAATCACAGTGTTCTAGCACATATAATATTTTCTGATTTAAGAGATATCGTGTTTCTTCACAGTCATTCATGTGTGGTTCCGAGGGCTTGCAAGTCGAATATTGGAATTTTCGAATACGTTATATAAATTACGTACTCGTGTCTTAATTTTGTGGTATTTAATTAAACGGATTGTGTGAACGCTCCCACCGAATGCTCGGTGACTCGTGCCTGAGTATTTTGCTAAGCGAGACGCATTCTGTCATATAATGTTTTAGTTTACATATAATTTGATTTTAATTAGTGTCACTGATCTCTTAATATAAAATTCTCTCCTTTTTCTTGTTAGTTCAAAAATCGTTTAGCATCCTAATGTCGTAAAATACCTAATCATAGGATCTTACTGACCTTATGCTACCTTCTCACTCTTACGAGGGCCTCGCGAGGCGACCTCGCTTGAGGTGACACGAGGCGAGGCGGGCCCTCTTCACTCTCGCGAGTCAGGTACTTTGTAGTTTGCTATGTTCGGGACTCGAGAGGCAAGGAGACCGATTACACTCTCGCCTTGCGTGAGTTAAGGGGATTCGATATCCGTACTAAATTAAATTTTTGTTGTTTTGTGATGTTGTGATTTTCATTGCTTTGTTTTATATTATTAACGTGTAGAAATCCATTTCACGCTCATTTGGATACATTTACTAACGGTCAATTGCACAAACTTACATTAAAAACGTTGTTACTACCCAGATTCCAGATTTTGCAAGCCCTAGTGGTAACATAAACAAATTTAAAAGTCACTTAACAGAAATCGTGGCTGATCTTCATTCGCATACTAGAAGCACTTCTGTCAACGGCCAATCCATTCTTATTACTGAAACTGATTAGGTAGTTTCGAAGTACGAACTTGAATTGTATCGTAATTAATAATTTGGTTGCCTAACCGCCAAGCTCCAATTTTGTGTTCATCCACATAATGTAGTTATGCAGATTAGAACGTTCGTTACCGAGCAAATCGCCAAGGGACCTCCCTAACAATCTATAGTACGATTTACATAACTTTTAATGTTCATTTTACTTCTACTGCTCGTTTATTCGGAGTTAGTAAATATTAGCTTTTTAGATTGATGATCAAATATTTTAGGACCAAATCACTGAAGTAAATACTTACACTGGAAAACCTGACACAGTTTATGTTTTAATTCCCATACGAAGTTCAAGAATTTTTATCTTGTCGGGGCATCAACCTTCTGACGGAGGGCACAGGCACTAAATCATATCATAAAGTCAGCAACAAAAATTATCGCGGTGCCTGACGGACGCATTCTGTGCAAAATGGAAAAATATTGGGAGTGAGATTGCCAAAATATCCCTCGCAGGCGTTATTTTTGCCGGCGGCGTAATTCGGATGTCGACGCCGCATATTTTCTTATCTATGGCTTGAGACGCGGCTGACGGGAGCGCTGAGGTCGTCGCCGAGCCAAGTTTCGTTGTGAAAAGCTTAGCGTTTTAAAGAAAAACTTTGCTTTGCAAGTTTTTCTGCAATACCTACGTACAAAATCGCCTTTGCACATGTTACATATGTTACAATGTGGGGTATTGTTGTTTTTGACACAGACGTTTGGACATTGCTACTATTTATTACTATTATACATTATTTTTAACATTACACTAGGCGGACCCTGGGCCCTCGCGTGCCGCGGGGGTTCGCAGCTGGGACACGACGCCAAGATGATATGACTATTATACATTATTTTGATATATGGCGCAACATTTGTCCAAAGATTATTTTCAGAAGATTATTCAAGGTAGGTGGCCGTGTGGTGTCCTTCAGAGTAGAATAGCACCAACTCCTTACACTCATGGGTGTCGTACAAGGCGACTAATGTTTTAGGGGCAAACTATCAAGAGTCTCCGAAGTCTGGGAAATGGGCAGCAGCATTTTCCATTGTTACATCTCGCCTGCTAAGCGTGGAGATTATGGCAATAAGCTCCCCTTTTGTGGGAGAGGCCCTGAATCCTGCAGTGGACTGTTACGGGCTGTGATGATGATGATGATTCAAGGTACATTCATTTTACACATACCTAATTGCGGGCGTTCTATATATTTTAACCTTTCCTGGTCGATGACGACTACGATATTAAACGTATAAGCCCCGCCTGCACCAAATTCGTAAACACGTTCAAGAGCGACGTTCAAGTTTTTGTTCAAGTATCAGCTCAAATGTGTTTAAGAATTTAGTGCAAGCTGCCCTAAGTAGCTTAATAACACCGGAGGATTCCAGAGAGATGAATGTTTGAAATACTCTTCTTTATTATCTTTCTATAATCCTAGCTTACGCCAAGAAGCGCAGGATAATGTCTGTAAATTAAACTGCAGTTTCATTAAATCCCAATTATACGTTTCTGTAAAAGGTCGTTTTCTGAGAAATGAAGTTAATAACGCTTCTGACCTAGTTAGAACCAATTGATTTTCTTTAATCAGCGCTCTAGCTTTAATGCATTGGTGCTGGATTACAGTGAACACACCCATTAGTCGCGATAGGATAAATTATACATCACATGCGCTGGTATCATTTTGCATTGAACTAGTTTCTGTTAAAGCTAAAGTACAACCGTTTGGAATCAGTGAACAGATTTCCGATTCAAAGTGATACAATCTTAGTTGGATCCGAAACTATCTATTCAATAGGACAAATACGGCATTGATTTGTCACACATCTATCGAATTGCAGTAATGCTGTTTAGTGGAATCTACTACTTTCGTGTTTAGTAGTAATTATTAAATAGACCTAAGCATTATACTGGTCTAATTGTACCTAGAATCTATGCCCAACGCTAGTACTAATGTTATTTAGTAAGCATTGATACTAAAGAAGAAAATGTATTTGATATATGTGGCTATATAGGTAGAGCTCGTCTAGTCTAAGATGACGCGCCCCACTACTTAGTAAGTTGATTTCGATGTGTGAGTGCAAATATTAATAACGACACGTCATCTGTGTGGGAGCCAATGAACGGCGCGTGCTCCGACGTTTGAATCTTACCGGCAACTGAATGACCAATTACAACGGCATTTGTATATGTATTGCGTCCATATTTTAAACTTGCTTGTGTGCGTTAATGCGATAGTGGGGCGCGTCATTTTAAATTAGACGAGCTCTACCTAATACACCCATCCTCCAATTTCCCTGCACAGCACTGAATCTGGCTTAGTTTTATAGGTTTTTTTTTGTGTCGACAAGTAAATTTGTTTCTGCCTATTTTCCCTCTTTTTTAACATCATCATAGTTTGCTCCTTACTTAATACTTAACCTATTTAACCTATTAAACCTACCGTGTTAGAAAAACATTCCTCATCTACAACGATTGACTTATTACGTTGATCTGACACCGATTTTGAATTATTGCTCGAAATGCGACGTAAGTATTGGCGTCCAGCTGGACCCAGCGATGCATCGCTGGCGCGCTTTCACGCCAAAATAAATTCGTGAAACATGGGACATCAGCATTCGTTGACGGCAAAGCGGATGTGTTTGACACGAATGTTAGATGACCGTTCCAGAATTCAGACTGCTTTAGGCTTCGGGTGGCTCGCATTTCGTTGTTGTACTCTAATATATATTTTTAAACGGTTATTCTTTTCGATTCTGGTCGTGCGGTGTCCGGCAGAATAGAATAGCACCAACCCCTTTACACTAGCGGGTGTCGTACAAGGCGATTAATGTTTTCGAGGCAAATGATTTAGTCTCCGTAGGCTGGAAAATGGGCAGCAGTATTTTCCATTGTTATATTGATAACACTGCGATCTCTAACCCGCCTCCCAACGTGGAGATTATGGCAACAACCTTCCCTTTCGTTGGAGAGGCCCTAAGTTAAGGAGTGGACTGTTATCGGCGGTGATCATTCTCTTCGAATCACACTGATACCCGTTTTCACTAAACCCGAATTAGGCAGTAACGAACTGGGGAACTCTTGTCTGTAGGAATAGCCTTAGGTAATTGGTCTATCTCTCCAAACCTCTACCTCTAGGCAAGATTTAAATGGATTCGCGTTGCAACGTTGGTAAACTGTAGAGTGCCACCAAAGAGATTGGAAAGTTAGCTACCTTCTTGCCATGAAGGTAGCTAACTTTCCAATCTCTTTGAGTGCCACAAACTTATCTGAACCAGTGACTGCGTTGCTGTTGTTGATAACAAAGTGACATTTCCAAATAGCGACACGTAATTACAGTTCTGGCCAGCGGGTCAACTGATTCGATGGCACAGTAAACTTAACTAAGTTTACTGTGGGAAACATAACGCAACTGTAATTTTAGGCGATGTCTAGGGACTATGTACCGCCTAATCCACTTAACTTTAAGCGTTACCTAACGGTGATAGTTATTTCCTAGCGGATGGGGAAACGTATATTTGACTTAAATAATTCCTAAGTATTTGGGCATCGGATTTTGATGATTCCTATGATTAGTAAAACGCGCATGAGTCTAATCTTCTTTTAAAATTATTAACAGTAAATAATATCATAGTTCTAAGAGTATAATTAGATCCATTATGCTCTATGGCTGCGAGACATGGCCAATGCCAACGAAACACGTTCGCGAACTCTACGCCAACGAAATGAAAATGCTGTAGTGGATGTGCGGAGTTACACGGCTCGATCGAGTACGTAACGAGTACATCCGTGGCAGTCTTGGCGTGAGGGATATCACAGATAAGATCGAGGAGGTTCGCCTGCGTTGGTAGGGTCACGTGATACGTAAGCCTCATGGATACGTGGGAAAAAGGTGCCTGAATCTGCCGGTATCAGGAAAATGGCCCCGTGGGCGGCTCAAGAAGTGCTGGGTTGACGAAGTGAAGAAGAATGAGTAGGAAAGCGGCCCCTGGCAGTGGCCGTGATAAGCTCTAGAACGATGATGATGACTTTCATAGTTACAATGAAAGCTAGTTTGAAAACCATGAAAATGTAGGTAAACATAATGAATAAAATTTCATACCTCTACATTGAAATTGAACCGCGCCGCCGTCCTTTTTGTACATAGCTAATTATAAATAAAAGCTGATGACTAATATAAAATACGTTCCAAATAAAACGCACATAGCATTGATAATACAATTATTATAGGTACACTCAACGACATAGTTTGGTCAAACAAACTGCCACCAAACTCGAGCCACCTAATTCCCATTATACAATAACCGCTTTCAAACGTCCCGATTTTAGCCGGAAAAATATTTCGGAGTGGTCACAAATCAACTAGCGAGCCAGAGTTTTGCTAAAAGTTGGGAACAGTGCGCTTTTTCGACGTACCAAATTGAATTTACAGTATGAAACGCTCTCAGGCACAGCTGAAGCTCCGTCCCTTTGTATTTCACACTTTCGTTAAGCCCGCGAACTGTTGCAAATGAAAGCTCTGCAAAGGATTAAATGCCTACGTGCTGTTGCTTTGCTGTTTCTGAAAACACGTTATGTTAGCAACAAACTGGTCACGTAATTACTTGAGGGTGTTTCCTCGTATTATTTTCGCGCTATCGGAATGGGATTGAACCCGATGGAACCTTGTCGACGTAAATCGAAATTCTTTGTTGAACGCAAACTAAAGCGTTTTTGGTTGTCTAGATCAGACACACGGCCAGACGGTCCACCTGATGGAAAGTGGCCATCGTCGACCAGGACATGTGTCGGCCATTGAAGTACCTGCAGACACCCATGTTATCGTGCAAAGTAAAGACTGCGGGACGGATCTCATTCCACACCTTGCACGTGCAAGGTAAAAAGGCTCGCGATGCCCGCGTGTTATTTGGAATTGGAATGCGCCCGAGAGCTGTCATTTCGATTTACTTCGACAAGATTACATCCATTGTGCAGAGAATGTGTTGCAATTGCGTGAAACAGGACAAATCGGACAAAAAGAATTGAGTTTCGTAGTGGTATCTATTCACAGGACATCGCAAACAATTATTATCGCCATCGCGCAATGAACGAATGCGCTAAACTGCAAGCGACGCCTAAGTAGATTTCAGATATTCTACCTATCTCAGCGTAGGCTTCAGGCGTCAACTTAAGCGTCACTTAAGTTTAGTGCAATTGAGCATAAGCCACATTTGAGTAATTTGAAACAAATGTCATTCCATCGCCTCGATAAATTATCCCTTCCAACGATAGTCCGGAATTCAGTCACTACAACGCCGTTGCTTGTTTAGTAGCCAAACCAGTCACAATGAGAGATATCTTCCAGTTAACCTAACAATGAAGTTTGTATCCACTATGCGGCTGTTTCCCGGGGTCCCCTTTGTTTTGGGCCAGTTATCGCTTTCAGAGCGTATCTTGCCCATTGCCTCTTCAACTCTGAACTATGTCGGAGGTACTTTGTAGCGGACTGGTCCGGGTGACTCTGTTTGTACACTTGTGTTGATTTCGTTTGTTGATAGTTTTGTATTGTCGCGGATATAGTTTTGTACGCTATTCGCGATAAGTTTAGCAATTCTTTTGTAATGAATAACTATGAAGGATTTCTTAAGCTTACCCTAATTCTGCCCTAATCCTAACAGAACTCGATGATCTGCCTATGAACAATGCACGCTGGTAAAAAAGGAACCATAGGTATTACTAACCCTGCTATGTGTCTGGTTGTATATTTGGAACAAAAATAGATTGTACAGTTCCAGATTTAAGTTTTAATCTTTATCTGAATTCGTTTGCTGCCCAATACCTCCTACGGTTCCATACTTAGGCAGGCTTGAGCCCTTCGAGTACGGAACCCTGTGGTGTTGGTAATATCAAAGTTTTGAATTGAATATAATGTAACGAATCACTCGTCGCGTAGGTATTATTACTGGACATTAGATTGGACTGATTTACGTCGGTTATTCTGTCTATTCAAAGCTTGAATTGAAAGGTCATTCTGTGTATTGGTCGTTATGCATATAGAGTGGACTGGCACCAACCAGTTTCTTAAATATAACTACATTTCTATCTACCTACTCAACGTATGATATGACAGTCCTAATTGAATGGACAGTGCAATGGAATTGTACGCTAAATACTCTCTCTAGGGTCCCAATCTAGTGCCAAGCCTTTGAAGTTTCCGCTACACTGGTCAAACATCACCACCAAACCATCATACCAGCAAACTACAGTGCAAATGCTTGGGGACAGACATAACACTAATACACAGCACCAGACTGTAAATGAATTACTAGACTACATCCTGCATTCTGTTCCAACGGTTTGTTCACAACTTGCGCCGGGTCTTTGGAGTAAAACCCTTTTTAACGGATTAAAAGCGGTTTTTTATTTTTCACGTTTCGAGCACTTTACAGTTCTCACGGTCACGGGTAGAATAAGGTAGAATTTTTTCTTTAAAAGTAACAAAGAAATATTCTGTTGAAGGGCCAACCCCGTCTTCGTAGACGGGACCGCATAAATTTCAGTTTTTACGTTCCGGACCCGTTCCTACTTGGAACCACTGTGAATTTTAAAATAAACTATAGCTTACGTGCTACTCTAGGCTATAAGCTACATTATTGAGAAATTTCATAAAAATCCGTTTAGGAGTTTTTGCTTGGCAGACATGGGCTTCTAACAAAAGAATCCACTTTATATCTAAAATATATCGGAAACGGAAAACTTAATCTGAAAACGTTCTTTGGATACCCTAAATAATATCAAAAAATAATAATAATAATAATATATGCTGTGGTCTTACTACCTACAGCATATGCTGAGCTGAGCTCTAGTTTGGCATGACACTACAATATTTAACCTAATCTATGTTAGTAAGAAATATTTTAGTTAATTTATATTGTAGAAATTGCCAAATAAATATTATGTCTATGTCTATGTCTATGTCAAAAGACCTGTCGAACAGCATACCACACAATAGAAAATACGCGAAAAATAAATTCATCCCTCGCTTTTCGAGTATCAATTTTTAAATATTTTTTTTACTATTTGTTTTTGAGATAAAGCGCGGACGGAGAGACCAATATGGCGAAAATATAAGGGTCCCTTGATTTACTATGGAACCCTAAAAAGCAAGCTATCTCCTACATCCAACAAACTTTTAATAATTTTATAGAATAAATGTTTAGTTTTATTAATATCAATATTCTGTGGTTTTAGGGCAAAATGCCTTGAAGAATATGGCAATGCCCTATTAATGTCTGTCTGTCTGGGGGTCTTGCTGCACCACGTCCGTAGGCTATACCCTAGAGACCCTACACGTGACCCCCGGGTGGTGCGAAGAGTGCAGCCGAAATTGCTTGGTGGTAGGGCCTCGGCCCGCATGGCTAGCGACCACCCACGGAGATAAGTCTGCATGGCGCTAAGCAGCCCATGGGCTGTGTTCCGCCAGAGTACTCCGTGAGCCATTCCCCCTCGTCCGAGTGCTGTAATGTTGGTACTCTGCAGGTCCCAGTTTTGTGTCAGACGTGTTAGGGGGTGGGCGTGACAGGTTGGCGCGGGGGCCAGGGAGACCCGATGAAACGGCTCGTCGCTGGCCGCCCGCCAGTTAGTAGGGGACCCGAACCTGGGCATCACTTTTAACCTCCGGCCCGGGAGGCTGTCCCGCCAACTGCGCGAAAAATCCTGGGGATGCCTGTCGTGCCGGGGTAGGAGACCGGAGTGGACCCGACAAGTATCTTCAGGGGGGATCGGGGGCCCTTCCGTCCCCCGTGCCAGCTTTTCACACAACCCATCCCTCAGCAGCGTCCTGTAGCAAAACATCTTTGCCCTGCCGGATACCAATGTTACAGCACTCCTTTTTTCACCCCTCTAATAATTCAAATGGCAAAACGTAAAAAAAAGAGTATGGTTTTTTCAGCGGCACCCTTTTCCACACTTCGAGTGGACTTTTGCAACATCAGGGGCCTCCACTCCAACCTGAACGCCGTACATCACCACCTTGAGACGGCGAAGCCCGCCTTACTCTTCCTGACTGAAACGCAGATATCACCTCCGGCCGACACTTCGTATCTCCATTATCCTGGGTACAGGTTAGAGCACAGGTTTCTTCCTCGCGCTGGTGTGTGCTTATTCGTCAGAGGTGATATCTGCTGTCGGCGTCTTGCCATTGAACAAAGTGACGAATCTGTTTTGTGGGTGTGCGTGGAACAGGGAGGTTCTTCCCGTGTCTACGCATGCCTATACAACAACCGTCACGGCGTAGGTGAGACGAATCGGTTTTTCGAGCACGTTCAATGCGCTACCGACAAAGTTCTTGAGCGATGTCCTTCCGCTGAGTTGGTAGTCTTAGGAGACTTTAATGGTCACCACACTGAGTGGCTAGGGTCAAGCCGTCCTACCAACCCAGCCGGGAGATCCGCCCACGAATTTGCTCTGGCCAATGGTCTCACGCAACTGGTATTAGAACCCACCTACTTACCGGATGTTGTGGGCCGTGATCCTTCTTTGTTAGACCTTCTGCTGACCTCCCACCCAGACGGTTATCGGGTGTCCGTCGATGCTCCTCTTGGGACATCTGACCACTGCCTGGTCCGTTCTGAGGTGCCTCTTGCTATACCCGAACGGGCTCGCCCCAGTGGGTCACGCAAGGTATGGCACTATGGCTCAGCAGACTGGGATGGATTGCGAGAATTCTTCGCGTCGTACCCGTGGATACAGCTTTGCTTTTCCTCAAATGACACCAACACCTGTGCTGCCGCTGTAGCTGATGTCGTGCTGCAGGGAATGGAATGTTTTATCCCATCCTCTGTAGTCCGCCTCGGCGGCAAGAGCCAGCCCTGGTACGACAGGCCTAGTGCTGAGGCAACTCGCCTCAAGCGGGATGCTTTTCGTGCCTGGACAATGGCTCGGGCCCACAAGGACCCTAACACCCACAATTTGAGGAAAAAGTATAATGCTGTATCGAGGTCTACAAAGAGGATAATGGCTGAAGCAAAATTCAAGTTTATTGGTGGAATTGGGGAGAGACTAATCAGCTACCCATCTGGGAGTCGTGCTTTTTGGTCTCTCTCCAAAGCTGTTGATGGGAACTTTTGTCGGACTTCTTTTCCACCTTTGCGCAAGCCGGATGACCTATTGGCCCACACGGCAAAGGAGAAAGCCGATCTCTTGGGTAATCTCTTTGCCAAAAACTCAAATCTGGATGATGGGGGAGCTGCACCGCCTACCATCTCGCGGTGTGAGGGCAGCATGCCCGAAGTTCGTTTCACCCAAAAAATTATAAGACGTGTGCTTCTCTCCCTAGACATCCGGAAGTCCAGTGGGCCTGACGGCATTCCGGCTATTGTTCTAAAAAAATGTGCTCCCGAGTTGTCTCCCGTGCTAATGCGCTTATTCGAGCTTTCCTATACCTCTGGAACGGTGCCGTCTTCGTGGAAGCTAGCCCTTGTGCATCCGATACCCAAGAAGGGTGATAATTCAGACCCATCAAATTACAGGCCTATAGCGGTAACCTCCTTGCTCTCTAAGGTGATGGAGCGGGTTATCAATATCCAGCTCCTCGGATACCTAGAGGACCACCAGCTGATTAGTGACCGTCAATATGGCTTTCGCCATGGTCGCTCAGCTGGTGACCTTCTGGTGTACCTAACGCACCGGTGGGCTGAGGCCGTCGAGAGCAAGGGGGAGGCTCTGGCTGTCAGTCTTGACATAGCCAAGGCATTTGATCGGGTCTGGCACAGGGCACTTCTATCAAAACTCCCGAAGTACGGTATCCCCGAGGGGCTCTGCAATTGGGTATCCAGCTTCCTGTCTGGACGGAGCATCCAAGTCGTTGTCGATGGATGCTGCTCCGATACCAAGACTATAAATGCTGGAGTACCCCAAGGTTCAGTACTATCTCCCACGCTGTTTCTTCTGCATATCAATGATATGCTGAATATCCCCAGTATTCATTGTTATGCGGATGACAGTACGGGAGATGTTAGTTATACTGGCCGAGCGAATGTCCCTCGTTCCGAGGTGTCGGAGAGCCGAATTAGACTTGTGTCGAATATGGAACATTCCTTGGAGCAAGTTGCTCAGTGGGGCAGACTAAACCTAGTCCAATTCAACCCCTTGAAGACACAGGTCTGCGCATTTTCCGCCAAAAAAGATCCCTTTGACATAGTGCCGCAGTTTCAAGGAACACCCCTTTCCATCTCAAAAAGTATTGGGATCCTCGGTGTCGACATATCGGATAGCGTGCGATTCCGGAGTCACCTGGAAGGCAAGGCCAAACTAGCTTCGAAAAAGCTTGGAGTGCTTAACCGGTCCAAGCGATACTTCACCCCGGGGCAGCGCCTGCTGCTGTACAAGGCACAAGTGCGGCCACATATGGAGTATTGTTCCCATCTTTGGGCCGGCGAAACTGCCGACCTGCTTAATCCTCTAGACTCCGTACAGAGACGCGCTGTACGAATTGTCGATGATCCCATACTAACACGCAAGTTGGAACCACTGGCAAACCGAAGGGACTTTGGCTCCCTGTGTGTGTTCTATCGGCTGTACAATGGGGAGTGTTCCGAGGAACTTTTCGATCTGGTGCCCACAGCACAATTCCGCCATCGCACCACCCGCCGTGGGCTTGGTACTCATCCTCACTACGTAGACCCTCTGTTGGTCACGACGCGAAGGTTCGAAAGAACGTTTCTCGCTCGTACGATTCGGATGTGGAATGAGCTCCCAGCCACAGTGTTTCCTTTGGACTATGACATGGGATCGTTCAAGAGGTATATTAGAGGTCTCTTCAGAGGCGGGCAACGCATCAGTGACTCCCCTGGTGTTGCTGATGTCCATAGGCGGCGGTGACCACTTTCCATCAGGTGGCCCGCTTGCCTGTTTGTCTGCCGTATAACATAAAAAAAAAAAAAAAAAAAAAAAATGTGGAGAAGTTTACACTTTACGTAGGTAAAAGACATTTATTTTGAATTTCACAGTCCATTGTCAACCAAAGAGCCACTTTAATATTACTAACAGTGGCACAACAATTATGGCAAAGCTATTATTGCGAGCAAGAGCATAGTAATCGTTAGCTCCAGCAGTTAAGCGAAATACATGTGCTGGAAAGCGCAATGCTCTTACGAATGCGTGTTTCACAAGAACAACAAAAACTTGCCCGAGATTTACCCCGTCCTGTTTCTTTTGCTACCCGGCACCCGAACGCGATGTTATGAGGGAAAATAAATGGTCTCGACGAAAGATTTTACCCTTATAAAGTTTCTTCTGTTCCTTGAGTGGGGTAACAGTTTCAGAATTTCGCAGTGGTAAGGATATTTTCCAGTGGCAAGTTTTTGGTGTTTAGCTCAACTTGTTTCATTGGGCGCTTTTATAATTTATAACGTGACGATATAGGTAGGGGAGAGATGGCATGAAGGGGACATTATTTAATATGACAGGAGTGTAATATTTTAAATGCGATTGGTTGTGCTTCAGGGTAGCCACCAAAGAGATTGGAATGCTAGCGACCTACTTGCCAGTCTAACCATAAAGGCCGCTAGCATTCCAATCTCTTTGGAGCCACAGAACAAAATTGTTGGCGTCGTCGAGATGTTTCTTATTTTATCGATTATTTGACTTATCCCTTTCATGCCACCTCTCCCTATATCGTAGACGTCCACGATAATATCGTCACGTTACAAATTATAAAAGCACCCATTGTAAGTGTGACCTGAATTCTCCTGTTTTGTCGCGCTTTATTTAACGAACAGTCATTATAATTAAACTTTGATTAAAGGACAAAGTCTGTTTCGGTTTACAGGTGTTTTGTTTACGCGGAAAATGTAATGTAACGTAAGTCCAGCACAATTAGCAATTCAATTTACAGTCCGAGGCCACCGAATTGACTAGCCACACTATAAAATAATTATTTTAGAGTTAATATCCCGGTTGTGCTCTTGAGGACGAGGGCCCGGGGTCCGTCTGGACCATGATCCAGGATTTGGCGATCAGGTAATTACAGTGGAGCGACTACCATCTGACCTCCGTGACCCAGCTAACAGGGGAACCTGACCAGATTGGATCATGGTTACAAAATCAGTGGCTGAATTTGCAGGTTTCATCACGATATTTTTCCTCACCGTAAAAGCATCGGTTAGAATTCAACTAATGTACATAACTCAGAAAAGAGTCATTGGTATATGGCCGCAGCGGGAAGCGAACCCGGTACCTCTCGCTTACGAGTCGGATACTCAACGGCCCGGCTACCGACGCTCCCAATTTACTAGCCACACTGATTTATGTTTATCATAATGTATTTTCAATAAAGTCGGACCCTAAAAGGTATATTTTACGAGAAAACTTTATGACTTAATTTCCCCAATAAAAACATTATTTCCACTTTTATCGTTCTTTACATTATTGCGGGGCCTTTAAAAATTTGTACGAGGTTTCAGAATTTTCCGTGTTATGCCATGGTTGTTTGGTTAGTCATATTTTCATAGGCTAACATTGCTGGGATTCTGTACGATAGGTACTTCAAATTTCATTTTAATACTCGAATACTATTTTATGCTATTAGTATTTGTCTAATATTAATTAAATGTCGGCATGTATGTATGTGTGTATACTCTTTTTGTGTATAACTTCATAAAGAACATTAATAAAAGATAATAAATATACCTACATTGTAGCAAAGACGGGCTTATCCCACAATGGGATTTCTCCCAGCTAACCTTACCACCATTGTTCGATATAGTCCGAATCCCACCTACTGGAATGATGTCTGCTTCCGATTAGGTACTCACTTTATCCATCAGTCAAAATAAAAGAGTATGTTTGATTTTGGATGTCTTGCAACTTTATGATGATGATAATTTGTATAATTTGACGATCTTTAAATTGTATTAAGCATAATCGCAAAATTTGTTGTTATCATATTTGTTTTTCATCTTACTTATCAAACTACAAAACGGATTTTCATGCGGTTTTCAGAAAGAAAGTCATTAAAATTCATTTAAGGACAGTTAAAACTTCGATATCTACCTGATAGCTCAGAGTCTGTACACGTAACATATTTCTAACTAGTCATGCGGCGTAATTTGACTGTCTGAAATATTAACTGGAACAGTGTTCAGACAGTCACCGTAAGGACCTTCACCCAAAAGGTCACACGTGGGGCGTGATGCCTTAAACTTTTGTACCTAAAGCTCAAATATATTACATTATGAATAGTTAAAACCTGTTATCTCTAAGTTACTTTCAATGTTCTGTAAAGTAATAATGCAATGGAGCGAAACGTGGTCGATCATAGATCTTTATTTTATATCTACACTAATATTATAAAGGGAAAGATTTGATTGTTTGTTACTTTATTTGTAACTAGCCGTTCTCAGCGGCTTTCGACCGCGCGCAGTTCGGATCTATGTAAACAATCAACTTCCCCACAGGAACGTATTATTTTCCCCAGAGAAATAGTAGCCTATGTTACTCAGTGATAATGTTAAAAATTTTTGTGAATAAGATTTTTAAGTCGGTCTAGTAGGTTTTGAATTCATTCATTACAAACAAGAAAAATCCAAAATTTTCTCTTTATGTAAAAATACAAATATTTTGTCTTTGTAGATGGACAAACTCAAAAACCATTTAACCGATTTTAAAATTTCTTTGGAGTAACTGAATTTTACGCGGACGAAGTGACTGACAAAATCGCTTATAAAATAACTTATAAAGTAACAGAATCAATTTGCCTATATTTAAACGTATTGGAGAACTTAGTTCCTAATTTATGTGCCTAAGTTCAGAGCTTAGACGTAATTATATTGCGTGGCAAGCACCTACTTATTTCACTTTATGACGTCACTTGCTTGTGGGAAATATGTTCTCTGGCTGTGGCAATGTTCTATTTACTCTAATAAATGAGCTTCCCATTCCCAGTTCTATATTTTTTCATCTCTCATATTCACATCTCATATTTGCTAGCTTTTTTATTATTTGACTAGCCAGGCATTTGACCGCCACCTCACTTGGTGGTAAGTGACGATGCGGCCGATGATGGAGCATGCCTGTCTAGGAGCAGCCTATTCACTCTGACCTTGAAGGCATCGAGATGACCCAGATGGCAGCTATGACCTGTTTTACCTCCGTGTCTATCATTCTCGAAGCAGGAATTGAATTTCGTTCAAATTCTGGATTAACAAACCTTCAGTTTGTGATGGTAATTTCATTCCTAGTTCTGAGGGAAGTCCAAACGGCATGCAACGGCTAGCACGTGTTCACGACTTCAACGGGAGATTTTCCGAGAACCGGTTAAAAAGAAAAATACATAGTTCAAATAATTTAAATAGATGGCGTTGATAAGACACGATTCTCAAAAATAAATAAAAACGAGACCGTTAGATGTATAAAAATGTTAACATTTTGTGCTTTCTTCGCAGGAAAGGTACTACAACTAAATATCTTTTCACGAAACACCTTTCCCAGTAACTTCTGTTACCAAATTCAATACTTAAGAATCCTGTCTAAGTCATCTAGCGCCATCTAGTTTTCAAAGTAGCTGTCTGAAAATACTTTTTTGTAAATGCACCGCGCCGCTTGCGCACTGTTGCAGCTGCACGTTGTTGCGCATTAACGAGATTTGGTCGCCTTGTTTGATCGATTTTCCGAAGCCGGTATTTCCTTGTAGCACATTTTCCGTTTGGATTTTTTTCACAAATAATTTTTTTTAAGAATCGTTATTTGTAGCATTTTCCAATCGCATTTTTACCCTAACTTCAATTTGCCAGAGAGCCTATACTTATACTTTGTACTGTGAGACATAGGCGTGAGCTTTATGTATGTAGGTATGTATTTAGAATCGTGCCAAGAGTCTTAGTCTTTTATCAAAGAACATACCTTACAATATCACAATAAAAAAATCAAGTTTTCTTTGTTGTGTCGGAGGTTAGACCACCATGTCAATAGCCACCACATACGTCGCAACTTTTAATATATTAACATTAAAACTGCATAGTGATGCATATCAGTCGGGCTTGTCTAACAGAACCACTACGCTATAATATTAAAGCCACTACGAAGCCAACACAGCTTGCTCCAGATTTGATCACCCTCACGGGTCAAGGTAACCGGTGAATTGTTAAGCTGGAACAAACAACCGAAAGTTGCTTCGTTTGCCGCCCCAAGGCTTAAATTGCATTAACTTCATTATTCCGGGCTATAGGATTATTTTATGAGTTCTCGTAAGCTGATGGGCTTAGATGAGTTGGTAGGCTCTCGATAGTTGTCATATTATTACTGGCGGATTTTATAGAAATATAAATCTTTATTTGCCTATAAATTGACAGAATTTTGTAACAATATAATATGTGAAATACAAAATGGTCCATGACTTAGCGTATGGGTGAAGGTAAAACCCACACCCGCTGGTATTCTACCATGGCCAGACTTAAGACTAAAAATCAACAACGTTCAGTTTACCTAAACATATAAGTTTTCGCTATTAAATGCGAAACTCTTTTTTAATTTGGACTATGACATGGCTTTGTTGAAGAGATACATTAAGTGTCTCCTTAGGTACACTAGAGGTCTCCTAGAGGGGGGCAACACATTGGTGGCGGACCTAGTGTTGCTAATGTTGCATAGACGGCGTTGACCACTTTCCATCAGGTAGTCCGCTTAACTGTTTGTCTACATAAAAAAAATAGTATCCTGTAATTTTTAAATAGATTTTCTACAAGCCTAGTACACTAACTATTTAATGTAAGTACGTTAAGCGTAGGTAACCCATCCAGTTCTCGGACTCTGCGATTGTTCTCCCATCAAGAAAATAAATACAAATATTATTTGAATTATTTTTTATAGTCTGCTTTATGTTTCCATAATAGTTTTTACAAACACGTCGTTTTGCTTAAAAAAAAAACGTAAATCGGTATTATTATTCAGTATCATGTTAGTATATAGCAATAGGTATTGCTATGTACTTTGTACACACATAATTATCGTTCACTGGTTGAGTGAACAGAACAGATCGGAGATAACGATCGATATTGTGATGATAATATTATCTGCGAATAGGTACCTTAATTATATGAATACTAGCGACCTGCGCCAACTTTGCACGGGTTTTCTATTTTTTTTTTACGTTTGTATGTTTAATACGCGCGTATTAAACATACAAACCTTTAGGAAGAAATTTTCTAACGTATGGTGTAAACTGCATCAAAATCTTTTGCGTGGTTTAAGAGGAATTAGCTTAAATTGATACAAACAGATAGACGTGGAAAGCGACTTTAATTTACATTATGTATAGATGCGTTGCCACTTTAAGAATGATTTCCTTAGCAGCCACAGCAATATGCAGGGTATTGGTTACATCGCTAGACAATGAAGTGGCCAAGAGCATTTTCTGTTTAAATAATGAATACTAGAATATTCACCATCACCGACCATAACAATCCACTGCAGAACTTAGGGCCTATCCCACGAAAGGAGAGGTTATTGCATAGCGGGGTATCTCGTTCGAATTGGAGCCGCCCGACTGGGGAAGTACCTCCACCTTACAGAATATCGCAGCTAAATAATACTCTTTTAAATAGTATTGTGTTTCTGCCGGTGAGTAAGGTTTCCAGTGCTCCATGGGGTGGGGATTTGGGGAACCGTGGCTTTGGCAGTGGAGTGGCATTTGCTTTTTGCTGCCAGAGCAACGTGTTATAGAGGTGGGCAACGCATTAGCGATACTCTTGGTGTTGCTAATGTCTATAGGCAGTGGTGACCACTTTCCATCAGGTGGCCCGCTTGCCTGTTTGCCTACCGTATGACATAAAAAAAAAAAAAAAAAAAATCTCCACGCTTGGGAGGCGAGTTGGAGATCGCAGTGTTGTAAAAATATGGCCGCTGCTGCCCATTTTCCAGCCTACGGAGACTCTAGATCTTTTGTCTCGAAAACATTAGTTGCCTTGTACGACACCCACGAGTGTAAGGGGTTGGTGCTATTCTACTAGAATATTAGTAAGAATAAAACACGATGGATGTTATTTCATAAAATCAGCAAAACTAGTTAATAACAGTCAAATTTACAGTTCTAGCTAATAAAGCCAACTCAAACTAAAGCCCGGTGGTGAATAAATAGGAGTCTGACCGAAAATTGCTTGATTGACTCTCGGGGCATGAAAATGGTTATGACTTTATGGTACCTAGTGAAAGCAAAAATGAAACTCAGTGACCAATCTAATAAAATCAGTTTCTACAATTATAAAGTCGTTACAACTGTTAAACAACGTTAAAATTGAAGTACGATGGTTAATTAAAACGACCAAGAATAATTAATTTTTTAATGTTTTTTTTTTGGAAATTCGTGCATCCATTGGCGAGTTTTGGGCTTTGAATAAGGTAATTTATTGAACGTAAAGTATTAACAATTACATAAATAAATACTAATCTAATATAATATTTATTACACAACTAACTAAAAATACTAAGTAAAACAATCAACAAACCTACAGATAAAAAAATTGTCCCAGGTCCACGGTATGAGGAAAGCTGCCTAAAAGACTGGCCGCATTATTATTATTAACTAGACAAACGTGTACACGGGCTCTAATTTATACTATTGATAAAAGCATAATTTAAAAAAGTTGACACTGGTGTCATAATAATAAAATTCACGTCTCGTCGTAACCAAAGCACTGATGTAAGACCGGGAGTAGTGTCGTTAAAAAGTCTGTTCATAAAGTGGATCAAACACGATCCTTTCACAGGATTTATGATCCACCATAGTGCCGACTGAACCTTTCACGGCCAAAAAAGAAATCTGGTAACAGCGACCGGACCAAAATCCTTTTGCAGGTTTATCATGCGTGTAAAATCGACCCTGCGCAATGGTTTGCTTACGGATTAAGTGGGGTTAAGAACCCTTCCACTTTGTTTTGCTCTAGTTTTCCGAAATGAAATTATTCGCTCGACGTAGGGATCTGTGTTTTTAGAGATGTTGGTCACAGCCTTTAAAAAAAATGTTGTTCGTATTAATATAAAATTTACATGTTCTTTGAACGCATTACGTGTACCTATAGCTAGGTACGTTTAAATATATATTTTTTCAACTCATACAAATATACCTAGGACGTTAATGCTACTTATTTCGTGCTCGTATGATACTAGTTTTTACGATGCTTATCAAGAGCGTCTCTTTTTCCATGCCATTTTCTACTTCACACTCGACCTCTACTTTTATTTTCGTTTGCCCATCCAACGGCGGCTGAGCTGAGCAGTTTTTGCGAGAGCTAAATAAACAGTGGCGATGTACGTCGGTTTTTTCCATTTATACGGAATGTTGCGTGCGAGAAGGCGAGCCTTAGTAGTGTCTGTGTTGTCTTGATAAGAAAACGTTATGGGTATAGCTGACGTCTCTCCCAGGAGCCTTCGTGCGTAACAACGTGGAGGCGGGCATCGTTTCTCTCCTGACTCACTTTTAATCTACACTCAAGTTTATTGCGACAGGAAACACTTCTGGTCTCGAGACGGCCGGCGTGGCCCGCCCGCTATCACGTAAATTGAGTTGTCTAATAACTCTTTGATAAGTGGAATTTGTGATATTACCGCCGGGTTTTTGCGTGTCGGTTATAAAGTAAATTGCACTACTGGGATGGGGTAATCACATGTTGCGGATGAAACTTTGGAATACACCAGTTTATTAACTCAAATACGAGTAGAAGTTGAAGCTTGAAACTTGGAGATTCGCCTTTGTTAAAATTTACACATATTTCAATCTCGCAACATCTGTAGCTCGGAGCAGCGTAGGTAACTCGATAAAACATAAAGTTAGCTTCTTGGATTCGTGGAGATTTCCCGTGTTGAAGCAAAGCGCGTAAATCAGGCTGAATGATGTGACGCCGCTTCGCGTTTGGTCCAGTATAAAAGTGCACTTTGCCGAATTGCCTTAGAATGTTTTAGTTTCTCCACTCTTTTATATTGAGTTAAATAAGACTGAGCGAGTAAATTGTTTCTAAAGACTGCCGTCTTCTGTACCGTGATCGGGATTTAACTATGACACTAGGTCTTTGTTAGATACGTCCCCAATTCCCCATACTTCATATTTTTAAGTGGGCGCACTTTTTCTGGACGTACTGAGCCATAACACTCGGATCGGTGACGCTGAATTGGATAATCAATGTCCCCTTTAGCCAAGGGAGGTTCAATGCTCTAATATACCTTTATATTTTAGAGTAATCTTGTGTAAGATTTCACTTGTGTTGTATCTGTTGTTCGACTTGCTTTGACTAATTAACAATTTGACTTAGGTACTTATAAATCATGTCTCATACTAATACAACTTAGGTGCTTATAGTACTAAAACAGGGCTATATATCGTATCCCTCAGATTCTAGACTATTGCCAAAGCAGCGTGAGTAAGATACGTAGTGTCATGAATAATGTATGCACGTTGATAGCTTGCACTTAGGCAATTATATAATCCGCCCCTTTGCAAGGTCCAACTGCATTCAATAGGTATTAGTGCTTAGTAAGGTAATGATATGTGAGGAAGAGGTGAATGTAGTAAGTTTGATTGATACCTACTGGTCATAAAGACATACATAAACTTTAAAACAAACGCAAGAGGTGTGCCGCTCGGCGTACTGCACAGTAAGGCCAAACTCGTTCTATGCCGCGTAATTTTTATGCAAGTAATACAGTATAATAAAGTAAAATAGTATGTATTTGCAGGTGATATGTCCCGCTATTACACGTTGCTAATTTTCAGCTAGAAATAATATAATAATATTATTCACGCGCGCACAATATTGTGTGTTATAGTAAGCCTGTTCAAAAATGCACTCAAGTACTCGTCGACATCACTGCACTGCATTGATGAGAGTTGGGCCTAAGAATATAATTATAAGACTTCAATAAAACATACCGTCATTTGAAAGAGTTACAAACAATCCTTTCCTAGTCCTTATTTGAATTCCGTACGGTTCACTAAGCCCTATTATAACCTTACTATTCATACTACATACGTAGAGTTCGTCTGAACCGCGCACGGAATACGTTATCAGAAGATCACGGATAACATGTGAATGGGAATGACGTTTTATATCAAGAAACTCAACGCATCGGGGGAGATACTTTGGCGTGAAAAGGATACCCAAGGGATGCCTTTCTCTCATAATTTATGAGGGGATTTAAGGAGGAAATTCTTTAGGTTCAGGAATACTCAAGTTAGTGGATTCGCGTGGCTTTTTTGGAGGGTGACAATGGGAATAAATTCCCTTGTCCTTTTGTAGACAGTTGAATTTTCTCTTTCGAAATTACGTGTTACAGATGCGACCCAAACTTTCATTGGCAGGTTGGCATGGAAGGGGATCCTTTGGCATCTCTACGTGTATGCATAACACTGACGGTAACTACGAGTATGCCGCGGTATCCGTAACCATGTCACGATCTGCGTTACTGTTACTTCATCACGAAAAAAATTATATCCAGATTTATATATTCTTTTCGAACAGCCCCATCATTAGCTCTAAATACATTTAGACGATAATGAAGACAGCTCAAAAAGCGCCAAAATTACATGATGCCCAGCCCGCCCATTCGCTTATCTGATAAGCAGAAACCTAGCGCGAGCGATCCGCGTCTAATAAATGATGTAATTGATTACGGTGTGACGTCTACAAGCGGAATTTTGTTGGAATAGCTAATGGGTCGCACCTGGAATCATCTCGTCCCAGACACTACCCAGAAACGGTGACTGTGGACATGGATAGCCCTATAAGGATATTATATCTTTTCTGCGTCTTAGGCGCTGTCCTGATTGTCAACGAACGTGCGACAGGCGGTTTAGAGGTCTCCTATTGGTCGGGCGACTTCCGTCGTACGACCGTGATCGCACGACCGTTGCAAATTAGGATAGCGCCTTAGGTTTTTGTTTTGTATAATTGGACTAACCAGGCATTTGACCGCCACCTCACCCAGTGGTAAGTGACGATGCGCCGATGATGGAGCATGCCTGTCTAGGAACAGCCTATTCACTCTAGCTTTGAAGACGTCTACATTATAATGATCAGGGAATACAGTTGCAGGTAGGGAATGCAATCCCGCAAGATAATTTCAATCCAGGTATTTGCGGGATTTAACTATCTTAGTCCCGCTGGATCCAGGTATTTGCGGGATCCCGCAGGATGGAATTAGACCCCAGAAATCAATCGTAATAAAGACCGTATGAGCCTCGTTTTCATGGTTTTAATTTTAACCCAAATTACACAAGGTTTTTGGTACATTTAAAATGGTTGTTTAGTGTATTTAGACATAAAGATTATGAGATAAATTTACATACTCACTCAATATCAACATAAATTAAAATAATTTCGTACACACCACAAACAACATCGTAAGCAAATTAAACATTATTTAGGAAATAAACTTGCAAGTTGCAAGCATAACTATCAAACCACTTCATATTTTTCCATATACGCTCATACATTTCTGGCGTTACAAATCGGCCTATGATTTCATAAATACTCAATCAATTTAAATTAGATTTTTGCGTGATGATAGCCAATAAGTCAATGAATACCTATGTATTTGATTACCTCTTATATATATTAATTAAATACAGAGGTAATCATTGTTTTATTGGCGGTCAAACCGCGAAAACCGAAAACTGATTTGTAATGACAGAAATGTATGAACTGAGAGCGTCGGTAGCCGGGCGGTTAATGATCCAACTCGTAAGCGAGAGGTACCGGGTTTGAATTCCGCTGCGGCCATGTACCAATGACTCTTTTCTGAGTTATGTACATTAGTTGAATACTAACCTATGCTCTTACGGTGAGGGAAAACATCGTGATTAAACCTGCAAATTCAGGCAACTGAATTTGTAACAATGATCCAATCTGGTCAGGTTTCCCTGGTAGCAGGGTCACGGATTTATTTATTTAAAACTTCATGCATATTACAGTACAATGGCGGACTTAAAGCTACGTAGCTTTTTCTACCAGTCAACCAGAGAACAATTACCAAAAATTACAACGGACTACGGATTACGGATGTCAAATGGTAGTCGCTCCACTGTAATTACCTGATCGTCAAATCCTGAATCATGGTCAAGGCGGACCCCGGGCCCTCGTTCTCGAGGGCATAACCGGGACATTAACGCCAAGATGATGAGAAATGTATGAACTTATTTATTTATTTATTTATTAAATCTTTATGCACTAAAGGTACATTGGCGGACTTAAAGCTAAAGTAGCCTTATCTACCAGTCAACCGTGACAAAAAAAATATCGAAAACAGTAGACGGTGCGGGACAAACAATACGATAAGGTGAAGGAAGGGATACTTTACATCAATAAATGCTAAATTTATACAATTTTACAAAGATATAAGAAATAGTTAAACAACAAATAGATACTAAAGATAGGTACATAGGATAATACATAGGAGTAAATAATAGGGGGAATAATGTAATTAAGGGGAATGCAGATAATGCTTGTGTACAGCCTTTTTAAATGAGAATTTGCTAGTCAAAAGTCTAATTTCAGAGGGGAGACCATTCCAGAGCCGCATTGCCACCATCGCGAAAGAGTTGGATATAAAACCAGTGCGGTGAAGAGGAAAGTGTAACAACCGGTTATGTGTGGATCGGAGATTGCGATCATGGGTTTCAGATAGGGAAAAATAGGGAGTGGTTCGATAATTAAGCTCGCAAGTGTAGTATCTCATCGCTTAGTGTTCATTGCATCGCTTAGCCAGCACCCAGCCAGCCAGACCACGGCCCACGAGCCGCCCCGCGCACAGTATCACGTATAAACCATGCTTCTCTGTAATCCCGCAAGTCCAGCGGGATCCCGCAAAAAAAAATTGACCGGGATTAGTCCCGCAAAATGTATGCGGGATCCCGGTATCCCGGTATTGCATTCCCTAATCGCAGGTAACGCTCTGCTGGGAGTCCCCATGACCAACTTTGACTACTTATCCGTAAAATGAAATCGTGACGTGTAAAAATGTTCTAATTGCGTGCTTCAAACAAGGATAGTGCCTGGATGTGCCTTGGCACGTGTCCAATTTGCACTGGATTCTGGCCAGACGGGTTCCTATAGCTCTATAGAAAGAATTAGGGATACGAAACAGATGATTACTGTACAATTAAATCATGTAGCACCTATTGGTGAAGCAGTTAATACGATGTCAGAAGAAACCGTTACTGCTTGTGATGTCACTGAGGTAACAGCTTATTACATCTATAGCGTGTAAACAGAAGGCGCATAACCCTGCCAGAATACATTGCATCGTATGTTCCGATTAAAAAAAGTATTCACACTTTTAGATGTTTATCGCTTGTGCCTATTTCCTACAACAACGATTTGGGAATATTTTGATTATCTTTTTGTTTATGATATAGGCAGTTGTGTGTAATGCCCTTGTTACTTTTAATAGCTTAATGATATTGCTGTTCGTGTTTGATTTCAAGTACAGTAGGTAAGGTAAAACCTAGTACAGTAGGTAGGTACAACCTAGTACCTACAGCTAATATCATAATAATATTATAAATACTATAGTTTGTAAGTTTGTTTGTTACACTTTCACGCATACTGAACGGATTTTTATGAAATTTTGCAGAATTGCAGCATATAATCCAGAATTTTCGCCTTAGATTTAATTTTCCAGTTGGGTTCTCGCGCACGAGGGCCCGGAGTCCGCCTTGACCATGATCCAGGATTTTACAAACTGAATAATTACAGTGGAACGACTGCCATCTGACCTCCGTGACCCTGCTACCAAGGGAACCTGAGCAGTTTGTATCATGGTTACACATTCAGTCACCTGAATATGCAGGTTTCATCACGATGTTTTCTCTCAGCGTAAGAGCACTGGTTAGCATAATTAAGAAAAGAGTCATTGGTACACGGCCGCAGTGGGATTCGAACCAGGTAACCTTAACCACCCGGTCACAATCACATCTGAATAGTACGGGCGAGAAACGTTCTTTCGAACCTTCGCGTGTCTATGTTGTATGTATGGTCTACGTTGTGGGGAGAGCCCGCGGCGGGTAGTGCGATGGCGGAATTGTTCTGTAGGCACCAGATCAAAAACTTCCTCAGGACATTCTCATTTGTAAGCTGGTTCAACACGCACAGGGCTTCGATTCTGGTACTGAAATCGTCTCAGTTGCATTACAAATGCATCGCTTGTCAAACGTGTGATTGTTATTCAAATGACAGATGTTGAGTTGCAACATTCATGAGTTCGAACTTTTCCACAATTCGTTTTCTGGTACTTTAGTTGCATTATGGTTTTATATGGCTGTTGGTACTGCAATAAATAAATTACTAAGTTGCATCTTCTTAGTTATCAAACTGCCTTCAATTCTCTCAACGAAAACGTGTCAAAGGTCGAACAATGATTTAACTGCTGGGATGATGTTGCGATGATACTGTGACTGACTCGATACATCGACGTAGTTATAGTAACATCACAGTTATATTGCAACATAATAACAACTGCATTGCACACCAGAATCGGTACCCAGGGAGCCAATGTCAGCCAGTGATTCTAAGTTGCGACGCTGTGAGGTAAATTTTTACGATACTCCTAGTAGATTTCCATGACATAATGTGGTCTCATTATGCGACTTCGCATTGTATTACGGACCGTTTGGCACCCCGTGATAGTATCATTATTATTGTGCAGTGTATTAATATTTTTTTTTAGACAATCCAGGTATTTGACCGCCATCTCACCTGGTGGTAAGTGACGATGCGGTCGAAGATGGAGCATGCCTGTCTAGGAACAGCCTATTCACTCTAGCCTTGAAGGCATCCAGATTATAGTGATCAGGGAACACACTCGCAGGCAGCGCGTTCCATTCCTAAGCCGTCCGCATTATAAAGGTTGAACCAAAGCGGCTCGTGCGGGTAACTGGAAGATCCACGACATAAGGATGAAGCGCTCGCCCGGCTCGCGATTCCCGATTGCGGAAAAGGGCCGGCGGAATGAGGTCGTGCAATTGTTTCGCACACTCTCCGAAATGCAACCTATAGAATACCGACAGACACGCAACCCTGCTCCGATGCTCGAGGCTCTGCAGCTTAGCCTCAATTAATTGCGGTTAACAAATAATCTTCTTTGCACGTTTTTCCATAGAAAACCAAAGCGGCCAGTTGGTATTTGGCTGATACATCCCAGAGATGGCAGCAGTACTCCATTCATGATCGGACTTGTGCTTGATATAATTGAAGCAACTGCTTTAAAGTGAAGTACCGCCTGACCTTCGAGAGGATACCATGTTTCTTGGCTGCAGTCTTAGCTTTGGATTCGATGTACTGTCCAAAGTTAAGATTGGTTGATAGCTCAACACCAAGTAGCTGTAAATTGTCGGTAATTTCCACAGCTACATCCCGCAAAGCCGGAGTTAAATGGAATGGACTCCGTTTGGCGGAAAACAAACACGCCTGTGTTTTGATAGCGTTGAACGTTGCTAGATTTTCTTCGCCCCAGTCGGAGACGGCCTTGCGAGCTTCGTTCAAACGCCTTACCATGGCCTCTCGACAAGGCTGAATGTCGTCCCTGCCCCTGACAGATATCTATCCGTTACTGTGCTGTCGTCAGCATATCTAAGGGTACCGGGTACTAGAAGATCGTTGATATGCAGCAAAAAAAGAGTCGCGGACAGAACCGACCCCTGAGGAACTCCCGCGTCGATAGCCTGAAGATCAGACGAGTAACCATCGAGAACTACCCGGATTGATCGTCCACTCAGAGAGTCCGAAATCCAGGTGCAAAAGCCAACAGGAATACCAAATGAGGGAAGCTTGCTTAGAAGGGCTGCGTGCCAATGCCTCGCCATGCTTCTCAATGGCTTCACTCCATATATGAGTGGCATACACCAGAAGGTCCCCAGTCGACCGACCACGGCGGAATCCGTACTGGTAATCGCTGAGGAGATCGTTACCTTCGAGATGGGCAAGGAGTTTGTTGTTCAGTGTACGCTTCATAATCTTACAGAGAATGGAGGTGACTAAAATAGGGCGGTAGTTGGCAGGGTCTACGCGGCTGCCCTTCTTAGGCACGGGCTGCACATTGGCAAGCTTACACGACTTAGGTACAATACCAGTCTTAAGTGAGAGTCGAAACAGGCGTGTGAGAATAGGAGACAACTCAGGGGCACATCTACGCAAGACCGTCGCCGGTATACCATCAGGTCCACTAGCCTTGTGCACGTCTAGACTCCGGATTTTTAAAATCTCTTTCTGATGTTTTCGCACGTCTGACATAGTGCAGTCCGCGCGGGGTGAGATGGTTGGAGTTTTTCCTGCAGTATCTAAACGCTAACTCCCGAAATGAGAAGCAAGTAAATTCGCTTTCTCCTCCGCAACATGTGCCAATGTTCCGTCTGGCTTCAGAAACGGTGGTAACGAATATTGGCCTTCAGTCGTTTTTCATTTTAATGGCTGAATATCTACTACGTATTGTAATTACCACAGCCCAATAAAACACGTTTTCGGCTGTGAGCTTATTATTTTGCCATTAGTATACCCATAATTGATGAAAATAGAATATGGTTATCATAGTTAAATATGCACACGCCGGGCATTGATGTTTATATCCAAGAGTTTTGGCAGATACTCGTTTTAATGACTTGATGCCCGTTCGTAATTGTTGTGCCCATTGGATCAGTCCCTATTCATATCACGATGCTGAGAGCGTGTCATTGTGCTGTTATTTTGATACTTGCATTAGTACAAGAATCAAGATTAGACGCTGTAAGTAATTTTCGCATGTTTACTCATTTTATTCAATCTGTCTCGTATTCAAACCATAAAATTTAATTTAATTTAATTTTAGTAATTAAGTCTGTCCTTAAAATTTTCGTACCACCTTCTGTAAAACAGGTAAGAGACAATAGATATTCAGAGTATAAATGTAATATAAAATGTATAAATATTGTAACAAGTAGGTATGTTTATTCTACTACGATATCGTAGATGTGTTGTTGAGTCTTCTGTTGAACTGAAAAAGAAAAAATAGATTTGGTACAGTTTTGTTGGACGGAATTGCATTTAATGCGCATAAATTATTCAATGAAATTTAGTTACCAAAGGCAATGCAATTTTTAGCAATGTTTTGTGCTGGAACTCGAGAACATATATCCGTTCAGCAACTTTTGCATGAAAGTGTAACATGTTTGTGTGTCATACAAACACATATACCTATTTACAAACTGTCGCATTTATAATATTAATACGATATTAGCTGTACTAGGATATATCTACCTATACATTTACCCTACCTACTGTACTTGAAATCAAACATGAACAACAATATAATTAGGCGATTAAAATCAACCAGGGCAAAAGCAGCGAGCAATTACGCACAAATGCCTATATCGTAAACAAAAAGATAATAAAAATATTCACTTTTATTAATATTCGTTTTTATAGGAAATAGGCACAATCGATAAAAATCTAAAAGGGCAAACAACAATGTTCATTATATTGTAAGTATAGTAGGTGCTCATTAGCCTTAAACCATGAGACGGCGGGGGACGTTACAGACTTTTACCACGTAGATAGCCCCATTTTTCGAGATGGTTCATGCATGATCACGAGATGATAGAAGAAAGCGACAGGCGTTTAAAACGTCACAACAAAATCAAACAACGTGGACGTCTGACCTAGGCCAAGGAAAACCATTTCTTTTTATAATAGAGTTTAGACAGAATTCATTTGCTACATATTGGTGATTTTCTTTACAGGTTTTTCGTCAAGAAGCCGCGAAGCTAACATACATCAACCATAAGTATCTGGAGAACGCTACGATCTTCACACGTCGTCAGAGTCGCCGTTCGCCATACCTCACTAACATTAACGTAACCACTATTTGGCCATTCAATAGCAACCTTACTGTAAGTATGGTATACAAGTAATTCGTATTCGTTAATGCTACAGGAAATACCACAAAAATCGATGTACTTGGACAAGATTTCTGCAGCGCGTACGGGTCCGTACTCACCTAGGTCTCCACCGGTGTATTAGGGTAATAGCTGGATAGTTGCCCCACTTTAAAAAGAAGCTCTCATATTACCCGAGGTTATGTTTTTAGTGTGTATGTTGTATGTAGGTATGTTTGTTTCTTCTAAACGGCTGTGGATGGATTTCAACAGTTAAGGTTTCGTTAGAATCGTCCATTCGTCCCATTCTAAATTTATATAAAAATTAAGTATCCGTGTCCACCTACATAAAGATGGGGCCCCGACTGCTTTTAAGTTTAAATTAAACTTACATTAGCACTATACAGGGTGATTCAAGAGACGTGAGCAGGATCAACCCTATGGATTCAATGAGCTATGATCTACTCCCTCATAGGACATAGTTGCTTACTGTGGCAGATAGTAGTCTAACGGTAAAAATGCTTCGGGGGTAGGGCCTCGTGCGGGGATTGAAGTCTCACTTTGATTTTCTTGTATAAAATCAATGTTAATCATTTACTGAGATCCCTTATTAATCACTAACCAAAATATAAATCGTTATTGTCTGTTAGAGGCGATCCGCTTTCCTGCTTTTTCTTCTCTATTGCGTCCAGTCTTGGACCATGCGGCATTTGAGGTCCACACCAACTACGATCTATTCAAAGGATCGCAGCGTTCCTTCGAGACAAGCCCAGAAGGCTTTTCGGTGTAGGCGCAGTTAAACTGAGGAGCATAGGACTAATGAGATAGATAGATAAATTATTTATTGCTCACACATAAAAATTACATGAGGTTGATTTTTAGTCCCTCCTTTGATCGCCATAAGGATATTCCTGTAAATTTCTTCTGTTTCTTCAATGTGATGATTTAGCTTATACTTGAGAGGCATTTTTATCACCTAGAATGAATGAAAGAAAGACAGACATTTATTACACATATGTGCTATGTGTAATAAATGTCTGCCAGCCAGGACATAATAATAGTTACATAGTTGCAAAAAAACAATAATATTAAGAATATTTAAAACAATGAGTAGCCTCCCATGCCACATTCGGTACCACAGCGGCCAGCATTAATGGTACCCGCTCAGCATATGCTGTAAGGTGCAAAAAGCAACTCACAGCGCTGATATTGCTTCTGATAGACTACATGGCACTACGGCCTTCGGGATTTCGGCCAATTTCAATTATAGTAAAGCGCTAACACAACCAGCAACCTTAACATCATGTATTCAACAACTATCCCTCTGAGGCAACTATCCGGCTTTAAACCTAAGTATTTATTGATTTTTTATAATTTTTATGGCTTGGAGGATAGACAGAAACACTGAGTTTGGTTCCAAAAATAAGTACTCCAACCGATATCTAAAAACGGCTAAAATTTTCTTTATTAGAGTAGAAACTAGCAAAAAAATAAACCGCTCGTACTCTTGACCTAGCCATCCTTCAAGATATCATCGATTTGATCGTGGTGTGTTACATAGGTTAGGTCTTCCCCTTCTGAATAAAACATTTAAGTGTTTTTTTATTTATTTTTGTGCTGGCTTTTGAGTTTTAGCCCAAAATATATTATTATTGTTTGGTATAGTACCAAAATCCTTAGCTAAAGTTTTTTGTAATATTAATTAAGAGTCATCATCACCATTATCACCAGCAGCAGATAAATTATGAATCGTATTATCTAATGTAAACAGAATATTTTCTAATTAAATATTTACAGGGGATGTTCGAATACACAAATGAAGCAGTAAAATCAGAAACATTTAGCTTACAAGGTAAAATTTGCGAGTTACTTAAAATTGTATGGATTGGAGAATTTATCGCCAGATATTCTGATGTGCCTCCAAAATGTCCAGTAATGCCTGTGAGTATTACACATTAGTCTCTTAAAAATATGGTACTGTATACATACATAATGGTAAAATGGATTATTTTAAAACTTGTTAATTGAATACTTTTTCCAGAATACATATCATTTTACTGGTATAGAATTGCCGCCGAAGAACTTTCCTTTACCAGTACACGAAGGGAATTATCATGTCAGAGTAGTCTTTTTTCAATCAATTAACAAGGAAATGATTTTAAAATTGGAGGGTGTACTGCGGTTCATGAAGAATAAAGCAAATTAAATTAACTAAAATTATTTGTTGTACTTGTATTTATTCAGATCAAAAACTTCCTTAGAATATTCCCAACTGTACAGCAGGTAGAACACACACTGGGAGCTACAATCAGCCCGTGGTTCTAAGTTGCGACGCCGTGACGTAAATTTTTACGGTACTCGTAGTCGATGGTAATCTCATGATACGACTTCGCATTATATTACGACACGACGCCGTGACATGTTCATTAGACGCTTTTACACTGGTTGGATAGGTTTGGGGGCTGTTTGTCACCATTATTGTGGGGCAGTTGGGAGCCGCAGTAATATTGGCGTTCAGGCATTTTTCATTTGGCGAATATCTACCACGTATTGTAACTACCACAGCCCGATAAAACACGTTCACGTCTGTTCGCTTAATGTTTTGGCATAAGTGCAGCCATCATTGATAAAAATAGAATATCGTAGTTATAGTTAAATGTACACACATCGGGCAATTATGTTTATATTCACAAGTTTTGTTAGATACTCGTTTCAACGACTTGATGCTTTTTTATGCCCTTTGGATCGGTTTCTATTCATATCTACCACAATGCTGAGAGCGTGTCATTGTGCTGTTATTTTGCTATTTGCATTGGTACAAGAATCAAGTAATCAATCATAATTACTTAGTAAGAAAAAAAAATACTAGCCAATTGTTTTATATTCAGTAGAAGAAAACCATTGCATTTTCATTCAAGAAATTAAGCCTGTAATTCAAATTTTCGTAACGCCTACTCTAAAATATGTAAGAGACAATAGTTATTCAGGTTAAGTAAAATGTATAAATATTAAACGAGTATGTTTGTTTATTTTACTATGACATGGCATACACTTTGTCGAGCGTCCTTTCGACCTTTTTTTTCTCTATGTTGATCTACCTATTTGACAAGTAGGTAGAGCATTGCAATTACAATCTAGCCTAAACACTACTAAGTAAATTAAAATTTCGGCTGCACTCTTTGCACAACCCGGGGGTCACGTGTAGGGTCTCTAGGGTATAGCATACGGACGTGGTGCAGCAAGCCCCCCAAAATTTTCCTTTACCATACTGCGAAGGGAATTATTATGTCAGTGTAGCCCTTTTTTAATCAATTAATACATTTCTGGCGTTACAAACCGGCCTTTGATTTCATAAATACTCAATCAATTTAAATTAGATTTTTGCGTGATGATAGCCAATAAAACACTGAATACCTATGTATTTGATTACCTCTTATATATATTAATTAAATACAGAGGTAATCATTGTCTTATTGGCTATCAAACCGCGAAAATCGAAAACTGATTTGTAATGACAGAAATGTATGAACTGAGAGCGTCGGTAGCCGGGCGGTTGAGTATTCAACTCGTAAGTAACAAAGAGGTACCGGGTTCAAATCCTGCAACGGCCATGTACCGATGACTCATTTCATAAGTTATGTACATTAGTTGAATACTAACTTATGCTCTTACGGTGAGGGAAAACATCGTGATGAAACCTGCAAATTCAGGCAACTGAATTTGTAACAATGATCCAATCTGGTCAGGTTTCCCTGGTAGCAGGGTCACGGATGTCAGATGGTAGTCGCTCCACTGTAATTACCTGATCGTCAAATCCTGGATCATAGTCAAGGCGAGCCCCGGGCCCTCGTTCTCGAGGGCATAACCGGGACATTAACGCCAAGATGATGAGAAATGTATGAACTTATAGGGAAAAATAGGGAGTGGTTCGATAATTAAGCTCGCAAGTGTAGTATCTCATCGCTTTGTGTTCATTGCATCGCTTAGCCAGCACCCAGCCAGCCAGACCACGGCCCACGAGCCGCCCCGCGCACAGTATCACGTATAAACCATGCTTCTCTGTAATCCCGCCAGTCCAGCGGGATCCCGCAAAATTTTTGATGGGGATTAGTCCCGCAAAATGTATGCGGGATCCCGGTATCCCGGTATTGCATTCCCTAATCGCAGGTAACGCTCTGCTGGGAGTCCCCATGACCAACTTTGACTACTTATCCGTAAAATGAAATCGTGACGTGTAAAAATGTTCTAATTGCGTGCTTCAAACAAGGATAGTGCCTGGATGTGCCTTGGCACGTGTCCAATTTGCACTGGGTTCTGGCCAAACGGGTTCCTATAGCTCTATAGAAAGAATTAGGGATACGGAACAGATGATTACTGTACAATTAAATCATGTAGCACCTATTGGTGAAGCAGTTAATACGATGTCAGAAGAAACCGTTACTGCTTGTGATGTCACTGAGGTAACAGCTTATTACATCTATAGCGAGTAAACAGAAGGCGCATAACCCTGCCAGAATACATTGCATCGTATGTTCCGATTAAAAAAAGTATTCACCCTTTTAGATGTTTATCGCTTGTGCCTATTTCCTACAACAACGATTTGGGAATATTTTGATTATCTTTTGGTTTATGATATAGGCATTTGTGTGTAATGCCCTTGTTACTTTTAATAGCTTAATGATATTGCTGTTTGTGTTTGAATTCAAGTACAGTAGGTAAGGTACAACCTAGTACCTACAGCTAATATCATAATAATATTATAAATACTATAGTTTGTAAGTTTGTTTGTTACACTTTCACGCATACTGAACGGATTTTTATGAAATTTTGCAGAATTGCAGCATATAATCCAGAATTTTCGCCTTAGATTTAATTTTCCAGTTGGGTTCTCGCGCACGAGGGCCCGGAGTCCGCCTTGACCATGATTCAGGATTTTACAAACTGAATAATTACAGTGGAACGACTGCCATCTGACCTCCGTGACCCTGCTACCAAGGGAACCTGAGCAGTTTGTATCATGGTTACACATTCAGTCACCTGAGTATGCAGGTTTCATCACGATGTTTTCTCTCAGCGTAAGAGCACTGGTTAGCATAATTAAAAAAAGAGTCATTGGTACACGGCCGCAGTGGGATTCGAACCAGGTAACCTTAACCACCCGGTCACAATCACATCTGAATAGTACGGGCGAGAAACGTTCTTTCGAACCTTCGCGTGTCTATCTATGGTCTACGTTGTGGGGAGAGCCCGCGGTGGGTAGTGCGATGGCGGAATTGTTCTGTAGGCACGAGATCAAAAACTTCCTCAGAACATTCTCATTTATAAGCCGGTAGAACACGCACAGGGAGCCAAAGTCAGCCAGTGATTCTAAGTTGCGACGCTGTGAGGTAAATTTTTACGATAGTCGTAGTAGATTTCCATGACATAATGTGGTCTCATTATGCGACTTCGCATTGTATTACGGACCGTTTGGCACCCCGTGATAGTATCATTATTATTGTGCAGTGTATTAATATATTTTTTTTAGACTATCCAGGTATTTGACCGCCATCTCACCTGGTGGTAAGTGACGATGCGGTCGAAGATGGAGCATGCCTGTCTAGGAACAGCCTATTCACTCTAGCCTTGAAGGCATCCAGATTATAGTGATCAGGGAACACTTGCAGGCAGCGCGTTCCATTCCTAAGCCGTCCGCATTATAAAGGTTGAACCAAAGCGGCTCGTGCGGGTAGCTGGAAGATCTACGACATAAGGATGAAGCGCTCGCCCGGCTCGCGATTCCCGATTGCGGAAAAGGGCCGGCGGAATGAGGTCGTGCAATTGTTTCGCACACTCTCCGAAATGCAACCTATAGAATACTGACAGACACGCAACCCTGCTCCGATGCTCGAGGCAGCTTAGCCTCAATTAATTGCGGTTAACAAATAATCTTCTTTGCACGTTTTTCCATAAAAAACCAAAGCGGCCAGTTGGTATTTGGCTGATACATCCCAGAGATGGCAGCAGTACTCCATTCATGATCGGACTTGTGCTTGATATAATTGAAGCAACTGCTTTAAAGTGAAGTACCGCCTGACCTTCGAGAGGATACCATGTTTCTTGGCTGCAGTCTTAGCTTTGGATTCGATGTACTGTCCAAAGTTAAGATTGGTTGATAGCTCAACACCAAGTAGCTGTAAATTGTCGGTAAATCCACAGCTACATCCCGCAAAGCCGGAGTTAAATGGAATGGACTCCGTTTGGCGGAAAACAAACACGCCTGTGTTTTGGTAGCGTTGAACGTTGCTAGATTGGCTTCGCCCCAGTCGGAGACTGCCTTGAGAGCTTCGTTCAAACGCCTTACCATGGCCTCGACAAGGCTGAATGTCGTCCCTGTTAGTTTTTGCCCCTGACAGATATCTATCCGTTACTGTGCTGTCGTCAGCATATCTAAGGGTACCGGGTACTAGAAGATCGTTGATATGCAGCAAGAAAAGAGTCGCGGACAGAACCGACCCCTGAACTCCCGCGTCGATAGCCTGAAGATCAGACGAGTAACCATCGAGAACTACCCGGATTGATCGTCCACTCAGAAAGTCCGAAATCCAGGTGCAAAAGCCAACAGGAATACCAAATGAGGGAAGCTTGCTTAGAAGGGCTGCGTGCCAATGCCTCGCCATGCTTCTCAATGGCTTCACTCCATATATGAGTGGCATACACCAGAAGGTCCCCAGGTCCCCAGTCGACCGACCACGGCGGAATCCGTACTGGTAATCGCTGAGGAGATCGTTACCTTCGAGATGGGCAAGGAGTTTGTTGTTCAGTGTACGCTCCATAATCTTACAGAGAATGGAGGTGACTAAAATAGGGCGGTAGTTGGCAGGGTCTACGCGGCTGCCCTTCTTAGGCACGGGCTGCACATTGGCAAGCTTCCACGACTTAGTCTTAAGTGAGAGTCGAAACAGGCGTGTGAGAATAGGAGACAACTCAGGGGCACATCTACGCAAGACCGTCGCCGGTATACCATCAGGTCCACTAGCCTTGTGCACGTCTAGACTCCGGATTTTTAAAATCTCTTTCTGATGTTTTCGCACGTCTGCCATAGTGCAGTCAGCGCGGGGTGAGATGGTTGGAGTTTTTCCTGCAGTATCTAAACGCTAACTCCCGAAATGAGAAGCAAGTAAATACGCTTTCTCCTCCGCAGCATGTGCCAATGTTCCGTCTGGCTTCAGAAACGGTGGTAACGAATATTGGCCTTCAGTCGTTTTTCATTTTAATGGCTGAATATCTACTTTGTATTGTAATTACCACAGCCCAATAAAACACGTTTTCGGCTGTGAGCTTATTATTTTGCCATTAGTATACCCATAATTGATGAAAATAGAATATGGTAATCATAGTTAAATATGCACACGCCGGGCATTGATGTTTATATCCAAGAGTTTTGGCAGATACTCGTTTTAATGACTTGATGCCCGTTCGTAATTGTTGTGCCCATTGGATCAGTCCCTATTCATATCACGATGCTGAGAGCGTGTCATTGTGCTGTTATTTTGATACTTGCATTAGTACAAGAATCAAGATTAGACGCTGTAAGTAATTTTCGCATGTTTACTCATTTTATTCAATCTGTCTCGTATTCAAACCATAAAATTTAATTTAATTTAATTTTAGTAATTAAGTCTGTCCTTAAAATTTTCGTACCACCTTCTGTAAAACAGGTAAGAGACAATAGATATTCAGAGTATAAATGTAATATAAAATGTATAAATATTGTAACAAGTAGGTATGTTTATTCTACTACGATATCGTAGATGTGTTGTTGAGTCTTCTGTTGAACTGAAAAAGAAAAAATAGATTTGATACAGTTTTTTTGGACGGAATTGCATGTAATGCGCATAAATTATTCAATGAAATTTAGTTACCAAAGGCAATGCAATTTTTAGCAATGTTTTGTGCTGGAACTCGAGAACATATATCCTTTCAGCAACTTTTGCATGAAAGTGTAACATGTTTGTGTGTCATACAAACACACATACCTATTTACAAACTATCGCATTTATAATATTCATACGATATTAGCGGTACTAGGATATATCTACCTATACATTTACCCTACCCACTGTACTTGAAATCAAACATGAACAACAATATAATTAGGCAATTAAAATCAACCAGGGCAAAAGCAGCGATCAATTACGCACAAATGCCTATATCGTAAACAAAAAGATAATAAAAATATTCACAAATCGTTTTTATAGGAATTAGGCACAATCGATAAAAATCTAAAAGGGCAAACAACAATGTTCATTATATTGTAGGTATAGTAGGTGTTCATTAGCCTTAAACCATGAGACGGCGGGGGATGTTACAGACTTTTACCACGTAGATAGCCCCATTTTTCGAGATGGTTCATGCATGATCACGAGATGATAGAAGAAAGCGACAGGCGTTTAAAACGTCACAACAAAATCAAACAACGTGGACGTCTGACCTAGGCCAAGGAAAACCATTTCTTTTTATAATAGAGTTTAGACAGAATTCATTTGCTACATATTGGTGATTTTCTTTACAGGTTTTTCGTCAAGAAGCCGCGAAGCTAACATACATCAACCATAAGTATCTGGAGAACGCTACGATCTTCACACGTCGTCAGAGTCGCCGTTCGCCATACCTCACTAACATTAACGTAACCACTATTTGGCCATTCAATAGCAACCTTACTGTAAGTATGGTATACAAGTAATTCGTATTCGTTAATGCTACAGGAAATACCACAAAAATCGATGTACTTGGACAAGATTTCTGCAGCGCGTACGGGTCCGTACTCACCTAGGTCTCCACCGGTGTATTAGGGTAATAGCTGGATAGTTGCCCCACTTTAAAAAGAAGCTCTCATATTACCCGAGGTTATGTTTTTAGTGTGTATGTTGTATGTAGGTATGTTTGTTTCTTCTAAACGGCTGTGGATGGATTTCAACAGTTAAGGTTTCGTTAGAATCGTCCATTTGTCCCATTCTAAATTTATATAAAAATTAAGTATCCGTGTCCACCTACATAAAGATGGGGCCCCGACTGCTTTTAAGTTTAAATTAAACTTACATTAGCACTATACAGGGTGATTCAAGCGACGTGAGCAGGATCAACCCTATGGATTCAATGAGCTATGATCTACTCCCTCATAGGACATAGTTGCTTACTGTGGCAGATAGTAGTCTAACGGTAAAAATGCTTCGGGGGTAGGGCCTCGTGCGGGGATTGAAGTCTCACTTTGATTTTCTTGTATAAAATCAATGTTAATCATTTACTGAGATCCCTTATTAATCACTAACCAAAATATAAATCGTTATTGTCTGTTAGAAGCGATCCGCTTTCCTGCTTTTTCTTCTCTATTGCGTCCAGTCTTGGGTTCTCATCTGGACCATGCATTTGAGGTCCACACCAACTACGATCTATTCAAAGGATCGCAGCGTTCCTTCGAGACAAGCCCAGAAGGCTTATCGGTGTAGGCGCAGTCGAACTGAGGATCATAGGACTAATGAGATAGATAGATAAATTATTTATTGCTCACACATAAAAATTACATGAGGTTGATTTTTAGTTCCTCCTTTGATCGCCATAAGGATATTCCATTGAATTTCTTCTGTTTCTTCAATGTGGCGCAGCACTTCGACTGATTTAGCTTATACTTGAGAAGCATTTTTATCACCTAGAATGAAAGAAAGAAAGACAGACATTTATTACACATATGTGCTATGGGTAATAAATGTCTGCCAGCCAGGACATAATAATAGTTACATAGTTGCACAAAAACAATAATAATAAGAACATTTAAAACAATGAGTAGCCTCCCATGCCACATTCGGTACCACAGCGGCCAGCATTAATGGTACCCGCTCAGCATATGCTGTGATATACAAAAAGCAACTCACAGCGCTGATATTGCTGCTGATAGACTACATGGCACTACGGCCTTCGGGAGGGGCAATTTCAATTATAGTAAAGCGCTAACACAACCAGCATCCTTAACATCATGTATTCTACAACTATCCCACTGAGGCAACTATCCGGCTTTGAACCTAAGTATTTATTGATTTTTTATATTTTTTATGGCTTGGAGGATAGACAGAAACACTGAGTTTGAAACTCTAACCGATATCTAAAAAACGGCTAAAATTTTCTTTATTAGAGTAGAAACTAGCAAAAAAATAAACCGCTCGTACTCTTGTCCTAGCCACCCTTCAAGATATCATCGATTTGATTGTGGTGTGTTACATAGGTTAGGTCTTCCCCTTCTGAATAAAACATTTAAGTGTTTTTTTATTTATTTTTGTGTTGGCTTTTGAGTTTTAGCCCAAAATATATTATTATTGTTTGGTATAGTACCAGAATCCTTAGCTAAAGTTTTTTGTAATATTAATTAAGAGTCATCATCACCATTATCACCAGCAGCAGATAAATTATGAATCGTATTATCTAATGTAAACAGATTATTTTCTAATAAAATATTTACAGGGGATGTTCGAATACACAAATGAAGCAGTAAAATCAGAAACATTTAGCTTACAAGGTAAAATTTGCGAGTTACTTAAAATTGTATGGATTGGAGAATTTATCGCCAGATATTCTGATGTGCCACCAAAATGTCCAGTAATGCCTGTGAGTATTACACATTAGTCGCTTAAAAATATGGTACTGTATACATACATAATGGTAAAATGGATTATTTTAAAACTTGTTAATTGAATACTTTTTCCAGAATACATATCATTTTACTGGTATAGAATTGCCGCCGAAGAACTTTCCTTTACCATTACACGAAGGGAATTATCATGTCAGAGTAGTCTTTTTTCAATCAATTAACAAGGAAATGATTTTAAAATTGGAGTGTGTACTGCGGTTCATGAAGAATAAGGCAAATTAAATTAACTAAAATTATTTGTTGTACTTGTATTTATTCAGATCAAAAACTTCCTTAGAATATTCCCAACTGTACAGCAGGTAGAACACACACTGGGAGCTACAATCAGCCCGTGGTTCTAAGTTGCGACGCCGTGACGTAAATTTTTACGGTACTCGTAGTCGATGGTAATCTCATGATGCGACTTCGCATTATATTACGACACGACGCCGTGACATGTTCATTAGAAGCTTTTACACTGGTTGGATAGGTTTGGGGGCTGTTTGTCACCTCGTGACGGTATTATTATTGTGCGTTTATATTCACAAGTTTTGTTAGATACTCGTTTCAACGACTTGATGCTTTTTTATGCCCTTTGGATCGGTTTCTATTCATATCTACCACAATGCTGAGAGCGTGTCATTGTACTGTTATTTTGCTATTTGCATTGGTACAAGAATCAAATAATCAATCATAATTACTTAGTAAGAAAAAAAAATACTAGCCAATTGTTTTATATTCAATAGAAGAAAACCAATTTTCGTAACGCCTACTCTAAAATATGTAAGAGACAATAGTTATTCAGGTTAAGTAAAATGTATAAATATTAAACGAGTATGTTTGTTTATTTTACTATGACATGGCATACACTTTGTCGAGCCTCCTTTCGACCTTTTTACGTTACCTCGTTGGATAGCAAAACTTATCCTCTGTCCGAGAAACGAGCCAGCTCTCTGGTCACCTGTGCGGTCGATTCGATTTTTACCAAATCTTTATAAAATTTCAAAGCCTCACGGCCCCACGGTCCCAACGTCTTAACCCAAAACGGCTGAAATGTAAAGTCTTGGGCTAGGCTTTCATATTTGCGGTCCTCAGCAGCAGAGGCCGCAGCTCCAGCGCTGCGGGCGGTAGCAGATGGCGCCAGAGTGTCCACTAAGGTAGCGTCCCACACCAGCGCCCTCCTACGTTTCCAAGCAATAAGCGTCATGCCGTCAGGCCTCTTGCCATCGTCACGTACGGTACCATTCGGCTCTAATACGGCCGGTACATTGACGGTGACAAGCGCCATTCGGATGATGTCATTTAATGCCGCGTGCCTAGAGATTCGGCCTGCGCTACGAGTACATGACAAACCGTGGTGCCCTAGTGAATCTACATACGCACCACAGGGGCACCAATATGGATGGACTAGGATGATCCCCAACCTCAAACCCAAACATATAGATAATAATACAGTATCTAAAACCGTGCCGACATTGAAGGAAGGTATAGTCTGGAGCCAGAACTCTGACTCTCGCTCTGCAACGGCTATGGATTATTGTATACCCCATTGTATTCAATACAAGATTATATTGACATTAGCTATATTTATTTATTAGATACAATTTTGTACCTGCATCGGTACTGATTAATTATTTTTATATAAACATTTTAAATATTTGAGAAATTGACAATGATTTTTATTTTTTAGTTAGTAGGTATACTATTACGTTTACCCATAGTATTTATTGACAATTATACAATGTATTGCAATTTTGTGTCAACTGTGACATTATTAATTTAATTTGTATTCATTTGACATTTTACTACTATTTATTTTTGTTGTGAATTTTTATATTTTTAAATTTTTATGTATGACATTATTTTACTTCTATTTGACGATATATTTGTGACTTACTTATATTATGACATTCGATGTAAATTTCATTGGTAAATAAATAATCTTATATAATCTAATCTATGAGACGGGCACGTTTTTGAAACATTGGCTGAAAAGGCTATAAAATCTTTTTGAATTTTTTTACAAAGTGGCTCGTCCCATATAGCCGTTAATGTATTGGTGATTCTGGCGGAGACTCACCCGGACATAAGTTCAGTCAGGATTGTTTAGCATCCTCCTATCACGAACTTTGTATGAAATTTTGTTGTGAGCCCAAGGATTTTGGAGATCTAATTTTCCGTGCTGTGGAGATGACAAATAAGCCGGGAGAGAATTTTGCGTACACCGATCCCGCCTAGACGAACCGGAACTGTAGCTTGGGACCAAGCTCGTGAATTTAGAATTTTGGAGAGTCAAGATCTGATTTCGTTATGTAATTAGGTTTTCGATTTTCCATATCGGACTGCACCGCAAAAAGTAAATGAATTCCGGGACAAATAGGCAGAAACGACTTAGCATGTCATACTTTAAATCACAATTAGTATTTTTTTTATTTAATGTAATCTGTCATCTGGCGTGGAATTCTAATGCAATTTAAAAGAGTTTGCAATGTTTTGAGTACTTTCTTGTTTTCGTAGACCTAGCAATTACATACAGGCTGCTCCATTGTGATAAATTTAAAATCGTTGATTTTGCGGTAAATACTAGACCGATTGGTTGGATAGTATTGGAGGATGTTTGGCACCTCGTAACAGATATAGGCGTTCAATGGTTTTTCATTTTGACAGCCGAATATCTACACGTTCACGTCTATTAGCTTATTATTTTGGCATTAGTGGAGCTATAATTGATGAAAATATAATTTGGTAATCATCGTTAAAAATGCATGCGTGAGGCATTGTCATATCCGCGAGTTTTGGCAGATACTCGTTATAACGACTGATGCCCGTTTATGATGCAGAATTTTTAGTCTCCATTGGATCAGTTCCTATTCATACCAAAATGCTGAGAGCATGTCATTGTGCCGTTATTTTGCTATTTGCATTGGTACAAGAATCAACTTTAGATGATGTAAGTAATTTTCGAGTGTTTACCCATTTTATTTAACCTGTCTTCTTAGTAATAAAGAAAAATACTATCCAATTGATTTATATTAAACCTCGTGAAGAAAACCAATTAATTTTCATTTCAGATCATTTCGTTTTCATTCGAGAAATTAGGTCTGTCATTAAAATATTCGTAACACCACCTCTAAAATATGTAAGAGACGATAGTTATTCAGGTTAGGCAAAATGTATAAATATTGTAACTAATAGGTATTTTTTTTTACTATGATTATTGGTATGTATTTTGTTGCGCCTTCTTCCGACATGAAAAATTGATACAGATTTGGTATATTTTATTAAATGAAATTGCATTTAATGCGTAAAAATTATTCAATGAAATTTAGTTACCAAATGCGGGCGAAAGAATGCCACCGCTGCAGTATTCAGCGATGCTTTGTGGATTGGATTAGGTTCCCCGTAGGCCCATAAGGTTCTGTGGTGGGCTCTTTGGGATTGCAAGTGCCGAGGAAAGCATGCCGGAGGATCAATGGTCGTGTAAAATTAACTTTTGCCTTAGAATTTACTTAAAATTCAGATATACCGTGTTTCTAGGAGAACCATATTGAACTTAGGGATATCCTAAGATTTATTCTGGGTTATAACCATGATCTAATTTGGTCAGGTCCCTTTGGTCAGCAGGCTCACTGAGGTCAGATGGTAGTCACTCCACTGTTATTACCTGATTTGCCAAATCCTGGATCACTGTCAAGGCGGACTCCGGGGCCTTGTGCGCGAGAGCACAACCGGGATACTAAGGCTAAGGTGAAAATTGTTGGTTGTTATAAGCTGCAATTCTGCAAAATTTTATCAATATCCGATCAGTATTCCGTGAAAGTTTAACAAACACACATGCTTACAAACTATCGCATTTATAATATTATTATGATATTAGCTGTACTAGGTTGTACCTATCTATACATTTTGCCTTACCTACTGTACTTGAAATCAAACATGAACAACAATATCATTAGGTGATTAAAAGTAACAATGGGATTACCCACAAAAGTCTATATCGTAAACATAAAGATAATCAAAATATTCACAAATCGTTTTGGTAGGAAATTGGCACAAGCGATAAAAATCTGAAAGTCATAGAAAACATAAAATGTAATGAACATTGTTATTTACCATAACAATGGCCATAACATTTTATACATGAACATTGTTATTTACCATAACAATGTCCATTACATTTTATAGTAGGTGTTCATCAGCCTTAAACCATGAGGCAGCGGGCGGAGGATAGGAAAGGTTTTTAACGCGTAGATAGTCCATTAATATTTCGAGGATGTGCCTCATCATCACAGCCCGTAACAGTCCACTGCAGGACTTAGGGCCTCTCCCACGAAAGGGGAGGTTATTGCCATAATCTCCACGCTTGGCAGGCGGGTTGGAGATCGCAGTGTTTAAATATAACAATGGAAAATGCTGCTGCCCATTTTCCAGACTACGGAGACTCTTGATCTTTTGCCTCGAAAAAATTAGTCGCCTTGTACGACACCCATGAGTGTAAGGGGTTGGTGCTATTCTACTCTGCCGGACACCGCACGGCCGGAGGATGTGCCTGCATCATTTAAATTTCCAGGCCGTCAAGCAACAATCCTTGCATTGTTGTGTTCCGGTTTGAAGGATAAGGTAGCATGAGGCATTTTATCTTAGTCTTCACACTTGCGCGGCTGCGGTTCTGTATTTTATTTACCTGCAACCTAAAAGGAGGACTTGTAGATGTTATGGATGACTGTTATCACTTACCATCAGGTGGGCTGTCTGCTTGTCTGTCACTGAGTAGCATAAAAAATAATGATCACGGAATGACTGGAGAATGAGATAACCGCAATAGCAATGACGTTACATACACTTATAGAGGTGCGATAGTTAAAAACATTACGTTGATGTTCATTACATCGCACTAACATTAAACAACAACAAGGACTTCCGACTCAGGCCAAGGAAAACCATTTATTTTTTTATAATAAATATAAATGTCTAAACAGAGTTCACTTCCTACCTATTATTGGTGATTTTATATACAGGTTTTTCGTCAAGAAGCAGCGAAGCTAACATACATCAACTATAAGTATGTTGAGAACGTTACGATCTTCACACATCGCCAGAGCCGCCGTTCGCCATACCTCACTAGCATTAACGGAACCAATATTTGGCCATGGCATAACAACGTTACTGTAAGTATGGTATTCAATTCGTATTCGTCAAAGCTATAGAAAATACCACAGAAATATAAATACTGAGACAAGATTTCTGTAGCGTGTACAGGTGGTCACCTAGGTCTCTACCGGGGTGAATTTAAGCATGGGATATTTATAGATCCCTACGCTCCAACTATTATCAAATTGATGAGTTCTCTGTTCCATGAATTACCACATAGTAATATTAGGGTAATAGCTTTGTAGTTGCTCCACTTGTGAAAAAAGCTTAATTATTACCCGACTGCTAAGGAAGGGTTATGTTTTACCCGCCAAAGGTTCGCCGCGGAAGTCGCGGAACACTCTCGGAAATAATAATATAAAAATAATACTCAAAAAGGGAACACCTAAGTTTTCCCTTTCGGAGTAAAACATTTGAGTGTGTTTTGGTTTTTTGTGTTGGCTTTTGAGTTTTAGTCTGAAATATAGATATCATTATTGTCTGGTACTATGGGCCTTACAAGAAAGCTCGCTGTTACTCAAGGAGGAAATGGAAAGGGCTATGCTCGGAGGCTCATAGCGCTATCGAATCAGAAATGAGGAGATCCGCAAGAAAGAGAACCCAGGTCACCGATATAGCCTTAGGAATTGCCAGGCTAAAGTGGCAGTGGGCAGGGCACATAGCTTGAATAACAGATGGCGGATGGGTCAGCAAAGTTTCGATAACATACCGGAAGACGCAGCGTGGGCGCGTACCTCCCACAGGTAGACCAGGTAGGTACCAGCTGGATGCGGAAGGCATAGGACCGGCCTTTGCGGAGATCTCCGGGGAGATGATGCCTAGATGCCTATGCCTAGGAGTGGTTCTGCTGATATGATGATGATGACCATTACTTAGCTAAAGTTTCTTGTTAGATATAGTTTATTAAGGTACACAAAAAATATTTACAATAAAAATAAAAATAATCACAAATACCTACATCTAAAATAAAAAAGTCGTCCGCACCGCTGCCGCCCGGAATGGTGCCCAGATAGCTGGCAGCTCTGCCTTGTTAAATAGCGATGCTAATCCGTTTCCCGAGAAATGAGCCAGCTCTCCGGTCCCCAGTGGTAACATTTAAATTTTTGGAAAGTTCTTTAAATAACTTTCTCTCACCAGGGCCCACAATACCAACGTTTCCACCACAAACGGCTAAAATACGAAGTCTGTTAATGTTAGATTAATTAAGATTCTTCGTCACTATCATCACTAGCAGCAGAGGAATTATGAATCGTATTTTCTAATATAAATAGATAATTTTATAATAAAATGTTTACAGGTTATGTTCGAATACACAAATGAAGCAGTAAAATCAGAAACATACAGCTTACAAGGTATAATTTGCGAGTTCCTTAAAATCGTGTGGATTCGAGACTTTGTCGTCAGATATTCTGATGTGCCTCCAAAATGTCCAGTACCACCCGTGAGTATACACAACAGTCACTTAAAACTGTACTGTAACATAATTGTTAAATGGATTATTTTAAAACTTGTTAAATAAATACTTTTTCCAGAAAACATACCATTTCATTGGTATAGAATTGCCACCGAAGAACTTTCCTTTACCATTCCACGAAGGGAATTATCATGTCAGTGTAGTCTTTTTTCACTCAATTAACAAAGAAATGATTATTAAAATGGAGTGTGTCCTGCGGTTCATGAAGAAAAGCAAATTAAATTAACTAAAATTATTTGTTGTTTTTTATTTTTCGAATTTACTTTTCGAACATTAATAGACTAGCGACCCTCCCCGGCATCGAACAGGTACCACCTTAAAAAATTATACGGTGAAATTTTTTAAGGTGTATTATGTGGTGAAAACCACATAAAACTTCATTCAGTACTTTTTGAATTTATCGCGATCAGACAAGACATTCAGATGCAGCGTGCGACTTTGTTTGTAATATATAGTGATGTAGTGATAGTGATTCGTTTTCCATTTACATTATCATCATCATTATCCTCGGGGCGAATCCCATCTTCTGCCAGGGTACGGTTGCCAACTCCATTTTCCTCTGAATACAGCATCCTTGCAAATTCAAATCCAATTCAGCTAGTTTAGCCTCAGGTTAGGCTCCTATTTTCTACTTATCCCTGGAATCTTCATTAAATATTTTGCGCCAAGGCTGTGACCGATGTAGGTACTCGTTTCAGTCGCGTAAGACCGCACAATTACTGCAGCATTTGTATGACGCTGTTTCGGAGTCCGCGAACGTGTTTAAGGTTACGGCTGACCACGTTTGTTAAGGACTTGATCTGGAGGTTTATCTCTAGGGCCAGATTCTTGCGCTGTGACATCTCAAATTCAACATTTTTTCTTGCCACATATCTCCTATATTAACGACAGTGAAATGTCTATTGCAGCCAAACAATATTTTGTAAATCCCTCTACGAAGAATAATTTCAGTGACGCAAACACCGTTTTTGACTAGAGAAAATGTCGAATTTGAGATGTCACAGCACGAGAATCGCCCCACAAGATTACACTTGTCGTGTACTTGAATTTATTTGTTCTCTTGAAAGCTTTGTACCCTACATGGATGCACTTACCAGATAGAAGTAGTAGTAGCGTTCCTGCAGGAGGCGCGATGTACTGGGAACAGGTTTGTGAGGAGTCTCGGGACAGCGTCTTGGACGTACAGCATGCAAGCGACGAAGCGGTTATGACTTTGATAAGAGCTTGCTCTCAAGGTGATGCTCTGGGAGCCAATCGGAAACTACGTAGCATTCCGTTGTCGCAATGTGGTGGCGATCTTAACATATACATGGGTGAAAAGTGCGACGAGTTTGGGCGTGGCCGAGCCAGTTTTAGTTTTGGAGGTCGCAACACTGAAGGGAAACAAATTGGCTGCTGATTTGACCGTTATTAACGCGTTTTTCCTAAATAAATTCGAGTATCTGATCACCTAGAGAGAGGGAAGCGACCTAGATCAATTACTTTCTCCCCACTCGGAGAAGTAGCCACCTGTAAAATCATATCCGGAGACCTATGTTGACAATTTCTGCGATTCCCATTCCAAAACGTTCTCTATTACCATTGGGATAGAACCAAAATGCAATAGTGCATTACCACTACCACGCATAAGGCGATTGAGGAGCCTTTGAACCTACGATCTTCTGATTTACATAGCTTGTATTATTATATAGAGAAGACGCACGCAGTACAAGACATATACACTCGGCCACGGCTTTAGGATAGCTAATAAATTGCTCGTAGACGTCACCGTGTAGGTTCGATTCTACCCTTTTCACTATGTTGTTGTATTTACGTATTACCTGCCTATAAACATTTATTATATCTTTTCCTAGTAAAGCTATGGGTAGTCTGAAAGCTTTTAAATAGTGTTTGAGGGTAGGGTAGGTAGTTCGTAAAAATATAATTCGATACTTATGTTTACCTCCTATTATGTTTTATTTTAAACACCGCTTTATAAATGTGTATAAATAAAACCTGTCATGCTAATTAAGGGTTGATGTATCATGGTCAAGGTGGATGCCGACAATGCCGGGCCCTCGTGCGCGAGAGCACAACCAGGGCATTAACGCCACGACGATTATTTTATTTTTGCTTAATGTATATAGAGCCTGTCTCTAGCCTTAAGTATCGGGTATCGGGTAAAGGAAAGGATCCGAACGCCACAGCGTTAGATAATCGCTCGGCGGTATTAGCCCCTCTTCGGGCTACATGAGCATGCCTTTGATGGGTTTTGTTGAACAAAGGGTGCAGCACTAAGAATGAGATGTGAGCTTTACTCGATAATAGTTATTTGTTATACAAGAGAGCAAAGTTATTTTTTGTTGCGAGTGCAGAGTAGCCTAGAATTGAATCACGAGCGTAGCGACTACTTAGCACAGAGAGTGAATTAAAAGCACGAGTCATGAAATATTTGCTCTTGTGTATAACACACAGTTTTCACCTCTCCTGATTTCCTGAGATAAAATCCCAAACAAGGCTAGAACGAATAGGCTGTTCCAAGACGGGCATGCTCCAACTTTGGCCGCATCACTTACCAACAGGTGAGTTGGCTATCAAATGCCTGTCTTGTCTAATATAAAAAAAAAAGACTCTTGCGTTGCGTCGCCCTAGTCGATACTTTCTAATAATTGCTTAGTTAATTTTTTTTTCTTTTTTATATTATACGTGAGACAAACAGGCAAGCGGGCCACCTGAGGGAAAGTGGTCACCGCCGCCTATGGACATCAGCAAGACCAGGGGAGTCACCAATGCGTTGCCCGCCTCTGAAGAGACCTCTAATACGTATACCTCTTGAACGTTGTGATCGTGCCGAACGATACCGTACATATTTAATACAGATGGAACTCCATAGAATGATAAATATATAAAAAAAAAACACTTTTAGCCAAGATCCACAATTATCAAAATAAACCTAAAATATTGGCACCGATTCAAGAAATATTGACAATGTAACAATGTTTAAAAACATTAATTGTCGCAAACATTGCTTAATGATGATTTTTTCGAAAGTGGTCGCAATTACATCATAGAATGAGGTCCATTTTTGTATCTCGGATTTTTGATAAACGGAGCGACGAGTGACTTAACATAAGTGATACAAAAATCGACCTTATTCTATGAGAAATACATTCCACTTTGTTTCGCTCTCAGGCTTTTTTTTTCTGAATTCAGTCACTGAATTTAGGAATGTGTAAGAAGCGCATAAGACCTGTCAGGCAACGTTTCGTTTAATGAATAGAGTATTGTCAGAAAGGTGTAAGGTGGTTACCGTGTCCTTATAGACCGTTGAATTATTAAGAACTAAGAAAACAAAGTTACACATTTAACCCGGACTGCATAATGTTTGATACTTACGATAAATATCTAAAGAAACTCATTTCAGTGTAAGTTTTAGTATTAATTAATTTTAGTAGGTATTTGATATTAAATTGAACTCATTTGTAGGCCTTGGATGGAATGTGCCTGGCAGAGAACAGCCAAATTATATATTTACTTTAACAAAAAGTAAACACATGTATGAGAAGACTATCTACTATTGACTGACAGAAAGATAAATGGCATGGTTAAACGAACGGCTACATTAAGTTAATCCAAGAGATTGGAAAGTTATCTACCTTCGTGATTAGACTGGCAAGAAGGTAGCTAACTTTCCAATCTCTTTGAAGTTAATGAAATCATGTGGTGCAATGGGAAAACAATCGAGTTGTTGACGTCCGCGACATTGGAGATAAACTACAAGTGTGCTGCCTTCGATGGTACGACCACGTCTTGCGCAGACCGGCAAATTATGTAGGGAAAAAGTCTGGCCATGCTAGAGTGAATAGGTCTAGACAAGCATGCTCCTTCATCGGCCGCATCGTCACTTACCACCAGGTGAGGTGGCGGTCAAATGCCTGGCTAGTTCAACTATAAAAAAAGGCACGGGAAGGAGAGGCCAGCCTTAGAAGCGATATCTTGATATCGTTGAGAATGTCAACAAATTTACAACCATGGATGCAGAAGACTGACCGAAGTGGACCAAGATGTGTAGGAAGGCGGACCTCGGGCCTTCGTATAAAGGTCCCATTTAAGGCGATCCTAGGAAAAAGAACTTAAGACAGACAGATTAATAACGAAATCATACGAAAATTATTCCTATTTATTTTTTTAGACACAAAACCAACAATGACTAAAAATGGTTTTGTAAACTTTTGTAGCGTAAAATTGTTTAAGCATCCATCGTTTACTTTACATAATACAAACAATATACATAATAGTACATAATTATTTATAACAATAGTGCTACTGCGCATATTTGCAATTCTCGTGTAGATTTTAACCAGCACCAGTTATTATAATTGTGCAATGAAATTGAACGGTTGTAATAAAATCCTCCAATCGAAATGTTATCTTTGGTCTGGATTACTTGTATAACACTAGTTGCAACGTTTATTTTACATTCTCAAGCATCGGTAAGTTTTTAATTATTGTCGATTATCTAGCAACAAACACATTTTTATAAGATTGTTGTTGAAGGTAATGTTAAAAACACTTACATTACTTCTAAGGTAGTTTTTCTAAATAAGATCGATGTCATTTTAGTAAGCCCCAACGAAAAAAGAGGAGTGTTATAAGTTAGACGTGTGTATGTGGCTTTGTGTATCTGTCAGGGGCGTAGATCCCGAACGGATGGTCCGATTTGGATGCCGTTTTCTCTATATGAAAGCCAGTTTAAACGAGATGGTTTGTTTGTTTGGTGCTTTGTTTTATTAAAATCGGATTCGTAGTTTACAAAATATTTAACTTTAAGTACATTTGGTCGGCGGTTATCCAAATTTTTCTGTCAGTAAGGAAATTTTAAACTCCATCGCCTTTATCATTATAATGAGGAGTTTTCCAGTAGGTATTGTCAGTTGGTTTCAAAAAGTATCAATAGATGGCGCTCCTACAATTCTGGTATTTTTTTTTTAATCTGTAAGAATTTGCAGTGATATAATGCAGCCATCTAATACTAAATCTAAAAATAAAATGTTTATTAATATAAACATAACTTTTAAAGGTTCAATGAAATGTTCAAAGACATATTTTAATAAAAAGGCACTATGTTCCATTTTATTACAATCTCTAAAATGGTTGAAAACTATTAATAAATACAATATTATCCAATACAACGTACCCAGTGTGTATATCCCCTTTGCTAAGAACCTTTTTCAAGCGATTATCAATTTCCAAAATTGTCGGGCCACCATCTAGTGAGTGGTTTAGAATGCTTAAGATACCTATTGGAGAACTCCTCATTGTAATCGGCTCTCTACTGTCCTTTTCATAAATCTGTTTTTTAATGACGGACGTGCAAACATCGATCTGATGAACTAACATTATAACCTCGTTATTGTAATTTGCAAACAACAATGAAAAACCAAATTGTTGGGGCCAGGAACACATAAGGGCCCATTGGCAACTGGAAGGCCAGAGGCCGTATTGGAGCATTCAAATTGGGTTCGTACACGAATTAGCTATTCTCTTTCACAAGAGTCACAGATTACCACAAGTGTGAAATATATAGGTAGCAATTTCGCATATGAATAGAAAGATTAAAAAATACCACGCCTGGAGGGCTTCAAGCCCTATCACCAATATGATGAGAGAACATTTTAGGAATTTTGCCGCCAGTTTGATGTACGACATTTTTTCCAAAGCTTTCAACCATGCTTTGTTCTTTTTAACGCCCCCACGAAAAAAGACAGCTGTTACAAGTTTAACGTAGGGTCTGTGAATCTGTCTATCTGTGGCGTCGTAGCTCCCGAACATGTCTCGTCAGAGGCGGACAAAGCATTAACAGCGCCCCTGGCTGTTGCTGATGTCCATAGACGACGGAGTCCAGTCTCCATCAGGTGGCCCGCTTGGTATGTCTGTCGTATAACAAAAAAAAAGATAAGAGGTGGACTGATTTAGATGCGGTTTTCTCTATGTGTTAAAGCCAGTTTAATCAAGATGCTTTTTAGATTTGTTTTATAGAAACCGGTTCAGTAGTTTAGACAATATTTGAGTAGGTAAAAGTAAATTACAAAAAAATTTGGTCGGGAGTTATCCTTTTTTTTGTCGTTTAGGTTATTTATGACTAACATAATATTTTAAACTATCGCGGTTATTATCAAACATTTTAAGGGTATGTTCTGGGTTTCATACCTCGTACCTTTGTTGAGGAGTAGCCAGATATTTCGACGCAGTTGCATGCATCATGGTCACTGTAACACCTTTTCCCCTGACCCTAAATACTAAAACAAAACAGATATATCTCTAGCTATAAGACTTGTAACTTACATATAAAATACATTGGCCGTACATCGTGATCGTCTAGCTTTAGATACATTATAAGGACCCCCTACGTTGTGTGTTTGATAAAATCGTGTGTCTAAATAACATCTTTAAGTTTATAAAATATCGCTTAATTGATGGAAAACTCATTTAAAGGAAATGCGTAATATAGAATCACCGAACGGAAAAGTAAACCGTACGACTAGCGTGAGATCAAATCCGCAAACAAGATAAACATATTAAAAGCCGCGCACGAGTGAAGTCTATCTATATAAATACAAAATTAGGTTCGTCAAATGATTGCATCGTGTAAAATACGCTAGTCAAATAAAACATCAATACCGCAAATAAAGTAAGTAACAATTAAAATTTGTAGTAGTAAATAAAACAAGCAGATATAATTAAGAAATATGCAACATAGCTCTAGAACTGATCTTCATCGTATCTGGTCCTCGGGCGTTGAATGGCGGGCGATCGACGCACGTCGCGGCATCCGAGCGTTAACATCTTCTTTCTTCGTGGCCACTCCTAACCCTATAGTTGTGAAATCGCCTAACACAGACCTGACCCTAATGAGTTATGAAATATGGACACTATAGGTCTCGGAAATAGCCTAATCGATAGGAAAACCCTAGGCTCCCACCCTTCACCCAGGCCAAACACGAACATATGGACCACATGTCCTGCTCATGCGTCCAGCGAAACCTTGACTTCAAACGAACCAGTGACCTATTATAATTGTATACTTCGCTCAAACCGTCACACATATTACGATCATATCGTCGTACTTCTATTCCTGCCTAATTTTGCTTGCAAGCGATCGAGAGACTATTATTGAAATTTCGGGACGCTAATGGCTGAGCCCACCAATCGAACTAACTCGATTTTCCATGTCCGCGAATTAAATGTCATTAAAGCATTAAAAGCACAAAGTTTTAAGCGGACACGAGGCAAAGACATTCCAAGATCCGGTGGCAAACCCACGGTGATATACCATCTAAAAGTACATGGAGCACAAATCAGTTTCCTGACACTACTCAACAGAGCGTGGTCCACGTCCGATCCGGCCTTAGTCCGCGGAAGTCGCCGGGGCCAGACGGCGTCACAACCGAGGCGCTGAAGAGGCTCCCCCGCAAGTGCGTTGTGGCATTGTCGCGCCTGTTCAACGGCGATATGGAAGTACTACCCGACGACGTGGAAGATGGGGAAGGTAATAGTTCTCCCGAAGCCGGGGAATGACCGCCGCCAACCGTCGTCCTACCGCTCAGTCACAATGCTCCCCCACATTGCGAAGCTGTTCGAGCGCCTTCTGCCGCGGAGACTGCACATCCAGCTGCGTAAGGAGCAGTTCGGTTTCTGCAGCGAACACAGCACCACGCTCCAGCTCACACGTGTCCTGCACCACCTGGAATTCGAGCGAAACCGAGACCGCTACACCGTCGGAGTCTTTCTCGACATCGAAAAGGCTTTCGACCGAGTGTGGCACACGGGGCTCATGTCGAAGCTGCGGGAAAACACCACCACGACACCGTCGCTGCTCAGAATGGGAAGACGACGCATTCCTGGCCCTGTATGCGGACGATAGCGCCTTCTTTGTGTCGTCACGCCGTGCCGACATCGCTGCGGCCAAAATATGATGCAATCCCACCTACCACTCCGCACCAAACGGCAGATCTACGTCGTCTACATCCGCCCACGCCTGCTCTACGCCGCCCCTGCCTGGTACCCGCTCTACGCCAACGCCCACCGCCGGAAACTGTAGGCCCAGCAGAACATCTCGCTGCGAGTCATCGTCGGAGCGGGCCGTTACGTCCGCAACGATATCATTGCGCACGACCTGCGCATGCCCTCGGTGGAGGAGTTCGTCCGGAGTCTGGCGCGTCGCATGTTCGACCGCGCCAACAACGGGCGATACGAATATCTGCAGGGCCTCGCTCCTCTCCACGCCCGCCCCTCCGAGGGTCACCCCTACCACCGGGAGCTGCTAAGAAGCTCACCAGAAGCCCATGTATCACCCCCATCGCTACCTTTACCAGCGCACATGCGGCAGATGGACTGAGCCCCATCTGTAACAAAATGAAGCTTTATTGGCACTAAGTCAAACACACCAAATGAGGCCAAACAGATAATAAAACCTCTTTACAGTGCTATCTCAGCGCACGAGTGCTATCTCAGCGCACGATGAGGCCAGCAAGGCGCAATACAGCGCCACTACATGACCGGCCAGGACACAGCCTAGCTGAGAAGACGCCCGGGCACGGGGTTAGCCCCATAGGCCCGCACCTGACTCCGCAGAGTAGAAGCAAAAGACCCGCACATCACATCATCACACAAGCGCGAGAAAACCAGCAGTTTGACCAACACGTGTTACTGAATTTCTCCATGAATGACAAGGTCCGCCTGTCGGCACTCTGTGTTTTTCCGGGACTACCTATCGCTTGTGTAACATAAAAAAATATATCGACGCAACGCTAATAGCAATTGCAGGTAGTAAAAAATTAAGAAACGGTCTCGCCTACCATAAAGACAAATGCGCGTACCATTTTTGCTAAAAAATATTACAATTGAGACTAGGGAACAATATGCTTGCTGTAAAGGAATGAAGTCACCGCCGTTTCTTAGTTATTTTCCGCTTCCAAAACATCTTAATAAATTCCGTTGTTGACAATATCCCACATGTGCGCAGCGGCGTCGGTTAAAATTCCGAAAAAGGCATTTTTAAAACGATACTTTGTTTTATTTGTTCTATGGTATTTCCAAATTGCTAAAGCGATCACAATGTACCTACCCCAATACAAAACCCGCCATTAAAGTTGTGTGCTATTATTTAGTCGCCCGAACATGCGCATTTAAACACGACATACAAATACTTTTCGAAATCACATACCTATAGTGATGTAGGTAATAACTAATCTACTGGAACGTACTTATGGCACATAAGGACCGTTACATCACGGAGCTACTCGTCAACAAAGGTACGCGGTAGGAAATCCGGAACATACCCTTAAAATGTATTTATGACTAAGAATTTCAATATGGTAAAAAATTACCAGGGCCAGTTTCGCCAAGAAGGAGCTACGGTCCCGTACTGTAATGCGAAATATATGAAGGACTCGCACATTTTAACGTTCCGGAAGACTCGGCGCTCACCTTACGTGACGAGTTTTAATACAACATCGTTAGCGCCATGGGACAACAATGTATCGGTAAGTTTCGAAGTAATGTCTTTATGAGTTTCTTACACCAAGTTCTCGTCCTAATTTGGTGACTAAAATATGAAAGAGCAGGGGCATGTCCATGTTTTCGTACACTTTATCAACGGCACTTCTGGCGAAGTGAGGGACCTGTGATTACGATTTTCTTACTGTAATTTTTTATGCTTATTTTGGGTTAAAATTATTTTTTTCTTGAGAAGTGGCAAAGGTGTAGTGAAAAAATGTTGTGGCATAACACATCAGTGAAATGATTAAAATTATGCGACAACATTTTTTCGGATGAATCGCCTAAGGTCAGCGGACTGAGTTTGCGGATGGAATCCTGAAACGAAAGTAACAGCAGTGAACAAAGTGAGTGGCCAGGTGGTGATAGAAAAAATACCAATGGCTATTTACAATGGTGTGCTGGGGCCAGAGCATGAAGAAATGCGTTCCCTACGGAGTATGAGTGCTGGGTTACCTAAGATGTTAATATAATTAATTCATTACATTGACCATAACAGATATAATGATAAATTAATATAGTTTTTTTACAAGTTCCACTGTAATTAAAATAAACTTAATAATATTGCGACCCATTTCGAATGAATTAGCTTTAGGTATAAACTGGAAAATGATACGGTGACTACGATTCAAAGAGGTATGCTGAGATAGTTTAGACACGTGGTATCGATGTATGAAAGATGACTTCTATCTTGTATTTATCGTGTGAGTACGAATAGACGATCATATAAATATCCTTCTCCAATAACCAGACCGACAGAAAAAGTCAGAAATTTTAAATTTATTCAAATATTTTTTGAGCTACTTATGAGACTTTAATTAAACACTATGGATGAATAGGTACTCATGATGATTGAACTTTGTCTTTTTCAAATCTGATAAAATTGAAATACTTTGTTACACATGTTCAAGGAAATTATACCTGTAGTCCGTAGGTATAATCCAAGTCGCAGGATGTCGCAGGTACTCGCAGGTTTCGCTCGGTATCTAACTCCGAAGTTACCGCTCCGGTAGTCAAACCTGTGGTTTATATATCCCGGCCCCGATACTGGTATGTTCTAGTGAACTAATCCGAACGTTTTTCGGGAAGTGCCGCGACAACACGTCCGGGTATATTTCAGACCGCCGTGTGTAAAGTAACTATAGACCTTATGACCCAAAACATAAGGTTCATTCTGGCTTGTCGCACACTTATTACGAGTCGCGGCGCGCGCGAGTGTTTTCGAATGCGTGAACGCGACATTATTTTAGTTATAGCGGAACTCGTGTAAAAAACTGTTTTATTTCGATCATGCAATGGAGTTCCACCAAGAATGCACTATTAGGGTCATAATCAAAACAGTCAGTATCATATTTCTTTCTGGCTCTTTAACAGGTTTCCGTGTCATGGTCGAATACGCAATTGTCGACAGACTTTGTCAAATTTGATGTAAAATTGTGCACCGTGTTTACCATGGCGTGGTCGAAAAATTGGGTACAAAAACACTCCAACGTCCCAGTGCACTGTCCGGTACCAGCGGTAAGTTGAAAAGTTTCCGTCAACTGTAGAAAGACTACACAATGTGAGGGAGAGACGCAACCACGGCGATAATATTAAACTGGTTGAATGTTTAATTTTAATTTTTGTTAGGAGTCTGGATGTAATATGTATATATTTAAAAGTATATAAGTAGTTAATCAGTTGTCTAGTACCCATAACACAAGCTATGCTTACTTTGGGGCTAGATAGAGCTGTGTGAGTTGTTCAAGCATATTTAATTTTAAAAATAATTTAGTTAATCGTTTATGCATTATCTTGCATGGACTACTGCTGCCACCTCTAGGTTGGATGAGCCAAATATGAACTGGCTGCTTTGGATTTTGTGGAAAAACATGCAAAAAAGTTAATTTGTGATCCGCAGTTGATTGAAGCTAAGCTGCAGAGCCTCGAGCATCGGCGTATGGTAGCACGTTTGTCGGTCTTCTACAGGTTGCAATTCCGAGAGTGCGCGAAGCAATTGCACGACCTCATTCCGCCATCAGGAGACGCGATCCGGGCGAGCGCTCCTTCTTATGTAGTGGATCTTCAGCTATCCTCACGAGCCGCTTTAGTTCAACCTTTATAATGCGTATGGCCAAGGAATGGAACGCATTACCCGCGAGTATGTTCCCTGATCATTATAATCTAGATGCCTTCAAGGCCAGAGTGAATAAGCAGTTCCTAGACAGGCATACTCCATCATCGGCCGCATAGTCACTTACCACCAGGTGAGGTGGCGGTCAAAGGCCTGGATAGTAAAATAAAAAAAAATGTATTAAATCTTCGAAGTCTTTTACCATGTTCACTGACTTTCCATAATTGAAACTGCATCAGAAACTCTTTCAAATTACCTATGATATTTTATTTCAGGGTCAATACAGTTTTAAAGAAGTTGAAATGCCACCTAAGGATTTCCCGGTCAAAACACCACCAGGAAACTATCATGTTAAAATTATCTTCTTTATTACCAAAACTAAAGAGCTAATATTAGAAATTGCAATGTACCTGAAATTTATCTGAACTGATGCCACCAGGGGAATCTATTCAGTAATGCAATTTTATTCAACAAAATACACGGACATGATCAAATTAAATCGCTCTTTTGCTTACTTACTTATACTTCTTATATTTCTTTTGATCAGGTTGAAGAGGATGATGATCTCTTTGTAGGTGATAGAAATGGTAAGACCCCAGATTTTAAAATATTTGTCTGTCACAGTTAACACCTGACCCTACGATGAGTAGTTTTACAGTTTTCATGAACTTTTGCTATTTATAGTAGTCTGAAAGGTTTCTCAGTACCGTGGAACAATGTATGTATTGCCTACCTCAACGAGAAAAATTGACCAACAAGCAAGGCCGTAAACTTGTTTGGAAAAAAATGGTATCAAATACTGAAACAATTTTAATTAAGTAAAAGCACAGTATGAGTAGGAAACAAATTTGTATCAGAGATAGCGCAATAATGAAATTGGCCCAAACAAAACCAAAATACAACAGTTTATAGTCAACCAATAATTGTCTGCATGCAATAACGCATCACGGATACCTGTGTTCCATTCCTGTGTCATGGATCTTCAAGCACTCCGTATAAACCGCTTTGTTTCAACCATAATAATGCGTTCGGCTAATGGAATCGTTGCTGTGTGTTCTCCCAACGTTACACTTTCAAGGCTGTTTTTATGCTTAATCTTCGGTCGCATCGTCATGTACCCTAGGGTGGCGGTTTAATGACTATTCATAATAATTTATTCATATTCATATATTTATTAATAAATAATAATATTTGATTAAATATCGATTAAATTATACTCTCCCTGAAACAAAAAAAGAAAATAGTTAAAAATCATTTTCGTTGACATCAAGATTCGTTTCTTTTTTTTTCTAACACCATTATCACGATGCGACGCGATCACGCCACAATGCCCCAAAGATTGTTTTTTCCCATGCAGATAACGAGATAACCTGTTGCATCATCGCTGGCCGTGTGGTGTCCGGCAGAATAGAATAGCACCAACCCCGCTCGTGGGTGTCGTACGAGGCTACTAATATTTTCGAGACTAAAAATCTAGAGTCTCCATAGACTGGAAAATGGGCAGCAGCGTTTTCCATTGTTATTTTTATTTCACTGCGATCTCCAACCCGCTTGCCAAGCGTGTAGATTATAGCAATAACCTATTTTTTCGTGGGAGAGACATTGAGTCCTACAGTGGACTCATCAGTAATAGGATCATATAATTATTCATAAATAATAATATTTACATGTCATTTTTATAGTAATATCTGTCTATTATTATAATTAATTTTGATGTAATATATCGTCTCGTTTAATTACATTTAATTCGATTCGACTTAGGTATCTACAATTTAATCACTCGATTACATATAAATATTTAAACGCATTTGAATTAAAAAAGTAAATAAAGTTAAAAAGTCGAAACCAAGGTTTCATGACTGGGTCAACGATTTTATGTTCGTAAATCAAATCAAATCAAAATTTCTTTATTGATTAGGACATTAAATATCTCTTTCAATCGTCAAAAAGGAGGGGGGTAGGAAAGTAGGAAGGAAACACACAGTGACACGCTGACCGCCCTATGTCTGTAGATAAACGTATCCCTCGCCAACCACAACCGAACCGGGCTCGACAATGCCAGACAGAGCCGGAACGCTATATTATATTATATACTCGTAGGTATGTCTAGTATAATTAAGAAAAACCACCTAAAACTACAGGAAGAGTAAGCCAGTCCACCAAGGCAGCACCCGTTCACGAGTATAACGCAGGGCCCAGCCATCGTCCAATTCAACCATATTTGAGGGAAAAGAGCGACCCGGCCCCCACGCCACCGCCAGACAGACTTTTAAGTGAGCGTGCATCACACATGCTGCATGTGATAGGTAGTTGCTCCCACCCTACTCTATCCTATCCCTACCCTATCGCTACCTTACCCCTACCCTATCCTACCATTGCCTTAACCCTACCCTACCACTACCTTAACCCTACCCTACCACTATCTTATCCCGACCCTACCACTATCTTACCCCTACCCCACCCTATACTACCTTACCGCTATCTTACTCCTACCCTACCCTACCCCTACTCTAACTACTACCCTACCCCTACCCTAGCGCAGACAGGAGACACCATGTGTGGGAGAGGAAGGAAAATTAACGCCGCTTCCAAGGTGGTTCTCTGTGGGGGAAAGAAACGGCAAGAAACCCACAAAGCCTACGTTAATTCTTTTTTTTTTTAAACATGTCTTATGTACTAATACATTATTTGTCCTATATACTATCTTAAAAGTAAATACCTGTATAGAACAGCAGTTCAGTCCCATGGACTTTTGTCATTTACATATTCAGATATACCATAATAACTTTTTTGACATAATTTGTTTTTTATAGCGACTTTAAATTTATTCAATGGTAAATTCTGAATATCTGTTGGAAACTTATTATAAAAGCGTACACATTGACCCATAAATGATTTGTGGACTTTGGCTAGACGACAAGCACCAGCAACAAGCTTATCTTTATTTCTCGTATTAATATTATGAACATTCTTCTTAAATAAGTGTAAATTTTTATGAACATACATTAAATTCTCATATATATATTGTGACGGCATTGTCATTATATCAATGTTCCTGAATTTATCTCTTAGTGAAGTTCTAGGTCTCAATTGATAAATCGCGAATAGCCCTTATCTGCAATACAAATACATTGTGCCAGTCGGCAGCGTGTCCCCACAGCAGTATGCCGTAGGCCATAATACTGTGGAAATAACTAAAGTAAACTAATCTTGCTGTAGCCTCGTCAGAAATACTCCGTATTTTCTTTACAGCATATGCTGCAGAACTTAGCCTTTTCGCCAATTTATCAATGTGAGGACCCCATTGCAATTTATTATCCAGGGTAAAGCCTAAAAATACTGTAGAAACAACAAAATTCAAATTTTCGCCTTTTATTTGTACATTAGTGGGCACTGATCTAACATTTGGCAAAGAGAATTTTAAACATTTTGTCTTCTTGCCATTCAGTAATAAATTATTAACCGTAAACCAGTTTACCACTTCTGCAATAGCCTTGTTCACGTCTTCATATGTTAATTGTTGTCTTTTTACTTTAAACACTAAAGATGTATCGTCCGCGAACAAGACAATTTCATGGGCATCTTTTACAAAGTACGGTAAGTCATTTACATAAACAATAAACAAAAACGGGCCCAAAATAGATCCCTGGGGGACACCCATAGAGACAACAGACCCCATAGATCTCTCTCCGTTTACATCAACTTTTTGAATTCTATGACTCAAGTATGAATTTAGCAAGTTTAGGGCCAAGTCTTTTATTCCATAATGTTGTAATTTCCTGACCAATCAAAGGCTTTGGATAAATCACAGAAAACCCCTAAGGCATCACGGGATTCCTCCCAGGCCCCAAATATATGTTTAATAAGTTCAACACCTGCATCAGCTGTTGAACGACCGCGAGTAAAACCGAATTGTTTATGATGCAATAGGTTACTTCCATAAAAATGAGCTTTTAGTTGATTTAATATGATTTTCTCAAATATTTTACTTAGAGTCAGTAAAATTGAAACTGGTCTAAAATTTGTAGGATCCGTTGTATTACCAGTTTTCAACAATGGAATAACTTTACTGTGCTTCATCAGGTCAGGAAATTCACCATTATCAACACAATTATTAAATATATTCGCTAAGTGGACAGCAATAACATCAATTACAGAGCTAATAATTTTTACCGACATACCATCAATGTCGGCAGTTGCTTTCATTTTTATGGTTTTAAAAGCCTTAACTATATCTTGAGGTGTTGCATGCTCGAACTTAAAATCGATGACACTCTCGGGTACATTTTGTTTTAACAAGGATTCAGCGAGAGCAGGAGACGAACTTAAGGATTTCGTAGTTGACACTGGAATGTCTGTAAAAAATTTATTGAATGCCTTCGCAACTTCTGAGTTTTTGGTAACAACATTATCATTTATCTTTAAACTGTACTTAGTATCGCGATACTTTTCCAGTTTCACTATTTATTATCTGCCATGTGGATTTTACTACATCTGTGCTATTTTTTAGTTTGTGTTTAACGAAATTCGATTTAGCTGTAGCACAAACGCGTTTAAATAACTTCGAATAATGTTTAACATACTCAGCAAATTCTACGCTATTATTATACGTCCGTTCTGCATAGACCTCATATAATTTATTTCTACTCTTATGTATTCCTGCTGTCGCCCAATCGCTAAACATAAGTTTGCTGTTTACTGCCTTCACCTTTGGTTTGAATATACTATTACTTTCAGTTTTTGTCATGTGTAAAACTGAATTATAATATTCATTTGTATCATCAAAATACTTTAAATTAGATGATTTCTCTATAATGTTATTTCTAAAACTGTTTAGACGGTTGTTGTTAATTGGTACAAATTTAATAGTATTTTTTGTTTCTTTCCTCATATTAACATTAAGCACAGCTAATTGACCACAATGATCGGATTGCAATTTGTTTATTACAGACTGGCTACATGCCTGGATATCACAAAAAATGTTGTCTAGACAAGTTGATGTAGTACTTGTTATTCTAGTAGGCTCTAAAAATAAGTTGATTAAATTATGACACTTAAATAATGATATTAGCCTACCAGTATATTTACAAGATACGTCTAATAAATCTATATTAAAATCTCCACAAACAACAATATTTTTATTACAATTGCTAACTTTAATAAGGGCTTCGTTCATAATTTTCTCGAACAAATCAAATGATGAAGCCGGAGGTCTGTATACGCTCATTACAATAAGTCGCTCAAGTTCTAAACTAGCAATTTCAGCAGATCGTTTAACAGATAGCTTGACAATATCAGTGCGTTCCTTGCATTTTAAGCAATTACGAACAAGTATTAGGGAACCTCCATGAATTGCCTGCCCTCTTGTAAACGAACTTGCAAGTTTATGGTTGTTAAAGCCAAATATGAGCTGGTGATCTTTTAACCAATGTTCAGTAATGCAAAAAATATTAACATTCTCACCGTTCATGAATAGCTCAACTTCCAATTCTTTATTCGTCATGCCTTGGATATTTTGATGTACTAAGTTAACTATACAATTTTGTTTATTATTATAACATTTTACTTTACGTACATCCAAAGGCTTATTACCACTATTTACTAATGACTTTATGCCAGAGCAGTCCTGTATATTCTGAACTATTGTTCATAATATTTCATATATTTCATAATAGTTCATATCAAAAGATTTATTGTTCAAGTCTAACAGTGGACTGTTATATGCTGCTGATATGATACAGGACGGCTCCTTTGTCTTACATACTAGTTTAAACAGTGACCCTTTTTGTTTATTAACAAATCGGCACTCTGGTCATATCTATCTAAAGAACGCAGTAGTTGAGTATGGTGCCATATCAATCAGTAGACGTTTGAGTTTCTTCGCGAATACCTTGTCTGTGATGGCATCCTTTATGTCACAGGGTAAGGAGTTATAGACCTCAGGACCTATAACATGCAGGGAAATATTTGTTTTGGTTAACCGCTTTGAGGGAACAAAAAAGTGGTGGCGATACCGGGTGTTAAAATTATGCTGTTGACCGTTTGTAGGGTATGCGGTTAAGTTTTATTTTGACTAGGTTAGCGATCTGGAAGATAAGAACACTGGGAAGGGTAAGGATCAATAGGGTTCCAAACAAGTCCTGCGCTGGATGGTCTATCGGTTTTCTGACTACCAGACGTACGGCGCGTTTTTGAACTCAAAACATTATTACGGTCAGCGCACTGTCCCCACAAATCAACACCGTAGGTAAAAACGGAATGGAAATAACCGAAGTAGGCTGTCTTAATGTTTTCTATCGTGAGTTTAAGTATTAAATTATTTTAGTAGGTATTAACGCTGTATCCGTCGCCGAATACTGGGCGAATAAAGTATAAGTCAGAGTTTAGTCAATCGACTCGATAAGAAGAAATTGAACTCATTTGTAGGCCTTACATGAAATGTGTCTGGCAGAGAGAAACCAAATTATATATTTACTTTAACGGAAAGTAAACACATGTACGAGAAGACTATCATACTATATGACTGACAGAAAGATAAATGGCATGGTTTAACGAACGGCTATATTAAGTTAATGAAATCATGTTGTGAAATGGGGGAACTGTCGAGTTGTTGACGTCCGTTACATCGGAGACTTCAAGTGTGCTGCCTTCGATGGTACAGCCACGTTTTGCGCAGACCGGCAAATTACGTAGGGAAAAAGTCTCCCCCACCAGACGCCTTCAAGGCAATAGTAAATAGGCTGTTCCTAGACAAGCATGCTCCTGCATCGGCCACATCGTCACTTACCACCAGGTTAGGTGGCGGTCAAATGCCTGGCATTTTTTATTACATTATAAAAAAAGGCACGGGAAGGAGAGGCCAGCCTTAGAAGCGATATCTTGATGTCGTTGAGAATGTCAACAATTTCACAACCATGGATGCAGAAGACTGAGCGAAGTGGACCAAGATGTGTAGGAAGGCGGACCTCGGGCCCTCGTATGAAGGGCCTCTTTAAGGCGATCCTAGGAAAAAGAACTTAAGACAGACAGATTAATGACGAAATCATACGATAAGAATTCCGATTATCTTTTTAGACACGAAACCAACAATGACTGAAAATGTTTTTGTAAACTTTGGTAGCGTAAAATTAATTTTTAAGCATCCATCGTTTACTTTAATAGAAACAATATACATAATAGTACATAATTATTTATATTTATAATTATCATGTAAATTTTAACCAGCACCTGTTATTATAATTATGCAATGAAATTGATCGGTTGTAATAAATTCCTCCATTCGAAATGTTATCTTTGGTCTGGATTACTTGTATAATACTAGTTGCAATGTTTATTTTAAATTCTCAGGCATCGGTGAGTTTTTAATATATGATCCGTTTAAACTGACTTGTCTTATTTGGGGAACAAACAATGCCCAAAATCACGACTTGCCGTATCAATCACGCTACGTATATTGCGTATAGATGTCAAGAATTATATGAAAAACACATAGAATGTGAATTTCAACGAATACTGCTGAACATTATCCATTTGAATAAATAATTTACATTACCAAATAAGACAAGTCAGTTTAAACGGATCAATTATTGTCGATTATCTAGCAACAAAAATTTTTTTTTATATTATTCTTAATGAAGGTAAAGTTTAAAACACTTACTTCTAAGGTAGTTAAGTTCTGAAGCTTTTCTAAATAAGATCAGTGTCATTTTATCAAGCCCCAACTAAAAAAGAAAAAGAGGAGTGTTATAAGTTAGACGTGTGTATGTGGCTTTGTGTATCTGTCAGTGGCGTAGATCCCGAACGGATGGTCCGATTTGGATGCCGTTTTCTCTATATGAAAGCCAGTTTAAACGAGATGGTTTGTTTGTTTGGTGCTTTGTTTTATTAAAATCGGATTCGTAGTAAATTTGTTTGGGGGACTTTTATTATCCGACTTTTTCTGTCAGTTAGGAAATTTTAAACTCCATCGCCTTTATCATTATAATGAGGAGTTTTAAAGTAGGTATTGTTAGTTGGTTTCAAAAAGCATCAATAGATGGCGCTCCTACAATTCTGTTAATTTTTTTAAAAATCTTTATGAATTTTGCAGTGATATAATGCAGCCATCTAATACTAAACCTAAAAATAAAATGTTTATTAATATAAACATAACTTTTAAAGGTTCAATGAAATGTTCAAAGACATATTTTTATAAAAAGGCACTATGTTCCAATTTATTACAATCTCTAAAATGGTTGAAAACTATTAATAAATACAATATTATCCAATACAACGTACCCAGTGTGTATATCCCCTTTGCTATTTTTTAAGCGATTATCAATTACAAAAATTGTCGGGCCACCATCTAGTGAGTGGTTTAGAATGCTTAAGATACCTATTGGAATACTCCTCATTGCAATCGGCTCTCTACTGTCCTATTCATAAATCTGTTTTTTAATGACGGACGTGCAAACATCGATGTGATGAACTAACATTATAACCTCGTTATTGTAATTTGCAAACAACAATGAAAAACCAAATTGTTGGGGCCAGGAACACATAAGGGCCCATTGGCAACTGGAAGGCCAGGGGCCATATTGGAGCAATCAAATTGGATTCGTACACGAATTAGCTATTCTCTTTCACAAGAGTCACAGATTACCACAAGTGTGAAATATATAGGTAGCAATTTCGCATATGAATAGAAAGATTAAAAAATACCACGCCTGGAGGGCTTCAAGCCCTATCACCAATATGATGAGAGAACATTTTAAGAATTTTGCCGCCAGTTTGATGTACGACATTTTTTCCAAAGCTTTCAACAATGTTTTGTTCTTTTTAACGCCCCCACGAAAAAAGACAGCTGTTACAAGTTTAACGTAGGGTCTGTGGATCTGTCTATCTGTGGCGTCGTAGCTCCCGAACAAGTCTCGTCAGAGGCGGGCAAAGCATTAACAGCGCCCCTGGCTGTTGCTGATTCCCATAGACGACGGAGTCCAGTCTCCATCAGGTGGCCCGCTTGGTTTGGCTGTCGTTTAAAAAAAAGCAAAGAGGTGGACTGATTTAGATGCGGTTTTCTCTTTGTGTTAAACCCAGTTTAATCAAGATGCTTTTTAGATTTGTTTTATAGAAACCGGTTCAGTAGTTTAGACAATATTTGAGTAGGTAAATGTAAATTACAAAAAAAAATTTGGTCGGGAGTTATTTATTAACATCTTTAAGTTTATAATATTTCGCTTAATTAATGAAAAACTCATTTAAAGGAAATGCGTAATATAGAATCACCGAACGGAAAAGTAAACCGTACGACTAGCGAGAGATCGAATCCGCAAACAAGATAAACATATTAAAAGCCGCGCACGAGTGAAGTCTATCTATATAAATACAAAATTAGGTTCGTCAAATGATTGCAGTCAAATAAAACATCCATACCGCACATAAAGTAAGTAACAATTAAAATTTGTATGAGTAAATAAAACAAGCAGATATAATTAAAAAACATGCAACATAGCTCTAGAACTGATCTTCATCGTATCTGGTCCTCGGGCGATGAATGGCGGGCGATCGACGCACGTCGCGGCATCCGAGCGTTAACATCTTCTTTCTTCGTGGCCACTCCTAACCCTATGGTTGTGAAATCGCCTAACACAGACCTGACCCTAATGAGTTATGAAATATGGATACTACAGGTCTCGGAATTAACCTAATCGATAGAAAAACCCCAGGCTCCATGCCACCCTTCACCCAGGCCAAACACGAACATATGGACCACATGTCCTGCTCATGCGTCCAGCGAAACCTTGACTTCAAACGAACCAGTGACCTATTATAATTGTCTACTTCGCTCAAACCGTCACACATATTACGATCATATTGCCGTACTTCTATTCCTGCCTAATTTTGCTTGCAAGCGATCGAGAGACTATTATTTAAATTTTATTTACGCGCACGCGGGATGTAATATTGGTGTCGGGACGCTAAAGGCTGAGCCCACCAATCGAACTAACTCGATTTTTCATGTCCACGAATTAAATGTCGTTTAAGCATTAAAAGCACAAAGTTTTAAGCGGACACGAGGCAAAGACATTCCAAGATCCGGTGGCAAACCCACGGTGATATACCATCTAAAAGTAAATGGAGCACAAATCAGTTTACTGACACTATTCAACAGAGCGTGGTCCACGTCCGATCCGGCCTTAGTTCCCTGTGTAGTGATGTTTGCTGTGGATTCACCCGGCAGCACGTTACCAGAACTGCACCCATATGTGTATTCTAAGTGATAGTTAGTTTTTATTTATTTAGAAGTTGAGAATTTATTTTACGGATGTATCGGATGCAGTGTCTTTAAGAGAATAACTAGAGATCGGTTTAATTTGACTAAACAGCTTTCAGTATCTACTACACAAAACTATGCCTATCTTCATCTTGCGCTCTTTAGTATAACTACGTGATGGCCCTACCAAAATATAATAACCCTTAAATATATCATTCCATATCAGACTTACTGCAAATGCTCGTACAAACCGCGGATCATCGACTGTATTCACTCGACAACCCTCTCCATAATATCACGCGATGCCTGCGCGCGCGCACTCTTCGTATCAAGGAACGACCCCTAGCCGAAGAACAACCAACCAGTCCCGGGACCTTAGACCAACTGTCGTTCTCGTCTGGCTGGACAAGTGGAAGATGTCGGCCAACGTGGGCAAGACGGCGGCCCTCATCACCGGTAGCCAGCGCAACCTGCCGCCACCTCTGAGCTTCCGAGGAAAGGCCGTGAGCTGGGAGCCTACGGTGCGCTACCTGGGCTGCACCATCGACCGCGCCAACAACGGGCGACACGAATATCTGCAGGGCCTTGCTCCTCTCCACGCCCGCCCTCCCGAGGGTCGCCCCTACCACCGGGAGCTGCTAAGAAGCTCACCAGAAGCCCACGTATCGCCCCCATCGCTTCCTTCACCAGCGCACATGCGGCAGATGGACTGAGCCCCATCTGTAACAAAATGAAGCTTTATTGGCACTAAGTCAAACACACCAAATGAGGCCAAACAGATAATAAAACCTCTTTACAGTACTATCTCAGCGCACGAATGCTATCTCAGCGCACGATGAGGCCAGCAAGGCGCAATACAGTGCCACTACATGACCGGCCAGGACACAGCCTAGCTGAGAAGACGCCTGGGCACGGGGTTAGCCCCATAGGCCCGCATCTGACTTCGCAGAGTAGGAGCAGAAGACCCGCACATGACATCATCACAAGCGCGAGAAAACCAGCAATTTGACCAACACGTGTTACTCAATTTCTCCATGAATGACAAGGTCCGCCTGTCGGCACTCTTTATTTTTTCCGGGACTACCCATCGCTTGTGTAACAAAAAAAATATATCGACGCAACGCTAATAGCAATTGCAGGTCATAACAAATAAAGAAACGCCTCGCCTGCCATGAAAACAAATGCGCGTACCATTTTTGCTAAAAAATATTACAATAGAGACTAGTAGTCTAAGAGCCCATGAGGGCCAGACCTATTGTCCGTAAGTATGAAAGTTTTTCCATGTGTGTCCCCAACACAGGTAAGAATGATCCCCACCCATGAAACCTGAATCGTGGTTCCTTTGGCAGGTAACAGGTAACAAAGGTGTTTAAAATCTTATCTCCAATTTATTAAGTTACCAAGCTCAATTTTTTTGTATTTTATTCGTAACAGCATTAATACTCACGATGCTTATTGCCAGACATAAAGTATAGTTACAACCCTCCGCCGGACACCCCTAAACTATAATTCTCTTTAATTATACTTACCTTATATTAGGAAAGCTGAATTTTATAAATGTTATTCAGAGTATTATTAAACTGAGTTTTCTCAGTAGCCAGACAGTTTTTGGGTTCTATAATCCTGCCAGACGCATTAAAAGTGTCTCATATGCAACAACTGGTGCGAGTGAGACAGAGCGCTCGGTTCGATGCGATCTTTTACTGCGCATTAGCTGTCGTCTATACTAATATTATAAAGAGGAAATCTTTGATTTTTGTTTGTTTGTTTGTATTGAATAGGCTTCGAAACTACTGGACCTATTTCAAAAATTCTTTCACAGTTGGGAAGCTACACTATCCCCGGGTGACATAGGCTATATTATATTTTCTTAAAAATTCTGACATACAAATACTTTTCGAAATCACATACCTATAGTGATGTAGGTAATAACTAATCTACTGGAACGTAGGTACTTATGGCACATAAGGAGCGTTACATCACGGAGCTACTCGTCAACAAAGGTATGCGGTAGGAAATCCGGAACATACCCTTATTTTCATTTTCATTTACATTTACAAGAACAAAAATTACTGGTCAAAAATTACCAGGACCAGTTTCGCCAAGAAGGAGCTACGGTCTCGTACTGTAATGCGAAATATTTGAAGGACTCGCACGTTTTAACGTTCCGGAAGACTCGGCGCTCACCTTACGTGACGACTTTTAATACAACATCGTTAGCGCCATGGGACAACAATGTATCGGTAAGTTTCGTAGTAATGTTTTTATGAGTTTCTTACACCAAGTTCTCGTCCTAATTTGGTGACTAAAATATGAAAGAGCAGGGGCATGTCCATGTTTTCGTACATTTCATCAACGGCACTTCTAGCGAAGTGAGGGACCTGTGATTACAATTTTCTTACTGTAATTTTTTCATGCTTATTTTAGGTTAAAATGAAATTTTTTTTGCGAAGTGGCATAGGTGTAGTGAAAAAATGTGGTGGCATCTTAATAATATAACACATCAGTAAAATTACTAAAATAATTCCACATCATTTTTTCGGATGAATCGCCTAAGGTCAGTGGACTGAGTTTGCGGATGGAATCCTGAAACGAAAGTGACAGCAGTGAACAAAGTGAGTGGCCAGGTGGTGATAGAAAAGATACCAATGGCTATTTACAATGGTGTGCTGGGGCCAGAGCATGAAGAAATGCGTTCCCTACGGAGTATGAGTGCTGGGTTACCTAAGATGTTAAGATAATTAATTCATTACATTGACCATAACAGATATAATGATAAATTAAAATAGATTTTTTACAAGTTCCACTGTGATTAAAATAAACTTAATAATATTGCGACCCATTTCGAATGAATTAGCTTTAGGTATAAACTGGAAAATGATACGGTGACTACGATTCAAAGAGGTATGCTGAGATAGTTTAGACACGTGGTAACGATGTATGAAAGATGACTTCTATCTTGTATTTATCGTGTGAATACGAATAGACGATCATATAAATAACCTTCTCCAATAACCAGACCGACAGAAAAAGTCAGAAATTTTAAATTTATTCAAATATTTTTTGAACTACTTAAAAGACTTTAATTAAACACTATGGATGAATAGGTACTCATGATGATTGAACTTTGTCTTTTTCAAATCTGATAAAATTGAAATACTTTGTTACACATGTTCAAGGCAATTATACCTGATGATGATTCATTCGAAACCGGTCGCAATACATTAAGTTTATTGTTACGTGCTAGGGTTCGTTATTTGAAGTGGAACATTGATGAAGGTTCCGACGGTTCCAAGGTTTCCACTAATTCTACGTCAAGCTGATCTTCCACAATCGCAGGTCTCTCGTAGTCCGTAGGTATTATCGAAGTCTTAGCGAGCGGCCACACAGAAAAGACTCAGACACGTCGCGGACAGGGCACAGACGGGACGCGGACAACACGTCCGGGTATATTTCAGACCGCCGTGTGTAAAGTAACTATAGACCTTATGACCCAAAACATTGTAAGTCTGAAAGCATTTGAATAATAATAAATAATAAATAATAAATAATAATAATAATAATAAGGTTCATTCTGGCTTGTCGCACACTTATTACGAGTCGCGGCGCGCGCGAGTGTTTTCGAATGCGTGAACGCGACATTATTTTAGTTATAGCGGAACTCGTGTAAAAAAATGATTTATTTCGATCATGCAATGGAGTTCCACCAAGAATGCACTATTAGGGTATTAACTACTTGTTCAAATCTATTGCGAAAAACAGTCAGTATCATATTTCTTTCTGGCTCTTTAACAGGTTTCCGTGTCATGGTCGAATACGCAATTGTCGACAGACTTTGTCAAATTTGATGTAAAATTGTGCACCGTGTTTACCATGGCGTGGTCGAGAAATTGGGTACAAAAACACTCCAACGTCCCAGTGCACTGTCCGGTACCAGCGGTAAGTTGAAAAGTTTCCGTCAAGTGTAGAAAGACTACACAATGTGAGGGAGAGACGCAACCACGGCGATAATACTGAACTGGTTGAATGTTTAATGTTAATTTTTGTTAGGAGTCTGGATGTAATATGTATACAGGGTGTTTCATAATACATGTATAAAGCCGAAAGGGTGTTAAAGAATAGTTTGCAAAGAGTACACTGGCGACTTCATATTATCCAGACATTGAATTTTAATTTTCATAAAAAATCTTCGTTTTTAAAGAAAAATAACCATATCGACTACGTTGATGCGCAGCTCTATTTCAAGTTGATAATCCTAGAAGGAGAAGTTTAATAACCGCGTGCGACCCCTGTTGGAGCGCGAGAGACAGGCATGAGGCGCGGGCGGCAGAGACCCGCGGACCGCGAGACCTCATGGCCACCGCGGGGAGGGACGCGCGGGCGAGACGGCCCGCCGCGGACACAGACACATACCCATCAATCATCCACCGAGCGAACAACGTCTTTTATATTTAAATCAAATTAATTGCAGTACATGTTATTTAAGTTACTATTGTGGAGCTAATTAAACGCAATACCTCCTTCAATTCTTGGACCATCATTTCTGGATCCAACACGAACAAACATTTTGGTGACCCCGACGTGATTAAGGAAGAAGAACAAAGGAATACATTTCGCCCGCCGATCAAAGGGATTACCGAGGGAAGTGCACCTATTCCTATTCTTTCTAGGTATAGAAATATGCCTTAATCCTTTTAACAGCAAACTTAAGGTAACAATTTTGGTGAATACTAAGAATAATTAGTCGACAGTTAAGTTAACCCTCAAGTCGTTAATATTTAAGTTAACTCGACTGGTTATCATTTTTACATGTTATACGCTTAATCTTGCATTTCTATGTGGTACATTCAAATTATATCAGTGAATTAAAGTTAACTTCGATCTTAGAATCCTATAAACCCTCAAATAATTGAGGAATTAGGTACCCAGTAATTTCCTACCTTCTTCGAGTAGGCGTGTGATTTAAGTATTACATTTTACTTGTAAACTCAACTTATTCAACAAGTTGATTACATTTTGTCTAGCGATTAGGTATCAAACGCATTCGCCGACTAGTTCCAGGTGACGAGAGTAAACGGGTGAGAAACGTCACAAATATTCTTGAAAGAAAAACAAATTATCAACGTACACGTAAAACAAAACCTACAACTAAACACACTACATGTGCTGTAGGCATAGCACCGAATAAGATAAAAATACTACCAAATATTCTGCAATTCGATAGGTTCTCAAAGTTTACAACCATGCAGAGAGCGATGGCATATGTATTACGATTTATATACAATATTCGTAATCCAAACAATAAACAAATGGGACCATTGTTGGCAGAAGAGCTAGATAACTCGCTTACCCATTTATTAAAACAGCACCAGCATGAATGCTTTCCCGATGAGCTAAAATTATTAAATAAAGGTGCAAACTTACCGTCCAAGTCTTCCATTTTATCGCTTAGCCCTTTCGTCGATGAATGTGGTTTAATAAGGGTTGGCGGTCGGCTTAAAAATTCGAATGAAAGTTATTCGAAAATGCATCCTGTACTGGTTGACACGAATCACAACTTCACTAAACAGTTGTTCGTTGATGAACATAGAAGGCTTTTACATGGTGGGCCTCAGTTACTTTTATACAATATAAGAAAACAATTCTGGCCTCTTCGAGGCAGGGTACTGGCTAGAAGTACAGTAAATAATTGTAAGTTATGTAGAACAATAAAGGCAAAAACGTTTACTCCAATCATGGGTAATTTACCCACGTCTAGGGTAACTTCCGGTTTTCCATTCGCCATAAGCGGGGTGGACTTCGCTGGCCCATTTCTTATTACTGATAGAAAAGGGCGTGGTTGCAAAATAACAAAATGTTATTTGTGCCTTTTCATTTGCTTTGCGACAAAGGCAATACATTTGGAGGTTGCTAGTGACTTATCAACCAATACGTTTATATTATGTTTAAGACGTTTCATCGCTCGTAGAGGGAAACCTAGTACAATCTATTGCGATAACGGCACGAATTTTGTTGGCGCAAATAACGAGATAAATGAGTTTATTAGGTCGAGCAGTGAAAGCATGACATCAACGTTCGCAGCTGACGGCATTAACTTTAAGTTTTCTCCCGCTTATTCTCCTCACTTTGGGGGGCTTTGGGAGGCAGGCGTGAAGTCTGCAAAGTACCACATTACTAGAATGTTAGGTAATCAACACTTAACTTTCGAAGAGTTGACAACGCTATTCGCTCAAATTGAAGCCGTCCTAAATTCCAGACCTTTGACCCCAATGTCCTCAGATCCAAATGACCTTGATCCCCTCACTCCAGGGCACTTCTTGATCGGCAGGCCCCTAACGTCACTGCCATCTCCGTCATTGGCAGATATAAACGTTAAGAGACACGATAGATACCAATTTATAGAGATGATCCGTCAACATTTTTGGGATCGCTGGCGCGACGAATACCTGTGTGAGCTTCAGCAGAAGACAAAGTGGCGCCTGGAACAACCGGGACTCCTAGTGAACGATATGGTGCTAATCAAGGAGCCCAACTCACCACCACTTCAATGGCGTATGGGCCGCATAAAGCAGCTGCATCCAGGCTCCGACGGAGTTTCGCGAGTCGCCGATGTAATCACTACAAAAGGAACCATTCGTAGAGCTATTAATAAGCTCTGTTTCCTGCCAACCAGCGACTAATCTACAGCATGCAGAATATATCCTCGAAACCCCAGGTCTTCGAGGAAGGGTAGAAGATGTTGGAGCGCGAGAGACAGGCATGAGGCGCGGGCGGCAGAGACCCGCGGACCGCGAGACCTCAGGGCCACCGCGGGGAGGGACGCGCGGGCGAGACGGCCCGCCGCGGACACAGACACATACCCATCAATCATCCACCGAGCGAACAACGTCTTTTATATTTAAATCAAATTAATTGCAGTACATGTTATTTAAGTTACTATTGTGGAGCTAATTAAACGCAATACCTCCTTCAATTCTTGGACCATCATTTCTGGATCCAACACGAACAAACAACCCCTATGAAAAAAGAGCAACCTCCTTAAGCCTAGTACCAGGAGCCTAATGCTACGTACACACGCACCGTTGGCGTGTGCCGGCCGGCGATCCGCAGCGCAGCGTGGCGGTAACATCAAACGGATAGAAGCAATCGACCAAACGCAGCTTGGGTGGATACCGAAGGCCAACGAACAAACGTGTGATTACGAGCCCGAATAGGTTCCCAAAACTCCCAAAGATCGTTTGCTTGACCACGAAATGCAATTACCTATTGGACCTTAGAAATCCAAATCGGCCGACAACGCTTCGTTGGCGTAAGTTGAGTGTGTACACACCATAAAGAAGAGTTTAATAACCTCGCGCCATTCATAACAAAACAAACGAACCTTCTACATCTTGCTACCAGGCGCCGAACTAAATGTTACCTACTTATCTCCATGAATAAACTCTACCAAATTAACTAGGAACTTACCTACACTAATTATTTTCAATAGGTAGGTATGCTTAAATAGTCGTCGTCGGTGGCCTAAGGTTACGGTATCCGAGTCGTACGCGAGAGGTACCGGGTTCGACACCCGCTGCCGCCACGTACCAGTGACCTTTTCTGACGGAAAACATCGTGATGAAACCTGCACATTTAGGCGACTGAATGTCTAACCATGATTTGAATCTGGTCAGGTAATCAGGTTCCCCTGGTAGCAGGATCAGGCAGGATTCAGGACTGTCAGACGTAAGGACCTGAAATGCGAAATCCTGGATCATGGTCAAGGCGGACCCCAGGCCCTCGTGCGCGAGAGCAAAACCAGGTCATTAACACCGAGATGATTTCTACTAGGTAGGTACCTAACAGAACAAACCACCCCATCACAACAAAGGTAAAATAATAATTAAATTCATAATACTAAGGTACTTATTAACTAAAGGCCTAAAAACAGTATCTAAGTAGGTTAGGTAGGTAGGAACCTACGTAAATAAAAAACAAAACATGTAAATCAGTCTGGAAGACAGCCAGACCCGCGGTGTGGACAGCCGCAGGTACTTAAACTAAATAAAAATAAACATAGTCAGCTACGTACTAAAGTAGATATCTACTACACTAAAACGGGATTCGTTAAATTGACAAAATGGCTCTACACAGATAGGTAAGTACTAGGTACCTACTAACACGGTTCCCTCATCTATCACTTATGAATCTAGTTTTGGTAAAACACATTACAGACAGGTTCCACTAAATACCTACATGTTTTTATGAAAAGATAAAAGCGTTGTCTTTTCTACCTATTTCCCGTCGGAAAAGAACCGAGCGCGGCGGTTGCGCTTCTAACGTCACTATTAGGTGGTAGGTAGCGTCTCCTAGTCTAGCTAGCACCTAGACCTTTAAAGCATGTAGGTACGTACCTTTTAAACGTTATTTTATGGAAACAAACAGTGTCAGGTGCCAGCGCAGTTAACCACACTTTCTTGCTTTCTTGTGGCTCGATGACCGATAGGTAAATACACTCATACACACAGATACACAACACTACAGCATGCACTGGTTGCTATGCAATACGTAAGTAGGTAGGTAACATGGTCTTTGGCCTACTGCTTGGTTGCACTCATGCACAGAATAATGATTATCACAATACTTAAACTGTTGAACATTGTACACAAACAAGACTACGTTAATATTGGTACCTGAAGCAATAAATCATTCATTCATTCATATCGTTTACAGTCTTATCACAGTACTTAAGTATCCTATACATACAACGCAACAAACAATCACACCGATCACGCGAAAATCTAAAAACCGAATAAACGAACACGACTCGAAAATAGGTACATTTTAACACAAGAAGGCACGCTGTCGGCGTCAGCGGTTCAATCAAACGACACATCCAAGTGCAGCGCGCACACTGCCAAAACTCCGGCGTGTCGACACATGGGCCTCGTGGCGGAGCATTTCCCGCGACTTTCGGCGCGGCGCACGGGGCGGCGGGTGGCGGGAGGCGAGGCGGGAGGCGTGGCAGCAGGCAGTGCTTTAGGCAGCGTTGCCAGATCGTACCTTTTAGTACGATTTACGTACTATTTGGCCGACTGTCGTACCTTTAGCGTACTTTGCTCCACATCGTACTATTTAGTACGTTATTACAAAATGCTGAATTTAGCTGAGGGGGGTAGTCACTTCACCTTTCCTGTGCGCAAAATACTGAAAAATAATGGGAAGGAAGGGTTGATTTTAGCCACCGGCAACAAAATAACGTCATTAATTGACTAAAAATCATCCCCCCCTCAAGGCCGATAAAATATAGGTCCCAGGCCCCATAGTTAGTACCCCCAACTACAAGGGATCATCATCATCATCATCACAGCCCATAACAGTCCACTACAGGACTTTGGGCCTCTCCCGCAAAAGGGGAGGTTATTGCCATAATCTCCACGCTTGGCAGGCGGGTTGGAAATCGCAGTGTTGCAAACATAAAATCAAAAATCAAAATCAAAATTTCTTTATTGATTAGGACAATAAATATCTCTTTCAATCGTCAAAAATGAGGGGGATAGGAAAGTAGGAAGGAAACACACAGTGACACGCTGACCGCCCTATGACCGTAGATAAACGTATCCCTCGCCAACCGAACCGTGCTCGACAATGCCAGGCAGAGCCGGAACGCTATATTATATTATATAGGTATGTCTAGTATAATTAAGAAAAAACCACCTAAAACTACAGCAAGAGTAAGCCAGTCCACCAAGGCAGCACCCGTTCACGAGTATAACGCAGAGCCCAGCCATCGTCCAATTCAACCATATTTGAGGGAAAAGAGCGACCCGGCCCCCACGCCACCGCCAGACAGACTTTTAAGTGAGCGTGCATCACACATGCTATATGTGATAGGTAGTCGCTACCACCCTACTCTATCCTATCCCTTCCCTATCGCTACCTTACCCCTACCCTATCCTACCATTGCCTTAACCCTACCCTACCACTACCTTACCCCTACCCTACCACTATCTTACCCCGACCCTACCACTACCTTACCCCTACCCTACCACTATCTTACCCCGACCCTACCACTATCTTACCCCTACCCAACCCTATACTACCTTACCTCTATCTTACTCCAACCCTACCCTACTCTACCCCTACTCTAACTACTACCCTACCCCTACCCTAGCGCAGACAGGAGACACCATGTGTGGGAGAGGAAGGAAAATTAACGCCGCTTCCAAGGTGGTTCTCCGTGGGGAAAAGAAACGGCAAGAAACCCACAGAGCCTACGTTAATTCTTTTTTTTTTAAACATGTCTTATGTACTAATACATTATTTGTCCTATATACTATCTTAAAAGTAAATACCTGTATAGAACAGCAGTTCAGTCCCATGGACTTTTGTCATTTACATATTCAAATATACTATAATAACTTTTTTGACATAATTTGTTTTTTATAGCGACTTTAAATTTATTCAATGGTAAATTCTGAATATCTGTTGGAACCTTATTATAAAAGCGTACACATTGACCCATAAATGATTTGTGGACTTTGGCTAGACGCCAAGCACCAGCATCAAGCTTATCTTTATTTCTCGTATTAATATTATGAACATCACTATTCTTCTTAAATAAGTGTAAATTTTTATGAACATACATTAAGTTCTCATATATATATTGTGACGGCATTGTCATTATATCAATATTCCTGAATTTATCTCTTAGTGAAGTTCTAGGTCTCAATTGATAAATCGCGCGAATAGCCCTTTTCTGCAATACAAATACATTGTGCCAGTCGGCAGCGTGTCCCCACAGCAGTATGCCATAGGCCATAATACTGTGGAAATAACTAAAGTAAACTAATCTTGCTGTAGCCTCGTCAGAAATACCCCGTATTTTCTTTACAGCATATGCTGCAGAACTTAGCCGTTTCGCCAATTTATCAATGTGAGGACCCCATTGCAATTTATTATCCAGAGTAAAGCCTAAAAATACTGTAGAATCAACAAGATTCTAATTATCGCCTTTTATTTGTACATTAGTGGGCACTGATCTAACATTTGGCAAAGAGAATTTTATACATTTTGTTTTCTTGCCATTCAGTAATAAATTATTAACCGTAAACCAGTTTACCACTTCTGCAATAGCCTTGTTCACGTCTTCATATGTTAATTGTTGTCTTTTTACTTTAAACACTAAAGATGTATCGTCCGCGAACAAGACAATTTCATGGGTATCTTATACAAAGTACGGTAAGTCATTTACATAAACAAGAAACAAAAACGGGCCCAAAATAGATCCCTGGGGGACACCCATAGAGACAACAGACCCCATAGATCTCTCTCCGTTTACATCAACTTTTTGAATTCTATGACTCAAGTATGAATTTAGCAAGTTTAGGGCCAAGTCTTTTATTCCATAATGTTGTAATTTCCTGACCAATCAAAGGCTTTGGATAAATCACAGAAAACCCCTAAGGCATCACGGGATTCCTCCCAGGCCCCAAATATATGTTTAATAAGTTCAACACCTGCATCAGCTGTTGAACGACCGCGAGTAAAACCGAATTGTTTATGATGCAATAGGTTACCTCCATAAAAATGAGCTTTTAGTTGATTTAATATGATTTTCTCAAATATTTTACTTAGAGCCGGTAAAATTGAAACTGGTCTAAAATTTGTAGGATCCGTTGTATTACCAGTTTTCAACAATGGAATAACTTTACTGTGCTTCATCAGGTCAGGAAATTCACCATTATCAACACAATTATTAAATATATTCGCTAAGTGGACAGCAATAACATCAATTACAGAGCTAATAATTTTTACTGACATACCATCAATGTCGGCAGTTGCTTTCATTTTTATAGTTTTAAAAGCCTTAACTATATCTTGAGGTGTTGCATGCTCGAACTTAAAATCGATGACACTCTCGGGTACATTTTGTTTTAACAAGGATTCAGCGAGAGCAGGAGACGAATTCAAGGATTTCGTAGTTGACACTGGAATGTCTGTAAAAAATTTATTGAATGCCTCCGCAACTTCAGAGTTTTTGGTAACAACATTATCATTTATCTTTAAACTGTACTTAGTATCGCGATTTGTTACTTTTCCAGTTTCACTATTTATTATCTGCCATGTGGATTTTACTACATCTGTGCTATTTTTTAGTTTGTGTTTAACGAAATTCCATTTAGCTGTAGCACAAACGCGTTTAAATAACTTCGAATAATGTTTAACATACTCAGCAAATTCTACGCTATTATTATACGCCCGTTCTGCATAGAGCTCATATAATTTATTTCTACTCTTATGTATTCCTGCTGTCGCCCAATTGCTAAACATAAGTTTGCTATTTACTGCCTTCACCTTTGGTTTGAATATACTATTACTTTCAGTTTTTGTCATGTGTAAAACTGAATTATAATATTCATTCGTATCATCAAAATACTTTAAATTAGATGATTTCTCTATAATGTTATTTCTAAAACTGTTTAGACGGTTGTTGTTAATTTTTTTTTTTTTTCTTTTTTTTTTTTTAAATTACTATATACGAAAAAACTGCTCAGATGTTTTCTGTGTGTCCTTAGTCGTCGTACAGTATATTAGGATGTCATTCATTAAACTTTTTATTTGTTCGTAAATTGTATAATATCCTTTATAATTGACAGTGCGTGTTCGGCTAGAGTACATATTCAAGTTATACTCCTGTTGTTAATTGGTACAAATTTAATAGTATTTTTTGTTTCTTTCCTCATATTAACATTAAACACAGCTAATTGACCACAATGATCGGATTGTAATTTGTTTATTACAGACTGGCTACATGCCTGGATATCACAAAAAATGTTGTCTAGACAAGTTGATGTAGTACTTGTTATTCTAGTAGGCTCTAAAAATAAGTTGAATAAATTATGACACTTAAATAATGATATTAGCCTACCAGTATATTTACAAGATACGTCTAATAAATCTATATTAAAATCTCCACAAACAACAATATTTTTATTACAATTGCTAACTTTAATAAGGGCTTCATCCATAATTTTCTCGAACAAATCAAATGATGAAGCCGGAGGTCTGTATACGCTCATTACAATAAGTCGCTCAAGTTCTATACAGGCAATTTCAGCAGATCGTTCAACAGACAGCTTGACAATATCAGTGCGTTTCTTGCATTTTAGGCAATTACGAGCAAGTATTAGGGAACCTCCATGAATTGCCTGCCCTCTTGTGAACGAACTTGCAAGTTTATGGTTGCTAAAGCCAAATATGAGCTGGTGATCTTTTAACCAATGTTCAGTAATGCAAAAAATATCAACATTCTCACCGTTCATGAATAGCTCAACTTCCAATTCTTTATTCGTCATGCCTTGGATATTTTGATGTACTAAGTTAACTATACAATTTTGTTTATTATTATAACATTTTACTTTACGTACATCCAAAGGCTTATTACCACTATTTACTAATGACTTTATGCCAGAGCAGTCCTGTATATTCTGAACAATATCAAAAGATTTACTGTTCAAGTCTAATAGTGGACTGTTATATGCTGCTGATATGATACAGGACGGCTCCTTTGTCTTATATACTAGTTTAAAGAGTGACCCTTTTTGTTTATTAACAAATCGGCACTCTGGTCATATCTACCTACGGCAGGAGAAATCAATAAATTAATATGGTACGCTAACATTGTAGCCAGTTTGACTTTGTACCTACGTCGAAGATACAAAGTATCTTCTGTTAAAACTACTTTATCTGTAAATTTATTACAGTCAAAAAAGGTAAATGCGTCTTTCTGACTGCAAGTCAAATTATACATCAAAGTATTCAACATGTGAATACGGTCATTTTCAGTATCATAAACATTTTTTATGAAGGGAAATACAATTTTTCCTGCAGATAATCCTTGCAACGCTTCAAAACCCTTGACAATATCATATTTTCGTACTTTAAGGCTATTACTTATTAAAATTATTATATTTACATTTTGATCTGTGTGTTCTGAGTGTTGTAAGACTTTTTGGATAATACCGCTGTACGACAAATCAGGCATGCAATAATTGATTACTTTAGAATTCGTACAGTCGTTTAGTAACATGCCCATATTTTTACCTATTCGATCTGAAAAAACTAGAGTTCTCTGTGTCTGCACATTAGTTCGCAATGTTTGCGTCGGCTTCGCGCTAGCAGGCCTGCTGGGTTTGCCGGGGATCGTGACGGTGGCGGCCGCGGGCACTCCGGCGGCGACGGAGGTGGCCCCGGGCGCCGCTGTATCGGGCGCGGGCCTGCAGGCGGTGGCCACGCGCGGCCGAACGGCGCGAGGCGGCGGCGCTCTCGGCGCGGCGCGCGGTGCCACCCGCGGGGCCGGTACGGGCTCGAGGATAGCATGCTCGGTGGTGATGGCTACCGCGGGCTGGATGTGGGCCGCGGGGGCCGTAGAGCGCGTCGATCTCCTTGCTATGGTGGCGTAGGAGGTGGCCGCACCGGCCGGTGCGGCTGGGGCCTTGAATGGCCCGTCGACCGCGCCCGTCGACTTAGGGCGCGTCGTACTCCTCGCAGCGGCGGCATAAGATGTGGCCGCGACGGCCGGGGCGGCTGAAGCTTTGTGGGGCCCGACGACCGCAGGTACGATGTGAGCCGCGGTGGAAGAGGTGGACGCGAAGGCCGGGGAGGCCACGGCCTTACACCCGGCGACCGCGGGCTCGACGTTAACCGCGTGCGCCTCGGGGGCGACTACAGTGTTTTGCGGCCGGGGCGCGGGGCGCTGAAGCTGCGAGGCGACACACTCACATTCCCCTTCTTTGGCAGCCATCAGACGTTCGATCATGTCCGAGTTTTCATTTGACAATTTGACCATTTCAGAGATAGCTTCTCTCCAAGTCATTATTTCACTCTGTGCAATTTTATATTTTCTATTTACTATATTCAAGTCTATTTGCAATTTTTTAATTTTTTTATACGTCTCGTGTGTCTCCGTGGTATGGGTTTGTTGCGCACGTACCAATTCTGAATTACATTCTTCAAAATCATTTCGTAACTGATTCGTTGTTTTGGATAAGTGGTGAATAATTTTGTTTTGCCTTGATAACTTTACTTTATGATATGTCTTTTTCATACATTTTTTCAATTTAGGTACTCGTCTTGATTTTTTATTTCTATTTATGTTAAGTGAAGATGACGTGGATGTGGTCAAGGAATTGCAAGGGTCACAAGTGTTTCATAACAATTAAAAACGCTGCTGCCCATTTTCCAGTTTATGGAGACTAGATATTTTGCCTCTAAACGTTAGTCGCCTTGTACGACACCCACGAGTGTAAGGGGTTGATGCTATTCTACTCTACCGGTCACCACACGGCTACAAGGGATGCTAATGAGTAACCATTCGCGTATTAAGGCGGTACGATTTTCATACAATTTTTATGTAACGTTTTTGTGCAATTGGCTATTAGAAAATATGTTCAATTGTGCGCGAAATAGATTTCTACATGTTAATAATGTAAAACAAAGCAATGAAAAAGAAAAATAATTAAATCACAAAACAACGCCATCAAGCGGCGATTTGTGCTTTTTTCGATTTAACTGCTTTTGAAAAGAAAACCACTTTGCGCACCATTGAATACATTTACTAAGAGTAGAAATCATAATACAATCACTAAACACTCAAACAAATGAAAGAATATCGAGAGAAATTTAGTATGGGCGTTGAATCACCTTAATAGTAAGAATAACATATGTATGAAAGAAAGTTCCACACCGCGTCTGTCTGCCTGTTCGCGATAAACTCAAAAACTACTGAACGGATTTTTATGCGGTTTTCACCAATTGACAAAGTGGAATTACTTTGTCTATTGAGGAAGATTTAGGTGTATAATTTGTTAATGTTTTATGTTGGTAGTTTGAATGACAAGAATCTCCATAAAGGCCGGGGTGGACATCGGAATTTTTGTAAATTGGCCCTTGACTTTGGTATATTAAAACCTTGCGTGATAAATATAAAACTGTCATAATTTGTTGAATAAGCGAGCGTAGCGAGCTCGATAGTTTCACAAACTACCCCTTCAGAATACTTGCGCGAATAACATAAAATCAGTAAATGGACTATACGATGTAGACATTTTTGACATCTGGTTTATAATAAAATTAACTTCGCAAACAATTAATTAATGAGCGTGCGAGCTCTATTTCTGACATTTTGGCTATAAAGTTTTCACGATTAACTTAAAAACAGTCAAATTCGAAAATCGTGTGGGCCAAAACGATTTTATTATGAGCCAGGTCCATCTGACCCGTTGAGCAATGAACAGTGTAAGGAGTTTCTTAAATCTTATGATCTCACTGATAGTGCTGAATATGTTGTACATGAGATCAAGTTTTTTCTCATTTTTGCTATAGGTGCATTTTTACACAATTTCAATGAAGTAATGAGTGAGTGCGCGTGAGGGGCTCTAAGTTGTTGTTTTTTATTAAAAATGTTAATTATCTCTAAGCGAAAGGGGAACGAAAACGGATTGTATCACTTGATTTCATTTGCATCTTTGGCGGAAGGGGCCCCGACCCTGGTCTGAAAATCACTAAAGAATTTTTTTTTTCCGGGAAATAGGGTTTAACTGAAATTGAGGATAACAGTACGTATTTTTGCTTACAAACGATTTGGGACCCCTTATCATTGATACGGCTGATACGGCGGTTGTTGCGCCCCTGCCTAGGTTCTCCAAATGGGTGAAGCATGGGATATTTACAGGTATAGCTCCGTCAACTAAGATTCATTTAGTTAATTTTTGTTGATGAGAAATATTCGTGAAATCGTAAGGATTTTAACATAACAGTCCTCTGAGAGTTTAAGCCTTCCCCACATTAGTGGAGGGTTCTGTCATAAACTCCACTCTCTACTGTCTTTGTTTTATTTATGTTTCATTCATTACACTAAGGTATTTTATTTGTTTTATTTAATACAAAAATATGTGTGCGTAGTTACTGAAAAATCTCATAGCAGATAGGTACGATTACCTTTGCGACACTGAAACATGACTGACAGGCATGACATGAGAAAGCAAACTTATAAAGACAAATATGCTACATTAATTAGAGTTTGCTACATTAATATGCCATAGTAATTTGAATTAGACTACTTTGCTATTAGTTAGGTGGTGGTGCACTTTCGAAAAAACTATGAAGGAACCTATTAAATTAAAATTACAATATTTTTTTGTACAGAACCCTCAAACCAAAAAATACAAAACGGCTAATTTAGATCTCCTTAATATCCCATTGCGCCTAGTACTATGAACTTGAGTGACCTTTTACAACTGATTTCTAGAGATGCGGTCTTTCGTTTTCAAAATGTCGATTATCGACATTGAAAAGGTAAAAGTTCGATAGTCATTTTCTCGCTTACTATTCCACGCACGAAAAAAATAATTGTACCTATCGTTTTAATACGTTCAGCACTCCATCCAGTTCACGGCTTTATACATGTATTATTAAACACCCTGTATATTTAAAAGTATATAAGTAGTTTATCAGTTGTCTAGTACCCATAACACAAGCTACGCTTACTTTGGGGCTAGATAGAGCTGTGTGAGTTGTTCAAGCATATTTAATTTTAAAAATAATTTAGTTAATCGTTTATGCATTATCTTGCATGGACTACTGCTGCCACCTCTAGGATGGATGAGCCAAATACCAACTGGCTGCTTTGGATTTGGTGGAAAAACATGCAAAAAAGTTAATTTGTGATCCGCAGTTGATTGAAGCTAAGCTGCAGAGCCTCGAGCATCGGCGTATGGTTGCACGTTTGTCGGTCTTCTACAGGTAGCAATTCCGAGAGTGCGCGAAGCAATTGCACGACCTCATTCCGCCATCAGGAGACGCGATCCGGGCGAGCGCTCCTTCTTATGTAGTGGATCTTTCAGCTATCCGCACGAGCCGCTTTAGTTCAACCTTTATAATGCGTACGGCCAAGGAATGGAACGCATTACCCGCGAGTATGTTCCCTGATCATTATAATCTAGATGCCTTCAAGGCCAGAGTGAATAAGCAGTTCCTGGACAGGCATACTCTATCATCGGCCACATCGTCACTTACCACCAGGTTAGGTGGCGGTCAAATGTCTGTCATTTTTTTATTACATTATTAAAAAAGGCACGGGAAGGAGAGGCCAGCCTTAGAAGCGATACCTTGATGTCGTTGGGAATGTCAACAATTTCACAACCATGGATGCAGAAGACTGAGCGAAGTGGACCAAGATGTGTAGGAAGGCGGACCTCGGGCCCTCGTATGAAGGGCCTCTTTAAGGCGATCCTAGGAAAAAGAACTTAAGACAGACAGATTAATGACGAAATCATACGAAAATAATTCCGATTTTTTCTTTTTAGACACGAAACCAACAATGACTAAAAATGGTTTTGTAAACTTTGGTAGCGTAAAATTAATTTTTAAGCATTCATCGTTTACTTTAATAGAAACAATATACATAATAGTACATAATTATTTATAACAGTAGTAATACTGCGCATATTTATAATTTTGTAAAATGTAAATTTTAACCAGCACTAGTTATTATAATTATGCAATGAAATTGAGCGGTTGTAATAAATTCCTCCATTCGAAATGTTATCTTTGGTCTGGATTACTTGTATAATATTAGTTGCAATGTTTATTTTAAATTCTCAGGCATCGGTGAGTTTTTAATATATGATCCGTTTTAATTTACTTGTCTTATTTGGGGAACAAACAATGCCCAAAATCACGACTTGCCGTATCAATCACGCTACGTATATTGCGTATAGATGTCGAGAATTATATAAAAAACACATAGAATGTGAATTTCAACGAATACTGCTGAAAATTATCCATTTGAATAAATAATTTACATTACCAAATAAGACAAGTCAGTTTAAACGGATCAATTATTGTCGATTATCTAGCAACAAAATATTTTTTTTTATATGATTCTTAATGAAGGTAAAGTTTAAAACACTTACTTCTAAGGTAGTTAAGTTCTGAAACTTTTCTAAATAAGATCAGTGTCATTTTATCAAGCCCCAACGAAAAAAGAAAAAGAGGAGTGTTATAAGTTAGACGCGTGTATGTGGCTTTGTGTATCTGTCAGTGGCGTAGATCCCGAACGGATGGTCCGATTTGGATGCCGTTTTCTCTATATGAAAGCCAGTTTAAACGAGATGGTTTGTTTGTTTGGTGCTTTGTTTTATTAAAATCGGATTCTTAGTAAATTTGTTTGGCGGAAATCCGACTTTTTCTGTCAGTTAGGAAATTTTAAACTTCATCGCCTTTATCATTATAATGAGGAGTTTTTCAGTAGGTATTGTCAGTTGGTTTCAAAAAGCATCAATAGATGGCGCTCCTACAATTCTGGTAATCTAATACTAAACCTTAAAATAAAATGTTTATTATTATAAACATAACTTTTAAAGGTTCAACGAAATGTTTAAAGACATATTTTTATAAATAGGCACTATGTTCCATTTTATTACAACTTCTAAAATAGTTAAAAACTATTGATAAATACAATATTATCCAATACAACGTACCCAGTGTGTATATCCTCTTTCCTAAGAACCTTTTTTAAGCGATTATCAATTACTAAAATTGTCGGGCCACCATCTAGTGAGTGGTTTAGAATGCTTAAGATACCTATTGGAAAACTCCTCATTGCAATCGGCTCTCTACTGTCCTATTCATAAATCTGTTTTTTAATGACGGACGTGCAAACATCGATGTGATGAACTAACATTATAACCTCGTTATTGTAATTTGCAAACAACAATGAAAAACCAAATTGTTGGGGCCAGGAACACATAAGGGCCCATTGGCAACTGGAAGGCCAGGGGCCGTATTGGAGCATTCAAATTGGATTCGTACACGAATTAGCTATTCTCTTTCACAAGAGTCACAAATTACCACAAGTGTGAAATATATAGGTAGCAATTTCGCATATGAATAGAAAGATTAAAAAATACCACGCCTGGAGGGCTTCAAGCCCTATCACCAATATGATGAGAGAACATTTTAAGAATTTTGCCGCCAGTTTGATGTACGACACTTTTTCCAAAGCTTTCAACAATGTTTTGTTCTTTTTAACGCCCCCACGAAAAAAGACAGCTGTTACAAGTTTAACGTAGGGTCTGTGGATCTGTCTATCTGTGGCGTCGTAGCTCCCGAACAAGTCTCGTCAGAGGCGGGCAAAGCATTAACAGCGCCCCTGGCTGTTGCTGATTCCCATAGACGACGGAGTCCAGTCTCCATCAGGTGGCCCGCTTGGTTTGTCTGTCGTATAAAAAAAAAGCAAAGAGGTGGACTGATTTAGATGCGGTTTTCTCTATGTGTTAAACCCTGTTTAATCAAGATGCTTTTTAGATTTGTTTTATAGAAACCGGTTCAGTAGTTTAGACAATATTTGAGTAGGTAAATGTAAATTACAAAAAAAAAATTTGGTCGGGAGTTATCCTTTTTTTTTTGTCGTTTAGGTTATTTATGACTAACATAATATTTTAAACTATCGCGGTTATTATCAAACATTTTAAGGGTATGTTCTGGGTTTCATACCTCGTACCTTTGTTGAGGAGTAGCCAGATATTTTGACGTAGTTGCATGCATCATGGTCACTGTAACACCTTTTCCCCTGACCCTAAATAATAAAACAAGACAAATATATCTCTAGCTATAAGACTTGTAACTTACATATAAAATACATTGGCCGTACATCGTGATCGTCTAGCTTTAGATACATTATAAGGACCCCCTACGTTGTGTGTTTGATAAAATCGTGTGTCTAAATAACATCTTTAAGTTTATAATATATCGCTTAATTAATGGAAAACTCATTTAAAGGAAATGCGTAATATAGAATCACCGAATGGAAAAGTAAACCGTACGACTAGCGTGAGATCGAATCCGCAAACAAGATAAACATATTAAAAGCCGCGCACGAGTGAAGTCTATATTATCCGTATAACAATTAAAAACATAAGAAAATAAACACAACTATATAAATACAAAATTAGGTTCGTCAAATGATTGCAGTCAAATAAAACTTCAATACCGCACATAAAGTAAGTAACAATTAAAATTTGTATGAGTAAATAAAACAAGCAGATATAATTAAAAAACATGCAACATAGCTCTAGAACTGATCTTCATCGTATCTGGTCCTCGGGCGATGAATGGCGGGCGATCGACGCACGTCGCGGCATCCGAGCGTTAACATCTTCTTTCTTCGTGGCCACTCCTAACCCTATGGTTGTGAAATCGCCTAACACAGACCTGACCCTAATGAGTTATGAAATATGGATACTATAGGTCTCGGAATTAGCCTAATCGATAGAAAAACCCCAGGCTCCATGCCACCCTTCACCCAGGCCAAACACGAACATATGGACCACATGTCCTGCTCATGCGTCCAGCGAAACCTTGACTTCAAACGAACCAGTGACCTATTATAATTGTCTACTTCGCTCAAACCGTCACACATATTACGATCATATTGCCGTACTTCTATTCCTGCCTAATTTTGCTTGCAAGCGATCGATAGACTATTATTTAAATTTTATTTACGCGCACGCGGGATGTAATATTGGTGTCGGGACGCTAATGGCTGAGCCCACCAATCGAACTAACTCGATTTTTCATGTCCACGAATTAAATGTCGTTTAAGCATTAAAAGCACAAAGTTTTAAGCGGACACGAGGCAAAGACATTCCAAGATCCGGTGGCAAACCCACGGTGATATACCATCTAAAAGTACATGGAGCACAAATCAGTTTCCTGACACTATTCAACAGAGCGTGGTCCACGTCCGATCCGGCCTTAGTTCCCTGTGTAGTGATGTTTGCTGTGGATTCACCCGGCAGCACGTTACCAGAACTGCACCCATATGTGTATTCTAAGTGATAGTTAGTTTTTATTTATTTAGAAGTTGAGAATTTATTTTTCGGATGTTTTGGATGCAGTGTCTTTAAGAGAATAACTAGAGATCGGTTTAATTTGACTAAACAGCTTCCAGTATCTACTACACAAAACTATGCCTATCTTCATCTTGCGCTCTTTAGTATAACTACGTGATGGCCCTACCAAAATATAATAACCCTTAAATATATAATTCAATATCAGACTTACTGCAAATGCTCGTACAAACCGCGGATCATCGACTGTATTCACTCGACAACCCTCTCCACAATATCACGCGATGCCTGCGCGCGCGCACACTTCGTATCAAGGAACGACCCCTAGCCGAAGAACAACCAGCCAGTCCCGGGACCTTAGACCAACTGTCGTTCTCGTCTTGCTTCCCTTCGCCCCTCAACCCCGCATCCTGAAGCGAGAGAAAACCAGCCATTTGACCAACACGTGTTACTTAATTCACCTCCACCACTCAACGCCTTCATGTCACCGATGGAGGTGGAAAGAGCTGTCCGCCGTCTGCCCAAGCGGAAGTCGCCGGGGCCAGACGGCGTAACAACCGAGGCGCTGAAGAGGCTCCCCCGCAAGTGCATTGTGGCACTGTCGCGCCTGTTCAACGGCGAAATGGAAGTACTACCCGACGACGAGGAAGATGGGGAAGGTAATAGTCCTCCCGAAGCAGGGGAATGACCGCCGCCAATAACAATTAAAAACGCTGCTGCCCATTTTCCAGTTTATGGAGACTAGATATTTTGCCTCTAAACGTTAGTCGCCTTGTACGACACCCACGAGTGTAAGGGGTTGATGCTATTCTACTCTACCGGTCACCACACGGCTACAAGGGATGCTAATGAGTAACCATTCGCGTATTAAGGCGGTACGATTTTCATACAATTTTTATGTAACGTTTTTGTGCAATTGGCTATTAGAAAATATGTTCAATTGTGCGCGAAATAGATTTCTACATGTTAATAATGTAAAACAAAGCAATGAAAAAGAAAAATAATTAAATCACAAAACAACGCCATCAAGCGGCGATTTGTGCTTTTTTCGATTTAACTGCTTTTGAAAAGAAAACCACTTTGCGCACCATTGAATACATTTACTAAGAGTAGAAATCATAATACAATCACTAAACACTCAAACAAATGAAAGAATATCGAGAGAAATTTAGTATGGGCGTTGAATCACCTTAATAGTAAGAATAACATATGTATGAAAGAAAGTTCCACACCGCGTCTGTCTGCCTGTTCGCGATAAACTCAAAAACTACTGAACGGATTTTTATGCGGTTTTCACCAATTGACAAAGTGGAATTACTTTGTCTATTGAGGAAGATTTAGGTGTATAATTTGTTAATGTTTTATGTTGGTAGTTTGAATGACAAGAATCTCCATAAAGGCCGGGGTGGACATCGGAATTTTTGTAAATTGGCCCTTGACTTTGGTATATTAAAACCTTGCGTGATAAATATAAAACTGTCATAATTTGTTGAATAAGCGAGCGTAGCGAGCTCGATAGTTTCACAAACTACCCCTTCAGAATACTTGCGCGAATAACATAAAATCAGTAAATGGACTATACGATGTAGACATTTTTGACATCTGGTTTATAATAAAATTAACTTCGCAAACAATTAATTAATGAGCGTGCGAGCTCTATTTCTGACATTTTGGCTATAAAGTTTTCACGATTAACTTAAAAACAGTCAAATTCGAAAATCGTGTGGGCCAAAACGATTTTATTATGAGCCAGGTCCATCTGACCCGTTGAGCAATGAACAGTGTAAGGAGTTTCTTAAATCTTATGATCTCACTGATAGTGCTGAATATGTTGTACATGAGATCAAGTTTTTTCTCATTTTTGCTATAGGTGCATTTTTACACAATTTCAATGAAGTAATGAGTGAGTGCGCGTGAGGGGCTCTAAGTTGTTGTTTTTTATTAAAAATGTTAATTATCTCTAAGCGAAAGGGGAACGAAAACGGATTGTATCACTTGATTTCATTTGCATCTTTGGCGGAAGGGGCCCCGACCCTGGTCTGAAAATCACTAAAGAATTTTTTTTTTCCGGGAAATAGGGTTTAACTGAAATTGAGGATAACAGTACGTATTTTTGCTTACAAACGATTTGGGACCCCTTATCATTGATACGGCTGATACGGCGGTTGTTGCGCCCCTGCCTAGGTTCTCCAAATGGGTGAAGCATGGGATATTTACAGGTATAGCTCCGTCAACTAAGATTCATTTAGTTAATTTTTGTTGATGAGAAATATTCGTGAAATCGTAAGGATTTTAACATAACAGTCCTCTGAGAGTTTAAGCCTTCCCCACATTAGTGGAGGGTTCTGTCATAAACTCCACTCTCTACTGTCTTTGTTTTATTTATGTTTCATTCATTACACTAAGGTATTTTATTTGTTTTATTTAATACAAAAATATGTGTGCGTAGTTACTGAAAAATCTCATAGCAGATAGGTACGATTACCTTTGCGACACTGAAACATGACTGACAGGCATGACATGAGAAAGCAAACTTATAAAGACAAATATGCTACATTAATTAGAGTTTGCTACATTAATATGCCATAGTAATTTGAATTAGACTACTTTGCTATTAGTTAGGTGGTGGTGCACTTTCGAAAAAACTATGAAGGAACCTATTAAATTAAAATTACAATATTTTTTTGTACAGAACCCTCAAACCAAAAAATACAAAACGGCTAATTTAGATCTCCTTAATATCCCATTGCGCCTAGTACTATGAACTTGAGTGACCTTTTACAACTGATTTCTAGAGATGCGGTCTTTCGTTTTCAAAATGTCGATTATCGACATTGAAAAGGTAAAAGTTCGATAGTCATTTTCTCGCTTACTATTCCACGCACGAAAAAAATAATTGTACCTATCGTTTTAATACGTTCAGCACTCCATCCAGTTCACGGCTTTATACATGTATTATTAAACACCCTGTATATTTAAAAGTATATAAGTAGTTTATCAGTTGTCTAGTACCCATAACACAAGCTATGCTTACTTTGGGGCTAGATAGAGCTGTGTGAGTTGTTCAAGCATATTTAATTTTAAAAATAATTTAGTTAATCGTTTATGCATTATCTTGCATGGACTACTGCTGCCACCTCTAGGATGGATGAGCCAAATACCAACTGGCTGCTTTGGATTTGGTGGAAAAACATGCAAAAAAGTTAATTTGTGATCCGCAGTTGATTGAAGCTAAGCTGCAGAGCCTCGAGCATCGGCGTATGGTTGCACGTTTGTCGGTCTTCTACAGGTAGCAATTCCGAGAGTGCGCGAAGCAATTGCACGACCTCATTCCGCCATCAGGAGACGCGATCCGGGCGAGCGCTCCTTCTTATGTAGTGGATCTTTCAGCTATCCGCACGAGCCGCTTTAGTTCAACCTTTATAATGCGTACGGCCAAGGAATGGAACGCATTACCCGCGAGTATGTTCCCTGATCATTATAATCTAGATGCCTTCAAGGCCAGAGTGAATAAGCAGTTCCTGGACAGGCATACTCTATCATCGGCCACATCGTCACTTACCACCAGGTTAGGTGGCGGTCAAATGTCTGTCATTTTTTTATTACATTATTAAAAAAGGCACGGGAAGGAGAGGCCAGCCTTAGAAGCGATACCTTGATGTCGTTGGGAATGTCAACAATTTCACAACCATGGATGCAGAAGACTGAGCGAAGTGGACCAAGATGTGTAGGAAGGCGGACCTCGGGCCCTCGTATGAAGGGCCTCTTTAAGGCGATCCTAGGAAAAAGAACTTAAGACAGACAGATTAATGACGAAATCATACGAAAATAATTCCGATTTTTTCTTTTTAGATACGAAACCAACAATGACTAAAAATGGTTTTGTAAACTTTGGTAGCGTAAAATTAATTTTTAAGCATTCATCGTTTACTTTAATAGAAACAATATACATAATAGTACATAATTATTTATAACAGTAGTAATACTGCGCATATTTATAATTTTGTAAAATGTAAATTTTAACCAGCACTAGTTATTATAATTATGCAATGAAATTGAGCGGTTGTAATAAATTCCTCCATTCGAAATGTTATCTTTGGTCTGGATTACTTGTATAATATTAGTTGCAATGTTTATTTTAAATTCTCAGGCATCGGTGAGTTTTTAATATATGATCCGTTTTAATTTACTTGTCTTATTTGGGGAACAAACAATGCCCAAAATCACGACTTGCCGTATCAATCACGCTACGTATATTGCGTATAGATGTCGAGAATTATATAAAAAACACATAGAATGTGAATTTCAACGAATACTGCTGAAAATTATCCATTTGAATAAATAATTTACATTACCAAATAAGACAAGTCAGTTTAAACGGATCAATTATTGTCGATTATCTAGCAACAAAATATTTTTTTTTATATGATTCTTAATGAAGGTAAAGTTTAAAACACTTACTTCTAAGGTAGTTAAGTTCTGAAACTTTTCTAAATAAGATCAGTGTCATTTTATCAAGCCCCAACGAAAAAAGAAAAAGAGGAGTGTTATAAGTTAGACGCGTGTATGTGGCTTTGTGTATCTGTCAGTGGCGTAGATCCCGAACGGATGGTCCGATTTGGATGCCGTTTTCTCTATATGAAAGCCAGTTTAAACGAGATGGTTTGTTTGTTTGGTGCTTTGTTTTATTAAAATCGGATTCTTAGTAAATTTGTTTGGCGGAAATCCGACTTTTTCTGTCAGTTAGGAAATTTTAAACTTCATCGCCTTTATCATTATAATGAGGAGTTTTTCAGTAGGTATTGTCAGTTGGTTTCAAAAAGCATCAATAGATGGCGCTCCTACAATTCTGGTAATCTAATACTAAACCTTAAAATAAAATGTTTATTATTATAAACATAACTTTTAAAGGTTCAACGAAATGTTTAAAGACATATTTTTATAAATAGGCACTATGTTCCATTTTATTACAACTTCTAAAATAGTTAAAAACTATTGATAAATACAATATTATCCAATACAACGTACCCAGTGTGTATATCCTCTTTCCTAAGAACCTTTTTTAAGCGATTATCAATTACTAAAATTGTCGGGCCACCATCTAGTGAGTGGTTTAGAATGCTTAAGATACCTATTGGAAAACTCCTCATTGCAATCGGCTCTCTACTGTCCTATTCATAAATCTGTTTTTTAATGACGGACGTGCAAACATCGATGTGATGAACTAACATTATAACCTCGTTATTGTAATTTGCAAACAACAATGAAAAACCAAATTGTTGGGGCCAGGAACACATAAGGGCCCATTGGCAACTGGAAGGCCAGGGGCCGTATTGGAGCATTCAAATTGGATTCGTACACGAATTAGCTATTCTCTTTCACAAGAGTCACAAATTACCACAAGTGTGAAATATATAGGTAGCAATTTCGCATATGAATAGAAAGATTAAAAAATACCACGCCTGGAGGGCTTCAAGCCCTATCACCAATATGATGAGAGAACATTTTAAGAATTTTGCCGCCAGTTTGATGTACGACACTTTTTCCAAAGCTTTCAACAATGTTTTGTTCTTTTTAACGCCCCCACGAAAAAAGACAGCTGTTACAAGTTTAACGTAGGGTCTGTGGATCTGTCTATCTGTGGCGTCGTAGCTCCCGAACAAGTCTCGTCAGAGGCGGGCAAAGCATTAACAGCGCCCCTGGCTGTTGCTGATTCCCATAGACGACGGAGTCCAGTCTCCATCAGGTGGCCCGCTTGGTTTGTCTGTCGTATAAAAAAAAAGCAAAGAGGTGGACTGATTTAGATGCGGTTTTCTCTATGTGTTAAACCCTGTTTAATCAAGATGCTTTTTAGATTTGTTTTATAGAAACCGGTTCAGTAGTTTAGACAATATTTGAGTAGGTAAATGTAAATTACAAAAAAAAAATTTGGTCGGGAGTTATCCTTTTTTTTTTGTCGTTTAGGTTATTTATGACTAACATAATATTTTAAACTATCGCGGTTATTATCAAACATTTTAAGGGTATGTTCTGGGTTTCATACCTCGTACCTTTGTTGAGGAGTAGCCAGATATTTTGACGTAGTTGCATGCATCATGGTCACTGTAACACCTTTTCCCCTGACCCTAAATAATAAAACAAGACAAATATATCTCTAGCTATAAGACTTGTAACTTACATATAAAATACATTGGCCGTACATCGTGATCGTCTAGCTTTAGATACATTATAAGGACCCCCTACGTTGTGTGTTTGATAAAATCGTGTGTCTAAATAACATCTTTAAGTTTATAATATATCGCTTAATTAATGGAAAACTCATTTAAAGGAAATGCGTAATATAGAATCACCGAATGGAAAAGTAAACCGTACGACTAGCGTGAGATCGAATCCGCAAACAAGATAAACATATTAAAAGCCGCGCACGAGTGAAGTCTATATTATCCGTATAACAATTAAAAACATAAGAAAATAAACACAACTATATAAATACAAAATTAGGTTCGTCAAATGATTGCAGTCAAATAAAACTTCAATACCGCACATAAAGTAAGTAACAATTAAAATTTGTATGAGTAAATAAAACAAGCAGATATAATTAAAAAACATGCAACATAGCTCTAGAACTGATCTTCATCGTATCTGGTCCTCGGGCGATGAATGGCGGGCGATCGACGCACGTCGCGGCATCCGAGCGTTAACATCTTCTTTCTTCGTGGCCACTCCTAACCCTATGGTTGTGAAATCGCCTAACACAGACCTGACCCTAATGAGTTATGAAATATGGATACTATAGGTCTCGGAATTAGCCTAATCGATAGAAAAACCCCAGGCTCCATGCCACCCTTCACCCAGGCCAAACACGAACATATGGACCACATGTCCTGCTCATGCGTCCAGCGAAACCTTGACTTCAAACGAACCAGTGACCTATTATAATTGTCTACTTCGCTCAAACCGTCACACATATTACGATCATATTGCCGTACTTCTATTCCTGCCTAATTTTGCTTGCAAGCGATCGATAGACTATTATTTAAATTTTATTTACGCGCACGCGGGATGTAATATTGGTGTCGGGACGCTAATGGCTGAGCCCACCAATCGAACTAACTCGATTTTTCATGTCCACGAATTAAATGTCGTTTAAGCATTAAAAGCACAAAGTTTTAAGCGGACACGAGGCAAAGACATTCCAAGATCCGGTGGCAAACCCACGGTGATATACCATCTAAAAGTACATGGAGCACAAATCAGTTTCCTGACACTATTCAACAGAGCGTGGTCCACGTCCGATCCGGCCTTAGTTCCCTGTGTAGTGATGTTTGCTGTGGATTCACCCGGCAGCACGTTACCAGAACTGCACCCATATGTGTATTCTAAGTGATAGTTAGTTTTTATTTATTTAGAAGTTGAGAATTTATTTTTCGGATGTTTTGGATGCAGTGTCTTTAAGAGAATAACTAGAGATCGGTTTAATTTGACTAAACAGCTTCCAGTATCTACTACACAAAACTATGCCTATCTTCATCTTGCGCTCTTTAGTATAACTACGTGATGGCCCTACCAAAATATAATAACCCTTAAATATATAATTCAATATCAGACTTACTGCAAATGCTCGTACAAACCGCGGATCATCGACTGTATTCACTCGACAACCCTCTCCACAATATCACGCGATGCCTGCGCGCGCGCACACTTCGTATCAAGGAACGACCCCTAGCCGAAGAACAACCAGCCAGTCCCGGGACCTTAGACCAACTGTCGTTCTCGTCTTGCTTCCCTTCGCCCCTCAACCCCGCATCCTGAAGCGAGAGAAAACCAGCCATTTGACCAACACGTGTTACTTAATTCACCTCCACCACTCAACGCCTTCATGTCACCGATGGAGGTGGAAAGAGCTGTCCGCCGTCTGCCCAAGCGGAAGTCGCCGGGGCCAGACGGCGTAACAACCGAGGCGCTGAAGAGGCTCCCCCGCAAGTGCATTGTGGCACTGTCGCGCCTGTTCAACGGCGAAATGGAAGTACTACCCGACGACGAGGAAGATGGGGAAGGTAATAGTCCTCCCGAAGCAGGGGAATGACCGCCGCCAATAACAATTAAAAACGCTGCTGCCCATTTTCCAGTTTATGGAGACTAGATATTTTGCCTCTAAACGTTAGTCGCCTTGTACGACACCCACGAGTGTAAGGGGTTGATGCTATTCTACTCTACCGGTCACCACACGGCTACAAGGGATGCTAATGAGTAACCATTCGCGTATTAAGGCGGTACGATTTTCATACAATTTTTATGTAACGTTTTTGTGCAATTGGCTATTAGAAAATATGTTCAATTGTGCGCGAAATAGATTTCTACATGTTAATAATGTAAAACAAAGCAATGAAAAAGAAAAATAATTAAATCACAAAACAACGCCATCAAGCGGCGATTTGTGCTTTTTTCGATTTAACTGCTTTTGAAAAGAAAACCACTTTGCGCACCATTGAATACATTTACTAAGAGTAGAAATCATAATACAATCACTAAACACTCAAACAAATGAAAGAATATCGAGAGAAATTTAGTATGGGCGTTGAATCACCTTAATAGTAAGAATAACATATGTATGAAAGAAAGTTCCACACCGCGTCTGTCTGCCTGTTCGCGATAAACTCAAAAACTACTGAACGGATTTTTATGCGGTTTTCACCAATTGACAAAGTGGAATTACTTTGTCTATTGAGGAAGATTTAGGTGTATAATTTGTTAATGTTTTATGTTGGTAGTTTGAATGACAAGAATCTCCATAAAGGCCGGGGTGGACATCGGAATTTTTGTAAATTGGCCCTTGACTTTGGTATATTAAAACCTTGCGTGATAAATATAAAACTGTCATAATTTGTTGAATAAGCGAGCGTAGCGAGCTCGATAGTTTCACAAACTACCCCTTCAGAATACTTGCGCGAATAACATAAAATCAGTAAATGGACTATACGATGTAGACATTTTTGACATCTGGTTTATAATAAAATTAACTTCGCAAACAATTAATTAATGAGCGTGCGAGCTCTATTTCTGACATTTTGGCTATAAAGTTTTCACGATTAACTTAAAAACAGTCAAATTCGAAAATCGTGTGGGCCAAAACGATTTTATTATGAGCCAGGTCCATCTGACCCGTTGAGCAATGAACAGTGTAAGGAGTTTCTTAAATCTTATGATCTCACTGATAGTGCTGAATATGTTGTACATGAGATCAAGTTTTTTCTCATTTTTGCTATAGGTGCATTTTTACACAATTTCAATGAAGTAATGAGTGAGTGCGCGTGAGGGGCTCTAAGTTGTTGTTTTTTATTAAAAATGTTAATTATCTCTAAGCGAAAGGGGAACGAAAACGGATTGTATCACTTGATTTCATTTGCATCTTTGGCGGAAGGGGCCCCGACCCTGGTCTGAAAATCACTAAAGAATTTTTTTTTTCCGGGAAATAGGGTTTAACTGAAATTGAGGATAACAGTACGTATTTTTGCTTACAAACGATTTGGGACCCCTTATCATTGATACGGCTGATACGGCGGTTGTTGGGCCCCTGCCTAGGTTCTCCAAATGGGTGAAGCATGGGATATTTACAGGTATAGCTCCGTCAACTAAGATTCATTTAGTTAATTTTTGTTGATGAGAAATATTCGTGAAATCGTAAGGATTTTAACATAACAGTCCTCTGAGAGTTTAAGCCTTCCCCACATTAGTGGAGGGTTCTGTCATAAACTCCACTCTCTACTGTCTTTGTTTTATTTATGTTTCATTCATTACACTAAGGTATTTTATTTGTTTTATTTAATACAAAAATATGTGTGCGTAGTTACTGAAAAATCTCATAGCAGATAGGTACGATTACCTTTGCGACACTGAAACATGACTGACAGGCATGACATGAGAAAGCAAACTTATAAAGACAAATATGCTACATTAATTAGAGTTTGCTACATTAATATGCCATAGTAATTTGAATTAGACTACTTTGCTATTAGTTAGGTGGTGGTGCACTTTCGAAAAAACTATGAAGGAACCTATTAAATTAAAATTACAATATTTTTTTGTACAGAACCCTCAAACCAAAAAATACAAAACGGCTAATTTAGATCTCCTTAATATCCCATTGCGCCTAGTACTATGAACTTGAGTGACCTTTTACAACTGATTTCTAGAGATGCGGTCTTTCGTTTTCAAAATGTCGATTATCGACATTGAAAAGGTAAAAGTTCGATAGTCATTTTCTCGCTTACTATTCCACGCACGAAAAAAATAATTGTACCTATCGTTTTAATACGTTCAGCACTCCATCCAGTTCACGGCTTTATACATGTATTATTAAACACCCTGTATATTTAAAAGTATATAAGTAGTTTATCAGTTGTCTAGTACCCATAACACAAGCTATGCTTACTTTGGGGCTAGATAGAGCTGTGTGAGTTGTTCAAGCATATTTAATTTTAAAAATAATTTAGTTAATCGTTTATGCATTATCTTGCATGGACTACTGCTGCCACCTCTAGGATGGATGAGCCAAATACCAACTGGCTGCTTTGGATTTGGTGGAAAAACATGCAAAAAAGTTAATTTGTGATCCGCAGTTGATTGAAGCTAAGCTGCAGAGCCTCGAGCATCGGCGTATGGTTGCACGTTTGTCGGTCTTCTACAGGTAGCAATTCCGAGAGTGCGCGAAGCAATTGCACGACCTCATTCCGCCATCAGGAGACGCGATCCGGGCGAGCGCTCCTTCTTATGTAGTGGATCTTTCAGCTATCCGCACGAGCCGCTTTAGTTCAACCTTTATAATGCGTACGGCCAAGGAATGGAACGCATTACCCGCGAGTATGTTCCCTGATCATTATAATCTAGATGCCTTCAAGGCCAGAGTGAATAAGCAGTTCCTGGACAGGCATACTCTATCATCGGCCACATCGTCACTTACCACCAGGTTAGGTGGCGGTCAAATGTCTGTCATTTTTTTATTACATTATTAAAAAAGGCACGGGAAGGAGAGGCCAGCCTTAGAAGCGATACCTTGATGTCGTTGGGAATGTCAACAATTTCACAACCATGGATGCAGAAGACTGAGCGAAGTGGACCAAGATGTGTAGGAAGGCGGACCTCGGGCCCTCGTATGAAGGGCCTCTTTAAGGCGATCCTAGGAAAAAGAACTTAAGACAGACAGATTAATGACGAAATCATACGAAAATAATTCCGATTTTTTCTTTTTAGACACGAAACCAACAATGACTAAAAATGGTTTTGTAAACTTTGGTAGCGTAAAATTAATTTTTAAGCATTCATCGTTTACTTTAATAGAAACAATATACATAATAGTACATAATTATTTATAACAGTAGTAATACTGCGCATATTTATAATTTTGTAAAATGTAAATTTTAACCAGCACTAGTTATTATAATTATGCAATGAAATTGAGCGGTTGTAATAAATTCCTCCATTCGAAATGTTATCTTTGGTCTGGATTACTTGTATAATATTAGTTGCAATGTTTATTTTAAATTCTCAGGCATCGGTGAGTTTTTAATATATGATCCGTTTTAATTTACTTGTCTTATTTGGGGAACAAACAATGCCCAAAATCACGACTTGCCGTATCAATCACGCTACGTATATTGCGTATAGATGTCGAGAATTATATAAAAAACACATAGAATGTGAATTTCAACGAATACTGCTGAAAATTATCCATTTGAATAAATAATTTACATTACCAAATAAGACAAGTCAGTTTAAACGGATCAATTATTGTCGATTATCTAGCAACAAAATATTTTTTTTTATATGATTCTTAATGAAGGTAAAGTTTAAAACACTTACTTCTAAGGTAGTTAAGTTCTGAAACTTTTCTAAATAAGATCAGTGTCATTTTATCAAGCCCCAACGAAAAAAGAAAAAGAGGAGTGTTATAAGTTAGACGCGTGTATGTGGCTTTGTGTATCTGTCAGTGGCGTAGATCCCGAACGGATGGTCCGATTTGGATGCCGTTTTCTCTATATGAAAGCCAGTTTAAACGAGATGGTTTGTTTGTTTGGTGCTTTGTTTTATTAAAATCGGATTCTTAGTAAATTTGTTTGGCGGAAATCCGACTTTTTCTGTCAGTTAGGAAATTTTAAACTTCATCGCCTTTATCATTATAATGAGGAGTTTTTCAGTAGGTATTGTCAGTTGGTTTCAAAAAGCATCAATAGATGGCGCTCCTACAATTCTGGTAATCTAATACTAAACCTTAAAATAAAATGTTTATTATTATAAACATAACTTTTAAAGGTTCAACGAAATGTTTAAAGACATATTTTTATAAATAGGCACTATGTTCCATTTTATTACAACTTCTAAAATAGTTAAAAACTATTGATAAATACAATATTATCCAATACAACGTACCCAGTGTGTATATCCTCTTTCCTAAGAACCTTTTTTAAGCGATTATCAATTACTAAAATTGTCGGGCCACCATCTAGTGAGTGGTTTAGAATGCTTAAGATACCTATTGGAAAACTCCTCATTGCAATCGGCTCTCTACTGTCCTATTCATAAATCTGTTTTTTAATGACGGACGTGCAAACATCGATGTGATGAACTAACATTATAACCTCGTTATTGTAATTTGCAAACAACAATGAAAAACCAAATTGTTGGGGCCAGGAACACATAAGGGCCCATTGGCAACTGGAAGGCCAGGGGCCGTATTGGAGCATTCAAATTGGATTCGTACACGAATTAGCTATTCTCTTTCACAAGAGTCACAAATTACCACAAGTGTGAAATATATAGGTAGCAATTTCGCATATGAATAGAAAGATTAAAAAATACCACGCCTGGAGGGCTTCAAGCCCTATCACCAATATGATGAGAGAACATTTTAAGAATTTTGCCGCCAGTTTGATGTACGACACTTTTTCCAAAGCTTTCAACAATGTTTTGTTCTTTTTAACGCCCCCACGAAAAAAGACAGCTGTTACAAGTTTAACGTAGGGTCTGTGGATCTGTCTATCTGTGGCGTCGTAGCTCCCGAACAAGTCTCGTCAGAGGCGGGCAAAGCATTAACAGCGCCCCTGGCTGTTGCTGATTCCCATAGACGACGGAGTCCAGTCTCCATCAGGTGGCCCGCTTGGTTTGTCTGTCGTATAAAAAAAAAGCAAAGAGGTGGACTGATTTAGATGCGGTTTTCTCTATGTGTTAAACCCTGTTTAATCAAGATGCTTTTTAGATTTGTTTTATAGAAACCGGTTCAGTAGTTTAGACAATATTTGAGTAGGTAAATGTAAATTACAAAAAAAAAATTTGGTCGGGAGTTATCCTTTTTTTTTTGTCGTTTAGGTTATTTATGACTAACATAATATTTTAAACTATCGCGGTTATTATCAAACATTTTAAGGGTATGTTCTGGGTTTCATACCTCGTACCTTTGTTGAGGAGTAGCCAGATATTTTGACGTAGTTGCATGCATCATGGTCACTGTAACACCTTTTCCCCTGACCCTAAATAATAAAACAAGACAAATATATCTCTAGCTATAAGACTTGTAACTTACATATAAAATACATTGGCCGTACATCGTGATCGTCTAGCTTTAGATACATTATAAGGACCCCCTACGTTGTGTGTTTGATAAAATCGTGTGTCTAAATAACATCTTTAAGTTTATAATATATCGCTTAATTAATGGAAAACTCATTTAAAGGAAATGCGTAATATAGAATCACCGAATGGAAAAGTAAACCGTACGACTAGCGTGAGATCGAATCCGCAAACAAGATAAACATATTAAAAGCCGCGCACGAGTGAAGTCTATATTATCCGTATAACAATTAAAAACATAAGAAAATAAACACAACTATATAAATACAAAATTAGGTTCGTCAAATGATTGCAGTCAAATAAAACTTCAATACCGCACATAAAGTAAGTAACAATTAAAATTTGTATGAGTAAATAAAACAAGCAGATATAATTAAAAAACATGCAACATAGCTCTAGAACTGATCTTCATCGTATCTGGTCCTCGGGCGATGAATGGCGGGCGATCGACGCACGTCGCGGCATCCGAGCGTTAACATCTTCTTTCTTCGTGGCCACTCCTAACCCTATGGTTGTGAAATCGCCTAACACAGACCTGACCCTAATGAGTTATGAAATATGGATACTATAGGTCTCGGAATTAGCCTAATCGATAGAAAAACCCCAGGCTCCATGCCACCCTTCACCCAGGCCAAACACGAACATATGGACCACATGTCCTGCTCATGCGTCCAGCGAAACCTTGACTTCAAACGAACCAGTGACCTATTATAATTGTCTACTTCGCTCAAACCGTCACACATATTACGATCATATTGCCGTACTTCTATTCCTGCCTAATTTTGCTTGCAAGCGATCGATAGACTATTATTTAAATTTTATTTACGCGCACGCGGGATGTAATATTGGTGTCGGGACGCTAATGGCTGAGCCCACCAATCGAACTAACTCGATTTTTCATGTCCACGAATTAAATGTCGTTTAAGCATTAAAAGCACAAAGTTTTAAGCGGACACGAGGCAAAGACATTCCAAGATCCGGTGGCAAACCCACGGTGATATACCATCTAAAAGTACATGGAGCACAAATCAGTTTCCTGACACTATTCAACAGAGCGTGGTCCACGTCCGATCCGGCCTTAGTTCCCTGTGTAGTGATGTTTGCTGTGGATTCACCCGGCAGCACGTTACCAGAACTGCACCCATATGTGTATTCTAAGTGATAGTTAGTTTTTATTTATTTAGAAGTTGAGAATTTATTTTTCGGATGTTTTGGATGCAGTGTCTTTAAGAGAATAACTAGAGATCGGTTTAATTTGACTAAACAGCTTCCAGTATCTACTACACAAAACTATGCCTATCTTCATCTTGCGCTCTTTAGTATAACTACGTGATGGCCCTACCAAAATATAATAACCCTTAAATATATAATTCAATATCAGACTTACTGCAAATGCTCGTACAAACCGCGGATCATCGACTGTATTCACTCGACAACCCTCTCCACAATATCACGCGATGCCTGCGCGCGCGCACACTTCGTATCAAGGAACGACCCCTAGCCGAAGAACAACCAGCCAGTCCCGGGACCTTAGACCAACTGTCGTTCTCGTCTTGCTTCCCTTCGCCCCTCAACCCCGCATCCTGAAGCGAGAGAAAACCAGCCATTTGACCAACACGTGTTACTTAATTCACCTCCACCACTCAACGCCTTCATGTCACCGATGGAGGTGGAAAGAGCTGTCCGCCGTCTGCCCAAGCGGAAGTCGCCGGGGCCAGACGGCGTAACAACCGAGGCGCTGAAGAGGCTCCCCCGCAAGTGCATTGTGGCACTGTCGCGCCTGTTCAACGGCGAAATGGAAGTACTACCCGACGACGAGGAAGATGGGGAAGGTAATAGTCCTCCCGAAGCAGGGGAATGACCGCCGCCAATAACAATTAAAAACGCTGCTGCCCATTTTCCAGTTTATGGAGACTAGATATTTTGCCTCTAAACGTTAGTCGCCTTGTACGACACCCACGAGTGTAAGGGGTTGATGCTATTCTACTCTACCGGTCACCACACGGCTACAAGGGATGCTAATGAGTAACCATTCGCGTATTAAGGCGGTACGATTTTCATACAATTTTTATGTAACGTTTTTGTGCAATTGGCTATTAGAAAATATGTTCAATTGTGCGCGAAATAGATTTCTACATGTTAATAATGTAAAACAAAGCAATGAAAAAGAAAAATAATTAAATCACAAAACAACGCCATCAAGCGGCGATTTGTGCTTTTTTCGATTTAACTGCTTTTGAAAAGAAAACCACTTTGCGCACCATTGAATACATTTACTAAGAGTAGAAATCATAATACAATCACTAAACACTCAAACAAATGAAAGAATATCGAGAGAAATTTAGTATGGGCGTTGAATCACCTTAATAGTAAGAATAACATATGTATGAAAGAAAGTTCCACACCGCGTCTGTCTGCCTGTTCGCGATAAACTCAAAAACTACTGAACGGATTTTTATGCGGTTTTCACCAATTGACAAAGTGGAATTACTTTGTCTATTGAGGAAGATTTAGGTGTATAATTTGTTAATGTTTTATGTTGGTAGTTTGAATGACAAGAATCTCCATAAAGGCCGGGGTGGACATCGGAATTTTTGTAAATTGGCCCTTGACTTTGGTATATTAAAACCTTGCGTGATAAATATAAAACTGTCATAATTTGTTGAATAAGCGAGCGTAGCGAGCTCGATAGTTTCACAAACTACCCCTTCAGAATACTTGCGCGAATAACATAAAATCAGTAAATGGACTATACGATGTAGACATTTTTGACATCTGGTTTATAATAAAATTAACTTCGCAAACAATTAATTAATGAGCGTGCGAGCTCTATTTCTGACATTTTGGCTATAAAGTTTTCACGATTAACTTAAAAACAGTCAAATTCGAAAATCGTGTGGGCCAAAACGATTTTATTATGAGCCAGGTCCATCTGACCCGTTGAGCAATGAACAGTGTAAGGAGTTTCTTAAATCTTATGATCTCACTGATAGTGCTGAATATGTTGTACATGAGATCAAGTTTTTTCTCATTTTTGCTATAGGTGCATTTTTACACAATTTCAATGAAGTAATGAGTGAGTGCGCGTGAGGGGCTCTAAGTTGTTGTTTTTTATTAAAAATGTTAATTATCTCTAAGCGAAAGGGGAACGAAAACGGATTGTATCACTTGATTTCATTTGCATCTTTGGCGGAAGGGGCCCCGACCCTGGTCTGAAAATCACTAAAGAATTTTTTTTTTCCGGGAAATAGGGTTTAACTGAAATTGAGGATAACAGTACGTATTTTTGCTTACAAACGATTTGGGACCCCTTATCATTGATACGGCTGATACGGCGGTTGTTGCGCCCCTGCCTAGGTTCTCCAAATGGGTGAAGCATGGGATATTTACAGGTATAGCTCCGTCAACTAAGATTCATTTAGTTAATTTATGTTGATGAGAAATATTCGTGAAATCGTAAGGATTTTAACATAACAGTCCTCTGAGAGTTTAAGCCTTCCCCACATTAGTGGAGGGTTCTGTCATAAACTCCACTCTCTACTGTCTTTGTTTTATTTATGTTTCATTCATTACACTAAGGTATTTTATTTGTTTTATTTAATACAAAAATATGTGTGCGTAGTTACTGAAAAATCTCATAGCAGATAGGTACGATTACCTTTGCGACACTGAAACATGACTGACAGGCATGACATGAGAAAGCAAACTTATAAAGACAAATATGCTACATTAATTAGAGTTTGCTACATTAATATGCCATAGTAATTTGAATTAGACTACTTTGCTATTAGTTAGGTGGTGGTGCACTTTCGAAAAAACTATGAAGGAACCTATTAAATTAAAATTACAATATTTTTTTGTACAGAACCCTCAAACCAAAAAATACAAAACGGCTAATTTAGATCTCCTTAATATCCCATTGCGCCTAGTACTATGAACTTGAGTGACCTTTTACAACTGATTTCTAGAGATGCGGTCTTTCGTTTTCAAAATGTCGATTATCGACATTGAAAAGGTAAAAGTTCGATAGTCATTTTCTCGCTTACTATTCCACGCACGAAAAAAATAATTGTACCTATCGTTTTAATACGTTCAGCACTCCATCCAGTTCACGGCTTTATACATGTATTATTAAACACCCTGTATATTTAAAAGTATATAAGTAGTTTATCAGTTGTCTAGTACCCATAACACAAGCTATGCTTACTTTGGGGCTAGATAGAGCTGTGTGAGTTGTTCAAGCATATTTAATTTTAAAAATAATTTAGTTAATCGTTTATGCATTATCTTGCATGGACTACTGCTGCCACCTCTAGGATGGATGAGCCAAATACCAACTGGCTGCTTTGGATTTGGTGGAAAAACATGCAAAAAAGTTAATTTGTGATCCGCAGTTGATTGAAGCTAAGCTGCAGAGCCTCGAGCATCGGCGTATGGTTGCACGTTTGTCGGTCTTCTACAGGTAGCAATTCCGAGAGTGCGCGAAGCAATTGCACGACCTCATTCCGCCATCAGGAGACGCGATCCGGGCGAGCGCTCCTTCTTATGTAGTGGATCTTTCAGCTATCCGCACGAGCCGCTTTAGTTCAACCTTTATAATGCGTACGGCCAAGGAATGGAACGCATTACCCGCGAGTATGTTCCCTGATCATTATAATCTAGATGCCTTCAAGGCCAGAGTGAATAAGCAGTTCCTGGACAGGCATACTCTATCATCGGCCACATCGTCACTTACCACCAGGTTAGGTGGCGGTCAAATGTCTGTCATTTTTTTATTACATTATTAAAAAAGGCACGGGAAGGAGAGGCCAGCCTTAGAAGCGATACCTTGATGTCGTTGGGAATGTCAACAATTTCACAACCATGGATGCAGAAGACTGAGCGAAGTGGACCAAGATGTGTAGGAAGGCGGACCTCGGGCCCTCATATGAAGGGCCTCTTTAAGGCGATCCTAGGAAAAAGAACTTAAGACAGACAGATTAATGACGAAATCATACGAAAATAATTCCGATTTTTTCTTTTTAGACACGAAACCAACAATGACTAAAAATGGTTTTGTAAACTTTGGTAGCGTAAAATTAATTTTTAAGCATTCATCGTTTACTTTAATAGAAACAATATACATAACAGTACATAATTATTTATAACAGTAGTAATACTGCGCATATTTATAATTTTGTAAAATGTAAATTTTAACCAGCACTAGTTATTATAATTATGCAATGAAATTGAGCGGTTGTAATAAATTCCTCCATTCGAAATGTTATCTTTGGTCTGGATTACTTGTATAATATTAGTTGCAATGTTTATTTTAAATTCTCAGGCATCGGTGAGTTTTTAATATATGATCCGTTTTAATTTACTTGTCTTATTTGGGGAACAAACAATGCCCAAAATCACGACTTGCCGTATCAATCACGCTACGTATATTGCGTATAGATGTCGAGAATTATATAAAAAACACATAGAATGTGAATTTCAACGAATACTGCTGAAAATTATCCATTTGAATAAATAATTTACATTACCAAATAAGACAAGTCAGTTTAAACGGATCAATTATTGTCGATTATCTAGCAACAAAATATTTTTTTTATATGATTCTTAATGAAGGTAAAGTTTAAAACACTTACTTCTAAGGTAGTTAAGTTCTGAAACTTTTCTAAATAAGATCAGTGTCATTTTATCAAGCCCCAACGAAAAAAGAAAAAGAGGAGTGTTATAAGTTAGACGCGTGTATGTGGCTTTGTGTATCTGTCAGTGGCGTAGATCCCGAACGGATGGTCCGATTTGGATGCCGTTTTCTCTATATGAAAGCCAGTTTAAACGAGATGGTTTGTTTGTTTGGTGCTTTGTTTTATTAAAATCGGATTCTTAGTAAATTTGTTTGGCGGAAATCCGACTTTTTCTGTCAGTTAGGAAATTTTAAACTTCATCGCCTTTATCATTATAATGAGGAGTTTTTCAGTAGGTATTGTCAGTTGGTTTCAAAAAGCATCAATAGATGGCGCTCCTACAATTCTGGTAATCTAATACTAAACCTTAAAATAAAATGTTTATTATTATAAACATAACTTTTAAAGGTTCAACGAAATGTTTAAAGACATATTTTTATAAATAGGCACTATGTTCCATTTTATTACAACTTCTAAAATAGTTAAAAACTATTGATAAATACAATATTATCCAATACAACGTACCCAGTGTGTATATCCTCTTTCCTAAGAACCTTTTTTAAGCGATTATCAATTACTAAAATTGTCGGGCCACCATCTAGTGAGTGGTTTAGAATGCTTAAGATACCTATTGGAAAACTCCTCATTGCAATCGGCTCTCTACTGTCCTATTCATAAATCTGTTTTTTAATGACGGACGTGCAAACATCGATGTGATGAACTAACATTATAACCTCGTTATTGTAATTTGCAAACAACAATGAAAAACCAAATTGTTGGGGCCAGGAACACATAAGGGCCCATTGGCAACTGGAAGGCCAGGGGCCGTATTGGAGCATTCAAATTGGATTCGTACACGAATTAGCTATTCTCTTTCACAAGAGTCACAAATTACCACAAGTGTGAAATATATAGGTAGCAATTTCGCATATGAATAGAAAGATTAAAAAATACCACGCCTGGAGGGCTTCAAGCCCTATCACCAATATGATGAGAGAACATTTTAAGAATTTTGCCGCCAGTTTGATGTACGACACTTTTTCCAAAGCTTTCAACAATGTTTTGTTCTTTTTAACGCCCCCACGAAAAAAGACAGCTGTTACAAGTTTAACGTAGGGTCTGTGGATCTGTCTATCTGTGGCGTCGTAGCTCCCGAACAAGTCTCGTCAGAGGCGGGCAAAGCATTAACAGCGCCCCTGGCTGTTGCTGATTCCCATAGACGACGGAGTCCAGTCTCCAACAGGTGGCCCGCTTGGTTTGTCTGTCGTATAAAAAAAAAGCAAAGAGGTGGACTGATTTAGATGCGGTTTTCTCTATGTGTTAAACCCTGTTTAATCAAGATGCTTTTTAGATTTGTTTTATAGAAACCGGTTCAGTAGTTTAGACAATATTTGAGTAGGTAAATGTAAATTACAAAAAAAAAATTTGGTCGGGAGTTATCCTTTTTTTTTTGTCGTTTAGGTTATTTATGACTAACATAATATTTTAAACTATCGCGGTTATTATCAAACATTTTAAGGGTATGTTCTGGGTTTCATACCTCGTACCTTTGTTGAGGAGTAGCCAGATATTTTGACGTAGTTGCATGCATCATGGTCACTGTAACACCTTTTCCCCTGACCCTAAATAATAAAACAAGACAAATATATCTCTAGCTATAAGACTTGTAACTTACATATAAAATACATTGGCCGTACATCGTGATCGTCTAGCTTTAGATACATTATAAGGACCCCCTACGTTGTGTGTTTGATAAAATCGTGTGTCTAAATAACATCTTTAAGTTTATAATATATCGCTTAATTAATGGAAAACTCATTTAAAGGAAATGCGTAATATAGAATCACCGAATGGAAAAGTAAACCGTACGACTAGCGTGAGATCGAATCCGCAAACAAGATAAACATATTAAAAGCCGCGCACGAGTGAAGTCTATATTATCCGTATAACAATTAAAAACATAAGAAAATAAACACAACTATATAAATACAAAATTAGGTTCGTCAAATGATTGCAGTCAAATAAAACTTCAATACCGCACATAAAGTAAGTAACAATTAAAATTTGTATGAGTAAATAAAACAAGCAGATATAATTAAAAAACATGCAACATAGCTCTAGAACTGATCTTCATCGTATCTGGTCCTCGGGCGATGAATGGCGGGCGATCGACGCACGTCGCGGCATCCGAGCGTTAACATCTTCTTTCTTCGTGGCCACTCCTAACCCTATGGTTGTGAAATCGCCTAACACAGACCTGACCCTAATGAGTTATGAAATATGGATACTATAGGTCTCGGAATTAGCCTAATCGATAGAAAAACCCCAGGCTCCATGCCACCCTTCACCCAGGCCAAACACGAACATATGGACCACATGTCCTGCTCATGCGTCCAGCGAAACCTTGACTTCAAACGAACCAGTGACCTATTATAATTGTCTACTTCGCTCAAACCGTCACACATATTACGATCATATTGCCGTACTTCTATTCCTGCCTAATTTTGCTTGCAAGCGATCGATAGACTATTATTTAAATTTTATTTACGCGCACGCGGGATGTAATATTGGTGTCGGGACGCTAATGGCTGAGCCCACCAATCGAACTAACTCGATTTTTCATGTCCACGAATTAAATGTCGTTTAAGCATTAAAAGCACAAAGTTTTAAGCGGACACGAGGCAAAGACATTCCAAGATCCGGTGGCAAACCCACGGTGATATACCATCTAAAAGTACATGGAGCACAAATCAGTTTCCTGACACTATTCAACAGAGCGTGGTCCACGTCCGATCCGGCCTTAGTTCCCTGTGTAGTGATGTTTGCTGTGGATTCACCCGGCAGCACGTTACCAGAACTGCACCCATATGTGTATTCTAAGTGATAGTTAGTTTTTATTTATTTAGAAGTTGAGAATTTATTTTTCGGATGTTTTGGATGCAGTGTCTTTAAGAGAATAACTAGAGATCGGTTTAATTTGACTAAACAGCTTCCAGTATCTACTACACAAAACTATGCCTATCTTCATCTTGCGCTCTTTAGTATAACTACGTGATGGCCCTACCAAAATATAATAACCCTTAAATATATAATTCAATATCAGACTTACTGCAAATGCTCGTACAAACCGCGGATCATCGACTGTATTCACTCGACAACCCTCTCCACAATATCACGCGATGCCTGCGCGCGCGCACACTTCGTATCAAGGAACGACCCCTAGCCGAAGAACAACCAGCCAGTCCCGGGACCTTAGACCAACTGTCGTTCTCGTCTTGCTTCCCTTCGCCCCTCAACCCCGCATCCTGAAGCGAGAGAAAACCAGCCATTTGACCAACACGTGTTACTTAATTCACCTCCACCACTCAACGCCTTCATGTCACCGATGGAGGTGGAAAGAGCTGTCCGCCGTCTGCCCAAGCGGAAGTCGCCGGGGCCAGACGGCGTAACAACCGAGGCGCTGAAGAGGCTCCCCCGCAAGTGCATTGTGGCACTGTCGCGCCTGTTCAACGGCGAAATGGAAGTACTACCCGACGACGAGGAAGATGGGGAAGGTAATAGTCCTCCCGAAGCAGGGGAATGACCGCCGCCAATAACAATTAAAAACGCTGCTGCCCATTTTCCAGTTTATGGAGACTAGATATTTTGCCTCTAAACGTTAGTCGCCTTGTACGACACCCACGAGTGTAAGGGGTTGATGCTATTCTACTCTACCGGTCACCACACGGCTACAAGGGATGCTAATGAGTAACCATTCGCGTATTAAGGCGGTACGATTTTCATACAATTTTTATGTAACGTTTTTGTGCAATTGGCTATTAGAAAATATGTTCAATTGTGCGCGAAATAGATTTCTACATGTTAATAATGTAAAACAAAGCAATGAAAAAGAAAAATAATTAAATCACAAAACAACGCCATCAAGCGGCGATTTGTGCTTTTTTCGATTTAACTGCTTTTGAAAAGAAAACCACTTTGCGCACCATTGAATACATTTACTAAGAGTAGAAATCATAATACAATCACTAAACACTCAAACAAATGAAAGAATATCGAGAGAAATTTAGTATGGGCGTTGAATCACCTTAATAGTAAGAATAACATATGTATGAAAGAAAGTTCCACACCGCGTCTGTCTGCCTGTTCGCGATAAACTCAAAAACTACTGAACGGATTTTTATGCGGTTTTCACCAATTGACAAAGTGGAATTACTTTGTCTATTGAGGAAGATTTAGGTGTATAATTTGTTAATGTTTTATGTTGGTAGTTTGAATGACAAGAATCTCCATAAAGGCCGGGGTGGACATCGGAATTTTTGTAAATTGGCCCTTGACTTTGGTATATTAAAACCTTGCGTGATAAATATAAAACTGTCATAATTTGTTGAATAAGCGAGCGTAGCGAGCTCGATAGTTTCACAAACTACCCCTTCAGAATACTTGCGCGAATAACATAAAATCAGTAAATGGACTATACGATGTAGACATTTTTGACATCTGGTTTATAATAAAATTAACTTCGCAAACAATTAATTAATGAGCGTGCGAGCTCTATTTCTGACATTTTGGCTATAAAGTTTTCACGATTAACTTAAAAACAGTCAAATTCGAAAATCGTGTGGGCCAAAACGATTTTATTATGAGCCAGGTCCATCTGACCCGTTGAGCAATGAACAGTGTAAGGAGTTTCTTAAATCTTATGATCTCACTGATAGTGCTGAATATGTTGTACATGAGATCAAGTTTTTTCTCATTTTTGCTATAGGTGCATTTTTACACAATTTCAATGAAGTAATGAGTGAGTGCGCGTGAGGGGCTCTAAGTTGTTGTTTTTTATTAAAAATGTTAATTATCTCTAAGCGAAAGGGGAACGAAAACGGATTGTATCACTTGATTTCATTTGCATCTTTGGCGGAAGGGGCCCCGACCCTGGTCTGAAAATCACTAAAGAATTTTTTTTTTCCGGGAAATAGGGTTTAACTGAAATTGAGGATAACAGTACGTATTTTTGCTTACAAACGATTTGGGACCCCTTATCATTGATACGGCTGATACGGCGGTTGTTGCGCCCCTGCCTAGGTTCTCCAAATGGGTGAAGCATGGGATATTTACAGGTATAGCTCCGTCAACTAAGATTCATTTAGTTAATTTTTGTTGATGAGAAATATTCGTGAAATCGTAAGGATTTTAACATAACAGTCCTCTGAGAGTTTAAGCCTTCCCCACATTAGTGGAGGGTTCTGTCATAAACTCCACTCTCTACTGTCTTTGTTTTATTTATGTTTCATTCATTACACTAAGGTATTTTATTTGTTTTATTTAATACAAAAATATGTGTGCGTAGTTACTGAAAAATCTCATAGCAGATAGGTACGATTACCTTTGCGACACTGAAACATGACTGACAGGCATGACATGAGAAAGCAAACTTATAAAGACAAATATGCTACATTAATTAGAGTTTGCTACATTAATATGCCATAGTAATTTGAATTAGACTACTTTGCTATTAGTTAGGTGGTGGTGCACTTTCGAAAAAACTATGAAGGAACCTATTAAATTAAAATTACAATATTTTTTTGTACAGAACCCTCAAACCAAAAAATACAAAACGGCTAATTTAGATCTCCTTAATATCCCATTGCGCCTAGTACTATGAACTTGAGTGACCTTTTACAACTGATTTCTAGAGATGCGGTCTTTCGTTTTCAAAATGTCGATTATCGACATTGAAAAGGTAAAAGTTCGATAGTCATTTTCTCGCTTACTATTCCACGCACGAAAAAAATAATTGTACCTATCGTTTTAATACGTTCAGCACTCCATCCAGTTCACGGCTTTATACATGTATTATTAAACACCCTGTATATTTAAAAGTATATAAGTAGTTTATCAGTTGTCTAGTACCCATAACACAAGCTATGCTTACTTTGGGGCTAGATAGAGCTGTGTGAGTTGTTCAAGCATATTTAATTTTAAAAATAATTTAGTTAATCGTTTATGCATTATCTTGCATGGACTACTGCTGCCACCTCTAGGATGGATGAGCCAAATACCAACTGGCTGCTTTGGATTTGGTGGAAAAACATGCAAAAAAGTTAATTTGTGATCCGCAGTTGATTGAAGCTAAGCTGCAGAGCCTCGAGCATCGGCGTATGGTTGCACGTTTGTCGGTCTTCTACAGGTAGCAATTCCGAGAGTGCGCGAAGCAATTGCACGACCTCATTCCGCCATCAGGAGACGCGATCCGGGCGAGCGCTCCTTCTTATGTAGTGGATCTTTCAGCTATCCGCACGAGCCGCTTTAGTTCAACCTTTATAATGCGTACGGCCAAGGAATGGAACGCATTACCCGCGAGTATGTTCCCTGATCATTATAATCTAGATGCCTTCAAGGCCAGAGTGAATAAGCAGTTCCTGGACAGGCATACTCTATCATCGGCCACATCGTCACTTACCACCAGGTTAGGTGGCGGTCAAATGTCTGTCATTTTTTTATTACATTATTAAAAAAGGCACGGGAAGGAGAGGCCAGCCTTAGAAGCGATACCTTGATGTCGTTGGGAATGTCAACAATTTCACAACCATGGATGCAGAAGACTGAGCGAAGTGGACCAAGATGTGTAGGAAGGCGGACCTCGGGCCCTCGTATGAAGGGCCTCTTTAAGGCGATCCTAGGAAAAAGAACTTAAGACAGACAGATTAATGACGAAATCATACGAAAATAATTCCGATTTTTTCTTTTTAGACACGAAACCAACAATGACTAAAAATGGTTTTGTAAACTTTGGTAGCGTAAAATTAATTTTTAAGCATTCATCGTTTACTTTAATAGAAACAATATACATAATAGTACATAATTATTTATAACAGTAGTAATACTGCGCATATTTATAATTTTGTAAAATGTAAATTTTAACCAGCACTAGTTATTATAATTATGCAATGAAATTGAGCGGTTGTAATAAATTCCTCCATTCGAAATGTTATCTTTGGTCTGGATTACTTGTATAATATTAGTTGCAATGTTTATTTTAAATTCTCAGGCATCGGTGAGTTTTTAATATATGATCCGTTTTAATTTACTTGTCTTATTTGGGGAACAAACAATGCCCAAAATCACGACTTGCCGTATCAATCACGCTACGTATATTGCGTATAGATGTCGAGAATTATATAAAAAACACATAGAATGTGAATTTCAACGAATACTGCTGAAAATTATCCATTTGAATAAATAATTTACATTACCAAATAAGACAAGTCAGTTTAAACGGATCAATTATTGTCGATTATCTAGCAACAAAATATTTTTTTTTATATGATTCTTAATGAAGGTAAAGTATAAAACACTTACTTCTAAGGTAGTTAAGTTCTGAAACTTTTCTAAATAAGATCAGTGTCATTTTATCAAGCCCCAACGAAAAAAGAAAAAGAGGAGTGTTATAAGTTAGACGCGTGTATGTGGCTTTGTGTATCTGTCAGTGGCGTAGATCCCGAACGGATGGTCCGATTTGGATGCCGTTTTCTCTATATGAAAGCCAGTTTAAACGAGATGGTTTGTTTGTTTGGTGCTTTGTTTTATTAAAATCGGATTCTTAGTAAATTTGTTTGGCGGAAATCCGACTTTTTCTGTCAGTTAGGAAATTTTAAACTTCATCGCCTTTATCATTATAATGAGGAGTTTTTCAGTAGGTATTGTCAGTTGGTTTCAAAAAGCATCAATAGATGGCGCTCCTACAATTCTGGTAATCTAATACTAAACCTTAAAATAAAATGTTTATTATTATAAACATAACTTTTAAAGGTTCAACGAAATGTTTAAAGACATATTTTTATAAATAGGCACTATGTTCCATTTTATTACAACTTCTAAAATAGTTAAAAACTATTGATAAATACAATATTATCCAATACAACGTACCCAGTGTGTATATCCTCTTTCCTAAGAACCTTTTTTAAGCGATTATCAATTACTAAAATTGTCGGGCCACCATCTAGTGAGTGGTTTAGAATGCTTAAGATACCTATTGGAAAACTCCTCATTGCAATCGGCTCTCTACTGTCCTATTCATAAATCTGTTTTTTAATGACGGACGTGCAAACATCGATGTGATGAACTAACATTATAACCTCGTTATTGTAATTTGCAAACAACAATGAAAAACCAAATTGTTGGGGCCAGGAACACATAAGGGCCCATTGGCAACTGGAAGGCCAGGGGCCGTATTGGAGCATTCAAATTGGATTCGTACACGAATTAGCTATTCTCTTTCACAAGAGTCACAAATTACCACAAGTGTGAAATATATAGGTAGCAATTTCGCATATGAATAGAAAGATTAAAAAATACCACGCCTGGAGGGCTTCAAGCCCTATCACCAATATGATGAGAGAACATTTTAAGAATTTTGCCGCCAGTTTGATGTACGACACTTTTTCCAAAGCTTTCAACAATGTTTTGTTCTTTTTAACGCCCCCACGAAAAAAGACAGCTGTTACAAGTTTAACGTAGGGTCTGTGGATCTGTCTATCTGTGGCGTCGTAGCTCCCGAACAAGTCTCGTCAGAGGCGGGCAAAGCATTAACAGCGCCCCTGGCTGTTGCTGATTCCCATAGACGACGGAGTCCAGTCTCCATCAGGTGGCCCGCTTGGTTTGTCTGTCGTATAAAAAAAAAGCAAAGAGGTGGACTGATTTAGATGCGGTTTTCTCTATGTGTTAAACCCTGTTTAATCAAGATGCTTTTTAGATTTGTTTTATAGAAACCGGTTCAGTAGTTTAGACAATATTTGAGTAGGTAAATGTAAATTACAAAAAAAAAATTTGGTCGGGAGTTATCCTTTTTTTTTTGTCGTTTAGGTTATTTATGACTAACATAATATTTTAAACTATCGCGGTTATTATCAAACATTTTAAGGGTATGTTCTGGGTTTCATACCTCGTACCTTTGTTGAGGAGTAGCCAGATATTTTGACGTAGTTGCATGCATCATGGTCACTGTAACACCTTTTCCCCTGACCCTAAATAATAAAACAAGACAAATATATCTCTAGCTATAAGACTTGTAACTTACATATAAAATACATTGGCCGTACATCGTGATCGTCTAGCTTTAGATACATTATAAGGACCCCCTACGTTGTGTGTTTGATAAAATCGTGTGTCTAAATAACATCTTTAAGTTTATAATATATCGCTTAATTAATGGAAAACTCATTTAAAGGAAATGCGTAATATAGAATCACCGAATGGAAAAGTAAACCGTACGACTAGCGTGAGATCGAATCCGCAAACAAGATAAACATATTAAAAGCCGCGCACGAGTGAAGTCTATATTATCCGTATAACAATTAAAAACATAAGAAAATAAACACAACTATATAAATACAAAATTAGGTTCGTCAAATGATTGCAGTCAAATAAAACTTCAATACCGCACATAAAGTAAGTAACAATTAAAATTTGTATGAGTAAATAAAACAAGCAGATATAATTAAAAAACATGCAACATAGCTCTAGAACTGATCTTCATCGTATCTGGTCCTCGGGCGATGAATGGCGGGCGATCGACGCACGTCGCGGCATCCGAGCGTTAACATCTTCTTTCTTCGTGGCCACTCCTAACCCTATGGTTGTGAAATCGCCTAACACAGACCTGACCCTAATGAGTTATGAAATATGGATACTATAGGTCTCGGAATTAGCCTAATCGATAGAAAAACCCCAGGCTCCATGCCACCCTTCACCCAGGCCAAACACGAACATATGGACCACATGTCCTGCTCATGCGTCCAGCGAAACCTTGACTTCAAACGAACCAGTGACCTATTATAATTGTCTACTTCGCTCAAACCGTCACACATATTACGATCATATTGCCGTACTTCTATTCCTGCCTAATTTTGCTTGCAAGCGATCGATAGACTATTATTTAAATTTTATTTACGCGCACGCGGGATGTAATATTGGTGTCGGGACGCTAATGGCTGAGCCCACCAATCGAACTAACTCGATTTTTCATGTCCACGAATTAAATGTCGTTTAAGCATTAAAAGCACAAAGTTTTAAGCGGACACGAGGCAAAGACATTCCAAGATCCGGTGGCAAACCCACGGTGATATACCATCTAAAAGTACATGGAGCACAAATCAGTTTCCTGACACTATTCAACAGAGCGTGGTCCACGTCCGATCCGGCCTTAGTTCCCTGTGTAGTGATGTTTGCTGTGGATTCACCCGGCAGCACGTTACCAGAACTGCACCCATATGTGTATTCTAAGTGATAGTTAGTTTTTATTTATTTAGAAGTTGAGAATTTATTTTTCGGATGTTTTGGATGCAGTGTCTTTAAGAGAATAACTAGAGATCGGTTTAATTTGACTAAACAGCTTCCAGTATCTACTACACAAAACTATGCCTATCTTCATCTTGCGCTCTTTAGTATAACTACGTGATGGCCCTACCAAAATATAATAACCCTTAAATATATAATTCAATATCAGACTTACTGCAAATGCTCGTACAAACCGCGGATCATCGACTGTATTCACTCGACAACCCTCTCCACAATATCACGCGATGCCTGCGCGCGCGCACACTTCGTATCAAGGAACGACCCCTAGCCGAAGAACAACCAGCCAGTCCCGGGACCTTAGACCAACTGTCGTTCTCGTCTTGCTTCCCTTCGCCCCTCAACCCCGCATCCTGAAGCGAGAGAAAACCAGCCATTTGACCAACACGTGTTACTTAATTCACCTCCACCACTCAACGCCTTCATGTCACCGATGGAGGTGGAAAGAGCTGTCCGCCGTCTGCCCAAGCGGAAGTCGCCGGGGCCAGACGGCGTAACAACCGAGGCGCTGAAGAGGCTCCCCCGCAAGTGCATTGTGGCACTGTCGCGCCTGTTCAACGGCGAAATGGAAGTACTACCCGACGACGAGGAAGATGGGGAAGGTAATAGTCCTCCCGAAGCAGGGGAATGACCGCCGCCAATAACAATTAAAAACGCTGCTGCCCATTTTCCAGTTTATGGAGACTAGATATTTTGCCTCTAAACGTTAGTCGCCTTGTACGACACCCACGAGTGTAAGGGGTTGATGCTATTCTACTCTACCGGTCACCACACGGCTACAAGGGATGCTAATGAGTAACCATTCGCGTATTAAGGCGGTACGATTTTCATACAATTTTTATGTAACGTTTTTGTGCAATTGGCTATTAGAAAATATGTTCAATTGTGCGCGAAATAGATTTCTACATGTTAATAATGTAAAACAAAGCAATGAAAAAGAAAAATAATTAAATCACAAAACAACGCCATCAAGCGGCGATTTGTGCTTTTTTCGATTTAACTGCTTTTGAAAAGAAAACCACTTTGCGCACCATTGAATACATTTACTAAGAGTAGAAATCATAATACAATCACTAAACACTCAAACAAATGAAAGAATATCGAGAGAAATTTAGTATGGGCGTTGAATCACCTTAATAGTAAGAATAACATATGTATGAAAGAAAGTTCCACACCGCGTCTGTCTGCCTGTTCGCGATAAACTCAAAAACTACTGAACGGATTTTTATGCGGTTTTCACCAATTGACAAAGTGGAATTACTTTGTCTATTGAGGAAGATTTAGGTGTATAATTTGTTAATGTTTTATGTTGGTAGTTTGAATGACAAGAATCTCCATAAAGGCCGGGGTGGACATCGGAATTTTTGTAAATTGGCCCTTGACTTTGGTATATTAAAACCTTGCGTGATAAATATAAAACTGTCATAATTTGTTGAATAAGCGAGCGTAGCGAGCTCGATAGTTTCACAAACTACCCCTTCAGAATACTTGCGCGAATAACATAAAATCAGTAAATGGACTATACGATGTAGACATTTTTGACATCTGGTTTATAATAAAATTAACTTCGCAAACAATTAATTAATGAGCGTGCGAGCTCTATTTCTGACATTTTGGCTATAAAGTTTTCACGATTAACTTAAAAACAGTCAAATTCGAAAATCGTGTGGGCCAAAACGATTTTATTATGAGCCAGGTCCATCTGACCCGTTGAGCAATGAACAGTGTAAGGAGTTTCTTAAATCTTATGATCTCACTGATAGTGCTGAATATGTTGTACATGAGATCAAGTTTTTTCTCATTTTTGCTATAGGTGCATTTTTACACAATTTCAATGAAGTAATGAGTGAGTGCGCGTGAGGGGCTCTAAGTTGTTGTTTTTTATTAAAAATGTTAATTATCTCTAAGCGAAAGGGGAACGAAAACGGATTGTATCACTTGATTTCATTTGCATCTTTGGCGGAAGGGGCCCCGACCCTGGTCTGAAAATCACTAAAGAATTTTTTTTTTCCGGGAAATAGGGTTTAACTGAAATTGAGGATAACAGTACGTATTTTTGCTTACAAACGATTTGGGACCCCTTATCATTGATACGGCTGATACGGCGGTTGTTGCGCCCCTGCCTAGGTTCTCCAAATGGGTGAAGCATGGGATATTTACAGGTATAGCTCCGTCAACTAAGATTCATTTAGTTAATTTTTGTTGATGAGAAATATTCGTGAAATCGTAAGGATTTTAACATAACAGTCCTCTGAGAGTTTAAGCCTTCCCCACATTAGTGGAGGGTTCTGTCATAAACTCCACTCTCTACTGTCTTTGTTTTATTTATGTTTCATTCATTACACTAAGGTATTTTATTTGTTTTATTTAATACAAAAATATGTGTGCGTAGTTACTGAAAAATCTCATAGCAGATAGGTACGATTACCTTTGCGACACTGAAACATGACTGACAGGCATGACATGAGAAAGCAAACTTATAAAGACAAATATGCTACATTAATTAGAGTTTGCTACATTAATATGCCATAGTAATTTGAATTAGACTACTTTGCTATTAGTTAGGTGGTGGTGCACTTTCGAAAAAACTATGAAGGAACCTATTAAATTAAAATTACAATATTTTTTTGTACAGAACCCTCAAACCAAAAAATACAAAACGGCTAATTTAGATCTCCTTAATATCCCATTGCGCCTAGTACTATGAACTTGAGTGACCTTTTACAACTGATTTCTAGAGATGCGGTCTTTCGTTTTCAAAATGTCGATTATCGACATTGAAAAGGTAAAAGTTCGATAGTCATTTTCTCGCTTACTATTCCACGCACGAAAAAAATAATTGTACCTATCGTTTTAATACGTTCAGCACTCCATCCAGTTCACGGCTTTATACATGTATTATTAAACACCCTGTATATTTAAAAGTATATAAGTAGTTTATCAGTTGTCTAGTACCCATAACACAAGCTATGCTTACTTTGGGGCTAGATAGAGCTGTGTGAGTTGTTCAAGCATATTTAATTTTAAAAATAATTTAGTTAATCGTTTATGCATTATCTTGCATGGACTACTGCTGCCACCTCTAGGATGGATGAGCCAAATACCAACTGGCTGCTTTGGATTTGGTGGAAAAACATGCAAAAAAGTTAATTTGTGATCCGCAGTTGATTGAAGCTAAGCTGCAGAGCCTCGAGCATCGGCGTATGGTTGCACGTTTGTCGGTCTTCTACAGGTAGCAATTCCGAGAGTGCGCGAAGCAATTGCACGACCTCATTCCGCCATCAGGAGACGCGATCCGGGCGATCGCTCCTTCTTATGTAGTGGATCTTTCAGCTATCCGCACGAGCCGCTTTAGTTCAACCTTTATAATGCGTACGGCCAAGGAATGGAACGCATTACCCGCGAGTATGTTCCCTGATCATTATAATCTAGATGCCTTCAAGGCCAGAGTGAATAAGCAGTTCCTGGACAGGCATACTCTATCATCGGCCACATCGTCACTTACCACCAGGTTAGGTGGCGGTCAAATGTCTGTCATTTTTTTATTACATTATTAAAAAAGGCACGGGAAGGAGAGGCCAGCCTTAGAAGCGATACCTTGATGTCGTTGGGAATGTCAACAATTTCACAACCATGGATGCAGAAGACTGAGCGAAGTGGACCAAGATGTGTAGGAAGGCGGACCTCGGGCCCTCGTATGAAGGGCCTCTTTAAGGCGATCCTAGGAAAAAGAACTTAAGACAGACAGATTAATGACGAAATCATACGAAAATAATTCCGATTTTTTCTTTTTAGACACGAAACCAACAATGACTAAAAATGGTTTTGTAAACTTTGGTAGCGTAAAATTAATTTTTAAGCATTCATCGTTTACTTTAATAGAAACAATATACATAATAGTACATAATTATTTATAACAGTAGTAATACTGCGCATATTTATAATTTTGTAAAATGTAAATTTTAACCAGCACTAGTTATTATAATTATGCAATGAAATTGAGCGGTTGTAATAAATTCCTCCATTCGAAATGTTATCTTTGGTCTGGATTACTTGTATAATATTAGTTGCAATGTTTATTTTAAATTCTCAGGCATCGGTGAGTTTTTAATATATGATCCGTTTTAATTTACTTGTCTTATTTGGGGAACAAACAATGCCCAAAATCACGACTTGCCGTATCAATCACGCTACGTATATTGCGTATAGATGTCGAGAATTATATAAAAAACACATAGAATGTGAATTTCAACGAATACTGCTGAAAATTATCCATTTGAATAAATAATTTACATTACCAAATAAGACAAGTCAGTTTAAACGGATCAATTATTGTCGATTATCTAGCAACAAAATATTTTTTTTTATATGATTCTTAATGAAGGTAAAGTTTAAAACACTTACTTCTAAGGTAGTTAAGTTCTGAAACTTTTCTAAATAAGATCAGTGTCATTTTATCAAGCCCCAACGAAAAAAGAAAAAGAGGAGTGTTATAAGTTAGACGCGTGTATGTGGCTTTGTGTATCTGTCAGTGGCGTAGATCCCGAACGGATGGTCCGATTTGGATGCCGTTTTCTCTATATGAAAGCCAGTTTAAACGAGATGGTTTGTTTGTTTGGTGCTTTGTTTTATTAAAATCGGATTCTTAGTAAATTTGTTTGGCGGAAATCCGACTTTTTCTGTCAGTTAGGAAATTTTAAACTTCATCGCCTTTATCATTATAATGAGGAGTTTTTCAGTAGGTATTGTCAGTTGGTTTCAAAAAGCATCAATAGATGGCGCTCCTACAATTCTGGTAATCTAATACTAAACCTTAAAATAAAATGTTTATTATTATAAACATAACTTTTAAAGGTTCAACGAAATGTTCAAAGACATATTTTTATAAATAGGCACTATGTTCCATTTTATTACAACTTCTAAAATAGTTAAAAACTATTGATAAATACAATATTATCCAATACAACGTACCCAGTGTGTATATCCTCTTTCCTAAGAACCTTTTTTAAGCGATTATCAATTACTAAAATTGTCGGGCCACCATCTAGTGAGTGGTTTAGAATGCTTAAGATACCTATTGGAAAACTCCTCATTGCAATCGGCTCTCTACTGTCCTATTCATAAATCTGTTTTTTAATGACGGACGTGCAAACATCGATGTGATGAACTAACATTATAACCTCGTTATTGTAATTTGCAAACAACAATGAAAAACCAAATTGTTGGGGCCAGGAACACATAAGGGCCCATTGGCAACTGGAAGGCCAGGGGCCGTATTGGAGCATTCAAATTGGATTCGTACACGAATTAGCTATTCTCTTTCACAAGAGTCACAAATTACCACAAGTGTGAAATATATAGGTAGCAATTTCGCATATGAATAGAAAGATTAAAAAATACCACGCCTGGAGGGCTTCAAGCCCTATCACCAATATGATGAGAGAACATTTTAAGAATTTTGCCGCCAGTTTGATGTACGACACTTTTTCCAAAGCTTTCAACAATGTTTTGTTCTTTTTAACGCCCCCACGAAAAAAGACAGCTGTTACAAGTTTAACGTAGGGTCTGTGGATCTGTCTATCTGTGGCGTCGTAGCTCCCGAACAAGTCTCGTCAGAGGCGGGCAAAGCATACAGCGCCCCTGGCTGTTGCTGATTCCCATAGACGACGGAGTCCAGTCTCCATCAAGTGGCCCGCTTGGTTTGTCTGTCGTATAAAAAAAAAGCAAAGAGGTGGACTGATTTAGATGCGGTTTTCTCTATGTGTTAAACCCAGTTTAATCAAGATGCTTTTTAGATTTGTTTTATAGAAACCGGTTCAGTAGTTTAGACAATATTTGAGTAGGTAAATGTAAATTACAAAAATAAAATTTGGTCGGGAGTTATCCTTTTTTTTTTTTGTCGTTTAGGTTATTTATGACTAACATAATATTTTAAACTATCGCGGTTATTATCAAACATTTTAAGGGTATGTTCTGGGTTTCATACCTCGTACCTTTGTTGAGGAGTAGCCAGATATTTTGACGCAGTTGCATGCATCATGGTCACTGTAACACCTTTTCCCCTGACCCTAAATAATAAAACAAGACAAATATATCTCTAGCTATAAGACTTGTAACTTACATATAAAATACATTGGCCGTACATCGTGATCGTCTAGCTTTAGATACATTATAAGGACCCCCTACGTTGTGTGTTTGATAAAATCGTGTGTCTAAATAACATCTTTAAGTTTATAGTATATCGCTTAATTAATGGAAAACTCATTTAAAGGAAATGCGTAATATAGAATCACCGAACGGAAAAGTAAACCGTACGACTAGCGTGAGATCGAATCCGCAAACAAGATAAACATATTAAAAGCCGCGCACGAGTGAAGTCTATATTATCCGTATAACAATTAAAAACATAAGAAAATAAACACAACTATATAAATACAAAATTAGGTTCGTCAAATGATTGCAGTCAAATAAAACATCCATACCGCACATAAAGTAAGTAACAATTAAAATTTGTATGAGTAAATAAAACAAGCAGATATAATTAAAAAACATGCAACATAGCTCTAGAACTGATCTTCATCGTATCTGGTCCTCGGGCGTTGAATGGCGGGCGATCGACGCACGTCGCGGCATCCGAGCGTTAACATCTTCTTTCTTCGTGGCCACTCCTAACCCTATGGTTGTGAAATCGCGTAACACAGACCTGACCCTAATGAGTTATGAAATATGGACACTATAGGTCTCGGAAATAGCCTAATCGATAGGAAAACCCTAGGCTCCCTGCCACCCTTCACCCAGGCCAAACACGAACATATGAACCACATGTCCTGCTCATGCGTCCAGTGAAACCTTGACTTCAAACGAACCAGTGACCTATTATAATTGTCTACTTCGCTCAAACCGTCACACATATTACGATCATATTGCCGTACATATTCCTGCCTAATTTTGCTTGCAAGCGATCGAGAGACTATTATTTAAATTTTATTGACGCGCACGCGGGATGTAATATTGGTGTCGGGACGCTAATGGCTGAGCCCACCAATCAAACTAACTCGATTTTCCATGTCCGCGAATTAAATGTCGTTAAAGAATTAAAAGCACAAAGTTTTAAGCGGACACGAGGCAAAGACATTCCAAGATCCGGTGGCAAACCCACGGTGATATACCATCTAAAAGTACATGGAGCACAAATCAGTTTCCTGACACTATTCAACAGAGCGTGGTCCACGTCCGATCCGGCCTTAGTTCCCTGTGTAGTGATGTTTGCTGTGGATTCACCCGGCAGCACGTTAGGTACCAGAACTGCACCCATATGTGTATTCTAAGTGATAGTTAGTTTTTATTTATTTAGAAGTTGAGAATTTATTTTACGGATGTATCGGATGCAGTGTCTTTAAGAGAATAACTAGAGATCGGTTTAATTTGACTAAACAGCTTTCTGTATCTACTACACAAAACTATGCCTATCTTCATCTTGCGCTCTTTAGTATAACTACGTAATGGCCCTACCAAAATATAATAACCCTTAAATATATAATTCAATATCAGACTTACTGCAAATGCTCGTACAAACCGCGGATCATCGACTGTAGCCACTCGACAACCCTCTCCACAATATCACGCGATGCCTGCGCGCGCGCACTCTTCGTATCAAGGAACGACCCCTAGCCGAAGAACAACCAGCCAGTCCCGGGACCTTAGACCAACTGTCGTTCTCGTCTTGCTTCCCTTCGCCCCTCAACCCCGCATGCTGAAGCGTGAGAAAACCAGCCATTTGACCAACACGTGTTACTTAATTCACCTCCACCACTCAACGCCTTCATGTCACCGATGGAGGTGGAAAGAGCAGTCCGCCGTCTGCCCAAGCGGAAGTCGCCGGGGCCAGACGGCGTAACAACCGAGGCGCTGAAGAGGCTCCCCCGCAAGTGCATTGTGGCACTGTCGCGCCTGTTCAACGGCGATATGGAAGTACTACCCGACGACGAGGAAGATGGGGAAGGTAATAGTCCTCCCGAAGCAGGGGAATGACCGCCGCCAACCGTCGTCCTACCGCTCGATCACAATGCTCCCCCACATTGCGAAGCTGTTCGAGAGCCTTCTGCTGCGGAGACTGCACCCGCACATCCAGCTGCGTAAGGAGCAGTTCGGTTTCCGCAGCGAACACAGCACCACGCTCCAAATCACCCGTGTCCTGCACCACCTGGAATTCGAGCGAAACCGAGACCGCTACACCGTCGGAGTCTTTCTCGACATCGAGAGGCTTTCGACCGAGTGTGGCACACGGGGCTCATGTCGAAGCTGCGGAAAAACACCACCACGCCACCGTCGCTGCTCAGGGTGATCGCCTCTTTTCTATCAGGACGACAGTTCTATGTCGCAGTGGAGGACAAGGAGTTCTCGTGCCGCCCCATTCTCGCCAGAGTGCCCCTGGGGAGCTGCCTCTCCCCGCTTCTCTACGCAGTCTATACAAACGACATCCCCACCCTCGCCGGCAGACTCGAAGAATGGGAAGACGACGTATTCCTGGCCCTGTATGCGGACGATAGCGCCTTCTTTGTATCGTCACGCCGTACCGACATCGCTGCGGCCAAAATGCAGCGACTGCTGGACCTGTTGCCGGACTGGCTGGACAAGTGGAATATGTCGGCCAACGTGGGCAAGACGGCGGCCCTCATCACCGGTAGCCAGCGCAACCTGCCGCCACCTCTGAGCTTCCGAGGACAGGCCGTGAGCTGGGAGCCTACGGTGCGCTACCTGGGCTGCACCATCGACCGCGCCAACAACGGGCGACACGAATATCTGCAGGGCCTTGCTCCTCTCCACGCCCGCCCTCCCGAGGGTCGCCCCTACCACCGGGAGCTGCTAAGAAGCTCACCAGAAGCCCACGTATCACCCCCACTGCTTCCTTCACCAGCGCACATGCGGCAGATGGACTGAGCCCCATCTGTAACAAAATGAAGCTTTATTGGCACTAAGTCAAACACACCAAATGAGGCCAAACAGATAATAAAACCTCTTTACAGTACTATCTCAGCGCACGAATGCTATCTCAGCGCACGATGAGGCCAGCAAGGCGCAATACAGTGCCACTTTATGACCGGCCAGGACACAGCCTAGCTGAGAAGACGCCTGGGCACGGGGTTAGCTCCATAGGCCCGCATCTGACTCCGCAGAGTAGGAGCAGAAGACCCGCACATGACATCATCACAAGCGCGAGAAAACCAGCAATTTGACCAACACGTGTTACTCAATTTCTCCATGAATGACAAGGTCCGCCTGTCGGCACTCTTTATTTTTTCCGGGACTACCTATCGCTTGTGTAACAAAAAAAATATATCGACGCAACGCTAATAGCAATTGCAGGTCATAACAAATAAAGAAACGCCTCGCCTGCCATGAAAACAAATGCGCGTACCATTTTCGCTAAAAAATATTACAATAGAGACTAGTAGTCTAAGAGCCCATGAGGGCCAGACCTATTGTCCGTAAGTATGAAAGTTTTTCCATGTATGTCCCTAACACAGGTAAGAATGATCCCCACCCATGAAACCTGGATCGTGGTTCCTTTGGCAGGTAACAGGTAACAAAGGTGTTTAAAATCTTATCTCCAATTTTTTAAGTTACTAAGCTCAATTTTTTTGTATTTTATTCGTAACAGCATTAATACTCACGATGCTCATTGCCAGACATATAGTATAGTTACAACCCTCCGCCGGACACCCCTAAACTATAATTCTCTGTAATTATACTTACCTTATATTAGGAAAGCTGAATTTTATAAATGTTATTTAGCGAATTATTAAACTGAGTTTTCTCAGTAGCCAGACAGTTTTTTGGGTTCTATAATCCTGCCAGACGCATTAAAAGTGTCTCATATGCAACAACTGGTGCGAGTGAGACAGAGCGCTCAGTTAATTGCAATCTTATTCAATTCATTCATGTTCATTGTAAAATTCTTGGTGGAATAGTGCATTCCACCAAGAATGCACTATTAGGGTATTAACTACTTGTTCAAATCTATTGCGAAAAACAGTCAGTATCATATTTCTTTCTGGCTCTTTAACAGGTTTCCGTGTCATGGTAGAATACGCAATTGTCGACATACTTTGTCAAATTTGATGTAAAATTGTGCACCGTGTTTACCATGGCGTGGTCGAGAAATTGGGTACAAAAACACTCCAACGTCCCAGTGCACTGTCCGGTACCAGCGGTAAGTTGAAAAGTTTCCGTCAAGTGTAGAAAGACTACACAATGTGAGGGAGAGACGCAACCACGGCGATAATATTGAACTGGTTGAATGTTTAATTTTAATTTTTGTTAGGAGTCTGGATGTAATATGTATATATTTAAAAGTATATTAGTAGTTTATCAGTTGTCTAGTACCCATAAAACAAGCTATGCTTACTTTGGGGCTAGATAGAGCTGTGTGAGTTGTTCAAAAATATTTAATTTTAAAAATAATTTAGTTAATCGTTTATGCATTATCTTGCATGGACTACTGCTGCCACCTCTAGGATGGATGAGCCAAATACCAACTGGCTGCTTTGGATTTGGTGGAAAAACATGCAAAAAAGTTAATTTGTGATCCGCAGTTGATTGAAGCTAAGCTGCAGAGCCTCGAGCATCGGCGTATGGTTGCACGTTTGTCGGTCTTCTACAGGTTGCAATTCCGAGAGTGCGCGAAGCAATTGCACGACCTCATTCCGCCATCAGGAGACGCGATCCGGGCGAGCGCTCCGTCTTATGTAGTGGATCTTTCAGCTATCCGCACGAGCCGCTTTAGTTCAACCTTTATAATGCGTACGGCCAAGGAATGGAACGCATTACCCGCGAGTATGTTCCCTGATCATTATAATCTAGATGCCTTCAAGGCCAGAGTGAATAAGCAGTTCCTGGACAGGCATACTCCATCATCGGCCGCATAGTCACTTACCACCAGGTGAGGTGGCGGTCAAATGCCTGGATAGTAAAATAAAAAAAAATGTATTAAATCTTCGAAGTTTTTTACCATGTTCACTGACTTTCCATAATTGAAACTGCATCAGAAACTCTTTCAAATTACCTATGATATTTTATTTCAGAGTCAATACAGTTTTAAAGAAGTTGAAATGCCACCTAAGGATTTCCCGGTCAAAACACCACCAAGAAACTATCATGTTAAAATTATCTTCTTTATTACCAAAACTAAAGAGCTAATATTAGAAATTGCAATGTACCTGAAATTTATCTGAACTGATGCCACCAGGGGAATCTATTTAGTAATGCAATTTTATTCAACAAAATACACGGACATGATCAAATAAATCGCTCTTTTGCTTACTTACTTATACTTCTTATATTTCTTTTGATCAGGTTGAAGACGATGATGATCTCTTTGTAGGTGATAGAAATGGTAAGACCCCAGATTTTAAAATATTTGTCTGTCACAGTTAACACCTGACCCTACGATGAGTAGTTTTACAGTTTTCATGAACTTTTGCTATTTATAGTAGTCTGAAAGGTTTCTCAGTACCGTGGAACAATGAATGTATTGCCTACCTCAACGAGAAAAATTGACCAACAAGCAAGGCCGTAAACTTGTTTGGAAATAAAATGGTATCAAATACTGAAACAATTTTAATTAAGTAAAAGCACAGTATGAGTAGGAAACAAATTTGTATCAGAGATAGCGCAATAATGAAATTGGCCCAAACAAAACCAAAAGACGACAGTTTATAGTCAACCAATAATTATCTGCATGCAATAACGCATTCCCGTGTCATGGATCTTTAAGCACTCCGTATAAACCGCTTTGTTTCAACCATAATAATGCGTTCGGCTAATGGAAACGTTGCTGTGTGTTCTCCTAACGTTACACTTTCAAGGCTGTTTTTATGCTCAATCTTCGGTCGCATCGTCATGTACCCTAGGGTGGCGGTTTAATGACTATTCATATTAATTTATTCATATTCATATATTTATTAATAAATAATAATATTTGATGTAATATCAATTAGATAATATATTGGTATAATATTTGTCTATTATTATAATTAATTTTAATGTAATATATCGTCTCGTTTAATTACATTTAATTCGATTCGACTTAGGTATCTACAATTTAATCACTCGATTACATATAAATATGTAAACGCATTTGAATTAAAAAAGTAAATAAAGTTAAAAAGTCGAAACCAAGGTTTCATGACTGGGTCAACGATTTTATGTTCGTAAAGAACGCAGTAGTTGAGTATGGTGCCATATCAATCAGTAGACGTTTGAGTTTCTTCGCGAATACCTTGTCCGTGATGGCATCCTTTATGTCACAGGGTAAGGAGTTATAGACCTCAGGACCTATAACATGCAGGGAAATATTTGTTTTGGTTAACCGCCTTGAGGGAACAAAAAAGTGGTGGCGATACCGGGTGTTAAAATTATGCTGTTGACCGTTTGTAGGGTATGCAGTTAAGTTTTATTTTGACTAGGTTAGCGATCTGGAAGATAAAAACACTTGGAAGGGTGAGGATCTTTAGGGTTCCAAACAAGTCCTGCGCTGGATGGTCTATCGGTTTTCTGGCTACCAGACGTACGGCGCGTTTCTGAACTCAAAACATTCCCTCACGGTCAGCGCACCGTCCCCACAAATCAACACCGTAAGTAAAAACGGAATGGAAATAACCGAAGTAGGCTGTCTTAATGTTTTCTATCGTGAGTTTAAGTATTAAATTATTTTAGTAGGTATAAACGCTGTATCCGTCGCCGAATACTGGGCGAATAAAGTATAAGTCAGAGTTTAGTCCATCGACTCGATAAGAAGAAGTAGGCATTTGATATTAAATTGAACTCATTTGTAGGCCTTACATGGAATGTGCCTGGCAGAGAGAAACCAAATTATATATTTACTTTAACGGAAAGTAAACACATGTACGAGAAGACTATCATACTATATATGACTGACAGAAAGATAAATGGCATGGTTTAACGAACGGCTATATTAAGTTAATGAAATCATGTTGTGAAATGGGGGAACTGTCGATTTGTTGACGTCCGTTACATCGGAGACTTCAAGTGTGCTGCCTTCGATGGTACAGCCACGTTTTGCGCAGACCGGCAAATTACGTAGGGAAAAAGTCTCCCCCACCAGACGCCTTTAAGGCAAGAGTGAATAGGCTGTTCCTAGACAAGCATGCTCCTGCATCGGCCACATCGTCACTTACCACCAGGTTAGGTGGCGGTCAAATGCCTGGCATTTTTATTACATTATAAAAAAAGGCACGGGAAGGAGAGGCCAGCCTTAGAAGCGATATCTTGATGTCGTTGAGAATGTCAACAATTTCACAACCATGGATGCAGAAGACTGAGCGAAGTGGACCAAGATGTGTAGGAAGGCGGACCTCGGGCCCTCGTATGAAGGGCCTCTTTAAGACGATCCTAGGAAAAACAACTTAAGACAGACAGATTAATGACGAAATCATACGATAAGAATTCCGATTATCTTTTTAGACACGAAACCAACAATGACAGAAAATGTTTTTGTAAACTTTGGTAGCGTTAAATTAATTTTTAAGCATTCATCGTTTACTTTAATAGAAACAGTATACATAATAGTACATAATTATTTATAACAGTAGTAATACTGCGCATATTTATAATTTTCATGTAAATTTTAACCAGCACCAGTTATTATAATTATGCAATGAAATTGAGCGGTTGTAATAAATTCCTCCATTCGAAATGTTATCTTTGGTCTGGATTACTTGTATAATACTAGTTGCAATGTTTATTTTAAATTCTCAGGCATCGGTGAGTTTTTAATATATGATCCGTTTTAACTGACTTGTCTTATTTGGGGAACAAACAATGCCCAAAATCACGACTTGCCGTATCAATCACGCTACGTATATTGCGTATAGATGTCGAGAATTATATAAAAAACACATAGAATGTGAATTTCAACGAATACTGCTGAACATTATCCATTTGCATAAATAATTTACATTACCAAATAAGACAAGTCAGTTTAAACGGATCAATTATTGTCGATTATCTAGCAACAAAATAATTTTTTTTATATGATTCTTAATGAAGGTAAAGTATAAAACACTTACTTCTAAGGTAGTTAAGTTCTGAAACTTTTCTAAATAAGATCAGTGTCATTTTATCAAGCCCCAACGAAAAAAGAAAAAGAGGAGTGTTATAAGTTAGACGCGTGTATGTGGCTTTGTGTATCTGTCAGTGGCGTAGATCCCGAACGGATGGTAAGATTTGGATGCCGTTTTCTCTATATGAAAGCCAGTTTAAACGAGATGGTTTGTTTGTTTGGTGCTTTGTTTTATTAAAATCAGATTCTTAGTAAATTTGTTTGGCGGAAATCCGACTTTTTCTGTCAGTTAGGAAATTTTAAACTTCATCGCCTTTATCATTATAATGAGGAGTTTTTCAGTAGGTATTGGCAGTTGGTTTCAAAAAGCATCAATAGATGGCGCTCCTACAAATCTGTTAATTTTTTTAAAAATCTTTATGAATTTTGCAGTGATATAATGCAGCCATCTAATACTAAACCTAAAAATAAAATGTTTATTTTTATAAACATAACTTTTAAAGTTTAACGAAATGTTTAAAGACATATTTTTATAAATAGGCACTATGTTCCATTTTATTACAACTTCTAAAATAGTTAAAAACTATTGATAAATACAATATTATCCAATACAACGTACCCAGTGTGTATATTCTCTTTGCTAAGAACCTTTTTTAAGCGATTATCAATTACGAAAATTGTCGGGCCGCCATCTTGTGGGTGGTTAAGAATGCTTAAAATACCCATTAGAAAACTCCTCATTGTAATCGGCTCTCTACTGTCCTTTTTATAAATCTGTTTTTTAATGACGGACGTGCAAACATCGATCTGATACACTAACATTATACCCTCGTTATTGTAATTGCAAACAACAATGAAAAACCAAATTGTTGGGGCCAGGAACAAATAAGGGCCCATTGGCAACTGGAATGCCAGGGGCCGTATTGGAGCATTCAAATTGGATTCGTACACGAATTAGCTATTCTCTTTCACAAGAGTCACAGATTACCACAAGTGTGAAATATATAGGTAGCAATTTCGCATATGAATAGAAAGATTAAAAAATACCACGCCTGGAGGGCTTCAAGCCCTATCACCAATATGATGAGAGAACATTTTAGGAATTTTGCCGCCAGTTTGATGTACGACATTTTTTCCAAAGCTCTCAACAATGCTTTGTTCTTTTTAACGCCCCGACGAAAAAAGACAGTTGTTACAAGTTTAACGTAGGGTCTGTGGATCTGTCTATCTGTGGCGTCGTAGCTCCCGAACAAGTCTCGTCAGTGGCGGGCAAAGCATTAACAGCGCCCCTGGCTGTTGCTGATGTCCATAGACGACGGAGTCCAGTCTCCATCAGGTGGCCCGCTTGGTTTGTCTGTCGTATAAAAAAAAATCAAAGAGGTGGACTGATTTAGATGCGGTTTTATCTATGTGTTAAACTCAGTTTAATTGAGCTGGTTTTTAGATATGTTTTATAGAAACCGGTTCAGTAGTTTCGACAATATTTGAGTAGGTAAATGTAAATTACAAAAAAAAATTTGGTCGGGAGTTATCCTTTTTTTTTTGTCAGATAAGACAGATATATCTCTAGCTATAAGACTTGTAACTTACATATAAAATACATTGGCCGTACATCGTGATCGTCTAGCTTTAGATACATTATAAGGACCCCCTACGTTGTGTGTTTGATAAAATCGTGTGTCTAAATAACATCTTTAAGTTTATAAAATATCGCTAAATTGATGGAAAACTCATTTAAAGGAAATGCGTAACATAGAATCACCGAACGGAAAAGTAAACCGTACGACTAGCGTGAGATCAAATCCGCAAACAAGATAAACATATTAAAAGCCGCGCACGAGTGAAGTCTATCTATATAAATACAAAATTAGGTTCGTCAAATGATTGCATCGTGTAAAATACGCTAGTCAAATAAAACATCAATACCGCAAATAAAGTAAGTAACAATTAAAATTTGTAGGAGTAAATAAAACAAGCAGATATAATTAAGAAACATGCAACATAGCTCTAGAACTGTTCTTCATCGTATCTGGTCCTCGGGCGTTGAATGGCGGGCGATCGACGCACGTCGCGGCATCCGAGCGTTAATATCTTCTTTCTTCGTGGCCACTCCTAACCCTATGGTTGTGAAATCGCCTAACACAGACCTGACCCTAATGAGTTATGAAATATGGACACTATAGGTCTCGGAAATAGCCTAATCGATAGGAAAACCCTAGGCTCCCACCCTTCACCCAGGCCAAACACGAACATATGGACCACATGTCCTGCTCATGCGTCCAGCGAAACCTTGACTTCAAACGAACCAGTGACCTATTATAATTGTATACTTCGCTCAAACCGTCACACATACTACGATCATATCGTCGTACTTCTATTCCTGCCTAATTTTGCTTGCAAGCGATCGAGAGACTATTATTTAAATTTCGGGACGCTAATGGCTGAGCCCACCAATCGAACTAACTCGATTTTCCATGTCCGCGAATTAAATGTCATTAAAGCATTAAAAGCACAAAGTTTTAAGCGGACACGAGGCAAAGACATTCCAAGATCCGGTGGCAAACCCACGGTGATATACCATCTAAAAGTACATGGAGCACAAATCAGTTTCCTGACACTACTCAACAGAGCGTGGTCCACGTCCGATCCGGCCTTAGTCCCCTGTGTAGCGATGTTTGCTGTGGATTCAGCCAGCAGCACGTTACCAGAACTGTACCCATATGTGTATTCTAAGTGATAGTTAGTTTTTATTTATTTAGAAGTTGAGAATTTATTTTACGGATGTATCGGATGCAGTGTCTTTAAGAGAATAACTAGAGATCGGTTTAATTTTATTAAACAACTTTCAGTATCTACTACACAAAACTATGCCTATCTTCATCTTGCGCTCTTTAGTATAAATACGTGATGGCCCTACCAAAATATAAATCCCTAAAATATATAATTCAATATCAGACTTACTGCAAATGCTCGTACAAACCGCGGATCATTGACTGTAGCCACTCGACAACCCTCTCGACAATACCACGAGATGCCTGCGCGCGCGCACTCTTCGTATCAAGGAACGACCCCTAGCCGAAGAACAACCAGCCAGTCCCGGGACCTTAGAGCAACTAACGTTCTCGTCTTGCTTCCCTTCGCCCCTCAACCCCGCATCCTAAAGCGTGAGAAAACCAGCCATTTGACCAACACGTGTTACTTAATTCACCTCCACCACTCAACGCCTTCATGTCACCGATGGAGGTGGAAAGAGCTGTCCGCCGTCTGCCCAAGCGGAAGTCACCGGGGCCTGACGGCGTAACAACCGAGGCGCTGAAGAGGCTCCCCCGCAAGTGCGTTGTGGCATTGTCGCGCCTGATCAACGGCGATATGGAAGTACTACCCGACGACGTGGAAGATGGGGAAGGTAATAGTTCTCCCGAAGCAGGGGAATGACCGCCGCCAACCGTCGTCCTACCGCTCAGTCACAATGCTCCCCCACATTGCGAAGCTGTTCGAGCGCCTTCTGCCGCGGAGACTGCACCCGCACATCCAGCTGCGTAAGGAGCAGTTCGGTTTCTGCAGCGAACACAGCACCACGCTCCAGCTCACACGTGTCCTGCACCACCTGGAATTCGAGCGAAACCGAGACCGCTACACCGTCGGAGTCTTTCTCGACATCGAAAAGGCTTTCGACCGAGTGTGGCACACGGGGCTCATGTCGAAGCTGCGGGAAAACACCACCACGACACCGTCGCTGCTCAGAATGGGAAGACGACGCATTCCTGGCCCTGTATGCGGACGATAGCGCCTTCTTTGTGTCGTCACGCCGTGCCGACATCGCTGCGGCCAAAATATGATGCAGTCCCACCTACCACTCCGCACCAAACGGCAGATCTACGTCGTCTACATCCGCAAACGCCTGCTCTACGCCGCCCCTGCCTGGTACCCGCTCTGCGCCAGCGCCCACCGCCGGAAACTGTAGGCCCAGCAGAACATCTCGCTGCGAGTCATCGTCGGAGCGGGCCGTTACGTCCGCAACGATATCATTGCGCACGACCTGCGCATGCCCTCGGTGGAGGAGTTCGTCCGGAGTCTGGCGCGTCGCATGTTCGACCGCGCCAACAACGGGCGATATGAATATCTGCAGGGCCTCGCTCCTCTCCACGCCCGCCCCTCCGAGGGTCACCCCTACCACCGGGAGCTGCTAAGAAGCTCACCAGAAGCCCATGTATCACCCCCATCGCTTCCTTTACCAGCGCACATGCGGCAGATGGACTGAGCCCCATCTGTAACAAAATGAAGCTTTATTGGCACTAAGTCAAACACACCAAATGAGGCCAAACAGATAATAAAACCTCTTTACAGTGCTATCTCAGCGCACGATGAGGCCAGCAAGGCGCAATACAGCGCCACTACATGACCGGCCAGGACACAGCCTAGCTGAGAAGACGCCCGGGCACGGGGTTAGCCCCATAGGCCCGCACCTGACTCCGCAGAGTAGGAGCAGAAGACCCGCACATCACATCATCACACAAGCGCGGAAAACCAGCAGTTTGACCAACACGTGTTACTGAATTTCTCCATGAATGACATGGTCCGCCTGTCGGCACTCTTTGTTTTTCCGGGACTACCTATAGCTTATGTAACAAAAATAGTAGTTTATGTAACTGTCATATAAAAGGGGGTATTAAAACATGAGTGTCTGTTTATCATACGAGGCGTAGCCGAGTATGATAATAGTTTGACACGAGTGTTTTAATACCTAATTATATGCAGTTGCATACACTACTTTATATACACTGATATTTTTATGTTAAAATATCGTACCTTTAATTTTCTCAACTTTGCTAGAAGTAAGCTGCGAGTCAGTTCTGTTGTATCTACGCGTCGAGGATATCAAGCGGCGGGAAATTCACTTAATTACTTTCACATTTATCTAAAAAAACATTCACAAACACAAATTACAACAATTAGAAAAAATATTCTGTTTAGCGGGAAAATAATTACGCAGAATATAAACAGGAAAATTTGAATTTTGAATTTGAATTTGTCAAAGACATTTAGGTATTCAGCCTACATTTCGCCGTGTTTTGGCGCCCGACAAAAATTTAAAAAATAGAAGTGTTGCATAATGATTAAAAAGTTATTTTACGTTACAGCTGTCATGAAATTAGTATGGGAAATGCTGTATCGAAAAGTAATCTTTTAAAATTTTATAGTCTGGCGTGAAAAAAGTGTATCCTTAAACAACTGTTTTCGAATATGAAATTGGAACATTACGCTATGAGTGTAGATAAAATATATATCGCAACGCTAATAGCAATTGCAGGTAATAAAAAATTAAGAAACGGTCTCGCCTACCATAAAGACAAATGCGCGTACCATTTTTGCTAAAAAATATTACAATTGAGACTAGGGAACAATATGCTTGCTGTAAAGGAATGAAGTCACCGCCGTTTCTTAGTTATTTTCCGCTTCCAAAACATCTTAATAAATTCCGTTGTTGACAATATCCCACATGTGCGCCGCTGCGCAGCGGCGTCGGTTAAAACTCCGAAAAAGGCATTTTTAAAACGGTGCTTTGTTTTATTTGTTCTATGGTATTTCCAAATTGCTAAAGCGATCACAATGTACCTACCCCAATACAAAACCCGCCATTAAAGTTGTGTGCTATTATTTAGTCGCCAGTAGTCGTGCTAGTAGTTAAACACGACATAGGTACAAATACTTTTCGAAATCACATACCTATAGTGATGTAGGTAATAACTTATCTACTGGAACGTACTTATGGCACATAAGGACCGTTACATCACGGAGCTACTCGTCAACAAAGGTACGCGGTAGGAAATCCGGAACATACCCTTAAAATGTATTTATGACTAAGAATTTCAATAAGGTAAAAAATTACCAGGGCCAGTTTCGCCAAGAAGGAGCTACGGTCCCGTACTGTAATGCGAAATATATGAAGGACTCGCACATTTTAACGTTCCGGAAGACTCGGCGCTCACCTTACGTGACGAGTTTTAACCCTTAACTGGTTTCGTGGGGGTAGCGCGGCCCCCACGCATAATATTTTTTAAAATTTCTTTAAAACTATGCACCGTGCGCGGCCGCCATTTTTAGTAATCTCATTACGTCGCGACTCGCAGTGGGTGCCGGACGTTCGGCGCTACAGCTTTTACCAGAGCGGAGGTATGTGCGTTATGGGGGTCTCGCGGCCCCCACTATACCAGTTACGTAAGTTTTTAGTAAATATTTTATTTCATGTATTCGTTTGTTTTACAGTAATTTTGTCAATATGGTGAAACCTTTAAGTAACCAGACGATAGAAGAGATATTGGGCGCGGATTCCGACTCTGAATCTGTGTTGAGTGGCTATCCAGAAGAACATGTCAGCGACAACGATGGAATAAGCGATATTGAGCAGTCACCAACACACAATTCCGATAGCAGTGAAGACCTAAGTCCTGATATTGAAGAATGTTCTTCAGAGAGTGAAGGTGAACCTGTTGCAGGACAGAATTCCATTTGCAATTGCATATTAGCACAAAAATACTATAGTTGTCAAGATTGAACTAAGTTCACTTGTAATGTTCCTGAGCCCTTAGGATTATATTTGTGTTGATTTTTTTTTAAAACGTTAATTAGTGGTTTATTTCTTTATGATTACAAAGTTTATTGTATGAGTAATAAGAAAACATATATATTTTAGCTTAAGACTTTCAAATTAATTGTTTTTTTTTTTATTTGTGTAACGTAAGAAAAAAAATACCAGTAAGTTGCAATTTTTTTGTGATCTCTTCTAGTAATTAAGCAAAGATAATTACAAGAATGAAAATTGATTGATTCCATAAAATAAGCTTGTTATTTCTCTTTTTTAAATAAAACTTAAATAAAATTGCATCCTAGAAGCTAATCTGTGGTGTGGTTTTGTGGGGGCCGAATGACCCCCACAAAACCAGTTACGTTAGTCAATTTTACGATACCAGTTGAGGGTTAATACAACATCGTTAGCGCCATGGGACAACAATGTATCGGTAAGTTTCGAAGTAATGTCTTTATGAGTTTCTTACACCAAGTTCTCGTCCTAATTTGGTGACTAAAATATGAAAGAGCAGGGGCATGTCCATGTTTTCGTACACTTTATCAACGGCACTTCTGGCGTAGTGAGGGACCTGTGATTACGATTTTCTTACTGTAATTTTTTATGCTTATTTTGGGTTAAAATTATTTTTTTCTTGAGAAGTGGCATAGGTGTAGTGAAAAAATGTGGTGGCATCTTAATAATATAACACATCAGTAAAATTATTAAAATAATTCCACATCATTTTTTCGGATGAATCGCCTAAGGTCAGTGGACTGAGTTTGCGGATGGAATCCTGAAACGAAAGTAACAGCAGTGAACAAAGTGAGTGGCCAGGTGGTGATAGAAAAGATACCAATGGCTATTTACAATGGTGTGCTGGGGCCAGAGCATAAAGAAATGCGTTCCCTACGGAGTATGAGTGCTGGGTTACCTAAGATGTTAAGATAATTAATTCATTACATTGACCATAACAGATATAATGATAAATTAAAATAGATTTTTTACAAGTTCCACTGTGATTAAAATAAACTTAATAATATTGCGACCCATTTCGAATGAATTAGCTTTAGGTATAAACTGGAAAATGATACGGTGACTACGATTCAAAGAGGTATGCTGAGATAGTTTAGACACGTGGTAACGATGTATGAAAGATGACTTCTATCTTGTATTTATCGTGTGAATACGAATAGACGATCATATAAATAACCTTCTCCAATAACCAGACCGACAGAAAAGTCAGAAATTTTAAATTTATTCAAATATTTTTTGAACTACTTAAGAGACTTTAATTAAACACTATGGATGAATAGGTACTCATGATGATTGAACTTTGTCTTTTTCAAATCTGATAAAATTGAAATACTTTGTTACACATGTTCAAGGCAATTATACCTGATGATGATTCATTCGAAACCGGTCGCAATACATTAAGTTTATTGTTACGTGCTAGGGTTCGTTATTTGAAGTGGATCATTGATGAAGGTTCCGACGGTTCCAAGGTATCCACTAATTCTACGTCAAGCTGATCTTCCACAATCGCAGGTCTCTCGTAGTCCGTAGGTATCATCGAAGTCGTAGGATATCGCAGGTACTCGCAGGTTTCGCTCGGTCTCTAACTCTGAAGTTACCGCTCCGGTAGTCAAAACTGTGTGTTTATATATCCCGGCCCCGATACTGGTATGTTCTAGTGAACTAATCCGAACGTTTTTCGGGAAGTGCCGCGACAACACGTCCGGGTATATTTCAGACCGCCGTGTGTAAAGTAACTATAGACCTTATGACCCAAAACATAAGGTTCATTCTGGCTTGTCGCACACTTATTACGAGTCGCGGCGCGCGCGAGTGTTTTCGAATGCGTGAACGCGACATTATTTTAGTTATAGCGGAACTCGTGTAAAAAACTGTTTTATTTCGATCATGCAATGGAGTTCCACCAAGAATGCACTATTAGGGTATTAACTACTTGTTCAAATCTATTGCGAAAAACAGTCAGTATCATATTTCTTTCTGGCTCTTTAACAGGTTTCCGTGTCATGGTCGAATACGCAATTGTCGACAGACTTTGTCAAATTTGATGTAAAATTGTGCACCGTGTTTACCATGGCGTGGTCGAAAAATTGGGTACAAAAACACTCCAACGTCCCAGTGCACTGTCCGGTACCAGCGGTAAGTTGAAAAGTTTCCGTCAACTGTAGAAAGACTACACAATGTGAGGGAGAGACGCAACCACGGCGATAATATTAAACTGGTTGAATGTTTAATTTTAATTTTTGTTAGGAGTCTGGATGTAATATGTATATATTTAAAAGTATATAAGTAGTTTATCAGTTGTCTAGTACCCATAACACAAGCTATGCTTACTTTGGGGCTAGATAGAGCTGTGTGAGTTGTTCAAGCATATTTAATTTTAAAAATAATTTAGTTAATCGTTTATGCATTATCTTGCATGGACTACTGCTGCCACCTCTAGGATGGATGAGCCAAATACCAACTGGCTGCTTTGGATTTGGTGGAAAAACATGCAAAAAAGTTAATTTGTGATCCGCAGTTGATTGAAGCTAAGCTGCAGAGCCTCGAGCATCGGCGTATGGTTGCACGTTTGTCGGTCTTCTACAGGTTGCAATTCCGAGAGTGCGCGAAGCAATTGCACGACCTCATTCCGCCATCAGGAGACGCGATCCGGGCGAGCGCTCCTTCTTATGTAGTGGATCTTTCAGCTATCCGCACGAGCCGCTTTAGTTCAACCTTTATAATGCGTACGGCCAAGGAATGGAACGCATTACCCGCGAGTATGTTCCCTGATCATTATAATCTAGATGCCTTCAAGGCCAGAGTGAATAAGCAGTTCCTAGACAGGCATACTCCATCATCGGCCGCATAGTCACTTACCACCAGGTGAGGTGGCGGTCAAATGCCTGGATAGTACAATAAAAAAAAATGTGTTAAATCTTCGAAGTCTTTTACCATGTTCACTGACTTTCCATAATTGAAACTGCATCAGAAACTCTTTCAAATTACCTATGATATTTTATTTCAGGGTCAATACAGTTTTAAAGAAGTTGAAATGCCACCTAAGGATTTCCCGGTCAAAACACCACCAGGAAACTATCATGTTAAAATTATCTTCTTTATTACCAAAACTAAAGAGCTAATATTAGAAATTGCAATGTACCTGAAATTTATCTGAACTGACGCCACCAGGGGAATCTATTCAGTAATGCAATTTTATTCAACAAAATACACGGACATGATCAAATTAAATCGCTCTTTTGCTTACTTACTTATACTTCTTATATTTCTTTTGATCAGGTTGAAGACGATGATGATCTCTTTGTAGGTGATAGAAATGGTAAGACCCCAGATTTTAAAATATTTGTCTGTCACAGTTAACACCTGACCCTACGATGAGTAGTTTTACAGTTTTCATGAACTTTTGCTATTTATAGTAGTCTGAAAGGTTTCTCAGTACCGTGGAACAATGTATGTATTGCCTACCTCAACGAAAAAAATTGACCAACAAGCAAGGCCGTAAACTTGTTTGGAAAAAAATGGTATCAAATACTGAAACAATTTTAATTAAGTAAAAGCACAGTATGAGTAGGAAACAAATTTGTATCAGAGATAGCGCAATAATGAAATTGGCCCAAACAAAACCAAAAGACAACAGTTTATAGTCAACCAATAATTATCTGCATGCAATAACGCATCACGGATACCTGTGTTCCATTCCTGTGTCATGGATCTTCAAGCACTCCGTATAAACCGCTTTGTTTCAACCATAATAATGCGTTCGGCTAATGGAATCGGTGCTGTGTGTTCTCCCAACGTTACACTTTCAAGGCTGTTTTTATGCTCAATCTTCGGTCGCATCGTCATGTACCCTAGGGTGGCGGTTTAATGACTATTCATAATAATTTGTTCATATTCATATATTTATTAATAAATAATAATATTTGATGTAATATCAATTAGATAATATATTGGTATAATATTTGTCTATTATTATAATTAATTTTAATGTAATATATCGTCTCGTTTAATTACATTTAATTCGATTCGACTTAGGTATCTACAATTTAATCACTCGATTACATATAAATATGTAAACGCATTTGAATTAAAAAAGTAAATAAAGTTAAAAAGTCGAAACCAAGGTTTCATGACTGGGTCAACGATTTTATGTTCGTAAAGAACGCAGTAGTTGAGTATGGTGCCATATAAATTTTCTTCGCGAATACCTTGTCCGTGATGGCATCCTTTATGTCACAGGGTAAGGAGTTATAGACCTCAGGACCTATAACATGCAGGGAAATATTTGTTTTGGTTAACCGCCTTGAGGGAACAAAAAAGTGGTGGCGATACCGGGTGTTAAAATTATGCTGTTGACCGTTTGTAGGGTATGCAGTTAAGTTTTATTTTGACTAGGTTAGCGATCTGGAAGATATAAACACTTGGAAGGGTAAAGATCTTTAGGGTTCCAAACAAGTCCTGCGCTGGATGGTCTATCGGTTTTCTGGCTACCAGACGTACGGCGCGTTTTTGAACTCAAAACATTCCCTCACGGTCAGCGCACTGTCCCCACAAATCAACACCGTAAGTAAAAACAGAATGGAAATAACCGAAGTAGGCTGTCTTAATGTTTTCTATCGTGAGATTAAGTATTAAATTATTTTAGTAGGTATTAACGCTGTATCCGTCGCCGAATACTGGGCGAATAAAGTATAAGTCAGAGTTTAGTCCATCGACTCGATAAGAAGAAGTAGGTATTTGATATTAAATTGAACTCATTTGTAGGCCTTACATGAAATGTGTCTGGCAGAGAGAAACCAAATTATATATTTACTTTAACGGAAAGTAAACATATGTACGACAAGACTATCATACTATATATGACTGACAGAAAGATAAATGGCATGGTTTAACGAACGGCTATATTAAGTTAATGAAATCATGTTATCATGGAGAGATAGAGGGCGCCACCCTCTCGTATACATCGAGTCCGTATTTAAAATTCGCTAAAATTGTTTAAACTTAAATATTGTTATAGTCATAGCTAATACCAGTAAATACAACAGTGATAAGTTAGTGTAAATGTTATCTTGAGTTAAAACCATATTTAAAACCAAAAAAGTGCAAATTAAAGTGATGGTGTTACTGACTACGGCTCGTCGATTCTAAAATTTTAACTAGATACCTATATAGTACGGAAACTGTAATAATACAGTAAATAATGCAAAATTAAACGGAATATTTAGTGTAAAACAAAAAAGTGACTTAGTTTAATTCATAAAAGTGTATAAAGTGAAGAAAGACCAAGGGACTTTGTTTTACCCACATACTATAATCCTACTAAATAAAATTGATATGCACTGCATAGACGGCGTAAGACATACGATTATTCACCGTTCATCTTAAAGTTGTAGTAGTGCGTTGGGAAATAGTGCAACTTGGACAAGAACTGTTTAGTCCATAAGGTCAAGGGTTCGATCCTTGCACATAACATTTTGTTTTTATTTTATTTTTCTTCCATGACATTCACCAATTGTACTCTCATTATTTTGACATTTTTTCCTGACATTACCTATATAATGACTACACGGCGAATGTTCGCAATCAAATTGGAGGACCAATTAAAAGAAGCACTGGTCGATTTGAAATATGCAAGAGAGAAAATCCATGAATTGCTACAAGAAAGGGAAGACAGCGAGACAGAAATTCTGACCGTGAATAAGAAAAACCAGGAGTTGAAGAATCAACTCGCTGAGCTCGACATCCAGCTTGAAGACATGAGAGGGCAGCGTGATGAACTCCAGGCTATGTTGGAGTCTTTTCACGAGTGCAGCGACCACCACATGACCACTCTCGACCGCGTCACGTTCCTCGAGCACGAACTGCAGACTGCACAGCGGGTTATTGACCAATTCGAAAAAGAAAAGCGTCAACTTCAGTCCTCATGTACACAATCACTGTATAATGAACTCGTTTTAAGTGATAATATTAATTATGTTAGGGAATCTAAGATTAAGGCATTCAAACTTCAAAAAAAGGGTAAAAGGTGTAATAAAAATAAAGGTAACTATAAAAAACTTATTAGCAAAAATATTAAATTAAACAAAGAAATTTCCACCGCGAAAAATGAGCTACAACATTATACTGACATTATACGTGAAGGTCAGAATAGGTATAAAACCGACACATCAAACTTACAATTAAAACTTAATGATTTAGAGGCAGACTTACAAAACACTCTACACCAGTACAATTTGTCCCAAAAATTAATTTGTGAATACTCAGACTCCATGAATCTCTTACTAAAAGATATAAAATATAATGAGGAAAAGTTTAACTCATTGTGTGCACGCCAATACTGTGGTTTTTGTGACTGTACTCGAGAAGACAGCTCAATACCTACAGAAAATAACATATTGAGGAGCGAGTGCACTGACACGCGGGTGGAACCACCGGTGAGACATATGCGTTCTACCGTGCAGTGTAATCCAACCGCCACTGTAAAACACATTGTGCGTGCTAGAACAATTGTATATTTGGATATAATGGGTCGTAATCTCGGGCCTATTTTGTCAAAATATACCTCTTAATGACGTGGTAAATAACTGCTATCCGGGCACATCATTACCCACGTTAGGAATGCAAATTAAGAAAAATTAATTTAACTGTTCTGACACATTAATTGTAGCATTAGGTGATAGTTTAATTTATAAAAAGTATGACGTCATTAATTTTTATAACATTTTAAATAGTATTCAAAACATAGGAAAAGTAATAATTTGTACCTTACCATATTCCAGGTTCTTTAACCATAAGCAAAATAATTATATTTATTATTTAAATAATTTATTGCACAAGCTGACCAGTCATAGTGACAAAGTTTATCTCTTTGACATAAATAAATTTGTTGCACATTGTGTGTATTACAAACAATATGTATATATCCCAATCAAAGAAAAGCTAATATTCGCTAGATTACTAGCCTATAATATTTTTCAAAGTAACATTACATATAATTCTATTGACAATACATTAAATAGTGACATTACATTAAGTGACATTACATTAAATAGTGACATTACTTTAAATAGTGACATTACATTAAATAGTGAATCAATTACAGAGCCATGTACACTGAGTACAAATTTAAACTAATACCTACGACAATAGCCAAACCCTGCTTAAAACTAAAGCATAATCATCTCAATTTAATACATCAAAATATTCAAGGGTTGGCTAGCAAATCATTAGAATTAAGTTTGTTTTTAGATGATAACAATGTCAATATTCTATGCATAACCGAGCACTGGCTCACTACGACGTCTATATGTCCTAAATTTGGTGGTTACATTATTGCTAGCAGTTACATGCGACAGAGAGCAATACATGGTGGCTCCCTAATTATGGTAAAAGATTGTTTAAAATACAAAGAGCGCAAGGACATAACCGGACTATCTGTTGAACAAACGATTGAATTATCCTGCATAGAATTGCCATCTTACATAATTGTGTGCATCTACAGACCTCCTTCTGGTGACTTCGTAAATTTTGAGGAAATTATGGAAGAGGTTCTAATAAAAGTTACTAGTAGTAAGAAATACGTCATGGTATGTGGAGACTTTAACGTTAATATGTTGGACGATTCTTCTCGATGCAAGAGATTGATATCGTTGTTCGGATCTTTTCAACTCAGAAACGAATTTTTGGAACCCACTAGAGTCACTAAATCGTCATCAACTTGTCTTGATAATATGTTTTGTGATTGTGAGGTATCCAACAGGTTTGTCCTGAATTGTCTTGGATCTGATCATTTTGGAATAGGTGTAGAGTTGCCCGCAAAAATAGTATTGAAACCACATATAATTAAATGCAGACTCATCACTAAAAAGCGGCTGAAATCATTTTCAGCAAACATTGACAAAAAAATGGCCTCATTCATTTCAGAATCGAATACTTCAAATCACCTTTACAGTACAATGTTTAATGAAATAAATTTGGAAATCCAAAATATATTTAAAATAAAAGAATTTAAAAAGTGTAATAAGGTCAAATTTTGTGATTGGGCTACCCCAGGTATCTACAAAAGCCGAATAAGACTATATGAATTATATAGCATAAAGTCCCATAATAAATCCGAAAGTGTTGCATTGTATGTAAGGACATATTCCAAAATGTTCAAAAGAGTTTGTCAGAATGCAAAAGCTATTTTCATTAAAGCTAAATTAAATGAAGCTAGTAATAAAGTAAAAGCCACCTGGCAAATTATAAATAATGAAACAGGCAAAGTCATAAACCATGATCGTCATTTTGAATTGCACATAAACAACAACGTCATAAAAAATGACCAAGAAATAGCAAATTGCTTTAATGAGTATTTCTCAAGCATTGCCTGCAATACAACAAGTAATCTTCGCTCTTCCACTAACTTAGCAGAACAATTAATACAAGACCATGTCCCTAAGTGTACAACTGATTTTAAATTTGAGCATATAACTGAAAACGACATATTAAAAGCTTTCAGCTCCCTAAACATGAAAAAGACTGAAGATATTTGGGGCATGTCAGTCTGTGTGATTAAGAGTATAATAAAGAGTATAGCTCCACAGCTCGCACTCATTTTTAACAGTAGTGTGGATGAGGGATCTTTTCCCAGTTTAATGAAGCTTAGTAAAATAGTGCCTCTCTATAAAAATGGTGAAAAAACAGACCCTTCTAACTTTAGGCCAATATCAGTCTTACCAGTACTGAGCAAGATCTTTGAAAAAATTGTTCTGAAGCAGTTACTTGCTCACTTTACATCACATGGTCTATTTCATAAAAGTCAGTTTGGTTTCACTAAAGGCCGATCGACAGTTGATGCAGGTGTCGAATTAATTAAACACATCTACAGTGCTTGGGAGAGATCACAGAATGCTATTGGGATTTTTTGTGATCTTTCCAAAGCATTTGATTGTGGTCATCATGACACCCTGCTAAAGAAGTTGATGCACTATGGCATAAATGGCAATGCTCTTTTCCTTCTAAAATCATATTTAAATGACAGAGTACAAAAGGTAAAAGTTAATGATTCCATATCTAATGGATGTCCTGTGGATATGGGAGTGCCACAAGGTTCTATTTTGGGGCCTTTCCTGTTTTTAACGTACATCAATGACTTGCCTTTCTTTTTAAATAAGCTCTGTGAGATAGTCCTATTTGCGGATGACACTTCTTTAGTATTTAAGGTTGACAGAAATAAAAACAATTATGACGACGTAAATGGGACTCTTTCGCAGTTGCATGAATGGTTTGCAATCAATAATTTATATCTGAACCCAAAAAAGACAAAGTGTGTGCTTTTTCAGATGCCGAATGTGAAGGTGGATAAGTTTGATCTTGTTTTAGACAAAAATATTTTAACATTTTCTGATTCCACAGTTTTCCTCGGTTTTACTTTGGATCAGAAACTACAATGGAAACATCAGCTTGCTACACTAAGTAATAGATTGAGTTCTGCAATTTATGCAATTAAAAGAATTAAAAGTCTCACTGATATTGAAACAGCGAGAACAGTATACTTCAGCTATTTTCATAGCATAATGGCCTATGGATTAATGCTATGGGGTTCGGCAGCTGATATCCAAGATATCTTTATCTTGCAAAAACGGGCAATCAGATCCATATACAGTTTGGGTCCTCGGGTCTCATTGAGAGATATTTTTAAAGAAATTAATATTTTAACCGTAGCATGTCAGTACATATATTTCAACCTTATTTACATATATAAAAATAACTTTAATTATAATAAAAATTCAGATACTCATAATTACAATACCAGACACAGAAACAGGTTGGTCACTGAACGCTTCAGACTGACAAAAGTGAAGTCTTCATTTGTTGGCCACTGTGTTCTTTTTTATAACAAATTACCGCAGGACATCCAGGAATTGCCTCTTCATAAGTACAAATCTTGGCTTAAGAGCAAACTACTTAAGAAATCATACTATAAAATTGCTGACTTCATCGAGGACAAAAATCCCTGGACATTATCCTAGCGTGAGCTGAAATGATAATTAGGAATTTAATAACAGGACTATATTCAATGATATTTACATAATAATATTAATACATGCAGTAGGGATGTTGTTTTAATTAATTTAAATAAACTATTGACTTCATTATACTTACATGACATAATACTTAAATACATGACATATTACATGATACTTACCAGCAGTCATTTCACTTTCACCATAAATGCGTATTTTGAGGGAATTATATGTTCCAGCTTTTTGTATTTCATTGTACTCTGTATTCATTAGTGTTTTCTGCTTGAATTACTGTATTGTCGAGTAATTAATTTTGTATGAAATAACCTATAAAGAGAAAGTTAGGTTACTAAACTGATATTGTGACTGCATTGTATACATTTCTTTGCATTGTACTTGTCGTAATGGAGTATGTACTTACCATAGGGTACGTTATTGTTTGTTTTTAACTCACTCAATTCAGTATATATTTGCATATTTAGTAATTAGTGAGATTTGTATTAGTTAATCACAATACAGGCGAGCGGCATCATCAATGCGCTCGGTGGCGGGGTGACATATCAAATGACATTACGTGACTGTCCATGTCACAGTGTCGTGGACAAAGAATGTAATCTTTGGCTGCCTATTTTTTGTTTTCTTTTTTATATGGCCCTAATACTATCCAAGTAACCGTTGTCCGCTCGATGGTGCTGTGGTGCCTAGTATTCATTTTATATTATAATTGTGACGTTCATAAGTGTTTGTAAAAACCTAAACTGAATAAACGTATTTGAGTTTGAGTTTATGTTGTGAAATGGGGGAACTGTCGATTTGTTGACGTCCGTTACATCGGAGACTTCAAGTGTGCTGCCTTCGATGGTACAGACACGTTTTGCGCAGACCGGCAAATTACGTAGGGAAAAAGTCTCCCCCACCAGACGCCTTCAAGGCAATAGTAAATAGGCTGTTCCTAGACAAGCATGCTCCTGCATCGGCCACATCGTCACTTACCACCAGGTTAGGTGGCGGTCAAATGCCTGGCATTTTTTATTACATTATAAAAAAAGGCACGGGAAGGAGAGGCCAGCCTTAGAAGCGATATCTTGATGTCGTTGAGAATGTCAAAAATTTCACAACCATGGATGCAGAAGTCTGAGCGAAGTGGACCAAGATGTGTAGGAAGGCGGACCTCGGGCCCTCGTATGAAGGGCCTCTTTAAGGCGATCCTAGGAAAAAGAACTTAAGACAGACAGATTAATGACGAAATCATACGATAAGAATTCCGATTATCTTTTTAGACACGAAACCAACAATGACAGAAAATGTTTTTGTAAACTTTGTTAGCGTAAAATTAATTTTAAGCATCCATCGTTTACTTTAAAAGAAACAATATACATAATAGTACATAATTATTTATAACAGTAGTAATACTGCGCATATTTATAATTTTCATGTAAATTTTAACCAGCACCTGTTATTATAATTATGCAATGAAATTGATCGGTTGTAATAAATTCCTCTATTCGAAATGTTATCTTTGGTCTGGATTACTTGTATAATACTAGTTGCAATGTTTATTTTAAATTCTCAGGCATCGGTGAGTTTTTAATATATGATCCGTTTAAACTGACTTGTCTTATTTGGGGAACAAACAATGCCCAAAATCACGACTTGCCGTATCAATCACGCTACGTATATTGCGTATAGATGTCAAGAATTATATGAAAAACACATAGAATGTGAATTTCAACGAATACTGCTGAACATTATCCATTTGAATAAATAATTTACATTACCAAATAAGACAAGTCAGTTTAAACGGATCAATTATTGTCGATTATCTAGCAACAAAATTTTTTTTTTATATTATTCTTAATGAAAGTAAAGTTTAAAACAGTTACTTCTAAGGTAGTTAAGTTCTGAAGCTTTTCTAAATAAGATCAGTGTCATTTTATCAAGCCCCAACGAAAAAAGAAAAAGAGGAGTGTTATAAGTTAGACGTGTGTATGTGGCTTTGTCTATCTGTCAGTGGCGTAGATCCCGAACGGATGGTAAGATTTGGATGCCGTTTTCTCTATATGAAAGCCAGTTTAAACGAGATGGTTTGTTTGTTTGGTGCTTTGTTTTATTAAAATCGGATTCGTAGTAAATTTGTTTGGGGGACTTTTATTATCCGACTTTTTCTGTAAGTTAGGAAATTTTAAACTCCATCGCCTTTATCATTATAATGAGGAGTTTTACACCCGGTTTCTGAAACGCTTGTCAAATCATTGATTAGCTAACAGACTGTCACATTTAACAAGCTGTTAAATCACCGTGGGTTTCTGAAAGGCCAATCAATCTACTGTTAGCTAATCGACAAGAGATCAATTTTTTCGTCTGGCTACCCCTGCTAAAATCAGTCACATTCATTCACTCATACATGTTTTGTTTCTGTCTAACGCATTGATTTGTCTCTGTCCCTAGCGGCCTTTTGATAGCGGCGGGATATTCAACTTTTAGATGAAACTGATAGCGATTGTATAGTTTTCGTGTAAATAAAAATCGAATATTATCAAAAAAAATATACAGAGCGAGAAAAGAGAAAATATAACAATATTTATGTTATAGGGTCACGGGTTCCAGTGGATCAGTAATCCCATCATCATCATCTTTAGGCAGTTAGGTGGGTCCCGGTCCACTGCTGAATACAGGCCTTCCACGGCTTACACTCTGTTATCTTGCATCCATCGGCTCCCTAGGACCTTAAAGAGGTCGTCCGTCCATCTCTTGGGAGGCCATCCAGAGAAAGCCACTCAGCAACATCCGCCCCATCGGCTATCGATTATGTGAGTTTCTCCCAATAATCCCATTAGTTAAATCCTGTTTCAAGTCCTGGACACGGGCTGGTTCGTGGTTCAGGTCCAGGTCCTGGCCCGGATCAGGTCTTGGTTCAGGTCCAGGTCCTGGTCCCGGATCAGGACCTGGTTCAGGTCCAGGTCCTGGACCCAGACCAGTTCGTGGTTCAGGTCCAGGTCCTGGCATCGGACCAGGTCCTGGTTCAGGTCTAGGTACTGGCCCCGGACCAGGTACTGGTTCAGGTCCAGGTCCTGGACCCGGACCACTTCGTGGTTCAGGTCCAGGTCCTGGCCCCGCACCAGGTCCTGGATCAGGTTCTGGCCCTGGCCTCGGACCAGCTTCTAGTTCAGGTCCAGGTCGTGGACCCTGACATGTCCGTGGTTCAGATCCTGGTCCTGGTCCAGCTAATGTTTACGGTCTACGTGCTGGCACTGGTCTAGGTCCTGGTTCTGGTTCAAGCTCAAATTGTGATCAAGGTTGCAGTTTTGGTCATGATCCTGGACCAGAACCTGGACCCTATACCTGGACTTTGCCTTGGACCAAAACTAGGACCTGGACCAGGGCCAAGACCAAGACCTAGACCAAGAAAATCGGATATAATTTCTTTTGACAATCGGCTAATTGGTCGATTTTCGCCAATTAAAATAACACGGCGATAACATACAGTTAACATGAGAAAAAGCTTTCCGGAAACCCAAAATTACATTAATCAGCCGTTAATTGGAGATTTGACAATCCGTTAACAAGCTGTTAACAAGCCGTCAATTGGCCCTTTCAGAAACCCAAACTGCATTTAATCAGAGTTTAACAAGCTGTTACGTGATTTTTGCGTTGACAAGCGTTTCAGAAACCGGGTGTTAAAGTAGGCATTGTCAGTTGGTTTCAAAAAACATCAATAGATGGCGCTCCTACAATTCTGTTAATTTTTTTAAAAATCTTTATGAATTTTGCAGTGATATAATGCAGCCATCTAATACTAAACCTAAAAATAAAATGTTTATTAATATAAACATAACTTTTAAAGGTTCAATGAAATGTTCAATTTTTATAAAAAGGCACTATGTTCCAATTTATTACAATCTCTAAAATGGTTGAAAACTATTAATAAATACAATATTATCCAATACAACGTACCCAGTGTGTATATCCCCTTTGCTAAGAACCTTTTTTAAGCGATTATCAATTACAAAAATTGTCGGGCCACCATCTAGTGAGTGGTTTAGAATGCTTAAGATACCTATTGGAAAACTCCTCACTGCAATCGGGTCTCTACTGTCCTTTTCATAAATCTGTTTTTTAATGACGGACGTGCAAACATCGATGTGATGAACTAACATTATAACCTCGTTATTGTAATTTGCAAACAACAATGAAAAACCAAATTGTTGGGGCCAGGAACACATAAGGGCCCATTGGCAACTGGAAGGCCAGGGGCCGTATTGGAGCATTCAAATTGGATTCGTACACGAATTAGCTATTCTCTTTCACAAGAGTCACAGATTACCACAAGTGTGAAATATATAGGTAGCAATTTCGCATTTGAATAGAAAGATTAAAAAATACCACGCCTGGAGGGCTTCAAGCCCTATCACCAATATGATGAGAGAACATTTTAGGAATTTTGCCGCCAGTTTGATGTACGACATTTTTTCCAAAGCTTTCAACAATGCTTTGTTCTTTTTAACGCCCCCACGAAAAAAGACAGCTGTTACAAGTTTAACGTAGGGTCTGTGGATCTGTCTATCTGTGGCGTCGTAGCTCCCGAACAAGTCTCGTCAGTGGCGGGCAAAGCATTAACAGCGCCCCTGGCTGTTGCTGATGTCCATAGACAACGGAGTCCAGTCTCCATCAGGTGGCCCGCTTGGTTTGTCTGTCGTATAAAAAAAAAGCAAAGAGGTGGACTGATTTAGATGCGGTTTTATCTATGTGTTAAACTCAGTTTAATTGAGCTGGTTTTTAGATATGTTTTATAGAAACCGGTTCAGTAGTTTCGACAATATTTGAGTAGGTAAATGTAAATTACAAAAAAAAATGTTGTCGGGAGTTATCCTTTTTTTTTGTCGTTTTGGTTATTTATGACTAAAATAATATTTTAAACTATCGCGGTTATTATCAAACATTTTAAGGGTATGTTCTGGGTTTCATACCTCGTACCTTTGTTGAGGAGTAGCCAGATATTTCGTCACTGTAACACCTTTTCCCCTGACCCTAAATACTAAAACAAAACAGATATATCTCTAGCTATAAGACTTGTAACTTACATATAAAATACATTGGCCGTACATCGTGATCGTCTAGCTTTAGATACATTATAAGGACGCCCTACGTTGTGTGTTTGATAAAATCGTGTGTCTAAATAACATCTTTAAGTTTATAAAATATCGCTAAATTGATGGAAAACTCATTTAAAGGAAATGCGTAATATAGAATCACCGAACGGAAAAGTAAACCGTACGACTAGCGTGAGATCAAATCCGCAAACAAGATAAACATATTAAAAGCCGCGCACGAGTGAAGTCTATCTATATAAATACAAAATTAGGTTCGTCAAATGATTGCATCGTGTAAAATACGCTAGTCAAATAAAACATCAATACCGCAAATAAAGTAAGTAACAATTAAAATTTGTAGGAGTAAATAAAACAAGCAGATATAATAAAGAAACATGCAACATAGCTCTAGAACTGATCTTCATCGTATCTGGACCTCGGGCGTTGAATGGCGGGCGATCGACGCACGTCGCGGCATCCGAGCGTTAACATCTTCTTTCTTCGTGGCCACTCCTAACCCTATAGTTGTGAAATCGCCTAACACAGACCTGACCCTAATGAGTTATGAAATATGGACACTATAGGTCTCGGAAATAGCCTAATCGATAGGAAAACCCTAGGCTCCCACCCTTCACCCAGGCCAAACACAAACATATGGACCACATGTCCTGCTCATGCGTCCAGCGAAACCTTGACTTCAAACGAACCAGTGACCTATTATAATTGTATACTTCGCTCAAACCGTCACACATATTACGATCATATCGTCGTACTTCTATTCCTGCCTAATTTTGCTTGCAAGCGATCGAGAGACTATTATTTAAATTTCGGGACGCTAATGGCTGAGCCCACCAATCGAACTAACTCGATTTTCCATGTCCGCGAATTAAATGTCATTAAAGCATTAAAAGCACAAAGTTTTAAGCGGACACGAGGTAAAGACATTCCAAGATCCGGTGGCAAACCCACGGTGATATACCATCTAAAAGTACATGGAGCACAAATCAGTTTCCTGACACTACTCAACAGAGCGTGGTCCACGTCCGATCCGGCCTTAGTCCGCGGAAGTCGCCGGGGCCAGACGGCGTAACAACCGAGGCGCTGAAGAGGCTCCCCCGCAAGTGCGTTGTGGCATTGTCGCGCCTGTTCAACGGCGATATGGAAGTACTACCCGACGACGTGGAAGATGGGGAAGGTAATAGTTCTCCCGAAGCAGGGGAATGACCGCCGCCAACCGTCGTCCTACCGCTCAGTCACAATGCTCCCCCACATTGCGAAGCTGTTCGAGCGCCTTCTGCCGCGGAGACTGCACCCGCACATCCAGCTGCGTAAGGAGCAGTTCGGTTTCTGCAGCGAACACAGCACCACGCTCCAGCTCACACGTGTCCTGCACCACCTGGAATTCGAGCGAAACCGAGACCGCTACACCGTCGGAGTCTTTCTCGACATCGAAAAGGCTTTCGACCGAGTGTGGCACACGGGGCTCATGTCGAAGCTGCGGGAAAACACCACCACGACACCGTCGCTGCTCAGAATGGGAAGACGACGCATTCCTGGCCCTGTATGCGGACGATAGCGCCTTCTTTGTGTCGTTACGCCGTGCCGACATCGCTGCGGCCAAAATATGATGCAATCCCACCTACCACTCCGCACCAAACGGCAGATCTACGTCGTCTACATCCGCCCACGCCTACTCTACGCCGCCCCTGCCTGGTACCCGCTCTACGCCAACGCCCACCGCCGGAAACTGTAGGCCCAGCAGAACATCTCGCTGCGAGTCATCGTCGGAGCGGGCCGTTACGATATCCAACGATATCATTGCGCACGACCTGCGCATGCCCTCGGTGGAGGAGTTCGTCCGGAGTCTGGCGCGTCGCATGTTCGACCGCGCCAACAACGGGCGATACGAATATCTGCAGGGCCTCGCTCCTCTCCACGCCCGCCCCTCCGAGGGTCACCCCTACCACCGGGAGCTGCTAAGAAGCTCACCAGAAGCCCATGTATCACCCCCATCGCTTCCTTTACCAGCGCACATGCGGCAGATGGACTGAGCCCCATCTGTAACAAAATGAAGCTTTATTGGCACTAAGTCAAACACACCAAATGAGGCCAAACAGATAATAAAACCTCTTTACAGTGCTATCTCAGCGCACGAGTGCTATCTCAGCGCACGATGAGGCCAGCAAGGCGCAATACAGCGCCACTACATGACCGGCCAGGACACAGCCTAGCTGAGAAGACGCCCAGGCACGGGGTTAGCCCCATAGGCCCGCACCTGACTCCGCAGAGTAGAAGCAGAAGACCCGCACATCACATCATCACACAAGCGCGAGAAAACCAGCAGTTTGACCAACACGTGTTACTGAATTTCTCCATGAATGACAAGGTCCGCCTGTCGGCACTCTGTGTTTTTCCGGGACTACCTATCGCTTGTGTAACATAAAAAAATATATCGACGCAACGCTAATAGCAATTGCAGGTAGTAAAAAATTAAGAAACGGTCTCGCCTACCATAAAGACAAATGCGCGTACCATTTTTGCTAAAAAATATTACAATTGAGACTAGGGAACAATATGCTTGCTGTAAAGGAATGAAGTCACCGCCATTTCTTAGTTATTTTCCGCTTCCAAAACATCTTAATAAATTCCGTTGTTGACAATATCCCACATGTGCGCAGCGGCTTCGGTTAAAATTCCGAAAAAGGCATTTTTAAAACGATACTTTGTTTTATTTGTTCTATGGTATTTCCAAATTGCTAAAGCGATCACAATGTACCTACCCCAATACAAAACCCGCCATTAAAGTTGTGTGCTATTATTTAGTCGCCCGAACATGCGCATTTAAACACGACATACAAATACTTTTGAAATCACATACCTATAGTGATGTAGGTAATAACTAAGCTACTGGAACGTACTTATGGCACATAAGGACCGTTACATCACGGAGCTACTCGTCAACAAAGGTACGCGGTAGGAAATCCGGAACATACCCTTAAAATGTATTTATGACTAAGAATTTCAATATGGTAAAAAATTACCAGGGCCAGTTTCGCCAAGAAGGAGCTACGGTCCCGTACTGTAATGCGAAATATATGAAAGACTCGCACATTTTAACGTTCCGGAAGACTCGGCGCTCACCTTACGTGACGAGTTTTAATACAACATCGTTAGCGCCATGGGACAACAATGTATCGGTAAGTTTCGAAGTAATGTCTTTATGAGTTTCTTACACCAAGTTCTCGTCCTAATTTGGTGACTAAAATATGAAAGAGCAGGGGCATGTCCATGTTTTCGTACACTTTATCAACGGCACTTCTGGCGAAGTGAGGGACCTGTGATTACGATTTTCTTACTGTAATTTTTTATGCTTATTTTGGGTTAAAATTATTTTTTTCTTGAGAAGTGGCAAAGGTGTAGTGAAAAAATGTTGTGGCATCTTAATAGCATAACACATCAGTGAAATGATTAAAATTATACGACAACATTTTTTCGGATGGATGGCCTACGGTCAGCGGACTGAGTTTGCGGATGGAAACCTGAAACGAAAGTAACAGCAGTGAACAAAGTGAGTGGCCAGGTGGTGATAGAAAAGATACCAATGGCTATTTACAATGGTGTGCGTTCCCTACGGAGTATGAGTGCTGGGTTACCTAAGATGTTAAGATAATTAATTCATTACATTGACCATTACAGACATATAATGATAAATTAATATAGTTTTTTACAAGTTCCACTGTGATTAAAATAAACTTTATAATATTGCGACCCATTTCGAATGAATTAGCTTTAGGTATAAACTGGAAAATGATACGGTGACTACGATTCAAAGAGGTATGCTGAGATAGTTTAGACACGTGGTAACGATGTATGAAAGATGACTTCTATCTTGTATTTATCGTGTGAATACGAATAGACGATCATATAAATAACCTTGTCCAATAACCAGACCGACAGAAAAAGTCAGAAATTTTAAATTTATTCAAATATTTTTTGAACTACTTAAGAGACTTTAATTAAACACTATGGATGAATAGGTACTTATGATGATTGAACTTTGTCTTTTTCAAATCTGATAAAATTGAAATACTTTGTTAAACATGTTCAAGGCAATTATACCTGATGATGATTCATTCGAAACCGGTCGCAATACATTAAGTTTATTGTTACGTGCTAGGGTTCGTTATTTGAAGTGGAACATTGATGAAGGTTCCGACGGTTCCAAGGTTTCCACTAATTCTACGTCAAGCTGATATTCCACAATCGCAGGTCTCTCGTAGTCCGTAGGTATCATCGAAGTCGTAGGATATCGCAGGTACTCGCAGGTTTCGCTCGGTCTCTAACTCTGAAGTTACCGCTCCGGTAGTCAAAACTGTGTGTTTATATATCCCGGCCCCGATACTGGTATGTTCTAGTGAACTAATCCGAACGTTTTTCGGGAAGTGCCGCGACAACACGTCCGGGTATATTTCAGACCGCCGTGTGTAAAGTAACTATAGACCTTATGACCCAAAACATAAGGTTCATTCTGGCTTGTCGCACACTTATTACGAGTCGCGGCGCGCGCGAGTGTTTTCGAATGCGTGAACGCGACATTATTTTAGTTATAGCGGAACTCGTGTAAAAAACTGTTTTATTTCGATCATGCAATGGAGTTCCACCAAGAATGCACTATTAGGGTCATAATCAAAACAGTCAGTATCATATTTCTTTCTGGCTCTTTAACAGGTTTCCGTGTCATGGTCGAATACGCAATTGTCGACAGACTTTGTCAAATTTGATGTAAAATTGTGCACCGTGTTTACCATGGCGTGGTCGAAAAATTGGGTACAAAAACACTCCAACGTCCCAGTGCACTGTCCGGTACCAGCGGTAAGTTGAAAAGTTTCCGTCAACTGTAGAAAGACTACACAATGTGAGGGAGAGACGCAACCACGGCGATAATATTAAACTGGTTGAATGTTTAATTTTAATTTTTGTTAGGAGTCTGGATGTAATATGTATATATTTAAAAGTATATAAGTAGTTAATCAGTTGTCTAGTACCCATAACACAAGCTATGCTTACTTTGGGGCTAGATAGAGCTGTGTGAGTTGTTCAAGCATATTTAATTTTAAAAATAATTTAGTTAATCGTTTATGCATTATCTTGCATGGACTACTGCTGCCACCTCTAGGTTGGATGAGCCAAATACGAACTGGCTGCTTTGGATTTTGTAGAAAAACATGCAAAAAAGTTAATTTGTGATCCGCAGTTGATTGAAGCTAAGCTGCAGAACCTCGAGCATCGGCGTATGGTTGCACGTTTGTCGGTCTTCTACAGGTTGCAATTCCGAGAGTGCGCGAAGCAATTGCACGACCTCATTCCGCCATCAGGAGACGCGCTCCGGGCGAGCGCTCCTTCTTATGTAGTGGATCTTTCAGCTATCCTCACGAGCCGCTTTAGTTCAACCTTTATAATGCGTACGGCCAAGGAATGGAACGCATTACCCGCGAGTATGTTCCCTGATCATTATAATGTAGATGCCTTCAAGGCCAGAGTGAATAAGCAGTTCCTAGACAGGCATACTCCATCATCGGCCGCATAGTCACTTACCACCAGGTGAGGTGGCGTTCAAATGCCTGGATAGTAAAATAAAAAAAAATGTATTAAATCTTCGAAGTCTTTTACCATGTTCACTGACTTTCCATAATTGAAACTGCATCAGAAACTCTTTCAAATTACCTATGATATTTTATTTCAGGGTCAATACAGTTTTAAAGAAGTTGAAATGCCACCTAAGGATTTCCCGGTCAAAACACCACCAGGAAACTATCATGTTAAAATTATCTTCTTTATTACCAAAACTAAAGAGCTAATATTAGAAATTGCAATGTACCTGAAATTTATCTGAACTGATGCCACTAGGGGAATCTATTCAGTAATGCAATTTTATTCAACAAAATACACGGTTATTATCAAATTAAATCGCTCTTTTGCTTACTTACTTATACTTCTTATATTTCTTTTGATCAGGTTGAAGACAATGATGATCTCTTTGTAGGTGATAGAAATGGTAAGACCCCAGATTTTAAAATATTTGTCTGTCACAGTTAACACCTGACCCTACGATGAGTAGTTTTACAGTTTTCATGAACTTTTGGTATTTATAGTAGTCTGAAAGGTTTCTCAGTACCGTGGAACAATGTATGTATTGCCTACCTCAACGAGAAAAATTGACCAACAAGCAAGGCCGTAAACTTGTTTGGAAAAAAATGGTATCAAATACTGAAACAATTTTAATTAAGTAAAAGCACAGTATGAGTAAGAAACAAATGTGTATCAGAGATAGCGCAATAATGAAATTGGCCCAAACAAAACCAAAATACAACAGTTTATAGTCAACCAATAATTGTCTGCATGCAATAACGCATCACGGATACCTGTGTTCCATTCCTGTGTCATGGATCTTCAAGCACTCCGTATAAACCGCTTTGTTTCAACCATAATAATGCGTTCGGCTAATGGAATCGTTGCTGTGTGTTCTCCCAACGTTACACTTTCAAGGCTGTTTTTATGCTCAATCTTCGGTCGCATCGTCATGTACCCTAGGGTGGCGGTTTAATGACTATTCATAATAATTTATTCATATTCATATATTTATTAATAAATAATAATATTTGATTAAATATCGATTAAATTATACTCTCCCTGTAACAAAAAAGAAAATAGTTAAAAATCATTTTCGTTGACATCAAGATTCGTTTCTTTTTTTTTCTAACACCATTATGACGATGCGACGCGATCACGCCACAATGCCCCAAAGATTGTTTTTTCCCATGCAGATAACGAGATAACCTGTTGCATCATCGCTGGCCGTGTGGTGTCCGGCAGAATAGAATAGCACCAACCCCGCTCGTGGGTGTCGTACGAGGCTACTAATATTTTCGAGACTAAAAATCTAGAGTCTCCATAGACTGGAAAATGGGCAGCAGCGTTTTCCATTGTTATTTTTATTTCACTGCGATCTCCAACCCGCTTGCCAAGCGTGTAGATTATAGCAATAACCTATTTTTTCGTGGGAGAGACATTGAGTCCTACAGTGGACTGAGTCATCAGTAATAGGATCATATAATTATTCATAAATAATAATATTTACATGTCATTTTTATAGTAATATCAATTAGATAATATATTGGTATAATATTTGTCTATTATTATAATTAATTTTGATGTAATATATCGTCTCGTTTTTTTCGATTCGACTTAGGTATCTACAATTTAATCACTCGATTACATATAAATATGTAAACGCATTTGAATTAAAAAAGTAAATAAAGTTAAAAAGTCGAAACCAAGGTTTCATGACTGGGTCAACGATTTTATGTTCGTAAATCAAATCAAATCAAAATTTCTTTATTGATTAGGACATTAAATATCTCTTTCAATCGTCAAAAAGGAGGGGGGTAGGAAAGTAGGAAGGAAACACACAGTGACACGCTGACCGCCCTATGTCTGTAGATAAACGTATCCCTCGCCAACCACAACCGAACCGGGCTCGACAATGCCAGACAGAGCCGGAACGCTATATTATATTATATACTCGTAGGTATGTCTAGTATAATTAAGAAAAACCACCTAAAACTACAGCAAGAGTAAGCCAGTCCACCAAGGCAGCACCCGTTCACGAGTATAACGCAGGGCCCAGCCATCGTCCAATTCAACCATATTTGAGGGAAAAGAGCGACCCAGCCCCCACGCCACCGCCAGACAGACTTTTAAGTGAGCGTGCATCACACATGCTGCATGTGATAGGTAGTTGCTCCCACCCTACTCTATCCTATCCCTACCCTATCGCTACCTTACCCCTACCCTATCCTACCATTGCCTTAACCCTACCCTACCACTACCTTACCCCTACCCTACCACTATCTTACCCCGACCCTACCACTATCTTACCCCTACCCCACCCTATACTACCTTACCGCTATCTTACTCCTACCCTACCCTACCCCTACTCTAACTACTACCCTACCCCTACCCTAGCGCAGACAGGAGACACCATGTGTGGGAGAGGAAGGAAAATTAACGCCGCTTCCAAGGTGGTTCTCTGTGGGGGAAAGAAACGGCAAGAAACCCACAAAGCCTACGTTAATTCTTTTTTTTTTTAAACATGTCTTATGTACTAATACATTATTTGTGCTATATACTATCTTAAAAGTAAATACCTGTATAGAACAGCAGTTCAGTCCCATGGACTTTTGTCATTTACATATTCAGATATACTATAATAACTTTTTTGACATAATTTGTTTTTTATAGCGACTTTAAATTTATTCAATGGTAAATTCTGAATATCTGTTGGAACCTTATTATAAAAGCGTACACATTGACCCATAAATGATTTGTGGACTTTGGCTAGACGACAAGCACCAGCAACAAGCTTATCTTTATTTCTCGTATTAATATTATGAACATTCTTCTTAAATAAGTGTAAATTTTTATGAACATACATTAAATTCTCATATATATATTGTGACGGCATTGTCATTATATCAATGTTCCTGAATTTATCTCTTAGTGAAGTTCTAGGTCTCAATTGATAAATCGCGAATAGCCCTTATCTGCAATACAAATACATTGTGCCAGTCGGCAGCGTGACCCCACAGCAGTATGCCGTAGGCCATAATACTGTGGAAATAACTAAAGTAAACTAATCTTGCTGTAGCCTCGTCAGAAATACTCCGTATTTTCTTTACAGCATATGCTGCAGAACTTAGCCTTTTCGCCAATTTATCAATGTGAGGACCCCATTGCAATTTATTATCCAGGGTAAAGCCTAAAAATACTGTAGAAACAACAAAATTCAAATTTTCGCCTTTTATTTGTACATTAGTGGGCACTGATCTAACATTTGGCAAAGAGAATTTTAAACATTTTGTCTTCTTGCCATTCAGTAATAAATTATTAACCGTAAACCAGTTTACCACTTCTGCAATAGCCTTGTTCACGTCTTCATATGTTAATTGTTGTCTTTTTACTTTAAACACTAAAGATGTATCGTCCGCGAACAAGACAATTTCATGGGCATCTTTTACAAAGTACGGTAAGTCATTTACATAAACAATAAACAAAAACGGGCCCAAAATAGATCCCTGGGGGACACCCATAGAGACAACAGACCCCATAGATCTTTCTCCGTTCACATCAACTTTTTGAATTCTATGACTCAAGTATGAATTTAGCAAGTTCAGGGCCAAGTCCTTTATTCCATAATGTTGTAATTTCCTGACCAAAATGTCATGATTAACGCAATCAAAGGCTTTGGATAAATCACAGAAAACCCCTAAGGCATCACGTGATTCCTCCCACGCCCCAAAGATATGTTTAATAAGTTCAACACCTGCATCAGTTGTTGAACGACCGCGAGTAAAACCGAATTGTTTATGATGCAATAGGTTACTTCCATAAAAATGAGCTTTTAGTTGATTTAATATGATTTTCTCAAATATTTTACTTAGAGTCAGTAAAATTGAAACTGGTCTAAAATTTGTAGGATCCGTTGTATTACCAGTTTTCAACAATGAAATAACTTTACTGTGCTTCATCAGGTCAGGAAATTCACCATTATCAACACAATTATTAAATATATTCGCTAAGTGGACAGCTATAACATCAATTACAGAGCTAATAATTTTTACCGACATACCATCAATGTCGGCAGTTGCTTTCATTTTTATGGTTTTAAAAGCCTTAACTATATCTTGAGGTGTTGCATGCTCGAACTTAAAATCGATGACACTCTCGGGTACATTTTGTTTTAACAAGGATTCAGCGAGAGCAGGAGACGAACTTAAGGATTTCGTAGTTGACACTGGAATGTCTGTAAAAAATTTATTGAATGCCTCCGCAACTTCCGAGTTTTTGGTAACAACATTATCATTTATCTTTAAACTGTACTTAGTATCGCGATACTTTTCCAGTTTCACTATTTATTATCTGCCATGTGGATTTTACTACATCTGTGCTATTTTTTAGTTTGTGTTTAACGAAATTCGATTTAGCTGTAGCACAAACGCGTTTAAATAACTTCGAATAATGTTTAACATACTCAGCAAATTCTACGCTATTATTATACGTCCGTTCTGCATAGACCTCATATAATTTATTTCTACTCTTATGTATTCCTGCTGTCGCCCAATCGCTAAACATAAGTTTGCTGTTTACTGCCTTCACCTTTGGTTTGAATATACTATTACTTTCAGTTTTTGTCATGTGTAAAACTGAATTATAATATTCATTTGTATCATCAAAATACTTTAAATTAAATGATTTCTCTATAATGTTATTTCTAAAACTGTTTAGACGGTTGTTGTTAATTGGTACAAATTTAATAGTATTTTTTGTTTCTTTCCTCATATTAACATTAAGCACAGCTAATTGACCACAATGATCGGATTGCAATTTGTTTATTACAGACTGGCTACATGCCTGGATATCACAAAAAATGTTGTCTAGACAAGTTGATGTAGTACTTGTTATTCTAGTAGGCTCTAAAAATAAGTTGATTAAATTATGACACTTAAATAATGATATTAGCCTACCAGTATATTTACAAGATACGTCTAATAAATCTATATTAAAATCTCCACAAACAACAATATATTTATTACAATTGCTAACTTTAATAAGGGCTTCGTTCATAATTTTCTCGAACAAATCAAATGATGAAGCTGGAGGTCTGTATACGCTCATTACAATAAGTCGCTCAAGTTCTAAACAAGCAATTTCAGCAGATCGTTTAACAGACAGCTTGACAATATCAGTGCGTTCCTTGCATTTTAAGCAATTACGAACAAGTATTAGGGAACCTCCATGAATTGCCTGCCCTCTTGTAAACGAACTTACAAGTTTATGGTTGTTAAAGCCAAATATGAGCTGGTGATCTTTTAACCAATGTTCAGTAATGCAAAAAATATCAACATTCTCACCGTTCATGAATAGCTCAACTTCCAATTCTTTATTCGTCATGCCTTGGATATTTTGATGTACTAAGTTAACTATACAATTTTGTTTTTTATTATAACATTTTACTTTACGTACATCCAAAGGCTTATTACCACTATTTACTAATGACTTTATGCCAGAGTAGTCCTGTATATTCTGAACAATATCAAAAGATTTATTGTTCAAGTCTAACAGTGGACTGTTACATGCTGCTGATATGATACAGGACGGCTCCTTTGTCTTACATACTAGTTTAAACAGTGACCCTTTTTGTTTATTAACAAATCGGCACTCTGGTCATATCTATCTAAAGAACGCAGTAGTTGAGTATGGTGCCATATCAATCAGTAGACGTTTGAGTTTCTTCGCGAATACCTTGTCTGTGATGGCATCCTTTATGTCACAGGGTAAGGAGTTATAGACCTCAGGACCTATAACATGCAGGGAAATATTTGTTTTGGTTAACCGCCTTGAGGGAACAAAAAAGTGGTGGCGATACCGGGTGTTAAAATTATGCTGTTGACCGTTTGTAGGGTATGCGGTTAAGTTTTATTTTGACTAGGTTAGCGATCTGGAAGATATAAACACTTGGAAGGGTGAGGATCTTTAGGGTTCCAAACAAGTCCTGCGCTGGATGGTCTATCGGTTTTCTGGCTACCAGACGTACGGCGCGTTTTTGAACTCAAAACATTCCCTCACGGTCAGCGCACTGTCCCCACAAATCAACACCGTAAGTAAAAACAGAATGGAAATAACCGAAGTAGGCTGTCTTAATGTTTTCTATCGTGAGATTAAGTATTAAATTATTTTAGTAGGTATTAACGCTGTATCCGTCGCCGAATACTGGGCGAATAAAGTATAAGTCAGAGTTTAGTCCATCGACTCGATAAGAAGAAGTAGGCATTTGATATTAAATTGAACTCATTTGTAGGCCTTACATGGAATGTGCCTGGCAGAGAGAAACCAAATTATATATTTACTTTAACGGAAAGTAAACACATGTACGAGAAGACTATCATACTATATATGACTGACAGAAAGATAAATGGCATGGTTTAACGAACTATATTAAGCTAATATTAAGTTAATGAAATCATGTTGTGAAATGGGGGAACTGTCGATTTGTTGACGTCCGTTACATCGGAGACTTCAAGTGTGCTGCCTTCTATGGTACAGCCACGTTTTGCGCAGACCGGCAAATTACGTAGGGAAAAAGTCTGCCCCACCAGACGCCTTTAAGGCAAGAGTGAATAGGCTGTTCCTAGACAAGCATGCTCCTGCATCGGCCACATCGTCACTTACCACCAGGTTAGGTGGCGGTCAAATGTCTGGCATTTTTTTATAACATTATTAAAAAAGGCACGGGAAGGAGAGGCCAGCCTTAGAAGCGATATCTTGATGTCGTTGGGAATGTCAACAATTTCACAACCATGGATGCAGAAGACCGCGAAGTGGACCAAGATGTGTAGGAAGGCGGACCTCGGGCCCTCGTATGAAGGGCCTCTTTAAGGCGATCCTAGGAAAAAGAACTTAAGACAGACAGATTAATGACGAAATCATACGAAAAGAATTCCGATTTTTTATTTTTAGACACGAAACCAACAATGACTAAAAATGGTTTTGTAAACTTTGGTAGCGTAAAATTAATTTTTAAGCATTCATCGTTTACTTTAATAGAAACAGTATACATAATAGTACATAATTATTTATAACAGTAGTAATACTGCGCATATTTATAATTTTCATGTAAATTTTAACCAGCACCAGTTATTATAATTATGCAATGAAATTGAGCGGTTGTAATAAATTCCTCCATTCGAAATGTTGTCTTTGGTCTGGATTACTTGTATAATACTAGTTGCAATGTTTATTTTAAATTCTCAGGCATCGGTGAGTTTTTAATATATGATCCGTTTTAACTGACTTGTCTTATTTGGGGAACAAACAATGCCCAAAATCACGACTTGCCGTATCAATCACGCTACGTATATTGCGTATAGATGTCGAGAATTATATAAAAAACACATAGAATGTGAATTTCAACGAATACTGCTGAACATTATCCATTTGAATAAATAATTTACATTACCAAATAAGACAAGTCAGTTTAAACGGATCAATTATTGTCGATTATCTAGCAACAAAATAATTTTTTTTATGTGATTCTTAATGAAGGTAAAGTATAAAACACTTACTTCTAAGGTAGTTAAGTTCTGAAACTTTTCTAAATAAGATCAGTGTCATTTTATCAAGCCCCAACGAAAAAAGAAAAAGAGGAGTGTTATAAGTTAGACGCGTGTATGTGGCTTTGTGTATCTGTCAGTGGCGTAGATCCCGAACGGATGGTAAGATTTGGATGCCGTTTTCTCTATATGAAAGCCAGTTTAAACGAGATGGTTTGTTTGTTTGGTGCTTTGTTTTATTAAAATCGGATTCTTAGTAAATTTGTTTGGCGGAAATCCGACTTTTTCTGTCAGTTAGGAAATTTTAAACTTCATCGCCTTTATCATTATAATGAGGAGTTTTTCAGTAGGTATTGGCAGTTGGTTTCAAAAAGCATCAATAGATGGCGCTCCTACAATTCTGTTAATTTTTTTAAAAATCTTTATGAATTTTGCAGTGATATAATGCAGCCATCTAATACTAAACCTAAAAATAAAATGTTTATTATTATAAACATAACTTTTAAAGTTTAACGAAATGTTTAAAGACATATTTTTATAAATAGGCACTATGTTCCATTTTATTACAACTTCTAAAATAGTTAAAAACTATTGATAAATACAATATTATCCAATACAACGTACCCAGTGTGTATATTCTCTTTGCTAAGAACCTTTTTTAAGCGATTATCAATTACGAAAATTGTCGGGCCGCCATCTTGTGGGTGGTTAAGAATGCTTAAAATACCCATTAGAAAACTCCTCATTGTAATCGGCTCTCTACTGTCCTTTTTATAAATCTGTTTTTTAATTACGGACGTGCAAACATCGATCTGATACACTAACATTATACCCTCGTTATTGTAATTGCAAACAACAATGAAAAACCAAATTGTTGGGGCCAGGAACAAATAAGGGCCCATTGGCAACTGGAATGACAGGGGCCGTATTGGAGCATTCAAATTGGTTTCGTACACGAATTAGCTATTCTCTTTCACAAGAGTCACAGATTACCACAAGTGTGAAATATATAGGTAGCAATTTCGCATATGAATAGAAAGATTAAAAAATACCACGCCTGGAGGGCTTCAAGCCCTATCACCAATATGATGAGAGAACATTTTAGGAATTTTGCCGCCAGTTTGATGTACGACATTTTTTCCAAAGCTCTCAACAATGCTTTGTTCTTTTTAACGCCCCCACGAAAAAAGACAGCTGTTACAAGTTTAACGTAGGGTCTGTGGATCTGTCTATCTGTGGCGTCGTAGCTCCCGAACAAGTCACGTCAGAGGCGGGCAAAGCATTAACAGCGCCCCTGGCTGTTGCTGATGTCCATTGACGACGGAGACCAGTCTCCATCAGGTGGCCCGCTTGGTTTGTCTGTCGTATAAAAAAAAAAAAGATCGGAGGTGGACTGATTTATATTATTTATGACGATTAGGTTATTTATGACTAACATAATATTTTAAACTATCGCGGTTATTATTAAACATTTTAAGGGTATGTTCTGGGTTTCCTACCGCGTACCTTTGTTGAGGAGTAGCCAGATATTTCGACGCAGTTGCATGCATCATGGTCACTGTAACACCCTTTCCTCCAACCCTAAATACTAAACCACTTACTTACAAGACAGATATATCTCAAGCTATAAGACGTGTAACTTACACATAAAATACATTGGCCGTACATCGTGATCGTCTAGCTTTAGATACATTATGAGAACCCCCTACGTTGTGTGTTTGATGAAATAGTGTGTCTAAATAACATTAAGTTTATAAAATATCGCTAAATTGATGGAAAACTCATTTAAAGGAAATGCGTAAATAGAATCACCGAACGGAAAAGTAAACCGCACAACTAGCGTGAGATCAAATCCGCAAACAAGATAAACATATTAAAAGCCGCGCACGAGTGAAGTCTATATTATCCGTATAACAATTAAAAACATAAGAAAATAAACACAACTATATAAATACAAAATTAGGTTCGTCAAATGATTGCAGTCAAATAAAACTTCAATACCGCACATAAAGTAAGTAACAATTGAAATTTGTATGAGTAGATAAAACAACTATGGGACTATGAGAAAGCCTTCGATTCGATCGAAACTTGGGCGGTGCTCCAGTCTCTACAGCGGTGCCAAATTGACTATCGATATATCGAAGCACTGAAGTGTTTGTACGAAAACGCCACTATGTCAGTTCGTCTCCAGGACAAGACCACAGAACCTATTCAGCTGCAGCGAGGTGTTAGACAAGGTGATGTCATATCACCGAAGTTGTTCACCGCTGCACTGGAGGATATCTTTAGGCTTCTGGACTGGGACGGACTTGGCATCAATATTAACGGCGAGTACCTCACGCACCTCAGATTTGCTGACGATATCGTAGTCATGGCTGAAACCCTGGAAGACTTGGGCAAAATGCTCGATGACCTCTGTAGTGCCTCTCAACAAGTAGGTCTTAAAATGAACATGGACAAGACGAAAATTATGTCGAATGTCCATGTTGTGCCTACTCCAGTGACAGTTGGAGGCACTCCACTTGAAGTTGTTGACGACTATACATACCTAGGACAAATAGTCCGGCTAGGTAGGTCCAATTTCGAGAAAGAGGTCAATCGACGAATCCAACTCGGTTGGGCAGCGTTCGGGAAGCTACGCCACATATTTTCGTCCCAATTACCGCAGTGTCTCAAGACGAAGGTCTTTGACCAATGTGTGTTGCCAGTGATGACTTACGGATCTGAAACGTGGCCACTCACTATGGGCCTTATAAGAAAGCTCACTGTTGCCCAAAGGGCAATGGAAAGAGCTATGCTCGGAGTTTCTTTGTGCGATCGAGTCAGAAATGAGGAGATCCGCAAGCGAACCAAGGTCACCGACATAGCTCTAAGGATTGCCAGACTGAAGTGGCAGTGGGCAGGGCACATAGCTCGAAGAACAGATGGCCGATGGGGCAGTAAAGTTCTCGAGTGGCGACCACGTACCGGTAGACGCAGCGTGGGTAGGCCTCCTACAAGGTGGACCGACGACCTGGTAAGGATCGCAGGTACCAGCTGGATGCGGAAAGCACAGGACCGGTCTTTGTGGAGATCTCTGGGGGAGGCCTATGCCCAGCAGTGGGCGTCTTCTGGCTGATATGATGATGATGATGAGATAAAACAAGCAGATATAATTAACAAACATGCAACATAGCTCTAGAACTGATCTTCATCGTATCTGGTCCTCGGGCGTTGAATGGCGGGCGATCGACGCACGTCGCGGCATCCGAGCGTTAACATCTTCTTTCTTCGTGGCCACTCCTAACCCTATGGTTGTGAAATCGCCTAACACAGACCTGACCCTAATGAGTTATAAAATATGGACACTATAGGTCTCGGAAATAGCCTAATCGATAGGAAAACCCTAGGCTCCCTGCCACCCTTCACCCAGGCCAAACACGAACATATGAACCACATGTCCTGCTCATGCGTCCAGCGAAACCTTGACTTCAAACGAACCAGTGACCTATTATAATTGTCTACTTCGCTCAAACCGTCACACATATTACGATCATATCGCCGTACTTCTATTCCTGCCTAATTTTGCTTGCAAGCGATCGAGAGACTATTATTTAAATTTTATTTACGCGCAAGTGGGATGTAATATTGGTGTCGGGACGCTAATGGCTGAGCCCACCAATCGAACTAACTCGATTTTCAATGTCCGCGAATTAAATGTCGTTAAAGAATTAAAAGCACAAAGTTTTAAGCGGACACGAGGCAAAGATATTCCAAGATCCGGTGGCAAACCCACGGTGATATACCATCTAAAAGTACATGGAGCACAAATCAGTTTCCTGACACTATTCAACAGAGCGTGGTCCACGTCCGATCCGGCCTTAGTTCCCTGTGTAGTGATGTTTGCTGTGGATTCACCCGGCAGCACGTTACCAGAACTGCACCCATATGTGTATTCTAAGTGATAGTTAGTTTTTATTTATTTAGAAGTTGAGAATTTATTTTACGGATGTATCGGATGCAGTGTCTTCAAGAGAATAACTAGAGATCGGTTTAATTTGACTAAACAACTTTCAGTATCTACTACACAAAACTATGCCTATCTTCATCTTGCGCTCGTTAGTATAACTACGTGATGGCCCTACCAAAATATAATAACCCTTAAATATATAATTCAATATCAGACTTACTGCAAATGCTCGTACAAACCGCGGATCATCGACTGTAGCCACTCGACAACCCTCTCCACAATATCACGCGATGCCTGCGCGCGCGCACTCTTCGTATCAAGGAACGACCCCTAGCCGAAGAACAACCAGCCAGTCCCGGGACCTTAGAGCAACTGTCGTTCTCGTCTTGCTTCCCTTCGCCCCTCAACCCCGCATCCTGAAGCGTGAGAAAACCAGCCATTTGACCAACACGTGTTACTTAATTCACCTCCACCACTCAACGCCTTCATGTCACCGATGGAGGTGGAAAGAGCAGTCCGCCGTCTGCCCAAGCGGAAGTCGCCGGGGCCAGACGGCGTAACAACCGAGGCGCTGAAGGGGCTCCCCCGCAAGTGCATTGTGGCACTGTCGCGCCTGTTCAACGGCGATATGGAAGTACTACCCGACGACGAGGAAGATGGGGAAGGTAATAGTCCTCCCGAAGCAGGGGAATGACCGCCGCCAACCGTCGTCCTACCGCTCGATCACAATGCTCCCCCACATTGCGAAGCTGTTCGAGCGCCTTCTGCTGCGGAGACTGCACCCGCACATCCAGCTGCGTAAGGAGCAGTTCGGTTTCCGCAGCGAACACAGCACCGCGCTCCAGCTCACCCGTGTCCTGCACCACCTGGAATTCGAGCGAAACCGAGACCGCTACACCGTCGGAGTCTTTCCCGACATCGAGAAGGCTTTCGACCGAGTGTGGCACACGGGGCTCATGTCGAAGCTGCGGGAAAACACCACCACGCCACCATCGCTGCTCAGGGTGATCGCCTCTTTTCTATCAGGACGACAGTTCTATGTCGCAGTGGAGGACAAGGAGTCCTCGTGCCGCCCCATTCTCGCCAGAGTGCCCCTGGGGAGCTGCCTCTCCCCGCTTCTCTACGCAGTTTATACAAACGACATCCCCACCCTCGCCGGCAGACTCGAAGAATGGGAAGACGACGCATTCCTGGCCCTGTATGCGGACGATAGCGCCTTCTTTGTATCGTCACGCCGTACCGACATCGCTGCGGCCAAAATGCAGCGACTGCTGGACCTGTTGCCGGACTGGCTGGACAAGTGGAAGATGTCGGCCAACGTGGGCAAGACGGCGGCCCTCATCACCGGTAGCCAGCGCAACCTGCCGCCACCTCTGAGCCTCCGAGGACAAGCCGTGAGTTGGGAGCCCACGGTGCGCTACCTGGGCTGCACCATCGACCGCGCCAACAACGGGCGACACGAATATCTGCAGGGCCTTGCTCCTCTCCACGCCCGCCCCCCCGAGGGTCGCCCCTACCACCGGGAGCTGCTAAGAAGCTCACCAGAAGCCCACGTATCACCCCCATCGCTTCCTTCACCAGCGCACATGCGGCAGATGGACTGAGCCCCATCTGTAACAAAATGAAGCTTTATTGGCACTAAGTCAAACACACCAAATGAGGCCAAACAGATACTTAAACCTCTTTACAGTACTATCTCAGCGCACGAATGCTATCTCAGCGCACGATGAGGCCAGCAAGGTGCAATACAGTGCCACTACATGACCGGCCAGGACACAGCCTAGCTGAGAAGACGCCCGGGCACGGGGTTAGCCCCATAGGCCCGCATCTGACTCCGCAGAGTAGGAGCAGAAGACCCGCACATCACATCATCACAAGCGCGAGAAAACCAGCAATTTGACCAACACGTGTTACTAAATTTTTCCATGAATGACAAGGTCGGCCTGTCGGCACTCTTTATTTTTTCCGGGACTACCACCTATCACATGTGTAACAAAAAAAAATATATCGACGCAACGCTAATAGCAATTGCAGGTCATAACAAATAAAGAAACGCCTCGCCTGCCATGAAAACAAATGCGCGTACCATTTTTGCTAAAAAATATTACAATAGAGACTAGTAGTCTAAGAGCCCATGAGGGCCAGACCTATTGTCCGTAAGTATGAAAGTTTTTCCATGTGTGTCCCCAACACAGGTAAGAATGATCCCCACCCATGAAACCTGAATCGTGGTTCCTTTGGCAGGTAACAGGTAACAAAGGTGTTTAAAATCTTATCTCCAATTTATTAAGTTACCAAGCTCAATTTTTTTGTATTTTATTCGTAACAGCATTAATACTCACGATGCTTATTGCCAGACATAAAGTATAGTTACAACCCTCCGCCGGACACCCCTAAACTATAATTCTCTTTAATTATACTTACCTTATATTAGGAAAGCTGAATTTTATAAATGTTATTCAGAGTATTATTAAACTGAGTTTTCTCAGTAGCCAGACAGTTTTTGGGTTCTATAATCCTGCCAGACGCATTAAAAGTGTCTCATATGCAACAACTGGTGCGAGTGAGACAGAGCGCTCGGTTCGATGCGATCTTTTACTGCGCATTAGCTGTCGTCTATACTAATATAATATTATAAAGAGGAAATGTTTGATTTTTTGTTTGTTTGTTTATATTGAATAGGCTTCGAAACTACTGGACTTATTTCAAAAATTCTTTTACAGTTGGGAAGCTACACTATCCCCGATAGAAAAATTCTGACATACAAATACTTTTCGAAATCACATACCTATAGTGATGTAGGTAATAACTAATCTACTGAAACGTAGGTACTTATGGCACATAAGGACCGTTACATCACGGAGCTACTCGTCAACAAAGGTACGCGGTAGGAAATCCGGAACATACCCTTATTTTCATTTTCATTTACATTTACAAGAACATTACTTATTTCAATATGGTCAAAAATTACCAGGACCAGTTTCGCCAAGAAGGAGCTACGGTCTCGTACTGTAATGCGAAATATTTGAAGGACTCGCACGTTTTAACGTTCCGGAAGACTCGGCGCTCACCTTACGTGACGACTTTTAATGCAACATCGTTAGCGCCATGGGACAACAATGTATCGGTAAGTTTCGAAGTAATGTTTTTATGAGTTTCTTACACCAAGTTCTCGTCCTGATTTGGTGACTAAAATATGAAAGAGCAGGGGCATGTCCATGTTTTCGTACATTTCATCAACGGCACTTCTAGCGAAGTGAGGGACCTGTGATTACAATTTTCTTACTGTAATTTTTTCATGCTTATTTTAGGTTAAAATGAATTTTTTTTTGCGAAGTGGCATAGGTGTAGTGAAAAAATGTGGTGGCATCTTAATAATATAACACATCAGTAAAATTATTAAAATAATTCCACAACATTTTTTCGGATGAATCGCCTAAGGTCAGTGGACTGAGTTTGCGGATGGAATCCTGAAACGAAAGTGACAACAGTGAACAAAGTGAGTGACCAGGTGGTGTTAAAAAAGACACCAATGGCTATTTATAATGGTGTGCTGGGGCCAGAGCATGAAGAAATGCGTTCCCTACGGAGTATGAGTGCGGGGTTACCTTATATGTTAGGATAATTAATTCATTACATTGACCATAACAGATATAATGATAATATTTTAAATTATCATTATATCTGTTATGGTTTTTTTTACAAGTTCCACTGTTATTAAAATAAACTTAATAATATTGCGACCAATTTCGAATGAATCACCTTCAGGTATAAACTGGAAAATGTTACTGTGACTACGATTCAAAAAGGTATGCTGAGATAGTTTAGTATGTAATGATGTATGATGCTGTATGAAAGATGACTTCTGACTTGTATTTATCGTGTAAATACGAATAGACGATCAAATAAATAACCTTCTCCAATAACCTGACCGACAGAAAAAGTCGGATATCCCCCGAGCAATTTTAAATTTATTCAAATATTTTTAAAACTACTGAACCGACTTCAATGAAACACTATGGATGAATAGGTACTTATGATGATTGAACTTTGCCTTTTTCAAATCTGATAAAATTGAAATACTTTGTTACACATGTTCAAGGCAATTATACCTGATGATGATTCATTCGATACCGGTCGCAATACATTAAGTTTATTGTTACGTGATAGGGTTCGTTATTTGTAATGAAACATTGATGAAGGTTCCGACGGTTCCAAAGTTTCCACTAATTCCACGTCAAGCTGATCTTCCACAATCGGAGGTCTCTCGTAGTCCGTAGGTATCATCCAAGTCGTAGGATGTCGCAGGTACTCGCAGGTTTCGCTCGGTATCTAACTCCGAAGTTACCGCTCCGGTAGTCAAACCTGTGGTTTATATATCCCGGCCCCGATACTGGTATGTTCTAGTAAACTAGTCCGAAAGTTTTTCGGGAAGTGCCGCGACAACACGTACGGGTATATTCCAGACGGCCGTGTGTAAAGTAACTATAGACCTTATGACCCAAAACATAAGGTTCATTCTGGCTTGTCGCTCACTTATTACGAGTCGCGGCGTGCGCGAGTGTTTTCGAATGCGTGAACGCGACATTATTTTAGTTATAGCGGAACTCGTGTAAAAAACTGTTTTATTTCGGTCATGCAATGGAGTTCCACCAAGAATGCACTATTAGGGTATTAACTACTTGTTCAAATCTATTGCGAAAAACAGTCAGTATCATATTTCTTTCTGGTTCTTTAACAGGTTTCCGTGTCATGGTCGAATACGCAATTGTCGACAGACTTTGCCAAATTTGATGTAAAAATGTGCACCATGTTTACCATGGCGTGGTCGAGAAATTGGGTACAAAAACACTCCAACGTCCCAGTGCACTGTCCGGTACCAGCGGTAAGTTGAAAGTTTCCGTCAAAGAAATACTACACAATGTGAGGGAGAGACGCAACCACGGCGATAATATTGAACTGGTTGAATGTTTAATTTTAATTTTTGTTAAGAGTCTGGATGTAATATGTATATATTTAAAAGTATATAAGTAGTTTATCAGTTGTCTAGTACCCATAACATAAGCTATGCTTACTTTGGGGCTAGATAGAGCTGTGTGAGTTGTTCAAGCATATTTAATTTTAAAAATAATTTAGTTAATCTTTTATGCATTATCTTGCATGGACTACTGCTGCCACCTCTGGGATGGATGAGCCAAATACCAACTGGCTGCTTTGGTTTTGGTGGAAAAACATTCAAAGAAGTTAATTTGTGAGCCGCAGTTGATTGAAGCTAAGCTGCAGAGCCTCGAGCATCGGCGTATGGTTGCACGTTTGTCGGTCTTCTACAGGTTGCAATTCCGAGAGTGCGCGAAGCAATTGCACGACCTCATTCCGCCATCAGGAGACGCGATCCGGGCGAGCGCTTCATTCTTATGTAGCGGATTTTTCTGCTATCCGCACGAGCCGCTTTAGTTCAACCTTTATAATGCGTACGGCCAAGGAATGGAACGCATTACCCGCGAGTATGTTCCCTGATCATTATAATCTAGATGCCTTCAAGGTCAGAGTGAATAAGCTGTTCCTAGACAGGCATGCTCCATCATCGGGCGCATAGTCATTTACCAGCAGGGTAGGTGGCGGTCAAATGCCTGAATAGTAAAATAAAAAACTATGTATTAAATCTTCAAAGTCTTTTGCCATGTTCACTGACTTTCTATAATTGAAACTGCATCAGAAACTCTTTCAAATTACCTATGATATTTTATTTCAGGGTCAATACAGTTTTAAAGAAGTTGAAATGCCGCCTAAGGATTTCCCGGTTAAAACACCACCAGGAAACTATCATGTAAAAATTACCTACTTTATTACCAAAACTAAAGAGCTAATAATAGAAATTGGAATGTACCTGAAATTTATCTGAACTGATGCCACCAGGGGAATTTATGTAGTAATGCAATTTTATTCAACAAAATACACGGACATGATCAAATTAAATCGCTCTTTTGCTTACTTACTTATACTTCTTATATTTCTTTTGATCAGGTTGAAGACGATGATGATCTCTTTGTAGGTGATAGAAATGATAAGACCCCAGATTTAAAATATTTGTCTGTCACAGTTAACACCTGACCCTACGATGAGTAGTTTTACAGTTTTCATGAACTTTTGCTATTTATAGTAGTCTGAAAGGTTTCTCAGTACCGTGGAACAATGTATGTATTGCCTACCTCAACGAGAAAAATTGACCAACAAGCAAGGCCGTAAACTTGTTTGTAAAAAAAAGGTATCAAATAATGAAACAAATTTAATTAAGTTAAAGCACAGTATGAGTAGGAAACAAATTTGTATCAGAGATAGCGCAATAATGAAATTGGCCTAAACAAAACCAAAAGACGACAGTTTATAGTCAACCAATAATTGTCTACATGCAATAACGCATCACGGATACCTGTGTTCCATTCCCGTGTCATGGATCTTTAAGCACTCCGTATAAACCGCTTTGTTTCAACCATTATAATGCGTACGGCTAATGGAAACGTTGCTGTGTGTTCCCCCAACGTTACACTTTCAAGGCTGTTTTTATGCTCCATCTTCGGTCGCATCGTCATGTACCCTAGGGTGGCGGTTTAATGACTATTCATATTAATTTATTCATATTCATGTATTTATTAATAAATAATAATATTTAATGTAATATCAATTAGATAATATATTGGTATAATATTTGTCTATTATTATAATTAATTTTAATGTAATATATCGTCTCGTTTAATTACATTAAATTCGATTCGAATTACGTATATACAATTTTATCACTCGATTACATATAAATATGTAAACGCATTTGAATTAAAATTGTAAATAAAGTTAAAAAGTCGAAACCAAGGTTTCATGACTGGGTCAACGATTTTATGTTCGTAAAGAACTCAGTAATTGAGTATGGTGCCATATCAATCAGTAGACGTTTGAGTTTCTAGGCGAATACCTTGTCCGTGATGGCATCCTTTATGTCACAGGGTAAGGAGTTATAGACCTCAGGACCTATAGCGTGCAGGGAAATATTTGTTTTGGTTAACCGCCTTGGGGGAATAAACAAGTGGTGGCGATACCGGGTGTTAAAATTATGCTGTTGACCGTCTGTAGGGTATGCAGTTAAGTTTTTTTCTGACTAGGTTAGCGATCTGGAAGATATAAACACTGGGAAGGGTGAGGATCTTTAGGGTTCCAAACAAGTCCTGCGCTGGATGGTCTATCGGTTTTCTGGCTACCAGACGTACGGCGCGTTTTTGAACTCAAAACATTTCCTTACGGTCAGCGCACTGTCCCCACAAATCAACACCGTAAGTAAAAACGGAATGGAAATAACCGAAGTAGGCTGTTTAAATGTTTTCTGTCGTGAGGGTGTACCTTATCCTAGACAACGCAAAGCACACTGATAACAGTTTCTCACAGGTAGTGTCAATGTGTGGGGTCCACGTTAGGTCAGCGTAAATGGTAAATCCTAAGTAACTGCATGTGTCTTCTAAAAAAGAAAAAAATTGTTTGCATTAGTAATTATTATGACAGAAGCACTTAAAGGCTCTGAAGTTACCACACATATAGGTAGATGAATAAGGTGAAATACATGGATTGAAGGGTACAACAAGAGTTTGCAAGTATGTGTTTTAAGGATGTTTCTGATGGTGAGTTAGGTTTCCAGTCCTCCATGGGGAACTGGCTTTGGCAGTAGGGGGGCCACCCTTTCATATTCGCTGTTTCGTGGCTGAGTAAGGACAGTGTGTAGGGGCGGCGGTCAGGGAGACCTAGCTATAAAGACCATTATTAGACCTGCTCTCCTATACGGCAGATAACCTTACTAGAGCGACACAAGCAGGAGCTGCGCGTTATAGAAATGAAGATGCTGCTGTGGATGTGTGCAGTTTTACGGAAAGATCGCGTTTGATACGCCAACATTCGAGGTAGCCTTGGCGTCCGTGACATCGCAGATGAGCTGCAAGAGTGCCGCCTTCGATGGTATGGAAACGTCTTGCGCAGACCGGCAAAATACGCCGGGAACAAATGTCTGGCCATGCCACCCTCGTCACCGCCGCCAGACACGGAAAGGAGAGGTCAGCCCAAGAAGCGATGGCTTGACGTCGTCAAGAATGACATGCGTGCCAATAAACTCACCACCAAGGATGCCGAAGATCGACCGAAGTGGGCCAAGAACAGTAGGAAGGCGGACCCCGGGCCCTCACGTACGGCGCGGGCGCGCAACCGGGACATAACGCCGAAATGATGATGATGAAAGCCGAAGTTAAATGCTGCCTCGAAGAACAGCAAGAGGATGATCGCCAAAGCAAAGTTCGCCTTCGTTTGCAGAATTGGCGAGCGACTCACGAGCTACCCCTCTGGTAGCCGGGCTTTCTGGTCGCTCGCCAAAGCTGCCGAAGGAAACATTAGTCAGTCGTTCTTCGCACTACTGCGTAAACCTGACGTTATCCTGGTCTACAGTGCAATACTAAAGCTCTAGGATTTGGGTGCTCTCTTTGCCTCAAACTCGACTCTGAATAATGGCGGCGCCGCCGACCCGCCTATAGTCTAAGAGCCCATGAGGGCCAGACCTTCCTATTGTCCGTAAGTATGAAAGTTTTTCCATGTGTGTCCCCAACACAGGTAAGAATGATCCCCACCCATGAAACCTGGATCGTGGTTCCTTTGGCAGGTAACAGGTAACAAAGGTGTATAAAATCTTATCTCCAATTTCTTAAGTTACCAAGCTCAATCTTTTTGTATTTTATTCGTAATAGCATTAATACTCACGATGCTCATTGCCAGACACATAGTATAGTTACAACCCTCCGCCGGACACCCCTAAACTATAATTCTCTGTAATTATACTTACCTTATATTAGGAAAGCTGAATTTTATAAATGTTATTCAGAGAATTATTAAACTGAGTTTTCTCAGTAGCCAGACAGTTTTTTGGGTTATATAATCCTGCCAGACGCATAAAAAGTGTCTCATATGCAACAACTGGTGCGAGTGAGATAGAGCGCTCAGTTCATTGCAATGTTATGCTAAACATATACTATCGTTTATTCCAAATTGTTTAGTGATTTTTTTTTATAATTTATCAAGAAATTTAATAAAATAAAATTATTACAGTCAGAATAATAAATTTTTTAATCTATAATCAGTAAAAATTTTCTAATATTCACATTTAATCAGTAAATTTTTTCTAATATTCACATTTTTAAACTCGTGATATCTCTCGAATGGAATGTCTGAATTGCATAATTCAAAAAGTTATATCAAGGTATTGAAGCAGTCGTGAATATGAAGTAATTGATTTTGATAAGGATTAATAGCAAGGTACCAATAAATAGCGTTTTTTAGCGGCGGCATTTCAATTAAATTTTGAAAATAAAAGAACACATGCATACATGTGACACAACTATAATAGTTAGACATATACTGTCGCGACACTTTTTGTAGATAATGATGTGTTCTGCAAAGTCGTAGTACATTATTTTGTTCTATCATCAATAGTTTTCGCAGCACACGCGATGTAAGGAATTTTTGGGGTATTTTTTACACCTTGGGTTACATTATTGGAGTTTTATTAATGATCCGTAATTTTTTAGAAAATTACGCTCCTGCTCCGGCCATGTACCAATGACTGTTTTCTGAGTTATGTACATTAGTTGAATACTAACCGATGCTCTTACGGTGAGGGAAAACATAGTGATAAACCTGCACATTCAGGCGACTGGATGTGTAACCATGATCCAATCTGGTCAGTTTCCCTTGTTAGCAGGGTCATGGAGGTCAGACGGCAGTCGCTCCACTGTTATTACCTGACCTGCCAAATCCTGGATCATGGTCAAGGCGGACCCCAGGCCCTCGTGCGCGAGAGCACAACCGGGACATTAACGCCAAGATGATGATGAATTTTTTAGAAAATATAATATAGCCTATGTTACCCGGGGATAGTGTAGCTTCCCAACGGTGAAAGAATTTTTGAAATAGGACCAGTAGTTTCGAAGCCTATTCAATAAAAACAAACAAACAAAAAATCAAACATTTCCTTTTTATAATATTAGTATAGACGACAGCTGATGCGCAGTAAAAGATCGCAACGAACCGAGCGCTCTGTCTCACTCGCACCAGTTGTTGTATATGAGCTCCACTCTCGCAACTATTAGACACATTTATTGCGTCTGGCAGGATTATAGAACCCAAAAAACTGTCTGGCTACGGAGAAAACTCAGTTTAATAATTCTCTGAATAACATTTATAAAATTCAGCTTTCCTAATATAAGGTAAGTATAATTACAGAGAATTATAGTTAAGGGGTGTCCGGCGGAGGGTTGTAACTATACTATGTGTTTGGCAATGAGCATCGTGAGTATTGATGCTGTTACGAATAAAATACAAAAAAATTAAGCTTGGTAACTTAAGAAATTGGAGATAAGATTTTATACACCTTTGTTACCTGTTACCTGCCAAAGGAACCACGATCCAGGTTTCATGGGTGGGGATCATTCTTACCTGTGTTGGGGACACACATGGAAAAACTTTCATACTTACGGACAATAGGAAGCTCTGGCCCTCATGGGCTCTTGCTCTACTACCATTCCATGGTAGTCGAAAGTCGAGTGGGACTGATGGTATTCCGGCAGTGGTGCTTTAAGTCTGTGCTCCTGACTTGTGTAATGATGTGTATGTGATTATGTAATTATGTGTTTGAAGAGAGGTAGGGCATAGCGGGGTTTCCCGTTCGAATAGGAGCCGCCCGACTGGGGAAGTACCTCTACCTTACAGAACACCGCAGCTAAACAATACTCTTTTGAGTAGTATTTCTGCCGGTAAGTAAGGTTTCCAGTGCTCCATGGGGTGGGGATTTGGGGAACCGGGGCTTTAGCAGTGGAGGGGAATTTGCCTTTTTGCTGCCAGAGCAACGTGTTATAGAGGTTGGCAACGCATTAGCGATACTCTTGGTTTTACCAATAAATTAAAATAGGCAGTGGTGACCATAGCTGCACTACGGTGTAATAAAACCTGCACATTCAGGCGACTAAATGTGTAACCATGATTCAATTTGGTCTGGTTTTTTTTTTCTTTTAATGTTATACGATAGGCAAACAGGCAAGCGGGCCACCTGATGGAAAGTGATCACCACTGCCTATAGACATAAGCAACACTGACACTATCGCCAATGCGTTGCCCACCTCTATAACACGTTACTCTGGCAGCAAAAAGGCAAATATCCCTCCACTGCCAAAGCCACGGTACCACAAATTCCCACCCCATGGAGCTCTGGAAACCTTACTCACCGGCAGAAACACAATACTATTTAAAAGAGTATTGTTTAGGTGCGGTATTCTGTAAGGTGGAGGTACTTCCCCAGTCGGGCGGCTCCAATCGAACGGGATACCCCGCTATGCCCTACCTCTCTTCAGGTTATCCTGGAAGCAGGGTCGCGGACGCTGGCTCGTGCGCGAGAGCATAACTGAGACATGAACGCCAAGATGATTATTCTACTACCATACAACCCGCACAACCTGTTATGTAAAAGCCGGTTCGCCAGAGCCTCGTCCGTCTGTTAGCAGGGGTCCCGCGGGCATCTGAGGTAAGCTTGGGCCCATGAGATGGTGATTGGGCCCCATACTCCCTGGATAGGTATGTATATAGGCAGTTATAACAAAGATATTTCAGTAGGAAACAATTTATAAAAAAAGAACAACATCCATAAATAATAAAGTAAGCGTTTTCAGTATAATTTGTAAGCATAATTACGTTAATTGAGTTAGCTTATTGAATTTGCTTGCATGAAAATAACAGTTTAAGTAATTTGCCCCATAATTGCCGTCAATTTCATATTTAAAGATCGATTTTGTACTTTAAATAAAATGTAAATGAATTCTACATGCAAGAATTATTTCTGTAATAGGTACACATTAAGTATAATTTTTGGAATAACTTTGGAGTATATACAATTATTTTGATTCGTTTTGCAAATTGAACCGAGATTGCTAAATTATATTATGTGGACAATAAGTTACGGAAATATGTGTATTACAAAATTCATTTCGGTTTATTATGTTCCCTCTATTATACAGATTTGTGCGCAAATGGCTAAACTTGATGTAAAGAATGTCAACATAATGTTCTTACTTTGTGCTATTTGTGTCAGCTTACCCTTAATTTGTTCTTCTCATGCTGCTGAATCGGTAAGTAAAAATAAAATTGTAATTAAGATACAATATATATATATAATGTATATAATTGCATATTTCATATGTATTTTATATGTATTTATTTGCTGTTAAACTGTGAAATGAGCTAATAAATAAATAAAATCGATACAACCATGGTAGCCGAGTGGCAAGCGTCCACCTAGCAATTAACGTCTTAGGGACAGGGACGACCCGGGTACATATACCACTCGCGACCCTATACCCCGCTGAATCAGTGCCATTATCACAGAGATTTAAAGTCCATGTATGTGTGGCCCGATCATTGTTCTGTGGAAAATATAGTAACAAATTCAAGAAAGGTAGGTAGGATGTTTTAAGTATTTATTTAGGCTTCTAGGAGATTTTTGTGCTCGCATTTTTGTTCGTTATAATTTTATAGCGATGATGACGAACTGAATCAGATAGATTAGATAAATGTTTATATTAAGTTTAAACTTTAGCAATAAGTGAAAACGAAATGTCAATGTTCCTATAACAATGGGCCTTGTTCAAATTCCTCTTCGCGGTCATGAAAAGGTTGTGACTGCTTGACCGACCAATGATAGCAGTGATTGCTGGATAACGTGAGGATTGTCTAATAAATAATAATAAATAATTCAAAATTTAGATCTCAACACTCGTTCTCGCAGCTGTCCTGTTAAGCGAAATCGCAGTACGCAAAATCTCAAGTATTTCTCTCCCGGCTTTTTTATCATCTGTCTATAGTACCGAAAATTTAGTATGCAATATCACAATAAGACAGTCCTGGCTGCACAGATACTGAAAAAGCCTGACTGAGAATGTGTCCTAGTGACTAGATGCATCGGAGATCAGAGTCTATCATATCAACAGCTATGGGACGAGCCTATATGCAAAAAAATCTAAAAGATTTAAATTTCATTGGCGAATATTTCAGAACAGGCTCGTCTCTTAGCTGTTTCAGAGCGAGAGTCTGGGTTCTGGCCGCAAGCAGTCCCATCCTCCAATATCGGCACCGTTTTCTACTTGTTATTAATATGTATGGGTTTCAAATTGAGGGTCAATCTGGTTCGTCTATGTTGCTGTCCCTGTGGTGCGTCCGTAGGTGCGTTAGGTTACCATGGTATTTCGTGTATCCGCACTACAAGCCGTATCTTCAGGCAGGCAGCAATCAATGACGTCATCCGTAAGGCACTTGTCACCGCCAACGTACCGGTCGTATTGGACCCGAATGGTACCGTATGGTACGTTGGCAAGAGAAATGACGGTATGACGCTCAGTGATTGGCACCGTGGGAAGGCGCTGGTGTAGGGCGCTACATGTGTGGACACTCTGACACCGTCCTATGTAGACGCCACCGCCCCTTGCGCTGGAGCTGCGGCCTCTACTGCTGAGGAATTCGTGGCGAATATATGAAAGCCCAGGATTTTATATTTCAGCCGTTTGGGGTCGAGACGTTGGGATCGTGGGGCCAAAAAGTTAGTTTTAGTAATATCTAAAATACTAATAGACACCGCAGGTAACCGGAGAGCTGGCTCGTTCCTCGGTCAGAGAATAAGCATTGCTATTTAACAAGGTAACGCAGCCAGCTTTCTGGGTACAATTCCGGGGGCAGCGGTGTTGATGACTTTTTGAATTTTTTATGTTTATGTATAGTGCTTTTTAAGGGTTTTTTTCCTCTTCTTCTTTCATTGTAGTTAGTTTCTTCTTGTCTGTCTTATGAATAAATAATATTGGGTCATCAAAGACACTTATTATTGCAGGTATAATATTATACACTTACCTGATAATAATCCTCACAGAATAAAAGCTACAAAAATGCATGTTAATACTTCTTTCATAGAACTATCGCCAGGAAAGCGCCAAGATATTGCGCCAAAACGCTAAGTACGTGGCGAATGTGACAGTTTTCACTTACCGACGCAGTCGCCACTCTCCATATTTGACTACGATCAACTGCACTACTTTGCAGCCTTGGGGTAACAACGTCACTGTAAGTTGTGTTTTTCACTAGATGGTATGAAGTACATAATACATGTAGAAATGCCAACTCCATACCATCTACATATATTTTATTCATAATATAGGTAATATAGTAAAAGGTTGTCGTTTGCAACTCGTCATCATCATCAGGTGGTACTCCACTGTCAAGTTTGAGGAAACCGACTGGGGTGTACCATTGTCTTATCTATTTCTGTCGGCAAGCAACAATGATTGCATTGTATATATGTATGCAATCTCTTTATATGAGCGTCGGGGGATTGATCGATGTACAACACAAACACAATTCTACCTATTCGCAATTCTACACAATCTGGATTCCGCACAACTGACATTCAAGACATTATTTATTCCATACAGTCTTCAATTTTACACAAACGCGTTTCTTTCTGTTCGCGATTCTACACAATATTAATTCCACATAATTGCAGCCATTCAACAGATTCGCTATTCCACATATTTGTTACATATTTTAAATCATCTCATCATCTTGGCGTTAATGTGTCAGATGTCCTCTCGCTCACGAGGTCTGCATTGACCATGATCCAGGATTGGCAGATCAAGTAATTACAGTGAAGCGACTGCCATCTGACCTGCTACCACGGGAACCTGAACAAATTGGATCATGGTTACCTACCCATTAGGTCACCTGAATGAGCAGGTTTCATCATTATGTTTGCCCTCACCCTAAGAGCATCGGTTAGTATACAACTAATGTACATAACTCAGTCATTGGTACATGGCGGTAGTGGGATTTATACCCGGTCCCTCTCACTTACGAGTCGGTTATTATAACAAGAAGAAACGCGTTTGTGTATAATTGAAGACTGTGTGGAATAAATAATGTGTTGAATGTCAGTTGTGCGGAATCCATATTGTGTAGAATCGCAAATAGGTAGAATTGCGTTTGTGTTGTACATCGATCAATCCGCCGGTAGCCGAGCGGTTAGATTATACGACTCGTAGCAATGACTGTTTACGACGCGGAAAAACATCGTGATGAAACCTGCACAATCAGGCGACTGGATGTGATCCAAAATGGTCAGGTTCCCTGGTGGTCAGATGCCAGCACTACACTGTAATTGCCTGACCTGCCAAATCCTGGACAATGGTCAAGGCGGACCACGGGCCCTCGTGCGCGAGAGCACTACCGTGACATTAACGCCTTATTAAAAAAGATGATTATTATTATTTTATTTATGTAATCTCTTTATTGCATCAATTTATAACATTACAAGAAATAAAAATACAGTTTATAATGCAAAGGCGAGCTTATCCCACAACGGGATTTCTTCCAACTAACCTTTAAGCCGAGAAGGCCTTGGATGTGCGGTGAAAGCAATTCCGAGTATAAACAATATGACGATAAAAAATATAAACCTATACAGATATATGAGGATGCAATTAAAGGCAGACTATATCCTAATCAATAGTAATATACCTACATAGATATCCATTATTTATTATGTAAACCTAGTATAGTCCTAACATGCATTCTTGTGTTCTGGTTTGAAGGAAATATAACCAGCGCAATTACAGGCATAAAACATTTCATTTCGATTTCTACCAGGCTCCGCTTTTCTGTTCGGGTTCCTCCACGTCTCAACGTAAGATGCTTGCTCTATTATCCGGCCTTGCTTCTTGCTAAATTTCATAATTATATGTTATGAATAAGTCCTCAATGCGTTTTGATAAAGTTGCTTTGTGTTTATGTTTAGCAAGAAGTAAAGTCTTACAGCACAAATAAAGGAAAAAAGCAATATTGGTAATTTGTACATGTACCACATAAAAATACTGATATTATTTTTCATACAATTTCCAAACGAAAAGATATTTTACCTACAGGCACAACCGAGGCTGTTTTGCTCGTGGACGGTTGGGAAAAAGTTGTACAGAATTTTATGTAGATTACCTTAGTGTAAGAGCATTTTGCTATATGCCACCGTTTTCGAGTTACAAGCAAATAACTGGAAAATGTCCAAAAATTCAAAAGTTTATTCCCTCTATCCCCCTACATAAAGTTAGTACCTATACCTACAATTTTATGGTTATATAAAGTCGCATTTTCTGTTTTTTTTTTGTAGCTTGCAATTGAATTCCGAAATGTTAAGGTTCCATCGATCGGTGCGTTGAGGCTGGAAGCCAAACTGTGCGATTTCTTCCACATGGAATGGGCGAAAGTCTGGGTGAAGAAATATTCAAACATACCGACGGATAAATGTCCCGTTCCAGCAGTAAGTGCTTTTCTAAATAAATTTTGGATGAAACTAAAAGCTAAAAACTCTTTAAACATCATTTAACTCAGTTGACGAGGATGAGGTAAAAAATGTTTATACCACTATGGTGGCAAACAAGCTTATGGCCGGCCTGATGGTAAGTAGTCACCGCAGCCTTGGACGTTTGCAATACAACCTTTTCACCCTCTTTCTTGAAGAACTCTAAATTGTACTCTCCAGCGAAAATCTGTCCAGATAAGTAGTTAATTCTACAACATTAGTGTGCGTAGGAGAAAGTTCCTTTGAAATCGCACAGTTCGCGACAAATTAGGCTCTAAGTCGGTGGCGAGCGGTGTGATATAGAAATATAACATAGATAGTCAAAAAGGAGAGGAGAGGTTTTCTGCGGTAACTGCTTACCATCAGGCAGGCCGTAAGCTTGTTTGCCACCATACTGGTATAAAAAAATGACAAAAAGCAGTCAGTTACCTAATCAATCATAAACTATTTTTTCTGTTGACGAGTTATCTCGTCGAAAAACATTTGCAATTATGGGAGTGACTACTAAATACGAATATCAAACCGCGCTAGAGATACTTGGGAATTACAGTTACCTAATTATAGGTCGACAACTTAACTGGTATATAGCCTGCGGTATGAGGGGGCAGAATGGGTAACGTCATGTGACGTTTCGGGGCTGAGCGCGGGGGCGCGGGGCAGGGAGCATAAGGGACGTTTCTCAGTGCGCCCGCGGAGTCCGCACAGCGCGGTTGGTTATTTTGCTACGGACTCTCGGAATAACGCACACGAGGTTAATTTACCGATGATAAATTCCGAGGTGGAGGCTTGAAAATGTTTGCTAAAGAAATTATTAGAAGCATAGGGGTTTCCAAAGTATGCGCTGTGGAGAGGAAGGAGGGGCGCTGTGAGGCGCTTCCATTTTCTCGTCTCGAAACTAAACTTAGATGTTCATTTGCATATATTAAATCATCATTATCATCATATCAGCCGTAAGACTTACTTACGGCATAGGCATCCCCTAGAGATCTCCACAAAGGGTATTGCGCCTTCCGCATTCAGCCATATTTTGCGACCTGTCGCGCGCCTTCGAGATGGTTGACCACAATTTACTTCTAGTATAACTAGAAAAGTATGGTTTGAGTGGTAACTCCCTCAAATTAATGGAGTCGTTCCTTGGCAATCGTAAGCAGAACACTTACATTGAGAGTTGGAAATCAGATCTGGAATCTATAGGTGCCACAGCCGTTCCCCAGGGATAGGTAATGGGGAATAATCTTTTTCTTATACTGGTTAATGACATCACGACTGCTTGTCCCGAGTGTGAATGTGTGGTGTTCGCGGATGACACCTGCGTAATAGTAGTTGCGGAGGACTATGAACTTCTAAAACAACGTTTGAAGGAGGCAATGATTCAATTATCGAAGTGGTTCTCAGTTAATGGCATGCGCTTAAATGTTGAAAAGGCTAACATATTTCATTTCCAATTAAGAAAAAACCAGAGGTCACGAATTGCACGTTGCCGTGGACGGTGTACCCGTTCCGCAATTTGACCCTAAAGATCCTCACCCTTCCCAGTGTTTATATCTTCCAGATCGCTAACCTAGTCAGAAAAAAACTTAACTGCATACCCTACAAACGGTCAACAGCATAATTTTAACACCCGGTATCGCCACCACTTGTTTGTTCCCCCAAGGCGGTTAACGAAAACAAATACTTCCCTGCATGTTATAGGTCCTAAGGTCTATAACTCCTTACCCTGTGACATAAAGGATGCCATCTCGGACAATGTATAAGCGAAGAAACTCAAACGTCTACTGATTGATATGGCACCATACTCAATTACTGAGTTCTTTACGAACATAAAATCGTTGACCCAGTCATGAAACCTTGGTTTCGACTTTTTAACTTTATTTACTTTTTTAATTCAAATGCGTTGACATATTTATATGAAATCGAGTGATAAAATTGTATATACCTAAATCGAATCGAATTTAATGTAATTAAACGAGACGATATATGACATTAAAATTAATTATAATAATAGACAAACATTATACCAATATGATCTAATTGATATTACTATAAAAATGACATGTAAATATTATTATTTATGAATAATTATATGATACTATTACTGATGACTCAGTCCACTGTAGGACTCAATGTCTCTCCCACGAAAAAATAGGTTATTGCTATAATCTACACGCTTGGCAAGCGGGTTGGAGATCGCAGTGAAATAAAAATAACAATGGAAAACGCTGCTGCCCATTTTCCAGTCTATGGAGACTCTAGATTTTTAGTCTCGAAAATATTAGTAGCCTCGTACGACACCCACGAGCGGGGTTGGTGCTATTCTATTCTGCCGGACACCACACGGCCAGCGATGATGCAACAGGTTATCTCGTTATCTGCATGGGAAAAAACAATCTTTGGGGCATTGTGGCGTGATCGCGTCGCATCGTGATAATGGTGTTAGAAAAAAAAAGAAACGAATCTTGATGTCAACGAAAATGATTTTTAACTATTTTCTTTTTTTGTTTCAGGGAGAGTTTAATTTAATCGATATAGAAATCCCTCCCAAAAATTTTCCATTCGCTATTAGTCCTGGTGATTATTATGCCCAGATGACATATACAAAGAAAAGCACTAAGGAAGTGTTACTTAACGTGGCTTGTAATTTGAAATTAGAACGGAACGGAATAATAAAGACAGTTGCCGTTGTTTAATCAACTTTATGACAATACTTCATAATAATTTGTTTTGTATTTATTTATTTGTAAATTTATAATCAAACGACAAGGTAACTAGAGTTACACCATAGGTAAAAGTAACTGAAAAGCATATGCTTCTGTTATAAGTACCTACATATAAGTATATGAATAACGACTAGGTATATAGTTATGAGGAACAAAATTATACGAAACGAGTTAGGTATGCGCGCTAATCACTATGCGTAAATATAAAAAAATTATGCGTTCCGATATGGACGCTATGGTGCGACTGATGGTATTGGTGTATCAACTATTCAGTAATTATAATAACAATTGACAACTAATAAGATAAATTATATTACAACCTCCAGACTTTGCATTAAATATCCATTGAGGTTTACGTGTAATTTACAAATAAAGGTTGTTGAATGAGTTTGTTTTACTGTTACCTCCCAATAATTTATATTTTAATTCCCTAGCACCTTTTTGAATTTTCGTGCCGTAAAAATACAAAATGTAGGCATTCAGATTGATCACGATGATAGTAGGTACGGTTACAATAAACGATGTGTTCCTGTGAGATAAATGGTACATAAATATTCCGAGTATCAGTGATGTTATCACTTTATGACTTCCTTTTGTGGCGCTGTATTGTCACGGCTAAACTGAGTAGAATATATTTTGTTTTTGATTACATACTTTACATTTTGAAACATTGGATTTTTTATTTGTATCATTCTGAATTGGGATAGAAAAATAAAATAGAATGTGAAATTGAAATTAGTAACTTTATTTGTAAAAGTCTTTTTTTTATATACCACGCAGTGATAAATTATTACTTACCACCTTTACTTACTTGAGGGTAAGCGATAACTGTCGCCCGTAACATCTTATTACGATTTATGTACTTAGATTGCAGGTAACAAAAATGTAAAACCGCAGGTGCGTTGTCATTATGAGGACTAAGATGAAATGCCTCAAGCTTGTTATCACACAGGCTACCTTACACCTAACAATGCAGGCATCGTTGCTTGGCAGCAGGAATGGAGGGCGGTGGTATTCACCCAGTCGAACGCCTTACGCTTGACAGATACCTAGCACTGATAAGTCTCTAGTATCTCAGTTGCATCATTTATCGCAGATGGTCTATTGGGCAGGAAAGTTCTGGAGTGGCGACCACGTACCGAAATACGCAGCGTGGGTAGGCCTCCCACTAGGTGTACCGATCTGGTAAAGATCGCAGGTACCGGCTGGATGCGGAAGGTACAAGACCGGTCTATGTGAAGATCTTTGGGGGAGGTCTATAATGATGATCTTGTTTATTTAGGTTACATGGTGCTATATGAATTTTACTACAAAAAAGTAAACTACCTTTATCACGTTGCAGTCAAGCGGCTGCTTACACACCCCAAATATATCCGAGGCGTTTCCCCAATAGTCATATTTTTATGTAACCGAGTTATGAAGAACTCAAAAAACTATGATAACTCGACCCGCAACTCCCTCGCGCAACCTATCTTCCCACAATACATCTTTTCTTCCGTCAAAAGTTGTCTAAAAAACGGCGGCACACCACCAAGGGAATACTTTACAACACCAAACTAGAATTGAGAGCCGTCTGAAGAGAGACAGATTAAAAAAGTTGCAGCCCTCCCGGTTGTTTTCGTTGAGATATGGAATGGAAGAAAGAACGGAACATTTAGTTCCTTGGCGGTTGAGTTAGTCAAATTTGCATTGTTTATAAGTTACATTTGCAATTGGAAGTCTGAGGAACAATGTGGTCTCAGACTTTTCCTACGGGATAGGTATGGGCGGTTGTTTTACTGCTTAGAATTTAAATAAATTTAATACTCAGGGTATTATACTATAATAGTATAAGTGCATTTCCACTTCAAGAAAATTTTTCTTTGCCGCTACAGCAACATTCGCGGTATTTGGTGCATCTTTGGCCAAAATCAGTTTGCTAAAAGAAGGGATCATTAGCTGTCCCTTATGCTCCAAGGACTTTACCCCAAGAACATTTTTATACAATAAGTAAAAATTCGATTCATGAATGTTATAAAACCGTTTAACAACTACACTGTAGTCCAAAGGAATAAAAAAGGAAAATGTATATTAAGATAGTCATGAACTTATACTCTTGCATTGAGAATAGAAACGGTTCAATGCCACTAGTACAATGGAAATTGATGGTAATAAATGATGACGCCATGTGAAACTTTATTACGATCGTCACATTGGTTATGCTCTAAGAGCAGCCGTCTTTCAAATGTATGTTAACACAAGCTAGTTCCCTTAACGACGAAAGATCATTTCTATTAACAAAGTTGTGCTGTGTGTGCTTATACGGCCTGGGTTGGCCCGCACTCTCTCCAAGTTATATTGCTTGCTTGAGTAGGTGCACCCCACATTGCGATGGCGAAAGGATTATTCTCAGCACTTTATGTCACTCATAATTATGTTTTAGCTCTCTAATGCTAATCATTTTTGAGTTCAGCCGCTGACAGACGGACTTGGTGAAATTGTAAGGGTTCCTAGTTTTACTGCGGAATCTTAAAAAGGCTTAATTGATATTGGAGTCGTTAATAGATTTGTTATTTTTAAACCTATTAGCAATGTTTTCTATTCTATAAATGTCCTATTTAAGAAATAAAGCACAACATACAGGCAAGCTCCATTTTCCGCATCGTCATTTGCCACCAGCTGATGCCTGGCCTGGCTGGCTGTCTTTGCGTCAATGCCTGGCTAGTTTATATACAAAAAGGCCGAAAAAGCCAATAAGTCACAGCCTAGTCACAATTTCACTGCAATGATATGCCGGCCATGCTCCATTTACATCACTTAACACCAGGTAAGATGTCGGTCAAATGGCTAACCCACCTCCACCCAGGGTCCTGTCGACCTCTCGGTCATACGGACCGCGTCAGACCTAATCACGGGTGATGCACACGCTTACTTGCCGGTGGCTTTTTGGGCATGCGCACTTCTTGACACCCACGGTCAAATGGCTAGTTTTCATACAAAAATAGATTACCCAGATGTCCCAAAAAGCCAGCGACCATGCGTCTCCTAGTCACAAGTTCACTGCAATGATATGCCGGCCGCAGCGGCGGCATTCACAAACTATGCCCGGATGCTCTGAGGAATCTCTTCGCCTCGGGGAACATATTTTAACTATAAAAATGTCCTTCTTCTATATCACACCGCGCTTCTGCAGTGACAACTTTATTTCCACAGAGAATTCTCAATCCGATTCTCTATGAATACTTTGCATACTTTAACTTGGTCACGTTTCTAATGGACTGGTGTTACGTTGAGTCCAATGTAACGTATCAAATTTTAATTATTTGTACAGTATGTTCTCTAATGCTAATCTCTGATCTCTCTGTTCTCTGATCTCTAATACCAGGCGTATTGGTGGTTTTGAATGAACATTATAGATAGCATCGTTAAAATGAATAGTTATAATATTATTTGAATTGGGTAACAGTTGTTTTTTTTCATATTATTTTAATTTCATATAAGCCAATACAAACTACATATAAAAAATCTAAAAACTCACCCCATCGGATAACTATTGTCAACCTCGTTTCGCCATAGGCATTTGGAAGCACACCTATGCCACAGGCGAGCTCTTTGCGGTGCCAAAGTTCGGTTAGCTGCAGAGTACGAAATCGTCATAGATTTCATCGTGCGTCTGTTTTGCTTTGGTAATCGATGTCGCGAGCATGCTGCCAATAGACATCTGCTTTTTTACATTGTATATAATATAATAGGTCATGCCTAAAGAAACAGACAGTTTTAAGAAACATTTAGTTGCAGGCTTGTAGCACTTTGTAAAATCGCTTGTACCAAGTAAAATTGTCACTATGTTGTAATAAGTACCTAAGTTTATTCGGTGTTATAGGTAATGTTTAGGGTAGATGTATCCCTACAAGCTATATAAATCTGAAATTCATGACTGTATAAAAGAAATAAATAAAATCGGTCTGAATGTTTGGTGCCTCACAGTAAACAACATAAGGAGGTTGTAAGACGAGAATTGTTTTCTGTTTCGATATTCATTGATTTTTTGGTCGGGTGGTATAACAACTTGTTAGCCTCTACTATTTCTAGATAAAATCTTGTACTATACTTACTAGTTATGTCAAGAAAACACTTTTAAAAATAAACAAGATTATCGCTACTCAACTCTTAGATGAAACTATGCGCAGCATAATCTCCGGAGGAATTCTTCGACAAATCTCTGTCTATTTTACAAAGTAAAACAAGCAGGTCGATAGACATAATATCTATAGTAGGTATTCAGTCAATGTGTCTGAGGGCCCTCGAATTCAGATATGCTCTGTTACAAACATGGAAGAATGTGGGAATGGACCGGGAATTTGCTGCGTGCTTCAAATGCGCATTTTGCTTTCGCGCCCGGCGTCGGATGAAAGTTTTAGAGGGAACTGGACTATGGCGTGCTTCGCGGCTAACATAATTTTGAGAGTAGCTTCTGTTTGGGTCAGTCTGTTTTGGTTGAACTCTGGTAGTTCCAAAACTGGTCCCGGATCGCGATTTATGACGATATAGGTAGGCCTACTGTTGGCCGTGTCCATGTTCACGAATCATTAGACGTCTATACATAGTATTTGACAAAGTCGCTTCCTGCTTCCTTAAAACGGTTTTCAACAATAGATAGAGTGATTCAAGAGGAAGGTTTATGAGCAAGATAAAAAGGGTAGGTAGGTGTAAAGTAGGTATATGCGAACGAAGTCGCGCCAGATCCACTAGTTAGACATAATATAAGGCTCACGCAGAGGTAAGCAGTCTCACAGGATAGGTAAGTAAAGCTATTATATTACAGACCGTCACTGTGCTCTGTCCTGAATCCTGTACCACAACACTTTCCATACATCTCTTATTACTCTTGGCACGTCGGCAACCCAGCCTTCAAGGTTGCTTGAAATAAAACGAAACGTTCAAGTGTACGTAAACAGGCCAACGTAGTCAATGTTTCGGAAGAACATACACACGCATCCAGTGTTACAAACAGAAAAATGTGGAAATGTACTTGGAATTTTGCAGCTTTCGAAATCCGAATTTTGCCTTGCACCGGGCGTCGGACGACAAAGTTTCAAAGGCAACCGGACTCTGGGGTGCTTTGCAACTAAAACCATTTTGTGAGTTGCTTCGGTTTGGGTAAGTAACGCAATGCGCCGTTTCATCTGGACGCTTAATTTCGTTTAGGGGCTCTCCGTTGCACCTGCAATGCCGACTGAGGTATTTATGTTCCTCAAAAGAGAGCCAACTTGCAAAGGGGATACTTAAGTCAGATGTTCTACCTTAAATTTTAAGTTAAATTTTGTCCTTTACAATCTATAGTTTTTTTGCTTACACTTATAACAATCTGTAATGGTAACAGACCCTATAACTAATCAGTAATTAAGTGCACTTGGTTTTAACATTAAAATAAATAAATAAACATGGTTGGACAAACAGCGCCATCTAGCCCCAAAGTAAACAAAGCTTGTGATATGGGTGTTTGATAGCTGATAAAACTCCTTACATACTTTTTATTTTTCAGTAACAAAACTTAAAATTCATCATTTAAATTTCTGCTCGGCCTGGAATCGAACCCGGGGCCGACGTGGACGGCATGTTCACCAACTGAACGACTCAGTTCGTCATAAAATTAAAAATAAATTTATTGTTATTTTTAAACAAAATCATTCGTGTCAGCAATGTACTGCAAACCGTCGTGTCTAGTCGGAATCTATTCTATAATACAATGGAAATGCCCGATACCAAGACATCTAACAAGCGATAACATATAGTTAGACATGCGATCTTCATAGTATACTTGCATTGAAAAGAGTGCCTGTTCCATATTCAAAATGTAATTTTGTTTACTTGTTTTACTGAATGGATAGTGACAACGGGGGAATAGATTATGATTTAAAACATTTTTGAACAGAGCCAAAAAGATTAGAAAGTTAGCTACCTTCTTGCATAAGCATGAAGGTTGCTAACATTCCAATCTCTTTGAACAGAACGGACATTTGTAAGGAGCAAAATACCTAGTAAAGAAGGTAGGTAACAAATAGAAATAAAACATTAAGTATTAAATTACTATTTATATTATATATTTTTATATTTGTACTCAGATATCCTCTTTTTACAATTAAATTACATGAAATACTGTAAACTTTATAGCTACTTTTAATGGATTTTTTGACTAAATTTCTTATGTGGTAGCCAGTCACGAAAATAGAAAAAATGATGCTGTTTCGTAAGCTGGCGAAAATAGTTACGAACGTGGATAAACACTGGCCCCGAGCAGTTTCATAAGAAAAAGATGACATGCAATGCAATACACGTGCACCGATCAAGTCGAAGGCTAAACCGGGTAGCGCAATACAACGGCTTCCAAACTGCGCAGCAGTTTGACAGACCGGCTACTGTTGCATCGTTTTGCTTAATAAACAATAAAAAATAACGGCTGGACCAAATGCTTGTACCAGACACCTGAATAAAGTTAGTAGTGGACCCAAAGAGATTGGAAAGTTAGCGACCTTCTTGCTATAACCATGAAGGTCGCTAACATTCCAATCTCTTTGAGTGGACCCTATGAATTACTCAATCTATTGTTGTAAACCGCATTATAATCGATTGCGTAGTTTAAAAGATCTAAGCGTACATGGATGGATACATAGGGACTGACGGTGGGATGCGACTTTGTTTTATACTACAATAAGACCATTCTTGGTATACAAAAGTGAAAAGAGCCTACGCGGCGGTCATCTGGCACGACAACGGCCGTATAGGTTGCTTTGTATCTTATAAGAGAATTGTTGCAACCCCTTTTGGAGGTTCTAACTGACCATTTGTGAAAGTATTTGCCATGGGCTTGTAATAAATCTATGGAATTTTACACCTTGAATGTAGTGTTAAGGTTTTGAAATCTGTGCGGACAACACGTCACGAATATTTCTAGCCGAACCATATAATAATAAAAATAATCATCTTGACGTTAATGTCCTGGTTGTGCTCTCGAGAATGAGGGCCCAGGGTCGGCCTTGACCATGATCCAGGATTTAGCAATCAGGTAATTACAGTGGAGCGCCTACAACCTGACCTCCGTGACCATGCTACCAGGGGTACATGACCAGATTGGATTATGGTTACAAATTCAGTTGCCTGAATTTGCAGGTTACATCACGATGTTTTTTCTCACCGTAAGAGCATCGGTTAGTATTCAAATAATGTGCATAACTCAGAAAAGAGTCATTGGTACATGACTGCAGTGGGATTCGAACCCGGTACTTCTTGGTTACTTACGAGTTGGATACTCAACCGCCCGGCTACCAACGCTTTTCTAGTCGAACCATATATCCCTTGCTAATAGCGGAACGGAAGGTAGTAAATCAGCGGTTAACCAGAAATGGAAGCCAGAAACAATAACAGTAGGTATATTATGGCGTTAACTCATAAGATTCCCGGTTTGCAGGGGGACACGCGGCGGTCGCCAAGTGGGCCAGTGGCCACCCGCGGCCTTAATGCATTTAATACGGCGACACGCTGTATAATTTATAATGTAAACTTGCAAGAAATACGCCCCAAGTTTTAAGAACTTATATAGTGTAGCAAGATTGCCGAGATACCAGCATAAGCGTTATTTGTGGCGTCAATTTGCAATTTAAGTTTTGCACGGGCGCTGATTAGCGTGGCTTGTGTTGTCAATAAAGTCTATGTAAGTATGAGATGGTGGCAATTAAGAGCCAGTTGCTGAACTAGAGTCTCATGTGGTAACTAATGACAATGTGTATTTGTTAAAAAATTGTGGCATTATGAGTTTTTAACTAGAGTCTCATTTGTTAACTCAGCACACTGTGTTACAAATACACAGTAGGTTTCAACAATTCATCAACCTGTAGATAAAAGGCTCCTCCATGACTTTATGAATTTACCACAATGTTGACGCTGAGTGTAAGTATAACACTTACATTCAGTTACAAACGAGCAGCCATAACATCTACGATTCACGATAAGCCGTTTATTTATCGCCAAATTATTCACAAACCACAACATTAAACACAAACAGAAAATACAAAAATACATTTGCATAACAAAAGGTTTATGTTTAGGTCGTAGCTAACAAATATGCAGAACGGCGTTGTCACTGTGAGGACTAAGATGTAATATCATGCCTGTAATTGTACTAGCTACCTTATCCTTCGAACCGAAACGCAACAACGCAAGACATCATTGCTTTGCGACAGAAATAGATAGTTCAATTCGGATAAGTAATGTGTTATGATAAAGCGCAAAGGATATTTAGGTTTCAATCCATACATCAGTGCTGAGGAGCTCCACGCGCGCTCACATCTACGTGTCGAAATGATATGCTGCCCAATTTGACGACTGACACACCAAACTCTACAGTGTCACTAATAATAATATAATATTTATTCAGGAAACAAGTAAACTTAACTAAGTATACATTAGCCCATATATTGGTAGTAGTAAAGTTTAAAATTATTATTATACATACACAAAACGACATGGCAAAATAGTTAGACTTAGAACAGAATTCTACATGTGGAGTCTATATTACACGTAGACATGGGTGGAAGTCTAATAAGTGTAACGTACCTACTACATATTCTAACTAGGATGATGGTTTCTACCTACATTGTTTCAAACTATTTAGATAAAGGTCTCCGAATGCCAAAAGCACTTATTGAAAATTAGAAAAGTTTGTCAATGTCGTTTCTGCCAACTTTTACTATAGAGAATAGTGACGTTATAAATTCAATTTATATACATTTTATTTAAACAACAACACAACACAATAAAACTAAAAAATACTGAAAACATAATTAACTCAAACTAAATTCATTTAAAACTAAATAAAACTTACTTCGCGGGCTCAGCGACCCGAAGTGGATCTTGGCCTTCGACACAAGAATTCGTTATTAGTCCCTATCCTGCGCCATTTGTTCCAAGTTCGTTATCTGGATTTCAAGTAAAAAAAATTCAAAAAAATATCCAATAAACCGCTGCCATGGCAACATGCCCAAAAATTCTGGCGGCATTGCCCATTTAAATTAATTGTGTGTTTTTTAATCATCGTGTCGCCAAAAGGCTTAAAGAAAGTTCACGGTCAATAGCAAGGATGACATATACGAAGGTATTCGGTATATCTAAAAGTTTCCGCGACAAGCTTCATTACATACAGGCTCCTAGAAAAGGGCAATTTTATCCAGTAACGAGTTTCAATGAGGTTCCCCCACGGAGACGCGACTCCCAACTTACGGCGCACAAGTTTGGACTTCTGGGAGCAACCAACTCGTGGCTTTACTGCCGCAAGGCCTCACACACTGATGCGATTCAGAAAAGCAACGAGTCGAAAAAGGCGCTTTTAAGTTACGTTAAATGTTAAAAAGTCAAAGAAACCTTGAGAGCACTGAGTGGGAATCGTCTTGATGGAAACTTCTTCAGATTTGTGTACATACCTACCAACAATTTTTTTAGAATCTCTTTTAAATATTAAGACTGAATATTTTCAAAATTTCTTAGACGAAACCTACACCATATACCCACTAGAATGGTATTTAAGGTGTATATGTGTTTTATTTATATACAAGATCACGTTGGCATCTGACAGAGATTTCTCTGCATCACCATCATCATCATCATCACAACCTATAACAGTCCACTGCAGGAGTTAGGGCCTCTCCCATGAAAGGGGAGGTTATTGCCATAATCTTCACGTTTGGCAAGCGGGTTAGAGATCGCAGTGTTATAAATATAACAATGGAAAAAACTGCTGCCCATTTTCCAGCCTACAGAGATATTTTGTCCCTAAAACATTAGTCGCCTTGTACGACAGCCACAGGTGTAAGGGGTTCTCTATATACATACTTACCTATAATTATATACCTATCTATAGTATATATCTTTGGTGTCTGAAGAGATAAAACATTACATAAAATATACCTAATATTGTATTTACAGTGTTGTTGTTGCAGCACTCAGTTCGCGCACTTCTGATCATTTGAATTAGTTGATAGAAAGTATCGCCATTTATTCCCGTCGTGAGGGAACAATTACATTTCACAGTATTCCAAAACTTTTAGTTTCAAGTATCCTTTTCTATCTTCAGCGAACTGCCTTTGCATAGGTGAGCAGGCGATATTCGTTTGAGATCCCAGAAGGAATGCATCACTGACGAAAATGTGATCTGCACAGGCAACGTCCACGAAAGAATTTCAGAATATTGTTACACAAGGTTCGAAATGAAATTTTCATCTATAATGTATGCTATACAATGCACAATATGAGAAACCGGCTCAACATATATTTGTGAGATGTACCTTGAAAATAACCTTACATAAGATTCATGTTCATTCGTTCTGCGACAGTAATAAGACACTCTTGTACCCTATAATATGTCCTATCTTCATAAATAAGCCTCTAATATGAATTGGAACGACTCCCCAAAGGGGAAAGTAAATCGATTGGTATTCTAGGAAAATATACTCTGCAGGGGTTGGCAAGTTCATTGTTACCCGGAACATTACACTAGTACGTGATAGGAGCATCATTCTTATGAACAGTTTGTGCGAAACACGAGATATTTGGGCCAATTCATCTATAAGTCTTTCCTTGTACCCTTTTTTTTTCTTTGGATCGCTTGGCTTGAAATAGGAGTTCCATGATATTCCATGTATTTAGGAGACCTATTTATATTTTAAAGAGGTAGTATTTATGTTCAGTCTACAATTTGTGATTATGTTAACAAAAATATGGCAGCCCATAACAGTCCACTGTAGGACTTAGGGCATGCGCCACGAAAGGAGGAGGTTATTGCCATAATCTACGACACCTCGAGTATAAGGCGTTAATGCTATTCTACCCTGCCTGACACCACACGGCCATGCCGGACACCACACGGAAAAAGGATGACTCCAACTGAAATCCAAAATGTTGTATTTACAATTTATTTTTTATTTTTTTATGTTATACGGTAGGCAAACAGGCAAGCGGGCCACTTGATGGAAAGTTGTCACCACTGCCTATAGACATTAGCAACACCAAGTGTATCGCCAATGCGTTGCCCATCTCTATAACACGTTGTTTTGGCAGCAAAAAGGCAAATGCCCCTCCACTGCCGAAGCCACGGTTTCCTAAATCCCCACCCTATGGAGCACTGGAGACCTTACTCACCGGCAGAAACACAATACTATTTAAAAGAGTATTGTTTAGTTGCGGTATTCTGTAATTCGCATAAATGCCTTATACATCACTTCTGCATATGGGGATATAATGTGAAATAAGTCTTACTCATTCTTTTGCATACGACATAATTTTATTCTCTTATTTCAAAGATTTAAATCGGTAGAATTCGTTTATGAGTTTTGATATCGCCTTTGTGTTTGTTTTGTGTTTATTAATTACACACATAAAATACAAGTAACTTTAAGCATCCTGGAAACGGAATTAAACGCCCAACGACTGAATTTGTAGCAGAAATCTATGCAAATTTTATACACATAGCAATACAAGAATGTTCTATGGATTCTCTGAAGTTGTGGTCATCACATTCTTCACAGGTCATAACAGTCTCCTACACTTAAACTTCCTATTAGTGAATGGAAGGTTTTGTCACAATCTCTACGTTTATTAAGCAGGTTGGGGATCGCGGTGTTTAAATACAGAACAGAAGCTGCTGTCCATTTTGATATCCTAGCTGTAGCCTCTAAACAGACCGTAAACACTATAAAGTTAATGTAATAAAATTAATTGAAATTCCAAGTCCCTGGATACCAGTGAAAATTTGTCGAACTACCGATAATCGATCATTTGTAGTTACCAAGGTTACCGACTCATTGGGTGTTGGATAACCATACTCATATCAACGCTTTAATTTAGTTATGAATCTAGTAGTTAACTTTGTAATATTAAAAGCCATCAAAGACTGTATTGTTGCTGTTGACACTTCAGACATCTTGAATTCCCACAGTCCTTGAATCCGGCATCAAAATACTCTGCATAAAGAGAGATGGCATTTAAATAATTTCGATGCTCACGGAGGCGGTACGACAGAGTTGAATAGTCGAGTGGGAAGAAATTTAAACGGATTTTCGTGGATTATTGGAAATGGTTCGCGGTTCGTGGTTCCGGCGATTTGTTTGTGAACTTCTTGATTCCCAATGGAAATTTGAACCCTGAAGAATAAGTAGGGGCCCTGAAAGTGAGAGCTGATTTAAATACTCGACGTTGCACGGATTTCCTAGCTAAGGAAAAATAGAGAAATCCATTTTGTGAGACCAATGATAATTTGAATTGTGTGGAGCTTTTAATTGGGAGATCCTTCCTTCCTTCATGTTGAAATTGTAGGCATTGATCTGATTTTTTGCAAATATGGTTCAAAGGACGGAAAATGGGTAAGAGTACCGTTTCTTCTTCCAGCAAAGCCTTAAGCAAATGTAGTACTCAGTGCCAAATGAGCAGACAGCCGGTGGTTAGTGGTAACTGTCGCCCATAACATATATAATTCATAAATTCAGGCTGCAGGCGATAAAAATGCAGAACCGCCGGTGCGTTGTCACAGTGACAACTAAGATGAAATGCCTCATGCCTGTAATTTCACTGGCAACCTTATCTTTCAAACCGGAATAGAACAATGCAAGCATTGTTGCTTGGCTGCAGAAATAGATAAGGCGATGGTACGCAACCACGCGGACTCCTCAGGCTTGATAAAGTCCTCGTTATTACAGCCCATATTAGTCCACTGCAAAACTAAGGGCCTCTCCAACAAAAGGGGAGGTTATTGCCATAATCTTCACGCTTGGCAGGCGGGTTGGAGATCGCAGTGTTATATATATAACAATAGAAAACGCTGCTGCCCATTTTCCAGTCTATAGATACTGTAGGTGTTTCGAAAACATTACACCACACTTTACGATAACTGTTATGTTAACGAATGGCTTGCAAGATGTATGTTTAGTAAATAATATATTCAGTAAGAAGTTTCATTTAGTCGTCATATTATAAAACCTAACACAGGTAAATTCGTTTATAGAGGCTTTTGAAGGTTTAAGCTCTTAAGCAATTAGTGCAGTCAGAATTTTTAATCTACTTGTTACGATTAAGCATCCGAGATTATAAGGGAAAATTGCAAGATTAAGGCCTCTAGGGGTTTCATTTAACGGCGCTGCGTTTAACCAGCTTTATTAAAATGGAACAAATTTTTTAGTTTCACAAAATTGTGAAGTCTTTACATTTAATTTTGCGAATTAATTTTAATGCAGGGTCAATGGTATGGTGATAAAATAAATACAAATATTATTAGATGAAAACTAAGTAAGTAAAAACTCTTTATTGCGCTCATTAAAAATAACATAGCTAGGTATACAAGAATGTTGCTTGAATGTTGTCTTATTGTTTTTAGTCAAATTTTGTATGTTTGTGAGTTTGTACGCTGAGACTTAATCTCCGAAACTGCTGAACTGAACTGAAAATTCTTTCAATGAAAATACTTTCAAAACTAACTTTCATCATCATTCCTAAACGACATAGCCTACCTTTTATGCTGAAAAAATAATAGGGTCCTGCGGGATAGTTGTACGTTTACAGAGATCCGGACTGCGCGCGGGTGAAAGCCTCGGAGCCTGCTGGAATGCAAAATTATAGTGTGTACAGAAAGGTAATTTTGTTGTTGTGATTTAAGTTCCTAAGTCGTACTATGGAACTAGTAATTAAACTAAAATATTTTGAGTTTTTTTACGGAAAAGGGTTTGTATTTGTGTATGTATATCCCTACTGATATGCGGTTTCGCAGATTGTCATGTACAGAATAGAGCTCACTTAAATTCAGGTTAAATGCGTAGTAAAAACTGAGAAGTGCTTTCCCAAAATTAAATTTCCATGACCATGGAAATTCTTCAACCACAGAAATCTAATTAAAGACTTTTACGACTTAGGTTTTGTGTCTTCAACAGTAAGAAGCAACTTCAATTAGCATCGTTCACAATACAGCACCTTCACAATACATACTTGTTATTCAGAAATTATGAATTCTCAGTATAACACAAGCTAGCGGTTTTCGTGTGGGCGTGAAGTGAGAGGGTCTGACAATTCTAAAAGCTACGGACTGAAACTGATACGTTCGCGTAGGCGCCGCTATGCCTACGACGCCTACAACACCTGGACCTTTATATTTGAACACTAGTCACATTAGCCGAAAATTACCTTGATAAGACTTAATGAACTTGAGTTTTGTATTTCTGCGTAATCTTATATAAATTATTCTATTATTACAAATTCGAAAGTTTTTAAGGATGGATGTTTGATACACTCACACAAAAATATCAAGTAATTTTGTAAATTTGTAGTTTTTAACTCGTAACCCGTAACCTTAAAATCGGAGTAGCTCTAATAATGCACAATTATAGTGCATATACCTTATTAAAAATGTTACACAAAAAACATTACATATAAAGTGCTGATTTTGGCGGCGTTACCTCGTTGAATAATAACTAATACATTGTCCGATGTACGCGCCAGCACGTGGGTCTCCAGTTGCCTCTGTTAACCGGGTAGGTATATGTTGGAACACCTTTTTAGCACTAGGGCCCTAAAGTTTCATCCCCAAACGGCGCAAATAAATACCACTGACCTAGAGAACCATATTTGCGCAGCTTAAGTGTCTTTTGCTCGTATATATTAAAAGGAGGTCAAAAGAGCTTAGGTTGTAATAAACAAAGTAAGACCCACGTTTTAATTTAATATGAGAAGTTTTAACCGAAATACACCATAATGTATTAAAATAATCATCTTAGAGTTAATGTCCCGGTTGTTCTCTCGAGGACGAGGACCCATGGGTCCGCCTTGACCATGATCCAAGATTTGGCGATCAGGTAATTACAGTAAGCGACTACCATCTGACCTCCGTGACCCCGCAACCATGGGAACCTGACCAAATTAGATCATTGTTACAAATTCAGTTGCCTGAATTTGCAGGTTTCATCACGCTGTTTTCCCCCACTTTTTTAATTTCACCTCACGAATTTAACTAATGTACATAACTCAGAAAAGAGTCATTGGTACATGGCTGCAGCGGGATTCGAACCTCGGATACTCAACCGCCCTGCCACCGATGCTCCGATACACCATAATGTATACTAAAATTCTAATATTTAACAAGAACAGTCCATCGACTCCATATTGTCTCGAGCACTATGCCCCCGTAAATGACGGCAATTGAGGTATCACAACTAAATTGATGTCACCCATATTTCATACAAGACCAAATACGTGTTTATTGTCTGATAGTCCCTCACAGGTCACACAAAGTTATTACCCTTATACATATATTAACTGTCGATTGTATTTATTTATTTATTTATTTAACAGTTTATTGTGCACAATAACATTTATACAATATTGACATAAGGAAAACAACACAACAGGTACAGCTTATTTCATAAGAAATATCTTACAGCAGACCTACGGAAGAGACAGGGCATAATCAGAAAGGCATACGGCGTGCTAAAAATACCTAACCTACATATAACTACAAAAAATAAAATATACTACAATGAAATTATAATACCTAATTAAATACAAAGTAACATACAACATACATACTTAAATACATACATATATACATACATACATATATACTATGGATAACAAATGGAAAGATAATACTCTTTAACTCGCTTTTTAAAGGTTTCAAGTAGTTTGTAGTGACTTGAGGCTCATGAATTAATTGAAGCTTTTCTCTTACAGGTGTCGGTGGTAATTAAAAGGTGTTCCCCTAGCGTGCTCCTTACAAACGTAGTTTGATAATATTTTCAATATTACGCTATCAAAGCCAATGAAATTTTATAGATGTGCGCCAGAAACCAATTTCTATGCTTGTGGCAGATTTCGTTAAAGTATATCTTTAAAATGTGGAACGCTTTTTTAACAAGGGTTTTAGATTTGTATGAAAATTAAAGCGCAGCGCAACTTTGAAACGATATAGTTTAACGAAAATCAAGACAAACCCCAATCATGGATATTGGTCACGTCTATAAAATTTCATTTCGTTTGATAGAGTGATATTGAAAATATGATAAAACTTTGTTTTTAAGGAGCACGCTCGGGTAACACTCCTCATAATGTACATTGGCTAGTTCGGCTTTATAGAGCGACGTCTCTGTCGCACGCGTATGAGTAAATACGAAACCGAATCTAGCCGTATTATAATACACATGTATTATTTAAGGCCGATACCTGTACCTCGGGAATCAACCTACTTAACACGAATCACGGTAGCTGTGAGATCATTCTACATTCGAATTGTACGAGCGAGAAACGTTCTTTCGAACCCTTGCGTAAACATCAACAAACCACAATTTTTTTAAAGATTTAGTAGCCTGGAATCTAAGTCCTAAAAGCTAAATCTAATTTAGGATTTTCTTTTTTCATTGTTGTCTATGTTAGTTTATATGCAGTTTACATTTTCACTTTCCTTTTAAAATGAGATATCAATCCGTGATATATGACCGTACATGCCATAGAAAAGTTGTAATGACTAATATAATACATACCTAAATCAAATTTTAAAGTCCTATACAGAAAAAAGTTAGGGTGTTCTATAGGAGCAAGAAGGGATACAACTTTAGGCAGTTTTGGCATACAAGTTGGCGACTGCCCATTAAGTACCTATCTCTATACCCATGATTACATGATAGATAGATAAGTCGTTTATTTATCGACATAGACCACAACAATAATCATCATATCAACTGAAAGACGCCCACTGCTGGGCATAGACCTCCCCCTGAGATCTCCGCAAAGGCCGGTCCTGTGCCTTCCGCGCATCCAGCTGGTACCTGCGATCTTTACTGGGTCGTCGGTCCACCTTGTAGGAGGCCCACACGCTGAGGAGGTACACACGCTGAGGCACAACATTAAACAGACAGAAAATAGAATAAACATAGACAAATATAAAGAAGCGATAAAATGGGATATGTCTCAGGGAAACATGATTAAAGTCACGCTGTGTCAGTATTTCTTTTACCCTAATATTTCATCTCATATCATGAATTCCTCTGAGGTAGCTTTGAGGTATCACAGCAAACGAGTTATCAAACAAAGTTATAACAAGAGTAGACAACAGTTTATTAAGTTTTAAATTACAATGTACATTTAAACCTTTTTACCTTCTCTGTCTGTTGTTGTCGAAATACTAAGTATATGAAAAATTGTGGATAGGAGGAGATCTACCCAATTTTTTTGATAATAGGACGGTCTCTCACGAATTTCACTTCGAATAAACGCTAGATATGGGCGATAAATAACATCACGTTAGTATCACTGTGAATTTTCTCGAAGGAACTACCTATATTATGAAATCATGTCATAACTTTAAGGACACACGATAATAAGAACCGTGAGAACCGTCACTGTTTTTTCTTCCGTAGTTCCCTATCGGCGGCATATTAAGACAATAATGAATGTAGCGTAAAAAGGTACTAGTATACCGCCGATACTAGTGACGTTATTTATCACCCATCTCTCACTTATTCGAAGTGAAATTCGTGAGAGGCCATCCTATTAACAAACAATTGTCACTGCTATCCGGCAGCGGTACTATCTGTTGGCCTAGTATTCTCATCACTATGAGGGGTCCTACACGGCTCGCTCGCTGGCAAAGTTATGGGGGCGATAGTACTTCCCGGCTTCAGACCAATGAGCCCAACCGAATTCGAATCACGGAGCCCGCATAAACTTTCATGGGTAACTTATTGCGTATTTGTGTCGAAAACCAATTATACTGAACGCATACCGTACTATTTTTTGTCAGTTCTGGTGCTCAGTGGGTGTCCGTAACGTAATAAATGTGTTAAAGATTGAAAACTATTTTTTATTCTTGTCGATGAACCAGTGATTTCAGAAAAAATAGTCATTATCTCTTAATTGCAAAGATTATTAAGAAATCAAACCTCAATCACAATCAAACAATTTATGACCAAAGTTCAATACGTTTCGTAAGGATAAAAATATTCCGTAGTATTTTTTTGTAATATAAAAATAAATCTCGTTACCTCATAACCGTCAATATTATATTTTCTATTTCATCCACGCCAAAGGTGCTGACAATGAAACGCAAAAACTCGACCCCAATAATCCCGAAGGGAAACGCTGACGCGCCTTCCATTTAATTTGGTTTGCCGCGAATTTCTATGTATCCATCCGCAAATTTGCATTCAATATAGAAAGTGGTTGTAACACTATGTGTATTCGTATTGATTCGTCCTGACAGCAAATATTGCAAGTGCTGTAAGCACTTCGACCATTGTTTTGAGTTGTTGCGGCGCCATGTTTCAAATACATTCCGCTGATGAGTGTTGACTGTACGACAAGTGTTGGATAGCTAATTCTAACTAAGTAGGACGAACTGGATGTTTCCCGTGGTATACAGTTCCCACTCTAGTCGATACGTTTGAAGGCGGAACTGGGGACCAAGTTCGTAACTGTCGAGTCGTACACTGAATACAACATTAGCGTTGGCGTGCCCGGGAACGCTACTGGATTGGATGTTTCGACGAATTTCTACCTTTGGAAACGAAATGTTGCTTCTCGTTTAGACAAGGTACTTCGGTGAAGCAGATAAGAAATAGTAGAAAATCATAGCAGTGCAAACTTTGTTGCTACAATTTGAATGGATTTCTGGATGTTTATTGCTTTTTTATGTATAAAGTAGTAGTAGTACTGAACATCATCCTAGCGCTTACCCCGGTTTCTGGCAAGGTCAGATTTTCTACTCATTTTTGTCCACTTCGCCCGGTATTCGGCTTTTTTTTATGAAACTGCGCAAACTTGTAGCTTATAAGCCAGAACAATTAGGCTATAAAGTATACTGAAATTCCTAGTACTTTGCCCGTAATTACGCTATAACCGAATTTTACATGCGTTTAGCCGCGGGGGAATATAGTGAAATGTATAAACCCTACATCTCTGATTTCAAGACAATCAAAGCCTTCAACAATGTTAACAAGTGATATTATAGTGTGATGATGTCTGACATGTTCACTAAGGTATGTTTAATTTATGTCAGATTTGTCGTAGGCGTGATATGGGCGTTCTGTCACATTGATATTGTTATGGCTCTAAATTAATACAATAGCCCTGCCTTTATAATTAGCAAACTTTCTCTGCAACTTCTTATAGAATAGGGTTTTCCACATAATATTCCTGCATAGACATATACAATACACATCGAAACATACATATAATTTCCCGTAAGAAATACCTTGGTGTTTAATTAAAGTAAAATACCTCTCTATAGTCAAGCTTCCTAATAATGAAATCTTTTTTATCCGAGTTGTAGCTTATAGCACAAAATAGAAACTCCTTCCTTTTAACTTATAAATTACGAACAAAATAGGCAAATATTTCCTCTTTATATATCGATTTAGATGATCCAAGTTTGTCAAGGAACAATTTTTATTTGTCTAAAAAATTTCGTGCGTTTACAATTTTAGAAACAGTTATCGCACAAATAAGCAGTTGTCGGCTCATTTTCGCCACAATTGCGTCCCTAAAGATGCTATACCTCTTAAACACAGGCTGACAGGTAAGGTGGGTATAATATATTGTTCCATTTTCCTTTCTTTGCACAATGAAACCGGCATTACAGAAAATAGTTACTAACCGTCGCGTGGAAATGAAACGATCCGTTGGCAGGCTGTGTTATTTCTGTCGACAATATTCGCCATGTTCCATTTGACGGGGTCTATAAACGGACTGGTAACATGTGCGTAGTTTGCAGTTTATCGAAATTATTTCACCACACATGTTAGGGTGGTGGAATAGTACTGATTGGATAGGAAATATTCAGGTACGCTGGAGGTAGATTCTGTAAATAAATAATTGGAACAAAGATATAGACTGACGACCTTGTAGAGGTTGTAGGGTGTCACAGAGTCGATACATAGTTGGATGTAGGAGGCACAGACTCGATCGGTGTGAAGGGGAAGATGAGTGGGGGGAGGCCTATCTTCAGCAACGTGGGTCCTACGGCTGAAATGATGATAATGACTGTTGATGACAATGAATACTTGGAATTACCGGTGACGTTACCTGGGGTACATTAAAGATTTTGCGTAACTCAGGGCCCGTCCCTTCAAAACAATTCCTTTTTTTCCCCGAGGAGACTTACAGGAGACTGTTGTTTTCTTTACAGCATGTAACAATACAGCCATGTTTATCTCCTGTCAGAATGTCATACACAGTATTTGAACGCCCATCATCGTACGTTACTTTGGCTCATACCAATTCCCAAATGCCTTCGAATCTCCACATAGGTGATACGCCGGTTTTCTTTATTATAATATATAAGGGACGACCTTCACGTATTTTATTATGGAGAGAAACACTAGAGCGCAGAACTTTCAGTGTACTCACTATCTACTAAATGTTCTACATCTATTAAAAACTTTATATATATATATATATATATTATTTATTGTACATAAAACAATGTTACATCTTTAGAACTTAAACATAGTTTACAACATAGTTTTATCTGCAGAAACAAGGATCAAGTTATTTAGGCACCTACTTTCTCCGATACTTACTGCTGCAAAGATGATCTTGCAAATCTAATAAAGGTAATTTTTCATTATTGTCATAGATTTTTAGAAAATCCACTGCAAATTCTATATATTGTCAATCTTGATGTCGGTTAAAGTCTCATAAAAAGCTTCATAAAAAATTGAACGCCAATCCAATGTTTGCAGTAGATATTGGCATTGGCATATTAAATTCCAATACACTATTTCCAATGAGAAGTGTAACACATGACGAATTGAAATTTTTGACAGGTGAAATTGCTTTTCGACTAACCGTATTAAAAGTTCGAATAAACAGATTAACCTACTAAAAATGTATACGTAAGATTTGGTTTCCTATTGCTGATCCCGCCATTGTGGATGAGTGGTTCACAATACATAGTGGTTTCGCATGTTGTCCCAATTTATTGCAAATGAACTGTATCGCGGTGATAAATATGGTATTTCAACGTATTTCAATTATTTGCGGTGTATGAGGACAATTGCCAACTGTTGTTTTTTTTGGCGGGACAAAAATAACAGCATCAAAATTGGACCGCAGCGAAATTAATCCTGTTTGGAAAAATAATCACGTACGTTTTGATGACAATAATACCGAGGGTATTGAGATTAATGAGGTTTCACTATATGTGATAATGTGATATTTTTCTCTTTTTCCTTTTAACTGTATTTCAGTTGACAATAATGAAGTACGACACAATTAATTCCTAAATAACGATTTTGTAGAGTGTCATGACCAACAGAGTTGGATGTAGTGACAACCTACAGCCACTGAGACACGGAATTTCAACTTGTGATAATAAATAATTGACACTCGATTTCCCGCCAATATTTCAAAATAAATTATTGAGTTTCTCTTTTTAGGACCCGTCGGTGTCCCACTGCAGGGCAAAGGCCTCTCTCCCATTTTTCCACTTAGACCTACGATATAGCACTATGAATTAGCGTATTGGAAAGAGTGGAGAGACACGGCAATAAATAGATTGAGTTTTTTTAGGAGCCGGTGGTGTCCCTCTTCTTGGCAAAGGCCTCTCTCCTATTTTCCACTTAGATCTATTTGAGTATTTTATGTTTAAAAAAATATAACATTCGAAATTCGAACATTTATGAGCAGCCAGAAGCTCAGATATGCAAATTAATATTAAGAGGACTAGTAAATTATTACGTTTACTAGCTGTACTCATTAATAAATTAAAAGTCCAAGCGCTTAGTGAAAAATATAATTTGTATAGCTATTAAGCGTACTTTAGTTCTAGATTTGTTTTTTATTAAAATAAAGAAACATACTCACACTCTATAGTATAATTCTGTCCACAGAAGCGTAGTGTGTACTGTCTGCGGCTCGGTGGCTAACAAACCCGACCAGACGGGAGACTTTTTATCAGCGAACGATAAAAGTCCCCTCTTCCTCTTAGCGTCGCATTCTTATACTGAAGTCCGAGAAGAACCAATAAATGCAGTCAACTCGTCGAATGTCTGTCGAGGACTAGTTTTGGAATTTTTTTTTATTGCAGACAGAGTTGTGGGGCGAATGGTGGCGAACACACTCATGGGGCGAATGGTCGGCTGTTCGCCGGCGAAGGAACCCTGGTGAAAACCTACGGTAATAGGGGAAGGGTGGCCGACTTGGAAGGCGCTAAATAGGATGTGAACCCAGGTAGGTCGATGTGAAGAGGATCTCTTTAGGTGTCGATATACAAACGACAGTTCTCAGTGCGACTGTGGCATATCTCCGTAAACCATGTCGTATCTTGTTCGGCGTGTCTTGGGACTTGTTCGCGGCCAGTGCAAACGCTATATGCGTTGCCGAATACTGGGCAAATAAAGTGTAAGTCAGAGTTTAGTCCATCGACTCGATAAGAAGAAGAAGAAGTTTAGCCTACGATCGTTTTAGAGTAAGAAAACTGCCCCGAAGACTGCCCGTCTGAGCCGCCATTTAAGGTCGCCGAGTCGTCCATCAACACACTCGCACTTGACACGGAATCCGCATTCGGTCGATGGTTTATTCATAGCCCCACCCGTTCAAGTGCACGGAGCTATCGGGTAAATGGCTCCGCTACAAAAAACATGTACGTACGTAATGGGGAAATATGTTATAGTGTACACGTCATAGCAGATTTGGTAAGTTAGGCCCTAGTAAGGTCTTCTTGTTCTTAGTTAATCTATATCCCGTTCTCGTCGATTTTGCCAATGTCGCGTGAATTATGAGTATTCATATTGTTATACGGATATGTGTAGGTATTTTATGAATGTCTGATTAAACGCTAAGAAAAATTCAAACTTATTAAATTATACCCCTTTAATTGGTATTGGTCATCTTGGCATTAATATCCCGGTTGTGTTCTCGTACGCAAGGGCCTGTGATCCCCTCTTGAGCATGATCCAGGATTTGGCGATCAGGTATTTACAGTGAAGCGACTGCCATCTGACCTCCGTGACCCTATCACACAGGGGAACCTGACCAGATTGGAGCATGGTTTCACTTTCAGTCGCTTGTTTCAGGCTTTGCCACGATGGTTTCCCTTCCTTAAACACCTTGTTTACAGCTGTGAGTTCCAGCAAGTAGGTACTAAACGTCAATATGGACCTGTATAGGTGGCGATAGGGCCAAGGCGACCAGGTCACGCGGGCATAGGACTCCTAATGAATTATTTATTTGGATTTTTGTGAGTGCCGCCATCCAGGCAAGACTCCTCAGGCTTGACCATAAACTTAGTATAATTAAGTTTATGGGCTTACTACTGGTACCTGCTACTCCTACTCCTATTACTGGTAATACTTCACAGCTGTTATCAGTTTACTCTGCTTATAAACTCACCGCCACCCATGACATTTCAATTTTAAAATAGGGGAAATATCATTTCTCACCTCACCGCTGTACTGTCAAGCAATAGGCCAGTGATGCCACACCTGCGCCAAAACCGACGTTGTTTTAAAACGATAACCTAAAACTGCTTTTCTGATTGAAATAAATTGATCTTCCATGGTTATTGAACAAAAATGAGTACGCAATTTGAATTCTAGGATGCATAAATAATTAAATTTACCTACATAAGCGCTGAGACACATTGAAGAGGTGAGCCGCGCGGCGCACTGCATGATGGGGCAAAACCCGCAATCCAACCCCGAAATATCAGTTCTGTATGAATGCTGTACACATTTTTTCAATTTGGTCCCGACATGCAGGGTGCGGCGCGGCGCGGCACATGAGACGTCACACTTGACTGTTGATTGACGTCTTTTTACCAACAGTTCGAATCTTTCCTCCTTACGTGACACAGTTTACACACACATATCTGTCTTCTTTTTAGTACAGATTCAACGCGTATGAATGAAATAGGAATTCGACCTTGTCAAAGAAATGTTGATAGCTGATGCGTTAGCCCCTCCCCTTTACGAGATTCTGTAACATTTATCGTATTGTTTCGCTTTCGTGATCCTTTCGTCATTTTATTCTCAGTTCATCCCGAATTTTAATAAGGCATGTTTGGTTCTAGAACATAAGTTTCCAAAAATAATGCTGGTACTTGTCGAGATCTACATTTCGGTTGGCAGCTGTCAAACTTAAGACTGTAATAACTCTGAAGAATTTATACTTCTCGTAGCGATCTATATTGCGTATGACAGCTGTCAAACTCAAAACTTGAGTAACTTCGAAACGATAGCTCACGAAAATGGTAGAAATTGCATGTTTTCTCTGAAAATTGTATAATTTATTTTGGCCGGAACTATTATTAACATTATATTGCCCTAATTATGAACATATTCTACTATTAAGAGATTTCAACACCTGCCTACTCAAAAATGATCTACGATTGCACAAGCTACAGTCTCTCTTATCCTCCGTCAATCTGCATATAATTCCACTTTCTGCTACACACAATTCCCCCAACTGTCCCTCACTTCTGGATGTTATGATCACCTCCTCCCTAGACAATATTGCTATCCACGGTCAATTTCCTTCACTTTTTTCTTATCATGACCTAGTCTACCTTTCCCTTAAAACCCTAACCCCAAAACCTATCACGAAATTTCGATTCTTGCGTAATTTTAGAGATATCAACCTGGAAGCTCTAAAGCAAGATGCAGCCCATGTTGATTGGAGTACCGTTTATAATGCTAATCACATTGACGTGAAAGTCCATAACTTTCAATCACTCATTTTTACATTATATGATACACATGCCCCCGTCAAAAAAGTTAAGTTAAAACATGCCCCCGCGCCATGGATAACACAGGACATCAGGGATTTGATGGCGAAACGTGACAGTGCCAAACGGCGGTATAATAAATGCCCCTCAGACCGTAACCTATACCGTTATAAATACCTTAGGAACTCTTGTGGTCGTCTTTGTAGAGCCAGGAGCCAGGAGGAGACATATCCACAATTCCATCCCCCGCGAAGACATGGACGTTTCTGAGGTCACTGGGGATAGGCAAATCTTCAGACTCCTCCGGGTGCTCTGTTGACCCTAATGCGTTAAATAATAACTTCTCCACACCACCGGTGACCTTGGAAGCTAGTGTCAAGACTCGCACTGTGGGGCAGCTCGATGACCTGCCACGCTCTCTCTGCTCACCTTTTTCCTTTACGACTGTTTCGGAGGAGGACGTTCGAAAGATATTCTCTCTATTTCGTCAACTGCTGTGGGCAATAATGACATTTCCTCCCGTATGATCTCCATCCTGCTCCCACAACTCTTACCCGTACTCTGCCATATCTTCAACTACTCCTTGGTTATGAGTTGCTTCCCGTCGGCTTGGAAGTGTGCAAATGTTATTCCGCTACCTAAAATCTCCAATCCCACATCCTTCTCCAGTTTCCGTCCCATATCTCTATTACCTTACCTTTCCAAATTCCTTGAGCACATTATCCACAGTCAGCTCTCTACGTTTCTTTCATCTAATTTTCTGCTTTCCCCTTTCCAATCCGGGTTCCGAACTGGTCACAGTACTGTTACAGCGCTGCTAAAAGTTACTGACGATATTCGTCTTGCAATGGAGGATAAGTCTCTTACCGTTTTGATATTAGTGGATTTTAGCAGCGCTTTTAATTCCGTTGACTTTGATGTTCTTCTCGCTGTTCTTCGCTCTCTCAATGGCGCTCCTCCTGCAATAGAGTGGTTCGAGTCATACCTCCGTGGTCGTTCCCAGCGGATCCACCATGATGAAGTCTCCTCAGACTGGTGCGAGCTCGTCGGCGGGGTACCACAGGGTGGTGTTCTCTCGCCGCTCCTCTTCTCCATATTCATACATACTATCACTCCTGTCATCTCTTCAAATTTCCACCTGTATGCTGACGACCTACAGATTTACCGGCATTTCAAAATCACTGATGTTGCAGATGCTTTCGCCCAAATCAATGCCGATCTTGAACGCATATCTGCCTGGACTAAGGCCTTTGGGCTTCTAGTGAATCCCAAGAATCTCAGGCTTTAGTGATAGGGCCCAAACATGTACAGACGACATGGTTCTGATAATTATATCCCTCATTTGATTCATGATAGGAGTGCAGTAAATTCGCTAAAAACCTTGGAGTGATTCTTGAATCGAATCTGTCCTGTCCCTCACGTCAATGAGGTCAGCAAGAAGATACATTTTTCGCTTCACTCGCTTAAACGTCTCAAAAACTTTTTACCACTAAAAACCAAAATCACCTTTGTACAAACTCTCCTTCTTCCTATTTTTGACTACACGGACTGTTGCTATCTGGATGCCACAGAAGAGCGTTTAAACTAAGTCTCCAAAATGTGTGCATAAGGTTTCATTTTCGGTTAACGCAAATATGACCACATCTCCTCTTTTTGAACACAGCTCAAATGGCTACCAATACGTTACCGCAGGAATGTTCATATCCTTTCAACCCTGTTTAATATCCTGCACAATCCTTCTGCTCCTTCATATCTCCATAACCTCGTTCACTTCTCCCGAGACCTAGACAAACCGTTATTGGCCATCCCTATCCATCACTCCAATTTCTTTTCCTATTCCTTTACTGTTCATGCTGCGAGACTTTGGAACTCTCTTCCACATGAGGTGCGGGACAGTCCGTCACTACAGACGTGTCAAGGATCATTATCTATCGCTGTCTAGTTGTACATAGATATGTATGTATAGTATTGTATTATTATTATAAGTTTATATTATGTGTATTATATTTTATTTGAGAAAATAACTATGTTTAAGTATTTTAGTATGTATTCTATATCGCGCACGTCGATCTGCTTTACTTATCTCATCTCTCTTCTGTAGGCCTGGAAGAAATTTCTTTTAGAAATAAGTATTGCCTGTTGTGTCGTCTATATGTATGATGTTTCTCTATGTATTTTACTGTGTGCAATAAAATATTAAATAAATAAAATTATTTTAGCCCAAAATGAATGATATCCTTTTTGTACGTTTCCCTTCGTTGTAATTAAAAAAAATCTGCGGTCACTTTTTTACGCCCGCTTGTGAAAACACAGTCGAGAAGACATATTATTATGGTCAATTATTATGCGAGTCCTTTAAAATGACGCGCGTAAAAGCGTCGAAAAAGCTCTTGTGCAAACGTTGCCTAACACACAATCTCTCGTAAATCTCTCGTGCGAACGTTGCCTAACTTGAAAAACCAGAATAACACCACGGTGTTCTTTGTTGTTACTGTGATGTGGCACCGCGCGGTGCGCCGCGCAGTGCACTGCACTGCATGAGTGGAGTTCGAGCCTAATGATGCTGTAGCTATTCTTTTTTTATTAGAAAATATCGTTATGCTGAGTGTTTGAAGTGTTGGAGGATTATACCCATTGCCGACCATATCAATATGACTGGATATTGAGGTTTCCATACAAATTATTATTGTCTGGCAATATCTGCGTATCTGAGTAACAAGGCTTACGACGCGAGGATACCCAATACCTGATGAAATGGAGGAGAAGGTCTCCGGAAAGCGGACCCTGGCAGAAGCCGGGACTGACCGCTTGGATGATGATGATGATTTGCGTTGAGTAACAGCATCAGTGATTATCAGTGGGTATTATAAATTAAAAGTTAAACATATAGGTAAAGTATTACGCATCATAATTGTGATAAAATCGAATCGTAATAAAAATATAAGCCGAATGATGCCCGGCCACTATTGGACACAAGCCTAGAGGTCCTCCCACAAATGTATTTTTCGGTACTTCCGCGGACAAACATAGTCGATAGGCCCTTCACGTGGATAATGTAGGAAAATACGATGACTTTTAATAGTAAAAAGTAATACATTAACTGTTTTATTATTTCAAGGTGCCAGAGGGTAAAATGAAACCTATTGATCTGGAAGCCAACTAGCACTCAACCTTATAAACTCAGCTAGAAAGTTCTATGCAATGTTACGTAGTTAGCGTATACTTTGATTGCGTGGTACGTAGTTTTACGTAGCTGACACTCAATGGGTAAAAGTGGTCCTCATGATTTAGGTACATTTGCTCAGTCGGGACAAAGTTAATCATTGGGTTTCTAATTTGTTTATTTATTTTATTGAACTGTTTATTGTACACAATAATGATATACAGAGAAATATAACAGAACAAAAGACACTTGTTATTGTCGTTCCACGGAATTCGAAAATGTGAGTTGAGTTTGAGCTCTCAGTTTTCCCGTTTAAGTTTCATACAAGCCCAAAATACAACTTAGCCCATGTAACCAGCAAAATGATGTCATAGAACCATTAATATTCTGTGGTACTACCTGTGGCCTGTTCCTATTCATATTACACTCGGTCATAGCGTAGATTTGTTATAGTGAAATAAAGTTCGAAATACGTAGTCTAGCTTAGTAGTTTCTGAGATGACCTCCAACTTACAAAATTAAAATAAATAAAATGAAAATAAATAAGCTTAGGCAATTCACACAGCCCCAACATAAGCAAAGCTTGTGTTATAGGTGGTAGACAACTGATAAACTACTTACTTTTAAATACATACTTATAATAAACCAGACCCGTAACAGCTGATCAGCCGGGTCGTCGTGTAGGACTACAATATTTTTTCTATTTTCTATAGATTAATGTTGGTGTATTTCGAAGCAGAAGTAATTGCAGATGCAGGCCGTACGCAAAGCATTATTAGTCGCAGTAAAATAATATTGCCGAGAAATGTTGCGAAATCCCAAACCGACATTTTTGCAACTGAAATGTCCATGAAAGTTTTGCAATTATTCCCGGCAACGGAATAGCAGCGGCAGCTCACTAAACCGTTTCAAAATAAGTATTTAATCTCTTAAATAGCCCGATTTCGCTTTAAACTGCTGGAAAGTAAGCTTTCGGTCACCATTGCCGTGAAAAATGGTTTCGTTGCAACAGCATTGGATTTGTGGTACCTTTACTTTGATTACATTCCCGGTTTAATTTAAATGTCTAAGATATCTTTGTTCTGGTATCATTATTCTTTCTGTTCCAATAGTTGAATTTAACTATTAAATAATGAATGAGCAAATGAACATTTTATTGAATAAATACAGGATAAAGTCAGTAAAGTAACAACAGTCGGTAAAGCTAACAAAGAAAACAACAAGTCGCAGAAAAATTTACACTTTCTCAATCTTCTCTGTCTTGCACAAATATTTTTTCTCCAACTACACAAAAAATATATTGACTTATATTTAAATGCATTGAACTGTGTAAGAGATTATAAATCTATGAATAAAATCGAAACAATATATAATTATTGTAATGCTTTATTTCCTTATTAACTATAACTTTTCCAACTGTGACGACGTCCTGTCAGCGATGTTGTCCTTCTGAAACGGCTCAGTCGGCGGCCTCGACGGACTTTCACCACAGCATCTGGAAGATCTGTTGTGCAAGTCCTGCGGGGATGCTGGTGTCAAACTTTTGGAGGAGCTCACCGCACTGATTAATGTCATGTTGGCGGGGAGGGTAAACTTGGAAATTATTGAAGTCTTATACGGCGCAAACCTATACGCTTTAATGAAAAAAGATGAGGGAGTGAGGCCGATCGCTGTAGGAACTATCCTTCGCAGATTCGATTCCAAAATTTCCCGAAAAAAATTTGCCCCTAAATTATCGTTCACATTTCAGCCTATTCTGCTTGGTTTTAAGTATGTAAGCCGCAGTATACTACAACAACCAAGCTGAAGTCGTTTTGAAAGTGGTCAAAAATGCTTTCAATACGGTAAATTGAGACAGTCTACTCATAGAAATTAAACAACAATGTCCAGAACCTGACACACGACAATGTTACAATATCCCTTCTAAATTAATGTACAAATCTAACGTTTTGAACTCTGAATTAGGGTGTCACCAGGAGTACTTGCAATTTTTAGTTATAAAAATACATCCAAAACCAGTCTAAATTCAATGACCAGACATTTAATTTACACTGTAATTGGATCGTCTAGATGACGGGACAAGCAGAGATCTAAATGTAGCAGCTACGGTTTTAAAGAATTTAAATAATTTAACTTCGGAATTTAATAAGATTGGTTTAATATTAAATTACTCCAAATGCGACAGACAAAGGAAAAATGTTATCAGATTTTGAGACTTTGGCTCCGGGAATAAAAATTTTGAGCGGAGAAAATCTCCGCCTTCTGAGTCCATCCTGGAAAAGTCCATTCCGGCCTTTTGGCCATTTTTAATCAAAATTATAAACTTATAGAGAACTTTTATTTTTTTAATGTTTTAGTGTTCAATTTAGATTTTGTTTGTTTGTTATGGTTCTGTAAATATTGTATTTGTACCAAAATAAATCTCTTATACTATTTTCCCAACATATTTTAAGGTAAATCCTTCGTACCCAACGTGTAAGCACACAAGCAAGCGGATTGAAACAATTTTGTTCCTAAGTCGTAATAAAGCTTACTCTTAACGATCCGATCTATCCAACTAAAGCCCTATCTCATAAGTAGCCTTATATAAAATCCTACCTTTACTAAAGGTCTGGCAGAACTCACATGCTACAATACATACAGCACAAACCTTAGCAAAGATAGATAGAGATCAACTGGATACAGAAGTTTACTAAATCTACATGCCTAGGTACAGCCTTGCGGCCGGCGAACACCAGAATCAAATTAACCGAGTCCCTTTGAGGAACTTCACAGTTTGCGGGTAGTCGGCCTACCGATAAATTTGTAAACTGACTTCCATTGACACAAACAGAGTGCAATTATGTATGCACCTGATGGGATTGTGCCTCACGTCATGTGCTGCCACATCTGGAAGGCTGCTTACCAAATTTTTAAGAAAAATCGAGAACTTCGCTGAAATTCGTATTTCTAGGTTATTACCGAGTTATACGCGGATGCAGTCGCGGCCAAAGATTAGTATGTCATCGTTTTTTTTTCGCTATAATGATTACTGCTATCCCAACTCGGTTTTTGTTCCTTCAATTAAGTGCCCCTTCCTCGGCGTGTCACCTGCCCCCAACGCACATTCATTGTCTAAACAGCGAGCTGACTATATACGCTTAACAAACTGGATTCTTGAAAGGCAGTTATTAAGGTAAGACGATATAGACCTTTTGGTTACGGTCTCGATTCTGATTGTTACTCAGCATGGAAAAAAAGGTACTAAGTGAAATTTTAAAGACGTTTTACATCATAAAATAGTTTCTTTAACGTAAAGAGAATACCATAAAAATTGTGCGCTCTCATCCTTTAGCGTTAAGACTTTAAACTAAAGTTGTAGATTTTCTGTTTTGCTCTGTGCTAATTAATTAAAACTGTCACTTACAATGTTGGCACAAGAGGTTCTCACATAGTTTGTGCTTTAATTTTCAAACTACGCAGAAGGCAGAAGTGACAAAAGTTTGCGAATTTAAGTTCCACATTAAAGCTTTATAAAAAGTTTTAAGTAAAAAGAAATGTGTTGTGTCTGTCGCGGCGAGATAAAATGTAGTTGTAGAATGTAGTATTCAAAGCTTTTGACACCGTCTCTATCCCTATTCTTGTGCGCAGGTTAGAAGCGATCGGTATCCGAGATACCTCTCTTTCTCTTTTTGAGAGTCACTTAAATGATAGGACTCAGATGGTTAAAATAGGAGCCTTTAGAAGTAATGAGGACAAAGTGAGTTATGGGGTTCCTCAGGGAAGCGTCCTCGGTCCGACACTATTCCTCGTTTACATTAACGATCTGTGCAACCTGCAGATCGAAGGTGGTAGTATATTTTCTTATGCAGACGATACTGCCATAGTCTGCTCTGGAGAATCCTGGAGCGTTGTAAAGAACATGGCTGTAAAAAGGTTAGCTCTACTATGTAATTGGCTTAATTGAAACCTTCTCACTCTGAATGTTGCAAAGACTAATTTTATTTGTTTTACCACAGATCAAAGAACCCAGCCAGGTTCAAACTTTAGCGTCGAGATCCACAAGTGTGCTGACTCTTTGAATGAAATGTGCAATTGTCCTTCCATTCAAAGAGCTAGTTGCACTAAATATCTAGGTATAATATTAGATCAAAAACTGTCTTGGCATGAGCATATCAATTTATTGACTTCCAGAGTCAGGAAACTTATCTGGATATTCAAGTCACTGCGATGTATTATGAAGCGTGAGTTACTGAATAGGGTGTATATTGCATTGGCTCACTCTGTCATCTCGTACTGCATCACGGTATGGGGTGGTGCTACAAAATATAAGTTTCTAGATCTGGAAAGAGCTCAACGATCTCTTCTAAAGGTAATGTATTTTAAACCATACAGATATTCCACAAATGAACTTTATATCCTCTGTGACCTCCTAACTGTCAGAAAAGTAAACATTTACAATGTAATCATTGCACAACACAAGCAGTTAGTGTACGATCCAGAACACAGAAACAAGAGACGGTGTGATATTGTAGCACGCTCTAGGCCGATTCGTACTGCTTTCGCTAGCCGACAATATAATACCCAATCCGCTTTAACCGTAAACTAAAATTGTACCCCATGAAACTCTATGAATGTAAGAATATCTTGAACAATGGTTAAAAACTTTAACATATGACGCTCTACCATTAACTGAAACAATTATGAAAAGGGTAACATAACATACCACCACATACACACACCCCCACACACCCACACACACACACACACAATAATCTCACTTACCTTCTTTATCACTGTAATATTATAAATTTACTCCACCACGCTAACATAAAAGATAATTTAATTGTAGTACAGAAAATTTTTCTATGTTACGGAATTCCTACATCATTTTGTAAAATTGTAAACTACCTACTTGTAGAATCTCAAAATATATGAGAAATAACTAAGGGAAAGAGCGAGCCACCCCAACACAAGTATATTTATTACTTACTGGGGATGACTCACCTCATACATTGTAAAGATTTGAGAAATAATTCAATTTCTTTTCCTATTCCTTTACTGTTCATGCTGCGAGACTTTGGAACTCTCTTCCACATAAGGTGCGGGACAGTCCGTCACTACAGATTTTTAAAAAACGTGTCGAGGACCATTATCTATCTCTGTCTAGTTGTACATAGATATGTATGTATAGTATTGTATTATTATTATAAATTTATTATATTTTATTTGAGAAGATAAGTATGTTTAAGTATTTTAGTATGTATACTATATCGCGCACGTCGATCTGCTTTACTTATCTCATCTCTCTTCTGTAGGCCTGCTGGAAGAAATTTCTTTTAGAAATAAGTAGTGCCTGTTGTGTCGTCTATATGTATGATGTTTCTCACTCTACTGTGTGCAATAAAATGCTAAATAAAATAAATAAAGAAAAAATTTTTTTTTAGTCATCGTTCTACCACATTTGCAGAATTGTAGAGAAATGTTTTGATTCCTCTACAACTTGGGGTTCCTTCTTTAAAAGGCCTCAAAATATACCTCCTTTTAACTTGCAGATTCTGATTCTTTTCCATCAGGTAGACTGACATCGGTGTGCCTCCACAGGAAAAAATCCCGTTGACCAATCTAGGTTGACCATCCAAATGACCACAGGGATCATATGAAAAAGCCAAGCCAAGCGAAGAAACCACTAATTACAATGGAAATATTAAAATATGAGCACACGTTCTTCGCTACAGCATTACTCAAGTAAGTAAAGTACTCTGAATTTAATATATGAGCTCCAGACTCGCAGAAGTAATTAAAGCAAAAACTGAGCAACTATAAAACAATCACCTAAAATTGGCGCCGTGAACTCAACGCCAAAGGCAATAAACCTGGAATGTATGGAATCAAGTTGTTGTTCAGTTTACCTCTAAAGCTGCTTCCATCACACCTGTGGCTGTTAAGACGCTGGGAATTCAATTAAAAGTTATCCTTTGGACGTTTATTTGCTACGGGATCTTATTGTTTGAGATAATGTCGGCACGTGCAAGCATTGTCCAAAATCAATTCGATTGAATTGAAGTTTCTTCGTATACTTAAGAATGCCTCATTTAAGAGCGCCAATTTAAATTTGTAGGGAATAACAGAAAGTTGCAAAAAGCAATTCTGTTTCGTAGGTACTATTTAAAGAACAGCAGGATATTTAGATGTGAGCTAAATATCCTGCTATGATGCAACTCATTAGGTTGTTCTTGGTACAGTTAATCATCTTGGTGTTAATATACTTATGTTCCGAGCCCGGGTCCGTCCTGACCATGATTCAGGATTTGGCAGATCAGGTAATTACAGAGAAGCGGCTGCCACCTGACCTCCGTGACCCTGCTACCAAGGGAACCTGACCAGATTGGATCATGGTTACACATCCAGTCACCTGTAAGTCCAGGTTTCATCACGATGTTTCGCTTATCATAAGAGCATTGGTTAGTGTTCGACTAATGTACATAGCTCAGAAAAGAGTCATTGATACATTGGTTGGTGGTAGTGGGATTTGAACCCGGCACCTCTCGCTTGCAAGTCAGATACCTTTACCACTAGGCCACCGACGCTCTTATCTATATCTATAATCTGTCCAAACTGACTTGTCTTATTTGGTTCAGGAAATTATGTATTTAAATGGATAATGTGCAGCAGTATTCGTTGAAATTCACATTCTATGTAATTCTTGTATAATTCAAGACATTTATACACAATATACGTAGCGTGATTGATACGGCAAGTCGTGATTTTGGGCATTGTTTGTTTACCAAATAAGACAAGTCAGAATAAACAGATCATACCTCGAAACAGTAATACTTACGAAAGTGGAACTTACTGTTTATAAAGTTTTACCGGTATTGATTTGAAAATAACTCATGAAAGGAAAGCTTCACCAATCCCATCACCTGCAATCTCAAAGCTAACTAGTACGCTAACATTAATCTTTGGGTACGTGCGCTACACCTATTTGTCACCTGTAACACCCACGATTTATGAAAAGTGAGGATTTTGACGAAATGCCTCATGCATTAGGTACGTTGGCTACCTTGTTTTTCAAACCGGAACACACCAATTCAAACATTGGTGCTTGTTACTTGGCAGCATAAATAGATAACGCTGTGGTACTCATCCAAGATGAGCTTATCAGGCTTGACAGAGTCAAAGTCACCATCTGGAAATGCTATAATATGTCACGACATAACGATTTGTTTCTTTGACAACCTTGAGCAACCTTCACAATCTTAAACACCTAACCTACAAAACACCGAACCCATCGGAAAACCCCTGACCAAGTTTACATATGTTTAATTATTTCAAAACTACTGAACCGATTTTAACGAAACAAAGCTAATAACCATCTCAATTATAGAAAGGCTTTCAATAATAGAATCGCATAGAAATCGGTCCTTCTGTTCGTGAGCTACGATTCCACAGACTTACACACTAACACAAATACAAATGTCGAATGTAAAGTTGCACGACGACATTCCACCGGCCCCTTTTTTATCATTCCTTTATAACGCGTAAAGGAATGATAAACGTTGCCTGCGAGCGTGATCCCTGATCATTATAATCTGGACGTCTTCAATGTAGGCCTAGAGTGAATACGCTGTTTCTAGACATGCATGTATGTCTAGAAACAGCGTATTCCATCTTCAGCCGCATCGTCACTTACCACCAGGTAAGATGGCGGTCAATTGCATGGCTTGTCAATAAATAAAGAATTTATAACATCCCTCATTTTTCCTCGAGATTTAAAAAACAGAACACTTGCCACGTCAATCCGCATCTGTGCGGTGGCACGGCACGCGAGCCGTAGCGCCGACTAAGTTACTACTCGTACTTGTTACTGTGAGCCAACTTGGAACTGTAAATTAAGATTAGAACCGACCGAATGCAGGAACGCCGGGGCTGCTGACTACGCGAAAATATTTGCCTTCCCGTCTCCGACTAGCGCCCGCCACAGTGTGTCGCGCTTCAGGCAATTGTGTTGCACTAGTTTTTATTTGATCACGGCGTTGACTCGTCGAGCGGTTCCGCTTTCTATTTGTATTGAGGATTAGCTCGGTGCGGATGTGATAATTCGCTGTGCATGTGTGTGTTTGAAAGCGTGAATTTGGGCCACATACACGTGCTGTGGAAATTCGCGGAATATGGAGTTTCAAGGATTTTATTTTAGTAGAACTAGCGGTTTCTCTAGCAATCAATTCAATACTATCAACTTTGAAAAGGCTTTTTGTTTTTCGGTTTTACGTGACAACAATGGCGATTTTTTTGTTATCGGTTCAGTGGTTTCCGAGAATACACCAAGCGCAGACAAGCGTATAAAATGCAATTGAATAAAAGGTTTACAAGTGTAATAAAAAGGAAATAAAAATACAATGCAAAGCTATTTTACAAATTGTTATCTTTTTATTATTTATAGCGGTAAATTCTATGAATAAGGAAGAACTCTCGCCCTTACAGTAATTGCGCTTTAAAATATTTTTAAGAATTCTCGAATTTGGTATAAATAAACCAAATTTATGTCTGCATAAAGTACTCACAATTTTCCAAGGCGAATTATGCATTTATAATCTAATCAAAATTAACCGAATATTTCGAGTTATTTCATCAGCGCTACAGCTGGGAATCGGGTAGGTATTTCAATGGGGTCGTGATTTTCTTTGGATTTAATTCGAGCGAGAATTTCGTGCGATGCGAAAAGCATATTCGCCGCTCCGCAGGTTGAACCGTCGGCTCCTTTGAAGTTGACGAGGTATCACATTTGAAATATTTTTATCCAATGTAAAGCACAGTTGCAGTTTGCATGGAGCCATCCATATGCATGAGCCACCTGCATGGCGCGCTTGCATGTAAATTCAATAGGAAAAGTGCCGCCAGGAATAACAGTGTTGGTTGACAAAACTCGTTCTCGTTCGGAAATAAACATATTCCAATTGGAATTTATTTGTTTAGCATATTGACTTTTAAAGCCGTATTGTGATGTTTAGGATTTTGGACACTGTTTTTGTGTCAAAAGCTGTTAATCGTTCGTTTAAATTCTATTTCCTACGGTATACCTCGCTCTTAGCCTGTAAGGTTGAAAATTGCTGAAAGTTTAGTACTTTTAATAACTTCTTCTTCATAAACCAATTTTCCACCCTATTTTATCTACCTGTCATGTGGTGTATGAAAATCTTATACCGGGTCGCTATGTATTTGGCTGCCTTGAATAAAGAATTCGCCTAACTAGACTATCTCCCAATATTAAACTAATAAATTCAAAATTAGTTTATTTCACTATTACTTATAGCATATTTAGACCACCAGGAACAACAGAGACGTTCGAAGTGTGGTCTCCGACAGAGTGGACTGGCACTAAACCCAAAGACCAAAAAAGAAATTGCCACAGAGGTTTCCAATCTTTTTGGCCAGCCCTTTCGACCTGCGTTTTCGGTTGAATATTTTCATCATTCCGATCTCGATTTCCATCTCACCTGCCAAGCGTTGTGACTATGGCAAAATTATAAAGTCAGCCTAGATACCTATGGGCAAAACCCTTTATTAATAAAAAGGAGGCCCAAGTCCAGCACTACACTGTTATAGGCTTTTGATGTATTTTCTAGACGTTTAATCAAAACATTACAGCAAAGCCAAAGTTGGCAAAATTTTGTGGGAATTGGCATTGGAAATTAATAGCAATCTAATTCTATTTAAAATAGATACAATATCAAGTTTAAGTATCAATAACTAATCTGCAATTTATAATTTAGGACTTAATGTAGCTCATACACCTAATTTGAAGCATTTTCTTATAAGTAATTGCGTATAGGTTGCGTAAGGTTGTAATTCTATTAGCTTAGATTCAATAACAAACTAAATTCTCATATCCCATTCAATTAGTATCAGCAGATTTCATTGCACAACAACTCCAAAAATTTTAGTTGCGCATGCAAAGCCGAAGATCCAATCCAGATAGCAAAGCAGCGTAACTGGCCCAATTTTTTGTTAATCCGAAAACGGCGGAAAATCAAAACACGTTTAAAACGTAGCATCGCAACTGCTGCAAAACTATGTGATTGATCGGTTTGTTTTCACTCATTCGTTCCCATTACGTTTGCAGCGTGAATCTATTTCAGCATTCATTTGGGCCCTGGAGCACTTTGTAAACGGATTTATGTGACACTAACAATAACTGGTTCCAAAACCATTTGCATAATCACTTTTAAGTGACGTACTCGCTCGCGGAGTTATTACACGTAATTGTGTGTGATATAATAATATGGACGCGTGCGCTATGGACCTTTTAAGACAGCTCACTGTCACCCAAAGGGCAATGGAAAGGGCTAGTTCTTGGAGGTGCGCGATAGAATCAGTAATTTGGAGATGCGCAGGTGAACTAAAGTTCAAGCGGTAGTGCAAAAGGTAAAGGCTCTGGGGCAAAGTTCTCGAGTGGCGACCAAGTAGACGGAAGACGTAGTACGGGCAGGGATCAACGCAAAGGTGAATCGACGCCCCGGTAATCCCAGTTTTCCCGTAGACCGGCCGGTCCTGTGCCTTCCGCATCCAGCTGGTACCTGTGGTCTTTACCAGGTCGTTGATCCACCTTGTGGGAGACCCAACTGTGTCTTCCGGTATGTGGTCGCCACACGAGAACTTTACTGCCCCATCGGCCATCTTTTATTGAAAATATGTGCCCTGCCAACTGCTAGTTAAGCCTGGATATCCCTTGGGCTATATCGGTGACCTTGGTTGGCTTGCGGTTTTCTTCAATCCTCATTTCTAATTCTATCGCGCACCGACACATCGAGCATAGCCCTTGTTAGTGCCAGTGAGCTTTCTAATCTTTATAAGAAACCCACAGTGATGAGTTGATGACCACGTCTTCGTTTCGTAGTCATCACTGACAACACACATTGCACACACCCGCCCGTGTATATTCGTACGCCCCGTGTCGTATGTAACTGAAAGCTTTTTTCTCTACGCTGAAAGGGTCCAATGTGTGCGGAAACCGGCAATAGTTCGCGATAAATGATAATGAAGTTATGCGAGCAACGCATGCAAATTCCGTCGCTAGTGGTTAGCTAGCTAACCTGTTATATCTGACTGTTGACAAATGAGCGGGCCTGTGCGCATGACAGCCTGCGGTCGTGCTCGCAGCGCCGGTCGCGCAAACACAAATCACAGCAGATTTTTCATAAACTGACGTACTTGCATTGAGTTATCCGCTTTAAAATACTTGACGGAACTTCTGCAGAATAATATTTAAGTAAAAAATATCTAAATCTCCTTAGCAGAGCCGCCTAAATATCTTTTAAGAATCCTTCTGGCCATTGAAAGAATTTTCATTATAAAATTCACATTTCAAATTCCACTCAAGCGCTCTGCTGTTCCGGAATAGTATTTACGTACAATAAAACAGCAAAATAATGGCTTCAGATTGCTCACGACCCGCCATAAGAAGGATAAACAATAGAAACAGAGTGCCTCGGCGCAGATATATTTTCTTTAAAACCCCGATTGGCGAGTCCCGATCCGACACGGCCCTGGGGCGCCGCCGAGGCCCGGTAAATAACCCCACTGGAAGTAACCAAGGATTCGAGACCAAGACTGGAAAGGAAATAACTGAAACAGCCGCTTTGGTTCGACCTGTATAATGCGTACGGCTAAGGAATGGAACGCGTTGCCTGCGAGTGTGTTCTCTGATCAATATAATCTGGATGCCTTCAAGGTTAGAGTGAATAGGCTGTTCCAAGACGGGCGTGCTCCATCCTCGGCCGCGGCATCACTTACAAACAGGTAACATGGCGGTCTAAAACCTGCCTTGTCTAATATATAGATATTAAAAAAAAACACTCAATAAAAAGCGTTATAAAACTGAGTAGAAGAATTTTCTGTTTCGAGATTCAGTCTAAACGACAGAGCTTCCAAAAATGCAAAGTTTCAGGTAGAATGTAAAATTATTCTACTGAGGTCAGTGGAACAACGTCAAAGTGTCTCAAGAATAAAGTGTCATTTACACCTACGACTGAAGAATACTCCAGATGCGACTGGAATCTTATGTAAAGCCGGTACTCTTTTAGACTTACTCTGACTCTTGTGTTTATAACATAGTTTTAAATGAAAACTATAAAAACTCCTTCATGCTGTATCACATGTTTTGAGAATAAGTCCTACTTTGATTTAAGAAAGTTTTGTAATCCAACGGAAATATTTTTCTGTTCCTTTCCTCTTAGTCTTCATATGCTTTTAAAGAACCGAAAGAACACAGACTTAAATTAGAAAAGTACCTTAAAACTGTATCACGCCAACACTATCGAACTTCTTAGCTCCATGTGAACTTATCCGTTGAGTTATTAAAGTGGAACTCACGACAAATAAGTGCTGATTGTTTCATTGTATTTACTGAGCTGAGCTATTGGACTATAATAGTCCTAAGATTTGCAACTAAAACTTCAAATCGGAGAAAGAAGTTATTTATCTATTTTCCCTCTTTTTTAATGCTAGACTAGTTTTACCCGTGACTTCGTACACGTGGAAATAGTTTCTAGGACAGTTTCGCTTTTGCCCGCTTCATCGTTTTAAATGACCTCCGTATTGTATTAATGCTAGTACTACGGGGAGGTCAAACTGTATCTCTGGTTCTACCTGTCCAAATTACTGAGATAAAACAACTTAGATTGTACCCCTTTAGCTACCAAAATCCGTTCTGTAGTCCTTGCGTGATGCGCGAATAAACAGACTAAATTATAAAAAAATGTTTGGGCATTTTCACGTCCCGGAATTCTATCCCGACTATATTTTCTGAAACTTTTTTTTTTTTTTTTTTTAATAGAATAGATTAAATGGATAAAATTATAGATAAAAGTAAACGAATTATTATCAACAGATACCTGCTCTGTGCTTCTTAATTTTTACAGTCGAATGGCATTCAATTAAAGTACTCCAGACATATTAACATTCGCCTCGCCGGCGTCCTGTGAAATTCGATCCTGATAAATACACCTATCTTATTCATCTGAAGGGAAGGGTTCCTTTTACCCTTGGCAAATAAAAAGAGTTTAACTGCGTAATAAATTAACTGGTTGTTATCTACAGAGGCCGCGGTCGAAGAGGACTAATGGCGTTTGAAACTGTTTTATCAGGAATGCGATTCGGGTGATGTTCAAAGATTTCAAATTTGCTGACTTGTAGATTTTGTGTTATTGGCATTTGATAAGATATCTTTACTGGAGTGGAAATTTCGTTGTATTTGCAATTATGTCGTGAACACAGTGTTTTGCTGTTTTCAATCTTCAATTTGAGATTTAGAAACAAAACATGGTTTAGTTTTTGTGTCTGTATGTTTATTTGATTAGTAAAGTTATTTAAAAACTCTAGGGATTAGTAAGTAGATTGCCTAAGCAGAATATAAAATAATAAAATAAAATAAATAAAATCAATTTATTCTAGACAATGTCCATATTAGTGTTAATAATTTAATATGGCCTTAACTTTTCTTTACATATGTTGTGCGCCTAATGAGTTAGGGGCAGCGCAGATCAGACCATCTAGGACAGAAAATCGCTCCAGCCAATTGTGGAGATTACAGCAAATCCCTCCACTAGTACAGAGGAGGCTCAGAAAATCCAACTAAGTGCTCCAAACGCGTACATACACCCACCAAACCAGATAATTTGTCATAAAACAAAATAATGTGTCACGCGATACCCGGAATAAAGTGGAGAAAATATTGCTACGCTAAGGTAATCGAGACCTTATACCTCGGAATCCGGAAGAAACTTTTTTAAAACTCAGACCGTTGTACATACGAGCCAGCAAATCCTGATTAATAGGGGATCTTGCTTTTTATCCCGGAAAAATATGACTCCCGAGGGAAAGTTGATTAGACGGCACGCCACACGCGGTCTTGCGGACTACGAGTATATTTACATTGGATATACTGCGCTGTATTTATTACAAGGAATAGACGATGGTGTTGATATCTTGTAAACAATGAAGTATACGGCAAACTGAACATGTAGAGTTACGTGTCATCCATACCTACTAATATTGTAAGCTGTATTTATTAGAAGGAATAGACGATTGCGTTAAGAAATTGTAGTTTTATAAAGACAAATTGTAGTTTTAGGAGTAAATGTCATGTAGGTATACAAATATTGTAAAGAGAAAAGATTTGTTTCCAATGAATAAACTCAAAAACTACTAGACCGGGAAAAATTATTTACCTTATAAGCTACGTTATTACCTAATGATAATATTATCATTTCCTTGTCGTGTGGTGTTAGATAATGTTTTGATTTTTTTTTTGCTTTGGTAGGGGAATACCGATGCGTACATATCAAGATAAATTCGGAGACATTTCAAAGTAAGGTGTGGTTAAGAGAAATGTTGCAACCTTTTTAAGATGATAACTATTAACATCAATGCACGCTAAAGAAATAAACTGAGAGTATGCCGTTCAACCTGAAGACATATTGGTGTAATTTTAATTAATTCTTATACATATAAATTATTATTCTTATTTATCTAATAGATAAATTGGTGATGATGATGATGAGTTCCTTAAAATATAAAGAGCATTGGAAGAACAGAGCTACCTTTGAGTAACCTTAATTTGATTAAACTTCAGTATTATGTTCAGTATCAATAACTAACTAAAAGATAGGTATTCAAAGGAAAGTATCAGTAAGGAACAAAGTCAATGGTGTTTTGCAGTCGGTAGTGAATGGCCAAGCGGGATTACAAAAGGCACAAATAGCTATTCAAAATGGTGTGCTGTAAGCGCATATGTATCGAAATGAATGTTGGGTATGGCAGAAGAAACATGAAAGTCGAATATGCGGTGGAAATATACTCCCTACGGAGTACCTATGTAGCTTCACGTTAGATGCGGAGAGAATGAGAAATAGTGTGATAAGAATTCGTTATAAACTGAAGGATTTGCTATGATTCGGACACGTGAAGAGGACGGACGAAAGACAGTTGCAAAAGAAACACGAAAGGCGAATATGCGGTGGAAATACGCTCCCTACGGAATATGTAGGATCACCTTAGATGCGGAGAGAATGAGGAATAGTGTGATAATAATTCGTTGTAAGCTGAAGAATTTGCTTAAATGATTGAGGATGGACGAGAGACGGCTAACGAAAGATCGATCTATGCGAATGTGAATGGAAGTGTAAGGAAAGGGCGCTTTTGAATTCATACCTATACTGATGAAATAGATGACCTTCCTTCAAAAGGGCAGGTAAGGCGTAATGAATGAGGAAGAGATGTGGCTTTAGATAGTTTCTGCCTAAAGTAAAATAGTGCATGACAAATATGTTTTTTTTTTAAATTCCCTTGCCAATATGTGTCGATAGCGATACTAATCTAATTAATATTAATAAAATAATAAATAAATATTCGTGGACAAATTCACACAGCGCCATCTAGCCCCAAACTAAGCAACGCTTGTACTATGGGTGCTAGATAACTGATATACTACTTAAATACTTTTTTAAATACATACTTATTATACATAGAACACCCAGACCCGTAACAGAAATTAAAATTCATCATTTCAATTTCTGCGCGGCCGGGAATCGAACCCGGGACCTCTTGCGTGGCAGACCGGCATGTTGACCATTGAACCACTCAGGTCGTCAAATATTAGGTATGGTACTTAAGCAAATTTCTTTAAAATATCTTTCTTAGTGCGCTTTTTACGGAACTCCATAATTACTTTTAAAATATAATTAACTAGTGAACCCGGCGCGACTTCGTTCCCGTACACCTTTTTTTCAATGAATCACTCTATCTATGGTTGAAAACCGCATTGAAATCCGTTGCGTAGTTTAAAAGATCTAAGCGTACATAGATACGTAGATACATAGGGACAGAAGGCGGGAAGCGACTTCGTTTTATACTATGTATATATTATAAAGACTACTCTAGTAGTAAACGCACTTTAGTACTTTAGTAAAAGAAATATTATTTGATTCGAGCTTCCATATTCAAGATCTCATTTTCTCTTATAAACAAGTATTTCTTCACGTTAACTCTGTACTAAGAGCTTACTAAAGAAAACGCAATGCCCCATTTTTTACAAAAGGTGAAGAAACATTCGTGAAAAGAAACCCAATAAAGTTTATTTCCTCTCCGTAATACGTTATTAGTTACAACGCCTTTCAGAGTGCACTTTCTCTTTATTGATAACAATATAGCTCTCGCTGCACGGCCATTCTATTGAAAATTGCATCGAATCATTCATAAAATGGGGTTATATTGTGTTTCTATCGTTCAGTGAAGTCCAATCAGCGGCACTGGTTTAGTGGCAGCATGCTTGTTATTTTTCTTGCTCAGCTTTTTACGGAACTCCATAGTCACTTACTCCTACTGTAGTAATAAACGCCGTTTAATACGAGAGCGTCGGTGGCCGAGTGGTTAGGGTATCCGACTCGTAAGCGAGAGGTGCCGGGTTCGAATCCCGGCCGGCGGCCATGTACCCATTGGTACTCTTTTCTGAGTTATGTACATTAGTTGAATACTAACCGATGCTCTTACGGTGAGGGAAAACATAGTGATGAAACCTGCACATTCAGGCGACTGGATGTGTAACCATGATCCAATCTGGTCAGGTTTCCCTGGAAGCAGTGTCACGGAGATTACGTGGCAGTCGCTCTACTGTAATTATCTGATTTGCAAAATCCTGGATCATGGTCAAGGCGGACCCAGGGCCTTCGTGCGCGAGCGAGAGCTTAACGGTGACATTAACACAAATATTTTTTTTACTATCGAAGCTCTACGAAACCGAAATAGGCGATGTCTTTTTCTTTAACTGGGACCTATAAATATTACACCTCCATGTTATACTCTCCAGGGAAAACGTCTCCAGGTAACCTTAGTGTGCGTGGGAGAAAGTTGGATTTAGAACCACACAGTTCGCGACCAATTCGGCTTCAAGATGTGAGGATGAATGCCTGTGCGACGATAGCTGTAGGCATCATGTCAAACAGTTCTTGAGAAAAACACTGTTGTACAAGCGGTAGAACACACAAAGGGAGGCGAAATCCCTCCGCTGACTCAGCGGCTGAAAGCCACTTCTGAGTATGGTATCATCGTCTCTTCTCACAGCGCGCTTTTGGATCGAGCTAATTAGTTGCGGCTTCGTATTATGTGAAATATGAGTAAACGATGTTGTAGTTTACTCACACGCGTGCGGCAGCAACGATGCTCTACAAAGCCAAACAAGGCGATATCGGCATTATTTACCACCGATATCCGTAACGATATCTTAAGGCAAGGTATCCCAAAATTAGGGAACAATCTGAGAAATAGAATATAGCGTTTTAACATGATGATTAGTACAAATGATGATTGCATTAATTAGTTACTTTACAGTTTTTATTTCATTCTGAAATTTTCATATTAAATTTTTTATTTTATTTTGACATTGTTATTGATTCTGTACCTACTTATAATAAAGTGATCTCCATATTTTGACATGCAATACATATTATTTAAAGGCTGACATTTGAGTAAAAAAGTCCCAAAGTTACCCCTTTTTGTAATGTTTTTTCAATATGGACCCACATTTAATTTTTATACTCAACCAAAGACAATAAATATTTACAGTCAAATTCGCTGAGTTTGACTTTTAATTGGGATAGTATTTTAATAAAGCAAATAAGTATCAAAATTAGCACTGTCGCACTTACGTATCGCTCCGCATTCCAAAATGCGTGATTCGACAATAATATGTACCTACCTATTCTATGAGCAATGCGTGATACGATAATGCTCCATATTCTATGAGCAACGCGTTTCAGGTTGGTCTGTCAGTGTAAATAAACAAAAGACAAACGGGCCATCTGCCCTTAAGCACTTATTACGTTAGCGTGTCATGGTATGTAAATAGGAAAGTATTCTTAGCGCATTAACGCGAACTATCATCGGTTCAGATTTAACTCTGCTCCAATATTCAGTTTCAGAAAGGCTGCCCCACTTCTGTAAACTAACTTCGTATTGAACTTCTTGATATCGAGCCAATATTAAGTTTGTACTTGGTGAAAGTCACTTTATTGGCATAAAACTGATATTTCATTTGAAGGAGAATTTTTATGAGTGATTTAATGTTACTTGTGTTCGTTGTTTGAACCAAAGAACTAAAATACTTAAATTAATTTGCTTCTAAAATTAACTTCCAACGAAATATCTTTGAGTTGGGTTAGTCTACTACTCTTATCTAACCAAGTTCCCAAGCAATAAAGGTCTTCCGCTAAGGACCCTGAAACTCATCATCATCATTTTAGCCCGGTTCCGCTCCCGCGCGACACGCGGGATGCCGAGACCCTGAAACTGGTCGAAAACAAAGACAACAACGTCTTGCATTTCACGTGGGACATGGGTGATCAACATCATCATCCTGGCGTAATCCCGGGTGTCCACTTGTCTTCACGTTCCTACTTCTCCTTATACACTTCGCTCAGTGTGGCAAGCCTGTTGGCAAGAGGTGGTATGTTCAGACACTTGTTCCCAACGTAATTTGCCGGTCTGCGCGACTCGTGACCATACCATCGAACATGGCAGACCAGACGTACTTATATATTGGTGATAATCTATCGCCCATACCTACATACGTACGTCTGTATGGATGATACATAGTATAATCGTTTCCCGACGCCTGCCCCTTTAAAATAATTTCTTAATTTTAATGCGAGTTTGAACAATAGATAGAGCGATTTAAGAGGAAAGTTTATAAGCAAGAAAAAAACGTATGTAGAGGTAAACTACAGAACGAAGTTGCGCCGGGACCACTAGTGTAGAATAACTCTCTAATTCAACAGTAATACTATGATGGGACTATATTTTCTCCTTAGTAATATTTCAGCTCCAGATAGCCGAAAAGTTGAGGTCGGAAACCCAAGCCGAAACGAGACAAAAAGCTACGGAACCACGGCTCGGTAAAATATTACGATCAAAGACCGATCACGGATCACGGACCGCAAGAACAAGGCTTTTCAGCCGCTATATCCTATTGAACTATTATTAGAACTAAGCTTTGTTTGGAAGTTTTGACTTCCTAATAATTTACTTCATTCATTTAAAATTTAATAGTTTAATTTCATAAGCGGTTTAATGTTAGAAGAGGAACACTTGATGAGCTGCTTTGCGTACCCGATGTTATAATTAGAATTTGTTATAGTGTTATATGATGGGCGTGGGGCTTTGAAATAGTGACGTGCGGCACCAACAACTATCGGTGTGCGTCACTACCGATAATCGCGCTGCGTCTCTAGTGACTATCTGAAAAGAAGCAGAAAAAAGAAAAACCCATACCTACGTCTGCAGTAACTGCGGTATGGCTGTTCATGAATTTAAAAGATACTGCACGCTAGAAATCTGAGTCCAAGCTGGACAGAGACACAGATCTTCGTCGACCGTACAGGATTTAAAGAATAACAATAGACCATTCAATCAAGCCAAAATACGAACTAGTAATTACAAAATCCATTCAGCACTTACGTTTATAAAATACTGCTGTAAAAAACTTGCCATGTGTGACGATCTAATTCTATAGGTTACAACTATGATTTTATGATTTTACAAACATATCACATTACAGCTCATAACAGTCCACGGCAAGACTTAGGGCTTATTGCCATAATTTCCAAGCCTGGCAGGCGGGTTGGAGATCGCAGTGTTATAAATATAAGTGGAATACGCCACCGCCCATTTTCTAGCTTGTAGAGGCTCGAAAACATTAGTCGCCTTGTACCCACGAGTGTGAGACGTTGATGCTATTCTACTCTGCCGGACACCACACGGCTATATATAGACCGATTATTCTTTGCACGGACTACTTTTAGCAAGTCGATAACTTTTTAACGCCATCCTTTTGATACAGTTACTGTCTAGCACGAACTACCTATTTCATTCAAATATACCCAAAGAGAAATTTCGGTGGCGTTAACTTGATGTAACTGAACAAAGCGTTATGAAGAGCATTACCATTTATTGTGGCAATAGTTGGGCAATTAAACTAGCGCTTCGAACTCCTCTAATTACTATTTGTAACGGTCCCGAAATGATGGATTCTGGAAATGATCACTTTGATCTCAGTTAGTAAAAATTATTGAACCGTGCCGAATTTAATTGACTGTTAGTTACACAATTGGCGCTTAATTATCACCTAATTGGACGTTGTTTGATCAAAGTTAGTTGTACATTTCCAACATCCATTTGGATAATAGGATTTGTGAGTATATTAAATTACTTTATAGCTATGCTGGGTGAAATAGATTAAAGTTATTTGATTTTATGTGCGTAAGTTGTGAATAAAGTCTGTTTATTTATACATTCATCGTGTATATATGTGGTTCGTTGTTCATTATCCGCCATTTTATACAATTCCTAGGAAATTTATACAATGCCTAAAACCGGCAGGAATGTGTAAACAAATTTAATTTCAGGAATTTCTCAAAAATACCGAATCTATTAAAAACGTCGTTCCGCCATAGAGGTGTAGGACTTGCGACGAACGAAGCAACGACCATGTTAATTTGTTACAGCCTGGCCATGACCTTATTTATTTATTTATTTAACATTTATCTCCCCCCCCCCACCCCCCCTTGCCGCAATCAGCGGAGTCTTAGGGCGGCGCGGTGAGCGTCAAATACAAATGTATTGAAATGTATAAAGAGCCCACGATTCGCCGCTTAGTGGCGACGCGGGCGAAATTCCGCTTTCCCAAATTCAAAAAATCCTACTTCTAATAAGCTACTAAACATAGCAATGGCTGGGTATGTTCATATGGGTCGCTGCTGCTAACGCTACTACCAGTACGCGGCAAGGGCAACACTTCGCATACCGAGAACGTGCCGCCCGCTGCGCTGCAACCCGCTAAGCCCGAGAGTCGTGGCCAGGCCGTAATGAATCACCGCGCACGAGTCAAAGCGAGCGTGCCGCAGCAGCGGCCGGCAAGTGCCAGCACCAAATCTAAAAAAAATCGGAGTGACATTTTGAAAACTGGCGCGCGTTTGTAAAATGATTCGGACTGGGCGGGCGCCACGGCTGGAGGCGTCCCATCCCCTACAGTATGCAAATTTGGTACAACGTCTCAGACCACGAAACGAATAAGCTATATCAAAATTAGGAATTTCATCTCTGTGCAACGCGCCCGAAACCAAATTTAAAAGTGTAAAAAAATAGATCAACCCTCCTCAGTAGGTATGCAAATTCTTGCATCGATCACGTTTAAAGTGTGACAAATATGCGCTTACATACCTCTCGCACGCGTACCCATCTTTACACGAACTTCCAAAGTTTGTCAAAATATCGAACTATGGAAATTCGGGTAAAAACAAGTACGCGCGCGAAAATAATGAAAATGCATATTTATCATTAGCTACACCAGAAACGCAATCGATACAAGAATTTGCATACCGAAAAAAATCCTTTTACATCTTTAAACTCAACTTCAAGCTCGTTGCCTGTGCAACGATAAAATAGTAAATTTTGATACAGCCTCGTCTCGTCGTCTAAGATGTTTCGGCCAACTTGCATACCTGCTGCAAAAAATGGGACACCTCCAACTATCGCATCCGTCCGGTCCAACTCTTGCAGCTACGATTCGAGTGTATTTTCAGCATCTGAGTAGTAGAATTTTCCCGTGATATTGTCAACATAAATTGTGCACAATGCATGGGAAATGCAATTTCCTAGGAAATGTCAACCTTTGACAAATCATTTTGCACATTTACTACATTGGCTCGCCATTGTATTCATTTCCTAGGAAAAATATGAATAATGTCAAATAAGAGTAGACAATGTGATAAAAACTATTGAAATATTTAAATTTGTCGGACATTACTTATTATTCACAAGCCACAAAAATTTGTGAAGAAACCGAATCTAACAAAAAAACGTCGTTCTGTCACAGAGGTGGTAGGAAGAGCGAAACGACTAGAGGGTTAATTGTGATGAACCACCAGAACGAAATCGAAGTTATCGGAGTGGAATTTTAAAACTGGCGCAGCAAACCCAGCAATTTGGAGTGCAACCAATCAATGTCAATTTGTTGCCTAATTTGTCATATTTATTTGTTTGCCCAATAGGTACGTAGCAGTATTCGTAATGACCAGGCAATGTGAAAATTCATGAACCTTAATTAGCATTCATTGCATTGCCTGATTTGACTTATTATTATTGATATTGCCCGGGAATCATAAATAACGCCCGGATTAATCACTTAGTCCAAAACATAATTATACATGGCCAACGGCCCTATTCCCGTAAATTCAGTTAAAACGTTACATGCTATTATTGTCACTGACACGTCTTGGTACAGTGTATTCTAGGTGTATACGGCCAACAATCGATGCTCGAAGCCCTTGCTAGGTGTATCGCACACAATGGACGAGCCTCCTGAGAGCCGGCGGGCGGGATTGCCTCGCTGGATTTAAACTTGGGACCTGCATCCTAGTATATGTGGGCTGCTTGTTTAGTATCGGTTACGTAAAGCATTGTAGATAGCGTGTCTAAAGTTTTTATTTAGTTTACCCACCATTTGTATTCTTAAAATTTTATTGCTATTTAAATAAATAAAACGGGGGTGAGAGGGCGATTCTACATATATACCTAGAATAAATTTACAAAATAAAATATTTCGACCGAATAGCCTATGTACACTGTTGGCCATAGGCCATTGCCCTAGGCATCCATATTTATGTTCTGTATTATCAACCCTCGATGCAAAAAAGTGTGTATCTATATATGTATGTTGTGTATATGTTTTTGCCGTGTGGTGTCCGGCAGAGTAGAATAGCACCAATCCCTTACACTCATGGGTGTCGTACAAGGCGACTGTTTTCGAGGCAAAAGATCAAGAGTCTCCGTAGTCTGGAAAATGGGCAGCAGCTTTTTTCATTGTTATATTTAAACACTGCGATCTCCAACCCGCCTGCCAAGCGCGGAGATTATGGCAATAACCTCCCCTTTCGTGGGAGAGGCCCTTATTTCTGCAGTGGACTGTTTCGGGCTTTTATATGATGATGATGTATATGTTTGCCTGTGGCATCGTTTATCCCGAACCGTATTATCGATTTACATGCGTTTTTATTTATTTGAAGTCAGTTTATTCGAGGTGGTTCCTTAGCTTTGTTCTGTGAAAATTAGTTCAGCATGTTGAAAAATTTTCTATGTACTTCGTCATGGTGTTTCCGAAACCTATCGGTGTAAAAGTATTAAAGTGATCTTTAGAGATATCTAGAGAGCTCTTTATACCGATAGGTAACAGCAGACAAACAACTAGGTTCTATTAAAATGAAACAACTAATCCATTTTTTCTATAACATTTCTTTTTTATTCAGGTATCTCTCTTGCAACAATAGAGAGACTGATACAAATGGAACCATTATCGCTTGTTTAATTGAAAAATTCTTGACCTAGTTCTTACAGAACAGTTCCACCTGATTTAAGTTTTATGTTTATATACTTTTGATATAACAGTATCCTTATGTTGATTATATTACCTACGAAATTGTTCTTGTGACATCCTCACAAGAAGTCAGGAGAAGTCAGAACAGTTGATTTTAAACTTGAGTGTTATTGGCAAACAAATTTAATATCAAAAATATAAGTATGACGCAGATCTTACAGTATGGAAAGGTCAACAAAAATACAATATTAAGAATTTGCAGGCGTGTGAAGCGAATATTGCCCCATTCCGGTGTTAGAACGGGTTTTATGCTCCACTGCACTTTGGAGCTGCCATAAAGTGGTCTTAAGACCGCTGGCTGCCGCTACGTGCTATCCGTGGCTGTCTCCATGGTACTTTTGGTATGCTTTTTAAAGTTATAGCTGTAGAGACTAAACTGAAGTTGAAGTTTATTTCATAAAGTACCTATTACAGTAATATTTTGTTTTCGTAAGTATTACAGTAAGTTCTTTTATTCGAAAAATTTTGTTTTTAGTTTTCCTTCTAATCTAATTTATGCCGCATATCTAAGCAGTATAATCTTGACTTGATTAATTGTGCGGACGTTCCATTGTTAAATTTCGAGATCTCTTCGCATTGTTTTCATTGTATACATGCGTTGCTGTAATAGTTATACTTCTAAGTCTAGTTATCTTTTTCTATACTTTTTTCTAAAAGTATAGAAAAAGATAACTAGACTCAGAAGTATCATTCCAATAAATAAAATAATAGTTATCGATAATACAAAAAACATACATTTTTTTAATCAGATGAGTAACAAATTACAAAGATTTGCAACACGTTAGTCCAATAGTTGAGGTTGTAAAGATAATCAATGTAAAACTTAGATATTCGAACCGAGGATGCTTCCTTCCTCACGTGCGCCATCTGAATATGTCAACTTGACATTTAGGGCTCGTATTAGATCGGTTTGGCTGTCATCTATCAGCTGTCATTGCCTATTTGTAAACATTGGAATATTCTGATAATAAAATATTCGTTGTAATATACTCATGCTCTAAATAAACTTTCTCCCATGTACACTATGGTTGTGGAATGAACTACTTGGAGAGGTTTTCCCTGGAGAGTACTACTTGGAGTTCTTCAAGAAAGGGGTGACAAAGTTTTTACGGGGTCGGCAACGCGTGGGTGATGCCCTTAGTATCACAAACGTTCATAGGCTGCGGTGACTGCTTACCATCAGGCTGGCCGTAAGCATGTTTGCTACCTTAGTATGATTAAAAAAATACCTCATTCAATATTCCAACGAAATATCCATTCCCTTAGTAGTATAAAAAAATACCTCATTCAATATTCAAACGAATATCGAGGATATATAAACAGCAACAATACCTTATTCCTACTTCACGCCCAACGTTTTCAGCAAATACCTTGGGCGTCCAAAACAAATGATAATTTTATGCACAAATTGCCGTGGTTATTTAATATCAGGGATCCTCTTTATACAGGTCGGCCATTTCGCTACTCCAACTGTGTGTGTAATTAACCTTATTTTGGGTAAATGTGTTGTGGAAATTATCCAGTTTTATGGGTCGCTGACCTAGTGGTCGCAGGAGATGTGGGAGTGGGCGATGTAGATTGTGGCTTTCTGGGGCGGAAAATTCGTTTTTGCTAAAATATAGGACATTTTCTTGTAACTATAAGCTAAGTCAGCCTAATAAAGTATTACTATGGGTTGCCAAGTAGAGTTATTAAGCTAAACTATCTAATTGTTATTAGTCCCGAAGCAGCGTCGCAGTAACAAAATTTTCGAGAAATAGCCTTACATTTCCCTCTCTGAAACAATTAGAATGATTTGCTCCTTAGAAAACAAACAATAAGTACATTTTCTGCAATAGACCATTGAGCATGAAAGCAAATTATATATTTTTTGTATTAGCACTTACTGGTTTCTTCCATGGAGGAGGAGTGACTAAGATTTACGATGCTGGACAGTATTGTGTATTTTAAAACCTCGTTACTTTGTTGGCTGTCTCGTCATCCGCCCGGGGGAGAGTGGGCTAGCGGGTTGTAGCAGATAAACAAAAGGCTATCGTGGGACAAACAGAGTCGGCTCCGTAGCTTCCTTTTTCGTAAGTTTTAGCCGAGACTCCTGCTATTTTATCGCAGGGATAAATACAGCAGTAATAAGTCTGCCGAAGTCAAAGTCGCGGGTAAAAGCTAGTTGTTATGTAAATATTGAGAAGTAAGTTATTTATGCGGAAAGTCGAACAATTATGCAAATTTTTCTTCTCTTCGAATTCTTAAATTCTTGCAATAAATTCCTTTAAGGACCACTTTAATTTAATTACACAAATAGCTAGACTAGGCTTGCTGGTTAGCTGTTTATTTTACAGAACTGTAGCCTCTGAAACATTTATTGATATTGACGGTGGATTTGAATTTATTTCTTAGACTAAGACGACGCAGTTAGCCAAATGAAATTGTGATCCAATTAAAATCTTAGAAATCGGATGGTATTGTTGATTAGGTAGGACTCTGGCAAACCTGAGGAGCCCATCTGGGTGAGTATCACCATTATCTATTAATTCCGCCAAGCAACATAATTGGCATTGTCATAAAATAGTGCGGGAGGACCGTTTTTTATTTCATGGCATTGTCGTGTTCCGGTTTGAAGGATACGGCAGCCAGCGCAGTTACAGTCACGGGTCATTTCTCACTGTGCAACACACCTGCAGTTTTGTTTAATAAAATAAGTGTATAAAGTATTAACGTTATGGGCGACAGCTACCGCTTACCGGTGGGCTGTCTAACCGTTCGTCATTGAGTAGTAGGTACAAAAAAATCTAATTCGGGCCAAAACCGAATCCGCTTCAACTTTCTTAGGGCTGCTCGGCCGAGCGTTATGAAGTATTCCGCCGTCATCGACGCAGATAAGCCCAAGTGTACATATCTCCTCAACTCGCTTCGTTTTACGGCCCTAGCGTTATCAGACGGCTGGTGATAAGCGGCAAATGAGCGTGCTCCCGAGGAAACCGCTATCATTTTTTATAACGCAATATGCCGCCCGTAAATACTTCGGGGTCTTGCGCTGTCGGTTATTTGCTTTTGTCTAAAGCGTGATGAGACCAATGCGGCGGTACCCCAACGCGCGGGGGCAATATCGTACCCGCACTGGCGGGATTAATCAGGAATTGTGAACAACGCGCCCTATGGAACTTCATATTTCTTCGTTTACTTTGCATGGTTGTATTGGATGGGGTAAATTATCCCTATTCAGCGCCACCCCAGAAAAATACTTGAAACGTACATGATGATCGTCTAAATTTAGTTTTCAAAAAATGACCTGTCTCGCGAACAGAGAATATTATCCATAACTAATGGATTCTTGCCATAAATGGGTACAATTGGTTAGAAAATTAGATGTTTTCTGATTTGAGCCGGCACTATCTCCATTTTTTTAAAGGTTTATAAACTATTTTACACTTGAAGTGAGGCCTCCACCACAGGCGGCCTCAACGCGGCGCTGCTCCTTGTACGTACAGTTAACTTTGTTTGATCAAATTAGCTAACATTCAAATTAAACTGCAACAACCGCTTTGACATATTTTATAATGAATATTTAAATCTCCCCGCCTGCCAATCGTGGAGATTACAGCAAGGAGGTTTAAATCCTGTTAATTTTTTATGCTACGCAGTGATAAGCGAGCAGACAGAAGGCAAGAAAATGCAGAACCGCGTAGGTGCGTTCTCACTGCGAGGACTGAGATGAAATGCCTCTTGCCTGTAATTGCGTTTGCTACCTAATCCTTCAAACCGGAACACAACACTGAAATATTACAGGCTTTTCAAGACGAAATATCATTAGATACAAATAAAACCAACATAATAGCACGTATCCAGTAACCTAAGTCAATAACAAAGGAAGAATTAACAAGCTAGAGAACAGGAAACAGCGCTGTGCAACGATCCATCTTCGCGGGAACCGGGCGCTTGCCCAAAAATGGTGCAAATAGACTGATAATGACCCCCTATCAATTTCTTTTCTTTATCGCTCCCTTCCTTATGTCAAACTGTTACCAAGCTGTGTTGGCTTTTGGCGGAAGTGTTTAGGGTCCGAGCTCTATATTTTAGGAATGTATGCTGTCACAATGTAGACGAGCTGATACGTAGCGCTATGAGCATTCATCCATTTTTCAGAGAATATTTTGGTAGAATTTATAATGTAAAATATTGAGAATACACTTTCTTATTATGTTTATTTGTTGAACACTAACCGATGCTACACAATGACGGTATGGGAAAATATTATATATAATTTATACTGAAATTTTATGACATTCCCTCGAGAACGCATCCGGATTGTAAAACCAAATTCTACGCAGACAAAGTCGCGGGAAAAAGCTAGTTCATAAATATAGTAATATAATAGTAATATAGTTAGTTTAAAATGACACAACGATGATGATAACGATGACGATAACGATGGTAGTTTAAAACATAACATGACACGAATTAGAGCGGTAGCCGGGCGATTGAGTATCCAACTCGTCAGCGAGAGGTACCGGGTTCGAATCCCGCTGCGGTCATGTACCAATGAGTCTTTTCTGAGTTATGTACATTATATTATTATATTAGACGGGACTTGGACGCGACGTACCTTTATGATTTGTTTTCCCGACGTTGTACGACGTATGTACATTAGTTTTTTTCTAACCGATGCTCTTACGGTGAAGGAAAACATCGTGATGAAAGCTGCAAATTCAGGCAACGGAATGTGTAACCATGATTCAATCTGGTCAGGTTCCCCTGGTAGCAGGGTCACTGAGGTCAGATGGCAGTCGCTTCACTGTAACTACCTGATCTGCGAAATACTGAATCATGGTCAAGGCGGACCCCGGGCCCTCGCGCGTGAGAACATAACCGGGATATTAACGCCAAGGTGACCATTGAGAATACACTTTCTAATAAATATTTGGTGCAATGTGTTAGTTTTTCTCTTCCTGATTAACTTTTAAAACGTGAACGCAAAATATCAATTAATTACTAGTCTTTCTCTGACGCTCAGTTCTAACTGTTTAGTATGAACTATTGAGTGGACTACTAAGGGTTTGATGGTAACACTTATGAAGAACTACGAGTGTCGGTGGCCGAGCGGTTAGAGTATCTGACTCGTAAGCCAGCGGTCCCGGGTTCGAATCCCGCTCCGGCCATGTACCAATGACTGTTCTCTAAGTTATGTACATTAGTTGTATACTAACCGATGCTCTTACGGTGAGGAAAAACATCGTGATGAAACCTGCACATTCAGGCGACTGGATTTGTAATCATGATCCAATCTGGTCAGATTCCCCTGGTAGCAGGGTCACTGAGGTCAGATGGCAGTCGCTCCACTGTAATTACCAGAACTGCCAAATCCTGGATCATGGTCACGGCGGACCCCAGGCCCTCGTGCGCGAGAGCACAACCGGGACATTAACGCCAAGATGATTATTTATTTATTTATTTATTTGACATTTATTGTGCACAATAAATAGTATTATTTTTTTTACTTATGAAGAATGACTGACTGGTGGAGTGGAGAAAAATGACTTGAAAAGAGAACCCTGGCAGAGGCCGGGATAAGCGTTAGGACCATGATGATTGACAAAGACAAATAACTACTCTACTCATGATAATTTAAAAGAATCGCCAGGTTTCAAGAACTCAAATACGTGTCCAGATCAAAGACTAGGCGCGTTCTGACACATGTATGTATATTTATTTCAAAGTAATTTAAAGCTTAAGAAATAATATTATTATTAATGCCTTGAGACATTATTGTACTTACTTCCATTGTCGAACGATATAATTGCTTAGCCTTAACTTTTAACATATCCATATGGACTATCAAATGATTACAAAACGTTGTTATTAATGAGTGAAAATAGATATCAGTCAGTCAATATCCCGGATGTGCTCTCGCGCGTGTTAGAAAAATAGATAGAGTGTACCGATCTTATGAGTGAATTTAAGTATTTAGGGGATATGAGTTAGGTTGGCCTAATAAATAAGGTTAGAAAGTTGAATGAAATGAAAAATAGGGCACATTAGTTAAATATAAATTTATATTTATTCAGGAAAGGATATTCACATTCAAACACTGAGATCAGATCAAATGAGATAAGTTATTTATATAGGATAGCAGTCATAGCTAACAAATTAACATGGGGAATATGCTAATATATTCTAAATATAATAAAACATAGCAAAATGAAGTATAGCGGCTATATCGCCTGAGGATTACACAAATAAATCATTTAGAAATCAGCAATAGGCACCAAAGTAATACAATACAAGTTTATACTTAACTCTGTGGCTGGTCTGGAGCAAAAGTCCTTTACAGTGATTCAACTAGGTTTATATACCCAACGTTTAGCCGGAAACTGGAAACCAGTACATATTTCAACCAATCATAGGACGTTATACACTGCCAGTTAAATATGGAGTTATTGCTATATTTACAAACTATATTCTATTAAATAAACCATCAAATTAACATAAAATAATTATAATATCTAACACGCGCGAGGGCCCGGGCTTATCCTTGACTATGATACACGATTTGGCAGATCAGGTACTCAGAGTGGATTAACTGCCTTGCCCTCTATGTTCAATAACAATTACGAGTGTTAGAATTACGAGACCCGATTGGTTCAGTTGTTTAATATACCGGTCTGCCACGCAGAGGTACCGGGTTCGGTTCCCGGCTGAGCAAAAATTTTAATTTCTGTTACGAGTCTGGGTGTTATATGTGTAACAAGTATGTATTTAACAATATTATAGGTAGTTTATCAGTTCTATGGCACCCATAACACAAGCTTCGGTTACTTTAGGGCTAGATGGCGCTGTGTGAATTGTCCAAGTATATTCTTTATTATTCAACATTAGAACATTACTGTAATCATGTGAACTCAGTCTAAAAGCCATATTTTGTAAGTAACTCCCCAGGGATGGGAATACAAACACAGCTGCGCCAATAAAAGAGACGGAAAGATTTTCGTTATGGCCGTCGCTCGAATATTTTGTATTTGCGTTCACATTAAGTTTTACGCGTTTCCAATAAATTCTCTTATCTCTCTTATTTATACGCGAAGTTTACGCGTGGCTTTTTGGAAGCTTTTTTAATGAAGCCGATGTGCTTTTTTACGATCGAAAAATGGCGGAGTTTTAAAGCTAGGGAACAGTTGGCGCGATTTCTCGCGTGGATCGGTGGACCAAAGATTGGTTTATTTTCCGTTATCACTGGATGATGATGTAGGTCTTACTTATCCCATTTGTGCATGATACAACTGCAACTCTACGTGTTGATTTCCAGCTGGACGACCTTTGGACCTTTGGACGACCTGAGTGGTTCAGTAGTCTACACGGTCTACCACGCAAGAGGTCCCGGGTTCGAATCTCGGCCGGGCAGAAATTGAAATGATGAATTTTAATTTCTGTTATGGGTCTGGGTGTTCTATGTATAATAAGTATGTATTTAAAAGTATATAAGTAGTTTATCAGTTATCACGCATTCAAAACACAAGCTTTGTTTACTTTGGGGCTTGATGGCGTTGTGTGAATTTATCCACGAATATAAAAAAAGAAACTTTGCTATTGTCGATGAAATGAGGTAAGTACTTAAAACAGGCCATTTTCTCCGTTGTAATGGCTACCTATTTGTACATCAGTGGCAGGATTTCAATTAATAAGAGTAATGTAGGTAATTTGCAACACGCTTTTATATTAAAAATAAATGTTACATTATGGTGTTACGTAGGTATTCGGATCAAATTAATGATTCATAATGCTGAGTTAATCCTCTTTGCGAAATTAAAATTCCGTGTAACCAGCATAATAGTTAGCAATTATGAATCAATTTTTGAATGTTTTGAGGTAAACGTGAATTTCTTTTTCTAAACCTAATTAGAATAAACGTATGAATGTCGTCGATAAAAATAATACACATCGGCTAGTTTGGTGTCGGAGAGCATCACAGAGCAATCATAAAAACAAAAATTTGCTGATTGTGCTGACGTGTGGCACGAATTTTATCCAAGAGGGCCGCTCTACTTAACCATGGAGGTAGCAAACTTTCCAATTTTTTTGCTGTCGTACCTACGAACGCGAAAATAATGTTATTGGTTTTGCACTTCCAATTTTAATGTAAATTTGTTTCCTTATAGGTTAAAACAATTTTATACACTAGTTCCTTCATCGTCTGGCAATGAAGATGCCATTTGCCAGAAGATGATGTCCGAAAACAATCGCAATTAATTAAAAGTTTTTAAATATGATATATTAGTGGAACTAGTGTATAAAAGTGTTTATCTACACTCATAGCGTAATGTTCCAATTTCATTTTCGAAAACAGTGGTTTAAGTTTACACTTTTTTCACGCCTGTATATAAAATTTAAAAAAATTACTTTTTGATACAGCATTTCCCATACTATTTTCATTACAGCTGTATCGAAAAATAACTTTTTAATCATTATGCAACACTTTTATTTTTAAATTTTGGTCGGGTGCCTGGACACGGCGAAATGTAGGCTGAATAGCTAAATGTCTTTAACAAATTCAAAATTTAAATTTTCCTTTTTAGATTTCTGTGTAATTATTTTCCCGCTATTATTTGTATTGTAACTGTAAATATTTTATGCGTATAATAAATTTCATACTTTTCCCGCTAAACAGAATATTCTCTCTAATTGAGGTAATTTGTGTTTGTAAATGTTTTTTCTTATTTGAAGCAAATAAATAGATAAATGTGAAAGTAGTAAAGTGAATTTCCCGCCGCTTGATATCCTCAACCCGTAGATACAACAGAACTGACTCGCAGCTTACTTCTAGCAAAGTTGGGAAAATTATAGGTACGATATTTTAACATAAAAATATAAGTATAAAGTAGTGTATGCAACTGCATATAATTAGGTATTAAAACACTCGTGTCAAACTATTATCATACTCGGATAAACAGACACTCATGTTTGAATACCCCCTTTTATATGACAGTTGCATAAACTACTATTAAATTTATAATATAATGGAGTTCCATCAAGACTGCACAACACAATGTGTCAACTAAAGTTGTTTCCCTCAGTTTCACATGGTTAAAATTCGAGACTCTTACGAACTATAATGGTTTTGCGCACTACGCATCAAAAGATAAAAAATCAGGGAATGGTGTAGTGTTTTATCTGCGGTAGAATTTCGAAATCGCTTCTGTAGTTTCGGTTGGCTGGAGGAACAAAAAGTACTGGCAAACGCAGCGTGTGACAGCCCCCACGAGACGGATAGACGACCTTGTAATGCGTGTGGATCCCTGCAGATTGAGGGAGATCTCTGTCCGGCTCTGCTTGGCATTGTCGGGTACTGATTGGCTCTGTCTGGTATTGTCGGACACGGTCCGGCCGTTGTCGGCGTGGGGTAGATGTGCTAACGTCCTGGGGTGCCCAACATGTCACTGTGCGATTCCTTTCTACATTCCTACCCCCTCCTCTTTGACGAAAGAAAGAGATGTGTAATATCCTGCTGAATGAAGAATCTAGAATTTTTGATTTTTTTAAAATTTTGAATCTCATGGTGTCGTTGCAGGAAATAAAAACACAAAGTATAAGGAAAGCCTATATCCAGCAGTCCTGCAATTGATATATAATGACATATATAGTCGTCATTAATCCTGCAAGTCTGCATAAACTAAAAGTTCTGGATCTCAATTCTGTTATCTTTTCTATATTTTATTTCCAAATGTTCCACTGCACACAACAACTATATTAATAAATCATCATCATCATCGTCATCCTAGCATTTATCCCGGCTTATGGCAGGGTCCACTTTCATAAATGTGGCACGAAATCACGCTTAAATACCTACTTACTCGTAGCAATTGCCTCGTGTTTGAAAACTCAGCACACACAGCATAACTAAAGACTTTGTATGCGATGTGCCTCTCTTTGAAACTCGCGAACAACTTTGGAGAGTGCCTACAGAGGTGTTGTTATGGAACTCTGTGTTTCAGATACATTTGGTAGCGGAAAATGGGATCTATATTTTCCGGATGCAGTCTTAAGCGCTCTTACAATACTATTGTGTAAGTAGGACTCTGTCAAGCCTGAGGAGTACGCCTTGATTAGTATCACCGCATTATTTATTTCTGCTGCCTAGCAACAAGGCTTGCATTGTACTGTTCCGGTTTGAAGGATAATATAGCCATCGGAATTACAGGCATGAGGCATTTCAACTTAGACCTTACAGAGACAACACACCTGCGGTTCTGTATTTTTATTGCCTGCGACCTAAATGCATGAATCAAAGATATTATGGGCGACCGATCACCATCAGGTGTGCTGTCTGCTCGTTTCTCACTGCGTAGCAAAAACGAACAAAATGCAATAAGTATTAGGTATTTAGTGTGTACAAAAGTATAAGTATGTCCCATTTATATTATGTTTACGTCCATAAACTGCTTTAAATCAGTAACCAAGCGCGTACGTAATGAACAGCAAAAACAAAACAACTGCCAACAGCGTGCGTGTTATTCTCACTGCGCGTAAGGAGACTATGGACTGCCACTTTGCTCAAGAGTTTTCACTTCAATTTCAAGAGCAACTGTGGCGACATCTATCGCTCTACTGCTCCAATAGGGAAGACTCAACGATACTCACATTACGAGTACACGAACACAAGGTTGGCAAGCATCCGCACATAGATGGCGCTAACCGTCCTACATCGCGCTCGAGAAATGTGTCAACCTCCACTGCATATATACAGCCAAACAACTACAAAAAATTGCATATTCGTTTGAAACAACACATGAACATGACTGGAGCAAAAATGTTTAAATTTTAACGGGCTCTAATGCGAATATAGGTATATTATTGAACACAATTTTTTCCCATGGCTACAGATTCCCAACGCTACAGACACGATATAGTCACTTTATAGTTAGGATTACTTAGAATGGATAGTTGTTTGAGCAATAAATACTTGAGCAGAGTACAAACTGTCAATATCAATACTATCAAAACATGTAAGATTATAATACTGTTACAAATCTCCAGGCATTTACTTAAAAAGAATATTAACAACAGAAGAAACCCTATATTTCTCTCAATTAATTGTTACAATGAAAATAACTAAAAATCTACACAATGAAATTAACACAAGTAATGGCTAGTGAGCACGTCCTTCCGTTCCGAGCGCCTCCAGCAAAGTGAAGTCTTCCATCGCTGCTATCTGCTGTCCTGCTTACAGCCGCGAAATTAACCGCCGTGACGTTAGCGCACGATCTTCACTCCGCGGATAGGGTTCCTCAGGCTAATACGGCCTCTCCTGATGACGGCGCGACCTCGCCCGTTTCCTCAGCCTGCCTTGGTTGGTCAGCATCATCGTCAGCGTTAGATGGCCCTGCACCAAAATCATCATCAGCACCTGAAATATGTTTTTACAATTAACTCCGCTTTGTCAATGCATACCAACTGAAAATAAAAAAAAACGTTGTATCAGGCAGAGGCCTCGGCTTGCCTTCAACTACAGCATCAAGCAGAGCCCTCGGGATGCCCATCACGATGCAAGAGTACTAGGCAGAGGCCTCGGCATGCCTGTACGAAGAAACAGAGGCCTCGGCATGTTTCTTAAGTAGCAGAGCCCTCGGGATGCCCATCACGATGCAAGAGTACTAGGCAGAGGCCTCGGCATGCCTGTACGAAGAAACAGAGGCCTCGGCATGTTTCTTAAGTAGCAGAGCCCTCGGGATGCCCATCACGATGCAAGAGTACTAGGCAGAGGCCTCGGCATGCCTGTACGAAGAAACAGAGGCCTCGGCATGTTTCTTAAGTAGCAGAGCCCTCGGGATGCCCATCACGATGCAAGAGTACTAGGCAGAGGCCTCGGCATGCCTGTACGAAGAAACAGAGGCCTCAGCATGTTTCTTAAGTAGCAGAGCCCTCGGGATGCTACACACAGACGTCTCTGTGTAAATCACTGACTTTGTCACAACCTCGTTGCAACAAAGTAGAAATAAGCACAGACAGAGGCCTCGGCATGTCTGGCAATACGCTTGCGTCTCACACGGTGGGTTAGCATTGCCCTCGGGTTACTACCCAGACACAACACAAGTATGAATCATTTGCAAGAAACAGAGGTCGACATGTTCCAAACAAAGTATTCATACTCACTTCCAAAGAATGTAGTGCACACATCGGGGGTCCTTTCCCCTCGCCATAGACAAATATTCCGCAGCTGCTTGCATTATATTTCTTATAAGACCCAGCAAGGAGCTTTAGCTCATAGCGGCCATGAGAGAGTGCGTTTCAAAAACTATAAGGCCCTCGCATTCCCGAGTCCAATTTACCAGCAGACTGGCTATTTTTATGTACAAATACTACATCTCCAACATTAAATACACGTGGTTGCCTGCGCTATCTGCGCCCACAATCATGAGTCTGAAACAAGACACCTCCATATCCAACAGCAGACGTAGCCGTATGCATCTCCGTCGGTAATGTCGGGTTAAAAATCGCTAAAGTCGGCTCACTGGTTAGTCGCTCTATTAAATCCTTACGGGCCGCTTCTTGCTCGTCACTCCAACGAAATTGTACCCCTTTACGAAGCAAGTTAGCAATGCACTCTGTCTGAATATCCAAGTAAGTACCATCTAAAATACCCCGCTAGCACTAAAAATTTGCGTACTTATTTAACATTGGTCGGGATTGGATCTTTGACCAATGCATCGACCTTATAAACGCTCGGCCTAACCTGGCTATTACTAATCGTACGACTCAGGTACTCAATATCATTAGCTAAAAACGTGCACTTCTTAAGTGATCGAAAAACCAGCTGCTGTTAAGTCAAAACCTCTTTTAGGGTTTGCAAGCCCTCCTCGACGTATTAAAACATCGTCGATATAGACAAAGGTAGAGAGTGGTAAAGACCACACTCGATTAATGAACTCGACGTTTTCATTATTATTCTTTGATAGACCACATGAGCATTTGCCAAACCATAGAGTATCTTCAAATATTCGAAGTGGCCCCCCGGAGTGACAAAGCCCGTTTTGTGCACCGAACTCGGGTCCATAATGATTTGGTGAAAGCCCGTGGACATATCAAGACTACTGTAATACTTGCTTTTACCTAAGCGATGTGATCATCTATCAGAGGAAGCGGATAGCGGTCTTTTAAGGTATTTGCGTTTAAGGTGCGAAAGTACACGTACATTCTATCGCCTCGGTCTTTCTTTTTGACGAGAAGGATAGGACTTATAAACACCGATTCTGACTCCCTAATGATTTCTCGTCAAGACAATTTATAGGGCCTGTAAACAACTGGGGTCTCATTTTTAAGCTGTATATCCATCGACCCAGTCTCCGTAACAAAATTAGCTGAGAAATCATTTAATAATGACAACAAGCGTTCCTTTTCCGCGCCTACCAATGGAGTATTATTGGGGAGATTTTCGCGGACAATATTGTGCACAACAGCAGCTCGTGTTAGTCGTTGCTGACCTTTGGTACGTGTATAGGTCACCCCTTCCCTGTTCAGTACGTCCGTGCCTATGAGAACAGGAACATTCATGCAAGCTCGTGGGACAACGTGAAAATCTATTTCAAGAGTTATGTCTTGGAATTCGACAGTCCAAGTTGTGAAAAACGCCTTTTATGAAATAATGAAATTGTCGAGCCACTGTCTAATAAAATATCAACAGGTATGCCTTGTATGACAGCAGTTGAAATATCATCCTTTTATAAGTATTCTCAGTGTCACGGCAAAAGTTAACGTATGTTTTTTCCATTTTGTGACCTAGTTTTTTGCAAAAGGTACATGGCACGGGTTTTTGGGGGTTAATGTTATTTTTAGTCTGGTTTTGCGGGTAGGTTCGCGAACTATCCGTAGGTGTAGGTACCACCGGTCTGTCTACTTTGACACGTTTAGGGCACATATGTCATAGGCATGACCATAAATTCCACAGGAAAAACTTTGTGTAAAACCGTGGCTTTGAAAATTAATCAGAATTTTCGCGTTTTCGACTATAATTATTGTTAGATGGAGACACAGACATTGTCGCCGGCTTTATATAAATCGAAAGGAAGTCAACTAGGCTGTACGGGGATAACTTAGCGTTCGTCGCATCCGCTCTAATTTCCGGGTCGCATATACCGCGAATAACAATAGCAGTAATTAATTCATTCCGTCAAGAGTCATACCGCCTACAAATATAGACATGGTTAGGTCTTACCGGATTAAGCGCGCCAATGGCGCTGACTAGCTTATCCGTCACCTCGGTTAAGGCGCCATCCAGGGTAGCAGCGGTTGAGGGTGGTCCGCATGGCGCGCTGGATGCCCGCGTCGGCGAGCCAAACGCCTCGCTGGCAGCCCTGCCGGCCTCAACCCGCGACGTCGGCAGCAGCGGCGACGGCGGCCGCGGCGGCGGCGGCTGTGCCCGCGGCGGCGATACGGCCTGCAACAGCGCTGGCGACCCGTACGGCGGACCCCTAGTGACGTCGGATGACCCCGGCTAAGCCGTGACATTCGAGTCAATCGCGCTACACTGACCATTACTCTGTTCATCACTAGAATTTTCTAAAATAGTTAAGCGAGATAGGATAGCCTGTAGGGTTTGCTGCAAACTCGGATCTGGTGCATCGCGAGGTTTGCCCCTACGTCTTTTTCTAGCTGGTTCAGCCATAATTACGAAAAAGAATTACTTACTTGTAAAATGTGGGTAATAGCAAAACTTAGGCAATTAGTAAAAATAGCAAACAAAGAAAAATATGAAAATATGAAAAACCAAAAGCGGTGGATAGCTATGGGAGCTATCCCACTTCTGATGTTACAAATCTCCAGGCATTTACTTAAAAAGAATATTAACAACAGAAGAAACCCTATATTTCTCTCAATTAATTGTTACAATGAAAATAACTAAAAATCTACACAATGAAATTAACACAAGTAATGGCTAGTGAGCACGTCCTTCCGTTCCGAGCGCCTCCAGCAAAGTGAAGTCTTCCATCGCTGCTATCTGCTGTCCTGCTTACAGCCGCGAAATTAACCGCCGTGACGTTAGCGCACGATCTTCACTCCGCGGATAGGGTTCCTCAGGCTAATAATACTGTATCTCTGGGTTGAACATTCAGATATCGTTTATAGGTACCTTGATTAGCTTATCATAATTAATTGAATTAGCAACTAAGCCGTTTATGTAAGCCCTCAGCCACTTAAATGACCCTAGAGCGCAATAAAACAAATGGATATGGTAAATAGCGGGCAGTTTCGCAGTACTCTGGAATTAATTTTATGTAATAAATTTTATGACCTTACCTACTTTTAGTGTTATATTTATGTACCAAATAATTTGTTAACAAAATAATTTTAGCAATACGTGTAACATGACTACAGTGTGGTTGGTAATGTGTCTGCAATATCTGTACTACGGGTATAAAATATCATAGATAAGCTAAATTCGAAAAGCGTTTTATTACCCAAATTACGCATAGTTAATACAATATAAAACTCTTTATTGCACACCAGAGAACACAAGTACAGATACAAAAAAATATCGTAGATAGTACAAAGGGCGGTCTTATCAGGGCGGTTTACCTATTTTATAAAATTAAATGGACACATTATAAGGTACATTATTTTAAGTCAATTCACAGTGACAATGTCAATAACAACATAAATGAACAACAAACATACACAATACAATTGTTCAATTTGCTATCTACAAATGTTTAACCGAATTTAAACCTTCCGAATACCTACGGCAACCGAATTGTAAAACAAACATCCAAGTTGTTGGTAATTACGTTTATATTATGTACGTACAATAAAATGATCATCATGATCATCGTTAATGTCTCGGTTCTGCTTTCGCGCGCGGGTGCTCAGGGTCCACCTTGACTATGATCCAGGATTTGGCAGATCTGATAAAAGCAGTGTAGTGACTGCCATCTGCCCTTCTTGACAGCTTGGAAGCTGACTAGATTGGACCATGGGTATATATTAGTCGCCTGAATGTGCAGGTTTCATCACGATATTTTCCCTCACCGTAAAAGCATCAGTTAGTGTTTAACTAATGGACCCGGGAACTCTCTTACGGTACCGGTACCCAGTTACCCGGCTTACGAGTCGGACCGCTTAACTATTAGGCCACCGACGCTCTTTACTTGTACAATATTTTAATAGAAACGCTTGGTACTACATGCTTCTCTGCCGGAGACATTCTGTACGTGGAAAATTATGGTAAAGACATAATATATTTTAAACTACGTTTGCACTAATATACAATCATTTAAAGAACAAAATTAAAGAAAGAGCATTCCCTATAAATAATAACTGCATTACTGAATGTAGGAAAGGACAGTAAAATCTATCCTCTCAATAAAGGTATGGTTACCTTCTACGATAACAACTGGCCTACGCAAGCTATATTTTGTATGTGGGTCAACAAGACACATATACGAAAGTGGTTTTACGATCAGAACTCGAAACTAGTTTGCGGTGGCACCACGAACCCCTTGTTAACGTTACAGGCGAGGGCGCAAGTTTATGCGTTATGTGATTCGTCACAAAATGACAGCTCGTCAGGTAACCGGCAATAACATGTGTTGCCGGCACCGGCAGCGCCCGAATTTTATTACGTTATTCCAAGTAACGCGGTTTCATGAACGTGAAATTCAATCTCATCCCTGGGCATGGAATAACCTATGAATATATCCGGGCCACATTCATATTTGTAACAGCATAAAAACGTGACTCGAATCCGTGAAAATCGACGTTACCTACAAACCTAAGGGAGCATTGTACCTACTACGGACACGATGTACCTAGTAGCATGCCTAAAGCCCGGAAACATAGGAAGGGAAAAAATTAACTTGCCCCAGACCGCCTCGTATCTCATTTGTCTGGAAAAAAATCTTCAAGGCTTATCTAAGCCGAAAATAAAATGGAGATGAAACGCAAGGATATCCGAGGTGAACTCGGGCGCCCCATATAAGCTTTGAAATATAGGCGGCCCCTGCGAGAAATCCTTTCAGAGCCAACTTCTATGGACCTTTTGTTAAATACGAACTTCGGACACGCTGCAGCAGACAATCTATATCTATACTAGGTTATATTTTAAAAAGTATATATTAGTGTGATCTTACTTTTGTTTGTAACGAATAAACTGAAAAAACGATTGAACTAAAGGCTCATTATCACTGAGTAATAACGGGCTACTTTTTATAAAAAAGTAATATTTATTTTAAATCCCGCAGAAAAGTTTATTGTTTACAGAGAATCGAAATGCGCGCGGGTGAAAGCCGCTGGGAACTCGTTGTATTGATCTTCACTTTCACTAAAGGTGGTCAATTGTGTAGTAAGTATATTGTGTTTTGCTTTTTATTACTTTATACAGTAATATTCCTTTTTTATATTGTGTTTTTAACACACCTTGATTGAAAAACGAGAAAACAGCTCACCAGACGAAAAGCGGCAGCTGTCTTTCTTACGTGCATTAACGTCATTATTTTTCCTATAACGAATTACGAAATAGTAAATCTATAAAATTTAGGTTAGAGACCGAATTAAGGTAAATTAATATAATACAAAACAGAAAATATATTTTCGACTCTAGCCTATATTATTTGTATGGTCACATGAAAACCAGTCTAATCTGCTTTTTCGAAAAATACACATCAAGTATTCAAAACGACGTTACATTACATTTCATTCGCCATGATCACAACGAGCACAATATGCTCACAAAAACGTGTAGCAGTCAATATCGTAAAAAAATATTGCATTAGCTTCTCACAAATTATTGCTACATTTGCGGCATAAAAACGATAACTATAGTAATAACACAGTCGGCGAAGGAGGACGATATCTTAATCTATTTGCGAAAAAGTTGGCCTCCCAACGGGTAAACGGAACTTTCTCTGCGTGGACGCAGTTCTATCAGTGTTATAAGCTCTTGGGAAATCTAGACATATATGTTCACACGCAAGTTTTGTGAGAAATAAGCAGCTCTGCCTTGGTAAATACACCACCGCTGTGATGGAAGGTGTTGTTGTGCATGATTCATTCTTTTTTCGGACTTTTGTCCGAAACACGTGCTGGTGTAGGTAAGCATAGATTAAGTTAAGAAAGAGCCAAAGTTGTGTGTTATGTAATGGAAATAAATAAGAAAACTTTTTTCATCGTAAGTATTAATGAATGAAACTGACTTTGACATATTAAAAGTATACGCGTGTTAAAGGTGTTGATAACACAATATAAAGAAGATGAAGCACAGAGAGCTGAGATCTACTCTAACATTTAAGCCTTTTTGAAGAATACAAATATCTACATTTATTTCCTCATATCTACATTGGAACCCTCATTAAGGGAGCGAATGTTTCTCCGCTCACCCCGAGGCGTCTCAGTTCAACATATTGAAAGATTTTCTCTCTGTCAACCGACGTCACCCAGCGTCAACCTTCCAAAGCTTTATATTTTATTAGGATTTGTTTTTTTATTTCATTGCGCGCTTAACATATGAAAATTGTACTACCAGTCGCGTCACGTAAATCCATCCTCGCGACATGTAGGTAATTTTATTGGCGACAGTTTTGTGTAATATTAAACAGAGTCAAACCAAATAATTGTAGTAAGTATTTCAGGCTACATGCGAAATAACTTCATCCACGTACAAATCTTATTGCCTCTTTAATTTCAATAAGGCAGCATCTACGAGCATACGTTTAAACTTCAGGTACAACAACTGAGCAACACACGACAGCTCTTAATGGAACAAATGAAAGCCGAGCGGAGACAGGAAGGTAACTTAAGGCAGGAGTTTAGCCCAGCCAAGTTGCCGTCTTGCGGCAAGTGAGACACAGCTAGTCGGTTGGCAGCTCGCAAGTTGTAAGTTACTCTCGGTGTGGGTAAGCAACTTCACTCTGCCACTGGCTTATAAAGCCGCTTCTTTTCATTTCCGTTGATAACTTCGCGTCGCGGGAGGCGAGTGTTCAAAACACGAATGACAGACAATGATCAGTTCCCCATGTCGCGTCTGTAAGTCTGTCTTTTCACAGCCCATAACAATCCACTGCAGGACTCAGTGCCTCTCTCATGAAAGGGGAGGTCATTGGCATAATCTTCACGCTTGGCAGGTGGGTTTAGGATCAGTGTTATAAATATAACAATAAAAACAGCTGCTGCCCATTTACCAGCCTATGGAGATCTTGATATTTTGTCTCGAAAACATTAGTCGTCTTGGACGACACCCACGATTGTTAAGCGAAACTTCTGATGCGAATTATTCCCAAGTGTCAGGGTGCATTTTGTCCAGGCTTCTTTTCTAGTACAAAAATTAGGTACCAGAAAAGTAATAGTATCCCACGGGATAGCCTAATATTAGCAGAGTTTCGGATTGAGCTTGGATGAAATTGGGTGGACCACTTGTTTAGGCACATTCAAACGGAACTGATCTCAGGCTAAACAAGGTTAGAACTATCTCCACCCATAACAACAACAATAAAACTAAATAAATTAGGTTCACCTCTCAAGAACCTCAATATATCTACAATCTACACGAATATCTAATTTATAGTAACCCTCTATTTGCGTCTGGGGTTAAAAAACACAACATAACAGTTTTGCAGTGTCTTCTCTATCATCATTGCTAGCAGTTGGGTAACAGGTATCTACCACCGGACGAGTCTAACTTATCGGAATCGTTTGTTTTAACTTTATCTTGTTCTATTGTGAAAATTATTACCCGTCTTCCTTATCTGAAACCTTAGTACAACGGGTGCCTATTCATGTAAATACGTATTTACGACTACAGCAGCTTCGGCTACGATTTGTGCGTACAAGGATACCGGGGTAGACCAATTTGTGGAACAGTCACTGTAAATTGGACTTTATGCGATTACATATTGAGTGTGCATTGTGGGGCCCAAAGTAGGTAGCACAATGTTGGTAACCCAGTTGCGACCCGTTGATGTTATTAATCGTCAAACCTACCATGTAATGATAAGAATAAATAATCATCTTGGCGTTAATGTTCCAGTTAAGCTCTGGTGCACGAGGGCCCAGGGTCCGCCCTGACCATGATCCAGGATTTGGCAGATCAGATAATTACAGTGGAGCGACTGCAATAGGCCTGTATGACTCTGCTACCAGGGGAACCTGGCCAGATTGGATCATGGTTACACATTCAGTCGCCTGAATGCCTGAATGTGCAGGTTTCATCACGATGTTTACCCACACCGTAAGAGCATCGGTTAGTGTTTGACTAAAGTACATCACTCAGAAAATATTAATTGGTACGTGGCCGCAGCGGGATCGAACTCGGTAGATACCTCTCGCTTACGAGTCGGATACACGTACCGCTCGGCCACCAATACTCCTATGTGATTATAAGAATATACTTTCTAATGATTATCACCGTGTAATAACTGGCAGCGTAGAATGTAGCACCGACCCTATATTTGATGGGTGTCGTAAAATCATTTATTACGTATGCAGCATTGCTTCATATCTTTTATTTTATATCACTAAGGTGGCAAACAAGATTACGGCCTGCCTGATGGTAAGCAGTCACCGCAGCCTATGGACGTTTGCAGTACCATTTGGGCATCGCCTACGCGTTGCCGAACCCGTAAAAATCTTTTACCCCTTTCTTGAAAAGCTCCTTGTTTTTACTTTCCAGTTGTCTAGTACGTACCTACGTCACGTTCTCAATGGCCGTTATATTTATATTAATATAAAATTTTCATATTCAGAAATGGCCGCACCAAGTGTTTCACAATTTTGGTTTAACTCTTTAATAATTTCCCTGAAGGAAGTAAATTGGAGTAAATTACAAACTTTCTCGTTTCCGGTACAACTTGTCTAACGCTACATTTAATTTTGTACCGATTCATGAATATCAAATTTAATAATTAACTCTTAGCGTTAAAAGTAATTAGCTGTACCTACTTTTTATGGTTAATAGTATGCAACAATTTGATCTCCTCTGAATTGGTTAGAAGCGGTCGAAGATTGCCTCGAAGATACCTATTCCCTGCTGACTTAAATATTACGAGTTTATGTATTTTGGGGATATAGTGACGCCGGCAGTTCTGGTGAAAAAAAGGGCAAGATCTTCTAAGAGCTTCTAAGAGAATTCATCGAAATGATTTCGATAGAAAGGTAAGAACTACAGGCCGATGATGACGAGGAACCAAGCATTAAAGATGGGACTCGATAAGCGAGTCATCGCCAATTAACTATTTGTCACGTCTATCGTATCAGCACAGATTACGGAAAGCTAGTATCAGAAGAGATTCAAGTTTGTATTTACATAGGTGGAACAAATATCAAACTGTTGACTACGAGACACTGTACTATTTATTTCATACAAAACTTCTGTTTTGAACAAACTTACGTAATAACGTGATACCAAATTGTCACATCGCGACAACATGTTCACTACCAGGCAGGAGTCTCAGAAATAAGTAACAATAACAATAAAAATAAACGTGGATCGTGCTAACAATCGCGTTATTTATTAAAACGACAGGTGCCGTCTCAGCGGCAAAGCCACATCGTTGCGCCATAGCCGTTACATAAAATTTTACCATTCTTATTAAACGTTATTGAATTTGAAACAATATTATGTCCGACCCTATATTGGACAGACCTTTTATTTCTTGAGTCATAAAAAGGCTATAACAGAGCAATTTAATTTAATATTCTTCACAGGAGCGTAAGGGTATTTAATATTGTTTTATTGCTTATAAGGGCTGATTGGACGATATTGAGGAATACCTCTGAAAACGAATTACCGACTGCAATTTTCCCCAATTAGGTTCCTCTCCCGGTGACATTATATTAAAAATGAAGACAATACAAAATTTTATGAAATTAAGCTTTAAATAATACGAAAATATAGTAAAAAGTATATAAAAAGAAAATACACAAAACTAAACTTATTTAAAGATACAAAATTTGCGGAAGATCCCCAGTATTCGGATAGGTGCCCACAATGACTTTGACAATTAATTTGATGACCTGAGTGGTTCAGTGGTCAACATGCCTGCCACGCAAGAGGTCCAGGGTTCGATTCCCGGCCGGGCAGAAATTGAAATGATGAATTTTAATTTCTGTTACGGGGTGTAATGGGTGTTCTATATTTAAAAGAATATAAGTAGTTTATCAGTTATCTAGCACCTATAACACAAGCTTTGCTTACTTTGGGGCTAGATGGCGCTGTGTGAATTTGTGCATGATTGTTTATTTATTTATTTAAAGCTGCCACATTACCCCGCTGGATAGTGAGGCTAATTCTATGGCCGAAGCACAGGCCAGCCTTCTAGTCATCAGGTGCATCGACCAGGCGCTTGGCTATATCTCTATCTAGGGTATGCTGTAAACGACAAACGGCGCAAATATACAATCCCTGCTCAGACAAATATATTAGCGGCTCTTGGCATTTTCAGCTTTAAATTAAATTAACTATGATATTGGTTTCTTTAGTAATTGCAGCTATGATACTTGGTTATATGTGGAACAAAGGAACACAACAATAAGAACAATTTCAGCTACCAGTAATATCGACGAAATTGTAACAGCAAACTTCTATTCCACCTGATGGACTGTGAACAAGTTTTAAATTACCGCGCAACACTTCCACGACCGAAGAAATGAGTTGATCTTGGACGAAAACGGATTCAATTCCAATATCGGCGCTGCGGCACCGAATCATCTCTCTACTTGGGAGAATCTGGATTTTGTTAAAGCGTAAACAATCAGATCCGTTATCATCACAGCTCCCAGGTTTTTCAATTAGACTTAACCAGCGATCGGTTTGTTAAGTCTCAACAGTATCAACACTGCTCCGAAATTGACGAAGTTTAGTTAAGAAAATCCCGGTTGTTTGACTTGAAAAGTTTCATCGGAAACCTTGTTGTCAATACGAAAATAACCGATCTCAGTTCGTTTTAATTTTCGTATTTCACTGATTTATTCAGTGAAGTTCGAAGGATTGAGACTCACCGCAAAGCTGTTAATATCCTCAATGCTGCCCAATCAACCTGCTGCTAAACTTTGTTTCGGCGACTCGAATTTAATTCGACCTGTTTAACGTGACACGAATTTTAATTGGAGGCCAGTGGCGAAGTACTTCTAACGCACGTCGCGGTTTTATAGACCGATCTGCTTCATTTCGCATTAATTGCTATCGTATATTGTGGTCTTCCGGACTTGCTGAAATGAACCAATACCGTGCTAAATTTTGGTTCATCGTGATTTTCCGTTGAAATTATAGTAAGTTTTTTAGTAGTAGCATAGTAAATATTATATTATGAATTTTATGTGATAGGATATTTAAAAATAAGTTTGGATTCACGAGCCACTAACGTTATCATCAAAGAAACAATATATAATTTTAGTAAGGGTCGCCGTCGTCGGATGGGATAGGATATAGGAGGATAGGTATGTATAATCAGAGTGGGTAGTAATAAAATATTATATTACATTTAAACATTATGGCTAATAAAATTATTACGCGGCCACAATATACGTAATAAACAGAGGTATAAGTTACATAACAAATCATATTTAACTACTATTGACATACCAACACAGTCACACCTTTCCAGTTCGTAACGGTATACTCTCTGTAACACAATAACTTTCGCTTTTTTATCCACAACTGAAACAGAAAGTTTTACTGAAAATCAATGGTTGTTACTAAGTTTGTCCTCGGGGGATTTTAAGGTTCGCCTATTGCGTAGAGACACTTTCTCGATTGTATCACGTTGCTTCGCCGAAATAAATATATTTGGCTTTACTACACTTGGGAAAGTATGTGAAACGCTCAATATCAGTCTGATTTTTCTGTTTTCACCTCGGTGAAATATGAAGATGGATAAAGTTATTGTTATTACTTTATCCAACCTTATTTTGATAGCTTCGGGTTCATAGAATCCATTAGCCAATATAATAACTTTTTTAGAACATTTTTTTCTGCGGAAAATGAGTATTAACAAGATTGTAAAGAAAAAATTTTGGCAAGAATTAATCCTCGAAAAGTATCATTGTTCAATTTTCATGATTAATTCTCTCCACTTTTCATTACGTTATCTCTAGATTCTACTTCATTTCTGCTATTTGGAGATTCGTAGCGAAAAAGTCTTTAATTACTACAAGGGCGATTCTTGGAAATAACTTAGGTAGAGAGGTAAGTGTGGGCTACATTAATATGCAAAGCGTATTGCCATAAGAGCGTTTTAGTACTTGAATAGATCTACAGTTCGTGTTGTAGGGACAGTTCAAGGGCATTGGTCCATTGGTCATTGGTCTATTGGTATTTCCAGAAGGCTTGAATATACAAAGTTCGGCGGCAAAAAGTTTAACAAAATACATTGGAAGGATCGGAAAAGGTCTCTGCAATGGATAATTTAGTGCTCTTTAATTAGGTATTCGAAATCCCTCTCCGATCTATGACAATACCTATAGGTATAATTATCTTCGCTTCAATATACCTACCGGTTGTATTTTCGCCTTCAAGGATCCGGGATCGGTAACTGCTATCTGACTTACGTGACCCTATTACCAGGGAAACCTGTTGGATCATGGTGGTCGGCTGAATGTGCAGGTTTCCTCACGATGTTATCCGTAAGAGCATCGGTATGGTTTTTTTCATATAGATAGGCAGAGTTTTGATCGCCATCTCACCTGGTGGTAAGTGACGATGCGGCCGATGATAAAGAATGGCTGTCTAGGAACAGCCTTGAAGGCGTTTAGATTATAATTATTAGGGAACACACTTGCGTGTAACGAGTTCGACTCCTTGGCCGTACGCATTAATAAGGTTGAACTAAAGTGGCTCGTGCGGATAGTTGGAAGATCCACAACATAATTTTTAAGGTTTAACTAACTCAGATAAAGTAATTTTTATAGCAGTATTGGGAATCGAACTAGGACCCTCTCGCTTACGAGTCGGACCCGCTTGCGATTAGACCACCGATGCTCTTTATTTGTTGTTAGGCATTTAATGTTGCATTGTAACAAATGCGACGATGGTTTTGACAACGTCCGTATGATGTGCGTCAGATAAAACAAGTTGAAAGTGATGCATGTTGAAAGGTTTTTACGGGATCGATAACGTGTGGGCGATGCCCCTGGTATTGCAAACGTCCATAGGCTGCGGTGACTGCTTACCATCAGGCAGGCCATAAGCTTGTTTGCCACCTTTGTAGTATGCATTTTTTTTACTGAGATATCTGATCTAAAAGACCTAGAAGGGTTTTTGGCACTTGGATGAGGGCGAGATTGACAAACATTAACTCCGGCTGTCTGTCAAAAACGACTCTACAACTTGTCGTCGATAGTTCTGATTTCGGAACCGTGTCAAAAGATAAAGTAGTTCTGCATTTACTTGTCTGTGACTTAAAGGACATGACATGTCATTGTGATAAAGCTTAAGCTGTTGAACTACTAACGTAAACGTTGAATTACAATGGAAAACGCTGCTGCTCATTTTCCAGCCTACGGAGACTAGATTTTTGTGTCGAAAACATTAGTCTCCTTGTACGACGCCCACAACTCAGAGTATATGGGGTTCGTGCTATTCAACTCTGCCGGACACCACACGGCTGTCGATAGGTACAAATTGCTTTTGACATGTGCCTTTTTAACGCTGTAAAACTTAATTTTACATTTCAATATAAAACTGGAATCAAAATGAAACTAAACTTCCAGTTTTCCTCCGAAAGCTAATTGAGTATTCAATGCACATCGAAAACGTGAATTTGGATTGAAACGGCCTCTTAAGGAAATTAAATCATTCCAAGATTTAAGTATTCATGATGGTAACAATGTTGTCGGTGTAAACGTGCCCTTAGAAGTGGGTCAAGGTAAATACGAATCGGTCAAGTGTCTGTTCGAATTTAAGCTACGCTTTTTTAGGGTTTCGCTCCCGATGGGTAAAAAGAAAATATTATTACTAAGCCTCCGCTTTCTGTCTTTCACAGAACTTTTATATTTTGAATAGATACACTTGAAATTTCGAAATAATTTAAAATAAAATGAAGCTAAGTAATTTCGCTCGTTCTCTATCGTAAAATAGGTAACATACCTACATAATACATACCTACGTGACTTTTTTCAGGGGTAGGCAGATACCACATTGTTCCACTTACTACAATCCTGACAAAAACATTCATCAACCTTTTCATACATGCTCGTCGATTTAGAGTACTCTTGACCTTTCTTTTCTATAAAATATCTCCAATTAGAGCGCTATATATACGTTTCGGCCTTCCCTTTCTGACATACCTACCATATGATATTGGTTTCACAAGAGTGAAAGAGACTGAACACTTAGAATCTCCAAATACCTGAAAATTTAAGAATCTAGAATTACTCAACAAGTAATCGGAGAAAGAAAGAAATAATGTTCGGACAAGACCTTCCTCCTAATTGTAAGAACAGTCGTCTGTCGTTACAGTAGACTGTTACAAGCAGCTGTAACAGCTCTGCGTGTAAGTAATGTATGTTTTAGAAAAAGACTCTATAGAATCTCTGTAGAACGAAAACGTCCAAACAATATTCCTATAATTTTATATTTTTTTTGTATTTTACAGTGACTGCAGTAACAAATGAACTGTAGAATAAACATCTGAAATGTGAAATTAAATACAGCAGGCGTAAATGTTGGCGTATTATTTATTTCCGCAAGAATTAGCAGCTGTATCTAAGACATTAAACCCAACAAGCCATAAGTACAAAAGCAGTTAGGCACATTCAGCGTTTACACCATGGCCCTATAAAAGAGGCCCCTGTTAATGAGGGCATAAAAACTTCCCTTTCTGAGTTATTCTACGGAATTTGCATTTTAATTGGAAAGAAAATTTAGGAGCTGCTGTGCACAACAAATTTTACTGTGGTACGCGTAACATGTCATACACCGCGTTAACGTCACTCGTAAAATTCTGAATTTTAATGGCACTGTGTGAAATATAGGTAATATTAGTCCTTCGACACCACCTGGATGAGTGACGGTCACCGATGGATTCCAAGAAACTTTCATACGACTGCTGCTGACGACTATTGAAAGAAAGAAAGAAAGAAAGAAAGAAAGAAGACATTTATTACACGTAGACACCACGACACACAACACACACGAATTGCTACAGAATTGACATCTATAAGAAATTAGACTACCTGTAGCCTTCTCAAAGGTCGCCAATGCCAAGGCTTATCAGGTGGTAGTGCTCTTTTAAGGCTGAGAAGTCCGCCTAGGAGAGTACCACCGCCTTATCTTATGCTTGCATGATTGTGTTTCGGTTTGAAGGATAATATAGCCAGCGTAATTACAGGCATGAGGCATACCATCTTAGTCCTTACAATGACAACGCACCTGTGGTTCTGCATTTTTGTTGCCTGCAACCTAAATGCGTGAATCGCATATGATATGGGCGACAGTTACCGGTTACCATCAAGTGGGCTGTCTGCTCGTTTTGTCGCTGCGTAGCATAAAAAAAACGATCGTGACACCCCTGGTATTGCGTATGTTCATCACCAGCAGTAATCACTTCTCAGGTGATCTGCTTGCTCGCTTGCCTATCGCTAAAAAACCAAACGCTAGGTCCTTAGTATGGACCTAAGTCTATCATACAACGAACATAAAATTGTTTCCGCAAACGCCACTGAAATACTTTATTTGAACTATTTAATTTGAACAGATTCTGTTTGAAAGCGACTTCTCATGTGATTTCAATAACACAAATACTGCAAACTCCTCGCAAACACTAAGCTCAAGAAAATTGTCAGAAGCACTTTATGTTTATGAAAGAAGAAAAGCAAAATAAGAAAATGTTGTTCGTTTTGCGTAATATATTTAATTGACGCACAAGTGCTATAAATAACAAATTCGACCAAATTGGTTTATAATCCATAGTAGTCCACAGCTGGACATTAGTAATTCATTTACTAATAGAAAACTACATTAACATGAGCTACTTTAGCAAAGCAGAGAACTCATGTGGTGGTAAGTGACAATGCAACCGATGATAGAGTATGTCTGTCTAGAAAAGCCAATTTATTCTAGCCTATACAGTTATAGTTTAGGTAAAGAAAAATGCATTAAATTTTTGCTTTTGGAACTACCGATCAGATTCCTTACAATAATGCCCGAGTCGGACCTACTAGCCATTAAGCCATCGACGCTCTGAAGCTAGTATAGCACTAGAATAATCATTCGAATACTGTATAATACAATACAATACTCAAGCATCACATTCCTGTGGAATTTCTAGAAGGTTTTTATAGCATTCAAGAAAAAAAATATTCAATAAGAAATACCCTGGGACGAGGACGAGGTTTTTGGGCATTAGAGTAAGCTAATGACCCCTTAATTTAGCAAATTGGCTAAAGATGGACCAAATACCTAAATGTTACAGTAGCTGCAAAGGAAAATTTGAACTGTACATTGTTGTTTTCCGCAATGACGATCCGGCTAAATATTGCTCCCCCACACACACATGAAACGGCCCACTAAACCTATAGAAACACTATATGATTTGATTGTTACAGGTGTATCGAAATATCGGGCAATTGCGAACTACTAAACTATTATAATCCAGTACCTAATTATCAAATGTTGGTAACACATTTGCACCGGTTACTTCATTAGCACTGGCTATGATTTCAGTATTCATTGATCGGCCTGTCGGTTTCAAGAAGGACAAACTAAGAGATAATATCATAAACGCATAATGTTAAAAGCTTTTCATATGAAACCCTATAATGCTTTTCATATGAATATGGTTATGTATACTAATTGACTGATTTACTTTAAGGTCCAATATTTTCTACAAAACAAATAAAAAACCGATTTTTATGAAACAAAGCTAAGAACCATCTTGCTTAAACTAAATTAATAGTAATAATAATAATAGTAGTAATTAATAGTATTGTGTTTCTGCCAATAAGTAAGGTTTCCAGTGCTCCATGGGGTGGGGATTTGGGGAACCGTGGCTTTGGCAGTGGAGTGGCATTTGCCTTTTTGCTGCCAGAGCAACGTGTTATAGAGGCGGGCAACGCATTGGCGATGCTCTTGGTGTTGCTGGTGTCTATGGGCAGTGGTGGCCTGCCGTATGACATATTAAAAAAAAAAATTCAAACTGAGAAAACCGCATCCGTATATCCGTTCGTGAGCTACGATGCCACAGACAGATATACAAAGTCACAGATACACATCAAAGCGGGGTGTATAACACTTATGCTCGTTTTTCATCGGGATTTAAAGAACTTGTAGCTGGTAATATCCATTAGTGGGAAGGCCCATGTCCAGCTGTGGGCTGATGAAGTATGGTTATGTATAATGTTATCGTCATTATAATATTATAAATTACAGCTGTCATAGTTCAGTTGCTACTTATTATATCAACTTGCAAACAGAAGACAGCTACAGAGGCACGTAATAGGCAATATGAGAAAATTTCATTACGTACGTGTCAAGATAGTCGTGAGGTTATGAAATCTATTGGATTTTGCGAAATTTAATTATTTTGAGCGTTGATAGCTTTAATATTAGGTACTACGGAGTATTTGATTGTCTTAGAATGATAAATAACAATTTATGTCTACAATGTAGTGTGATGTATCGTAAATATAAGTATAGGCCAAAACAATCTGCAGCTGGACTTGTGGAGTAGGTCCTACATTAGTTTAGGGCTTTGCCATAATCTCTACCCTTGGCAAGCGAGTTGAAGATCGCAGCGTTTAAACATAACAGAAAACGCCCATTTTCTGGTCCTAGCTTGTTGGTCTCAAACAAAGGTCGTTTTTTAACGGACATTGTAACATTACTATTTATCTACTTATATAAGGTCTATAATAATCATATTGGCGTTAATGTCCCGGTTGTACTCTTGCGCACGAGGGCCCGAGGTCCGACTAACAGGGGAGCGACTGCCATCTGACCTCCGTGACGCTTCTACCAGGAGAACCTGACCAGAATGGGTCAGGGTAACGCAGTCAGTCGGCTGAATGTGCAGGTTTTATCACGATGTTTTCCCATACCGTGAGAGCATTTGTTAGCATTCAACTGATTTATATAACTTAGAAAAGATTCGATCCCGGTACCTCTTGCTTAGAAGTCGGATACCTTAATCACTCGGCCACTGACGCTCCTTTACTTACACAAGGTTTATTATTTCTCATATCGGAGCTTATTACATATTTTTCTCAGCAATAGACTTTTCAGTATCTGCGCTGAACATTTTAATGAAACAAAACTCATTAGGGACCGAACATCCCCGCAGTTCATATAAGAAACAAAACAAACATCAACCTAATAAAATCCGTACCCAGCAAATGTGAGAAACAAAGTAAAAGCGGACAATGATGACCCCACGCGGGATAATGTCGGCCAAGGAATAAGAACGTAGCTAATGTACATACTGTAAAAAGGGTGCCTTCATAATTCGCGCGAGATTTCTAAACATTCGCCCAGGATTCGGCCATCATTTTCTGCGTACGGTTAATGTGGGTGTAATTTTTTGCTTGTTTGCAGTCTGGTTTTGCAGACGCCACTTTGTTTTTCCCATTAATCCTAAGCCGCGCGTCTCGTTTTGGTTGGCTTATCTTAATGGGAAGGGAACGCCGCGACATGAGCCCTTTCGGCGACCGATTTCAATGGGACGGCCTTGAGGTGGGATCGAGCGCTCATTGGTGATACTGTTGAGGATTTTACCGGCGAAAACCAGTTTTCTGTACCGACTTCCTGTATAATGTAGGTATATGAAATACATGGGTAAATAAGATAGTAATTGTGTCGTGTTCCGGTTGAGACTGGTTGAAGTTTAGGGCCCGGTAGTAAAGGTAATAAAAAAGATGTCAGGAATACTTACTTAGATATCTACTTGCACTTATAAAGTGATGGACTATGGTTCACGTTAAACATTTTAAGTACTTATTCATTGTTTCATCGCTCAAGGTCCTCTCCAAATTAAAGGAAAGAGTCCGTAAAAGGGCTCTCAGTCAATATTATCAGCGCCAAAACCGAAAAATCTCTTTTATTATTATACGTACTACCCGTTAAAAATGAGTGAAACTTTCCTAATACTTTGAAGAATTTAATGAAAAAAGTTTCGGAAATCTTCATAAAAAATTGCACCCTTTAGGCTAGAAGAGGTTTGATAAATTTTATTTGAGTATAATTAGTTTTGGGCAACCAACTCTTCTAACTCTGGAGTGCTCCCGCGTGATTTTGATATATTGCTGGTTGGTCCTACTTAGCTCTTACTTGGAGCTGACGTTGAAACATTACAATGCCTCCAGCACCCGAGTAATATGTCAAAAGTGACTTTAAGTAAATACCTTAACTTGGTCCGTTCCAATGACTTTAGTTTCAGAATTTGTGCCAAAATGTAAAATACGTACTGACAACTATGTCTGCCAAATGATAAATTCACAAAATTCTGTTCAAGAGAAATCTCGACAGGAAACCTCTAGGGGATACGCAAATACGACTTCGTAACCGCACCACTTGTTTGTGAGAATATATTTTAATGTCTTTGGAGAAACCTTGACTTTGATTTAAAAGTTACCTATTTGTTTAGGTTCCGTTCGCAAAAGTACATGCCCATAGAGCTCTATTTGCTAATATCTGTCTATCTTATTATATAAGACGGGACTTGCACGCGACATACCTTTTCGATTTGTTTTCCCGACGTTTCGGTAGGTTGTCAACAACAAATTGACAATTCTATGTGAGGGTACTAGTCTATCAGCACATCACCGCAGCTGTCACCTCTCCACGGCAGTCGTCTCGTGACCACGGTGGGTGTAACCCTATCGAAACGTCGGTACAAATCGAAAAGGTATGTCGTGTGCAAGTCCCGTCTTATATAATAATATGTGTAAAGAACGCGAGTTTAGTTTGAAACAAATATCTGTCTATCTACCTATCACAACACTTCATGTTGAAGTTGATAATTAAAATGAAGCATCGATGTGGAGGCAATATGCCTAATGCATAGATTGTTTCCGTAAGATACGCAGAGTTTAGTATTGTAATGTTTGGAATCCAGATGGCTCTACAGCCAAATAGTTTGTCATAGAGAATGGGACTGGCAGATAGTTTATGGCTACGAGAATAGAGGACAGCCTCGTGTATTGAAATATGAATCCATATTTTCGGAAAACTACTTTGTTTGTGTTTCAGTTATCCGATTTGACAATTTTCTATTTGTTACGCTCCCTATAGTCTATTTTGTGGAACGTACGGCACATAGGTATTGAAATAGGTAATAACACACGATTCTATTCATTGATCTATGACACTCTTCATTAGGACGGCATAAAATACCGGACCAGGACGCACAGGAAAAATAATTAAAATTCAATCTGTTCATTTCATTCGATTGTGACATCCAATCTTATTAACATTTTGCTGTTCACAATCGAGTAGATACATTTGTCCTTATAGTACATTCAGCTACATACTCCACAGTTTTTACAAAATATTTTTTTAGTCAATTTGTTGTTAGAAAATTGGTTATATCCATAACAACAGTAAGCCAATTATAGGTTTCCACATATAGCATGACAATAGGTACGCAAATCTTACAGCTACGCACAAAATCACACGTGAACATAATTTAGGTACATCCCAGTGCTTACATTATCTAAGTCCGTTTAGTCAACTAATTACTTACTAGTTTACGCTTCACTGAAAGGAAGGACATTATAATTTAAAAGATCGAGGTCGTGCTCGACAGCATCGGCAAGCAAAACGTTCCATTCCTTAGCCGTACGCGTCAGTAAAGTCGAGATGAAGCGGTTCGTGTAAGAACTGGTATATGTATCTACCTCGTAAGGAAGCTGGTGCACAGAAGGTCTTAAACTGATTTTATAAACCAGTAGTAAGGTATTCGAATACTCTATCACATATTATGATACAGTCTAATATGGAGTATATCTTGTAAAGTGTAAAAAAGCTGCAAAAAGCAGTTGGAAACAGCGCTGAAACGTTCGTTCGATCGGCAGTTATGTATTCAGTGCAAATACCAACACCCACATCTTACGAATGGCTTCCCCAAATTGCGCTCCGAATATGGTCTGCATTGGTGACCAGCCATGACCTACGCCTACCATCGGAAGGCAACTTGACACCACTCGGGGATCGTTTGTGGGTCGGGTAACGATATTTAATCCAACGGAAACGAGTAATATCTACCGCCACTGTTCCCATATGTATATAAAATTATGTAGGTACATTCGAGATATTGTGGCGAGAGCTCTGTAATGCCATCGTCCGCGTGGACCAGTTTCTGAAATTTTCCGTTCATTTTCCATGTAATATTCTCAACCCAGTTTCATCCCCTCCTCGCGTGAATTCCAAATACGCTTTCTTAGTGTTTACTTGCGGTGTTTATGAAACCTTTGGGCAAAAAATTAAATAGGTCGAGCTTGTTGACTGAAAAATTTTGTGTATGGAAGCGTAATTTGTACTTGTAATCGATTCTTAATACGTATACAGCATCAGTACAGTAGTTTTGCTGTGAAAACGTAGATAGTAAATTATGAGAACTATTTTAAATATCTCGTTAATTATAGCCCATATTTTATTCTAGTACTTATACATAACAGGCTAACACTGTAAAATTGAAAGCGTAAATAGTTTTTGTGCCGTGTGGTGTCCGGCAGAGTAGAAGCACCAACCCCTTACACTCGTGGGTGTCGTACGAGGCGACTAATGTTTTCGAGGCAAAAGATCGAGATAGATTCTCCGTAGGTAGAAAATGGGCAGCAGCGCTTTCCATTGTAATATTTGTAATACTGCGATCTCCAACCCGCCTAGCCCCCAAGCCCCCAAATACGCCTGCCAAGCGTGGAGATTTTGGCCACCTCCCATTTCGTGGGAGAGGCCCTAAGTCCTGTAGTGGACTGTTACGGTCTATGATGATGATAATGTATATTTTGGGTGATAAGTGTCATGCGTAAATAACGTTTGCATTTGTAATAAAGGATTCCTTTGCTATAACATCTGTGGCGTGTCTAGAGACCGTGATTCCTAAATGACGTAATAAACGTCACTACTATTCAGCAGATCTAGGCTGTGGGCACATCGCACGCATACGCAATTTGTCCGGAATGGCCCCACTTCCCGCGCCAGGTTCATTGTTAATTCATATACATTGTTGCCTCCTTGTTACAACTTGGGGCAGTAGTGGCGCCAGCTGACTCGTCAGCCGTTTAAACCAAATTATTAGCCCAATTCAGCGCGGCTGTCGCATCGATAATGTTATCGAATTTCATTAATTGATCGGTTATTAGGGGCAGTGTAATTCATTGACAAGGGGATGTGAGATGAGTGTGATGTAGGTAGACATAATGTAGGAGTGGTCAGGGTTTTATTACATAGAGAAAGTATGACCCTAACATATCCTAACTCTGTTGATTTTCATAAATAATCTTGGCGTTAATGTCTCGGTTGTGCTTTCACGCACGAGGGCCCTGGGTCCGCCTTGACCATGATTCAGGATTTGGCACATCAGATATTTACAGTGGAGCGACTGCCATCCGACCTCCGTGAGCCTTCTACCAGGGAAACCGGACCAGATTGGATCATGATTACACATTCAGTTGCCTGAATGTGCAAATATCATCTCGATATTTTCCCTCACCGTAAGAGCATCGGTTGGCATTCAACTTATGTACATAACTCAGAAAAGTGTCATTGGTACATGGCCGCATTGGGTTTCGAACCCGGTACATCTCGCTTACGAGTCGTATACCTTAACCACTCGGCCACCGACGCTCCACTTTTGGTACTTAGTAATTAGCTGACTCCTTACTCCATGTTGTCATATGTACTCGTATGTATCATAAGGTCGGGGGGCTCAACTAATTAGTTGAATGACTGTACTAGTGTTTACCGTAATTTCAATGGAGGTAACTTCGTAGATTTTAGCAGGCTCTTTAAGCGACGAGTATATTCGAAAGTATACAAAGAGAAGTAACGAATACGTAATTAAGTTTTTCACTGCCGGTTCCACCCACTCACAATACACCAGGCTGTTAGGTCCCGCTCCCGCAGACGGATGAGGAATGTATAATTAAACTATCCAGTTATATACGTTCCTATAAATACGACAATGTTAGAAGTTTTTATTTTATTTTCTTCTAATAAATTAATTTTCATAATCATAATAGGTTCCAATGAAAAAATAATATTTTTTCAAACCAAGCTACTATTGCGTTATCTATGATCAGACAGAGTATTTGTCAAGACTAATTAAACGACCCCACTCGATGAGTTTAACATGTTGAGGAGTTCCGATGGCCTTCCGTATCCATCATCAGATCAGGTCGATGGCATCATAACATTGCATTGTCACCGAACTTACATGAGTGTGCAAAATTTCAGCTCAATCGGAAACTGGGAAATGGGTCAAATTTAACTTGCAAGATTTTATTACGAACAGGTATAGGGACATGTGAAACTAAATAAAAGCTTGTAATAAAACTGCTACACGTAGTATTTGTTTTTGCTACTCATTTCCATCGCCGCAACTGCTGATGATTAGAACAGTCATCTAAATGGGACCTTGCTGACCTTAAAACAATAATAGATTAAAAAATTAAAAAGCAGTATTTTTGTAATTACTACAGTAGGTATTTTCGTAGCCATAGTCAACATTCATTTTGTGGTCACAATTATATATAGATTCAAGATGATCCAATCTGGTTAGATTCCCCTGTTAACAGGGTCACGGAAGTCAGATGACAATCGCTCTGGTGAGGTAAATATAGTGATGAAACCTGCACATTTAGGCGACTGAATTTGTAACCATGGTCTAATCTGGTCACGTTTAGATGGCATCAGTTGTTACACTGTAATTACCTGATCTGCCAAATCCTGGATCATGGCTAACGCAGACCCCGGGCCCTCGTGATGATTATTATAATATAAATTTATGGTATTCCCTGCGCACGCATGTTGACAATTCGATTTTACCAGTATTTCATTATAAGGGGGCGAGCGCTTGTACTTTGTGACCTGTGTACAAAATTTCGTACAAATTGATTTACGCGCGGGTGACGGTTGTTTTGCTCCTGTAAATTGTTATATCCTATTCTCAAGAAGTGTTTATGTTATCAGACATTGGCATTGGAGGGTTACGGGGCCCTACCACCTCAGGGGCCCTAGCCAACCTCACCTGCTCGCGGTCCCCGTGCTGACAGATGGACGAGTCTCTCCTCAAATCGAGAATCGGCTTCTTCCTAACTGGTTGTGCAGGTCAGAGGGCAGTTGGCGGACGTAAAAAGCCAAAACACCACAAATTCAGTAGGAAGAGCGATCCCTGGGTGGGTTTAGAGGACACACTAGAAAACAATTACTTGTAAATCTGTTTTTTGTAACCTGAATAAAACATATTTTTTATTGTTTTCGAATTGAATCCATACTTATTATGTTTACTAGTGACCCGCCCCGGCTAGAATTTAAATATTAATGTATGAATGTAAATATTTTATTTTGAATCACTCAGGAAAAACTTGGCAGTGGTTTGCGTGGTTTAGGAAGAGATTACGGGAATACCTACTGAAAAACTGATAGACGCGGAGAGCGACTTTATACTAAAATAAGAGGGCCCGGCGCGACTTCGTTCCGGTGGTGTCATACCACTATACTACCACTATACTACCCCTACACCTACCGTAAACCTACTTTACCCCTACCTTACCTTCCTCTAGAATCACTAATAATAATAATAAAATAATTTATTTCGAAAATTTGCAGGCGATGAAAATACAATGTATGTAATAGGTTTACAGATAGCACAGATAATATACATAGCACTGAGGTCAAATACATTATAACTTCTGAAACCAAAGTTGGTCAGAGACCTGTGTCTTGGATATCAGGGGTTTCGTCGGGTCGTAGTAGCACTATTTTATAGATGGTATTGCATTGTTGTGGAGTACTTCGTATACACTCTATCTATTGATGTAAACCGCATTAAAATCCGTTGCGTAGTTAAAAAGATCTAAGCGTACATAGATACATAAGTACATAGACAGCGTACAGACGGCGGGAGCAACTTTGTTTTATACTAAGTATATATACCTACACAAAATTGGAAGCAAAGTAAACAATTTTGCCGATGAAATACGATAATTCCGTTCGCATTGAATGCAAGTAATTAATGAATCAGATTGCACTCGACTCATCTCGTGGGAATCTGATATTACCTCGATCTCAATTAACAACGTCATTACCGCGTATGTAACTTTGCTGTTTTCGACTGATGAAATCGTTACAGGGTACCCTGATGATGATTGGATGCCGAGTGGATGAAGGACTTGAACACATTGAATTTGTGTAGCGCAATAAAATATTTGAATGTGTTATTTAAAGATAATGTATCTTTACATAGTATAACGCAAAGTCTATTGCCGTCTCTCCCTATGTTTGAATCTGGATTTAAATTCTTTTTTTAATAATAGATAGAGTGATTCAAGAGGAAGGTTTAATCATCATTTTGGCGTTAATGTCCCGGTTGTGATGTCGCGCACGAGGATCCGGGGTCTACCTTGACCATGATCCAGGATTTGGCAGGTCAGGTAATTACAGTGGAGCGGCTACCATCTGACCTCAATGACCCTACTGCCAGGGGAACCTGACCAGATTTTATGACCTAGTGAAACGGCTGTCCGCTGGCCGCCCGCAGGCTGAACGGGCTCCCGAACCCAGGGAATACATAATCTCCGCCCTGGGAGGCTGAGCTGCCAGTCTCGCGAAGAGTCCCTTGCGTAATGTTCGTGCCGGAGGAGGAGACCGGAGTGGACTCATATGTTGCGTCAGGGGGGGACTAGGGGCCCTTCCGCCCTACGCGCCAGCAGACCGCATACTTGCTAGACTCCGTGGCAGTTATGACAGCCCCTTTACCTATTTGCTGCCGGAGCAACGTTTCCCCTTTAAAACTTTTTAGCCCCCCCAAACATAGCCAAGAAAAGAAGAATAAATATTTTAACAGCGGCAACCCCATCCACTCTAAAGGTGGACTTTTGCAATATTAGAGGTCTTCATAGCAATGTCAACGCAGTCCATGAACACCTTGAGACTGCGCAGCCGGCCCTTCTTTTCCTGACGGAGACACAGATATCCTGCCCGGCTGATACATCATATCTAACTTACCCGGGTACAAGCTCGAGCATAATTTTGTGCGTCGTGCCGGGGTGTGTATGTTCATTCGGGAGGATATATATTGCCGCCGTTTACACGGCCTTGAAGACAGGGACCTGTCGATTATGTGGGTTCGTGTAGATTACGGTGGCCACACCCGTATCTACGCAGCCCTATACTCTCATGGGTCTCATGGCGGTGACTCGGACACGATGCGACTTTTTGAGCACCTGAAAGTGACGACTGATAAAGTTGAGTTCTTTCCTTTTCTTTCCTTCAGCTGAGTTAGTGGTTTTAGGAGATTTTAAAGCCTACCATACGGAGTGGCTCGGTTCTCGGTCGACTAACTACGCGGGAAGGTCTGCTCACGAATTTGCTCTGGTCTATGGTCTTTCACAACTGATTCACTCTCTAACAAGAAACCCAGATGCTGAGGACCATACAAGTTCCTTGCTGGACCTTCTGCTGACTACGCGCCCCAGAGGGTACTCCATCTCCGTGGATGCGCCTCTTGGCTCGTCGGATCACTGCCTTGTGCGCACACAAGTGCCTTGTACACTATCCGACTCTCCCGGCCCACTGGATGGCGTCGAGTTTGGCACTATAAGTCAACAGACTGGGATGGATTGCGTGAATTTTACGCATCATACCCGTGGAGGCAGCTCTGCTTTGCATCGGATGATCCTGATACCTGTGCCACCGCAGTTGCCGAAACCATCTTGGCGGGTATGGACTGCTTCATTCCTAACCCGCTAGTGACTGCTGGGTCACGTACACGACCGTGGTTTAATCGGCCATGCAGAGAGGCCTGACGAGCGAAGCAATCTGCGTACGAAGCTTGGACCACTGCTCGTCTCAATCGGGATCCGAGTATTGCCGATGCAAAGCGGAAGTTAAATGCTGCCTCGAGGAACAGCAAGAAAGCGATCGCTAGAGCAAAGTTCGCCTTCGTTAGCAGAATTGGCGAGCGACTCACGAGCTACCCCTCTGGTAGTCGGGCTTTCTGGTCGCTCGCCAAAGCTACTGAAGGAAACTTTAGTCAGTCGTCCTTTCCACCACTGCGTAAACCTGATGGTACCCTGGCCCACAGTGCAATAGAGAAAGCCAATTTACTGGGTGCTCTCTTTGCCTCAAACTCGACACCGAATGACGGAGACGCCGACCCGCCTACCATCCCGTGGTGTGGCAAATCAGTGCCGGAAATATCCTTTTCTCAGCTAAAGGTACGGCGAGCTCTGCTCTCTCTAGATGTTCGAAAGTTGAGTGAGCCTGATGGTATTCCGGCGGTGATGCTTAAAGTGTGTGCTCCCGAATTGTGTCCGGTACTAACGCGCCTCTTTGCACTCTCATACTCCACTGGGATAGTCCCGTCTTCATGGAAGACTGCCCACGTGCACCCTGTGCCCAAAAAAGGCAACAGATCAGACCCATCGAATTACAGGCCTATCGCTATTACCTCTCTTCTCTCTAAAGTGATGGAGCGAGTTATACACGCACAGCTCCTTGGTTACCTAGAAGAACATGATCTCTTGAGCATCCGTCAATATGGGCTCCGACATTGTTGCTCAACGGGTGATCTTCTAGTGTACCTAACACACCGTTGGGCTTTAGCTGTTGAGAGTCAAGGTGAGGCACTGGCTGTTGGCTTAGATATAGCGAAGGCATTCGATCGGGTCTGGCATAGGTGTCATCTATCGAAGTTACCATCATACGGGCTTCCCAAGGGATTGTGCAAGTGGGATTGTGCAACTAGCTTTTAGTCCAGCAGATGCATCAAAGCCGTAGTTGACGGCTGTTGCTCCGATAGCATGGACATTAATGCTGGTGTCCCGCAAGGCTCGGTGCTGTCTCCAACTCTATTCCTCCTTCATATCAATGATATGCTGTCCATTGGCGGCATTCATTGCTATGCGGATGACAGTACTAGAGACGCCTTTTATACGGGTCGTGCAAATATCCCTCGTGCCATAGTGGAGGAGAGTCGCGAAGTACTTGTGTCTAAAATCGAGGGTACTTTATCAGAATCTCCGATTGGGGACGACTAAATCTAGTCAAATCCAGACCCACTAAGACACAAGTATACGCGTTCACGGCCAAGAAAACTCCATTCGTTGTAGCTCCTCAGTTCCAGGACGCACCGCTTGCCATCTCTAAGAGCATACATATCCTAGGTGTCGACATCTCCAGTTTCGCAGTCACCTGGAAGAAATTGTCAAGCTCGCATCTAAAAAGCTGGGTGTGCTTAACAGATCAAAGCAATACTTTACGCCGGGGCAACGGCTTCTCCTTTACAAGGCTCAAGTCAGACCCCATCTGGAGTATTGCTCTTATCTATGGGCGGGTCCTTGTGACTCGATCCAAAAGCGCGCTGTGAGAATTGTCGATGATACTATGCTCACAAGTGGTATTGAGCGTGTGTTCTGAAGAACTGTTTGACATGATGCCTACAGCTACATTCTGTCATCGCACCGCTCGCCATCGACAGGGAGTTCATCCTCACACCTTGGACCCAAATTGGTCGCGAACTGTGCGGTTCCAAAGGAACTTTCTCCCACGCACACTAAGGTAATGGAATGAACTACCTGGAGGGGTTTTCCCTGGAGAGTACAACATGGAGTTCTTCAAGAAAGGGGTTAAAAGGTATTTACGGGGTCGGCAACGCGTGGGTGATGCCCCTGGTATTGCAAACGTCCATAGGCTGCGGTGACTGCAAAAAAAAAAAGATTGTATGGTGGTTACACATTCAGTCGCCTGAATGTGCAGGTTTCATCACGATGTTTTCCCTCACCGTAACAGCATCGGTTAGTATTTAACTAATATACATAACTCAGAAAACAGTCACATGGCCTGAGCGGGATTCGAATCCGGGAACTCTGGCTTAGGAGTCGTATACTCTAACGCTCGGTATTGAAGTGGTTTATAAGCAAGAAAAAAAGGGTAGGTTGTATTGTGTAGTAATAAGTAATATTTAGATATTTACATAATATTTATACGTAGTAGAGGTATATCGTTATGTAACTCACATAGTTCAAGCTATACATAGATCTGTGCGCATGGTTGAACAACACATCCAATCCGTACCACAAAGGAATGTTGTTCGCTATATTATCTAGCAACTCCTCCGGTAAACAGTAAACAGTCCATCCAACAACACAACATGTGTAAAGTACAAGGAGTGAGGATCCACGTACTAGAAAAGCGGGAACCTTTTGTAGATTTGACGCGGGAAAAAAATGACTTCCCATTTGTAGAAAGCGAAGCCCCATTGCATTGGGACGAGCAATTTGTTCGGGGTGTCATAGGAGGAACTTTCGAACGGTAACGGTGAGCCTTTTGCTTCCATTCACTGGATTACTGAGGTTATTATTTTCTGTAAGCAGCATTTTACGTCTTTGGTCGGACAGAAAGCGGTTGGTTCTTTGAGTTAAATGAATTGTAGTTTGTTTGTGGTGGGTATAGAGTTTTACTTTTTCTAGTGGTAGTTGTGGAAAGAAATTAAAATCCCATGTAGATCGATATGGCGGGTAAGTAGCCGTAGAGATTATTTCTTTTAATTCCTAGCAAAGCGCTTGTTTCTACACGTTTGCAGAATTACCGAACTATCTATTAGTATCTGGCCATTCTGCTGTCTGTACAGCAAGATTACTGAGGGCCTATTATGTTATTCATAGTCAACATAGATAAAGTATATCATATATAAGGACAAATAGGTACATAATTAGTTCATACCATGACACCAGGGCTTCTAGTTTTTTAATATTCGCTAGGCAATCAGGCAATCGGGCTACCTGATGGAAAGTAAGGAGTCCAGGGGTGTCACTAATACGTTGTTGATCTCTGATGAGACCTTTAACAGGTATACGTTTTGAACAATCCCATGTCGTAGTCCAAAGGAAACACTGCGACTGAGAGCTCATTCGCCATCCGAATATCGATACTTATATATGATACATTATATCAAATTAGGCAATTATTCAAAGTATGAATCGGTAATTGGCTTATGTATGGATTAATAGACTAACATTACATTTGTAACAAAAGAAAGCTGTTGATTCATGACAATAAACAAAATAAAAATATAATTACAACAATTATTCTACTTCATTTATTTACAACCATAAGTGAGACGAAAAAGATAACATGTCTGATTTTTCTTCCCAACCATAAATAAATTGGATGTAATGTATATTTATAGCTCGCAAGAACGTTCACGCCAGATGGTAAAAACAATTTTGCCCCACGTTACAATGTTTCTCGTAAATAATGTTTTTTATTCTCTGTTCTTACTTGGGGCAATATTTTTTCGGCCGCGGAGGGTTTAGAAGTAGTCTAGATTATGCTTCTGAACATCAGGAAGAAATTAATTAAAATCTTAATCTTCACTCTGCAAAATTAAGGTTAAATTGAATTTCTTATTTTTCAGTCTAACATTAAAACGTATTATTCTTTTTTTTGTTCTGTCGTTCATTCTTTATAAAACGGCATTATTTAAAACAATAACTTCTAAGAGTAATGTCGCATATTAATACCCAAGGATGCGAGAACCAAAGGCCTACGACGAGAGCAGGCCGAAGACCGGGCGAGAAGAAGAAGAGAAGGTGGACCCTGGCGGAGGCCGAGATAAGGGCTAGGCGTTGACAATGATTTTTAGAGTATTGGTTTCGTCGGAAATGTAAAGTATCATAGTTATCATTTGACCAATTAAATTATTCTTTTTACAAAAAATAAACATAGCTCAGAGCCGTTTTGTTAAACAAAACCTGATGTAGCGTTGAACGAAGTTCAGCTCATTCAGTAACAAAACGATGTTCACAGATATGGTTTACTGAGCGATGTTGTCGTGACTGCCACAATGTAACCTCTGTAAAATATGATTGCTGGAACTATAGTGTGGTTGTACACACTGCTCGTAAAAGTATTGCTGTGTAAGAGTGGAATTTTCTATATGCATAGATCCGTAATAATAGACAAAAGTAGATATTTTAAAAGGTGAAAGTAGGAAGCAGGTGCGTTATACTCGTGAACAGGTGCTGCATTGGTGGACTGGCTTACTCTTGCTGTAGTTTTAGGTATTTTTCTTAAGTACAACATATACCCACATAATTTTCTTAATATATCCTCTTTAGACAAATGTTTAATTGCAATATAATTATTATATAAATATACCTGTAGGTTTCTTGCCGTTTCTTTCTCCAACAGAATATCTCTTCCATAGCTATAAGGCGGTGTTAACTTTTAATACCGACAGATAGATACTTCTTTACTTATTAGCTCCGAGCTCAGGAACGTCGCAGGTGGGCCCCGGATGGTGCGTGTGGGTGTGAGTGCTGGCTGGCTGATTCGCCTAGGCGGTTATGTGCGTGGCGTGTATCGGTGCCTGGTGTCTCGCCGGTGTACACACTCGTTACTTTATAACACAATCTGTTATAATACTGTACAGTTATAAACAAACTTCTGTCTAAGTTAATAAATAGCACAATCTCAAGTGTGTTTGATTATACCAATACATGTTATGTTACAGGGTATCGAAACCGAATTTGACAGTAAATAACAAATAGTTTAGTAGTTAAGATTATTTTCGTTATATTATATTTAGTTTGTTCAGTTCGGTATATATTGTTTAAAATAGTTTAGTAGTTTAGAGACGAACCGAATTAGATAAAACATGGTCTAGATTTTAAGTTAGACCTCAAACCAAACTGTGAAAACCTCCTTAAAATCCTTTCGGCACCATTTCCATATTTCTTTTTGTTTAGATTGTCTATTATGGTATTACACATGCTGTTCCAGTTTCCAAAATCAATTATACCCTATATTGAATATATGTTGCCCAGGCTTAACAACAAAAAAGTTTTATCCAAATCCATCCAGTAATTCCTGATTAGAGTGTACAAACAGACAGACAAAAATTCTTATTCTATTACTATTTGTTCAACGCCCTAAATTATATTCTTTGTCGCATGTCAAAAAATTACATTTCTATAGAAATCCATTTTGCGCTCCGTGTAATAGTATAAACACTTAAAAAAATGAAGCAAAAATTGGCAAAAAGAAATGTCGGACCACCTTAAATCACGCTGTAAGTTATATTCTTTAGCTTTATCTCTTCGCTTGATTACCCACGGCCGACCCCTGTGCGATCTCATGGAACCACGTGGTAACTCTATATCTAGAGTAAAACCTAATACCCAATAGATACTATACTATGATATTTCATAATTAATAACTTCAATGGGTGTGTAAATACAGCGAGGGGCTTGTAATTAAATTTTATTTTAAACAGTCGAAGTCGCGTATTTTGGTCTACGTAGCGCCTACAACGCCGCGGCGTAGCGAACGCGTAGCACTGCTACGATCAGCGCAACCTGTCTATCGAATTTTGTCTATAAGGAAAAAATTATGCTGGATTCTTAAAACACTGAACTTTCTGTTAACACATACACGTTATTGTACTGTAGGTGGAAGATTTATAACTTCAGAATAAAGCCAGACACTGTTTTAGATTATTTTGTACTCGCGAAGGGTTCAAGAGGAATATAAAGTGGATGTGTTCTTAAATTCTCTAATCGCCCAAGGGCGAGGTCAAGATCTGTAGAGAGGTCTCAAAGGGAGCTTAAAGTGGATGGGAATGAATATATTTTCCCTGTGGACTGATATTTTATTATGTTATACTTGTTTACTGCTGTACCTTTTCAAGTTCGTAGAAACGGCTGATGGATAAACTGAACTTTGGCCTTAAGTATTTTACCGAATGGCTACTCTATTAGCAAGAAATGTGAGCACATGATTGTGTGCTTTCGCGCGCGACAAGCGAGAAACAGCGCGACATAGATACTGCTATCTCTTTTATCTTAGTACTTAGCAGGAAATAAAGTCTCTCTCGTGGTGCAAGGTATGTCGCGAGCACACTTGTGCTAGCCATGAAGTACAAGGAGATAAAGGAGATATAAGGCGTATTGTAATATATAGAAGAAAACCTCAGCTCAACAGTGCGTTAAATGGCGGGCATGGCGTCCATTTCATGTCCATTTCATCGAAACGAATGATCTTTAAACGTCCATATTGACATGGAAGGTCATGATTCCAGAAAGATAGCTGAAGATCGAAACTATTAGATTCGCCGAATACTCTTTTGAAACAATGTTGCAAAAAAATACGTAATATGCTTAGACAAATTCACACAGCGCCACCTAACCCCAAAGTTAGCAAAGCTTGCGTTATGAGTGTTAGATAACTGATAAACTACTTATATATTTATTTTATCTTTTAAAAAACACATACCTATTATGCATAATATACTGAGATCTGTAACAGAAATTTCGAACCCCAGATTTCTGTGTGGCGACCGGCAAGTTAACCAACTAAATCAAGTCACGACTACAATTTATTTCATATCATACAAATAAGTAGATCTATTACTAAACTGAAAGTATCGCTGAATTTTTTATTTTATTTAGGAGATAGTTTTCTATAACAAGCAAAAACCTAAAATTTGGGTAATTTTATCAACAAAGTTGTAAATAAATATTATTAAATATTAGTTTCTTCTGAAATTTTGTACACACTAATAGATAATCATTAAAAATAATTGATATACTTAATAGACATTTTCTAAACATGGGAAATTTCATCTTCGTCTTCATTTTCCGGAAAAGGCCCTTCGCGCGGCGCCGGGAGCGGCGGTACGGTATCAATATCTGTTACATCTGATAATTAGCGAATTGAATGTTATGTATTATGGAATCGCTTCATTAGTTCCTTACAACAACAAAACAGGAAAATTACAAATGGAAAATTACCTGATGGTTTTCTGTTTGTGTATTTTCCTTGTCCCGTGTTTCCGGGGACCTGCCCCGTTTGAGGAAGGCGTGAGATGTAACTCTTAATGACATCGAATCGCATCTATTTTGTTACTTGAAACCTAAGTGGGGAAATCGTAGGTGTAATAGGCGATAGTGACCACTTTTCATCTGTTGGCATGTGGGCCGTGTGGTGTCCGGCAGAGTAGAATAGCACCAACCCCTTACACTCATGGGTGTCGTACAAGGCGACAAATGTTTTCGAGGCAAAAGATCAAGAGTCTCCGTAGTCTGGATAATGGGCAGCAGCATTTTCCCTTGTTATATTTAAACACTGCGATCTCCAACCCGCCTACCATGCGTGGAGATTATGGCAATGACCTCCCCTGTCGTGGGAGAGGCCCTAAGTCCTGCAGGGCCTTACTGTGTAAACTGTTATGGGCTGTGATGATGATGATCTCCAACCCGCCTGCCGAGCTTGGAGATTATAGCAATAACCTTCCCTCTCTCCCTAACTCTCCCCTTTCGTGGTAGAGACCCTAAGTTCTGCAGTGGAGTGATATGGGCTGACAAGATTATCAGTTAGGATATCCACTCGCTTGTAGCTGAGATGTAAACGTATAAATATACGTATGTGAAATGTATCTACAGGAGCAATCTAAATGGGTCAGTGGGGAGAAATCCGAAACTATAAGCGATAGCATAATTAGTAGTTAGGGACCATAATACAAATGTATGTATGTATGTTTTTAAAGTCTTTGTTGCATAATAAATAAGTACACTTGTAATAACAAAAGTATAATGTAACAAAGCAACGGAGGGCTTATGTAAAGAGTGCTTTTAGTACAGTGATGTGTAGACCATGAAAAACATGTTTTGTTAACCAACGAAAAGTCTACATTTAAAAAAAATTGGCAATGAATGTTGTTGTCGATTTCCGGATGTTTATAGTAGACACAAATTATTACTGATGACTTATTTTATAAAGCCTCGTATTTTCAAAGAACAAATGACTAACCAAATTAATTTGTTCTCCTCACTGGGGGCACCTAGATTGCTCACTAGTTTTATGATATTTATTCTGTATACAGTCGCTGTTCAAGTGTTGCCTTTGACAGAAATAGAAGTGCAATTAACAAAAATGGTATTTAAGGGATGAGGCTAAGGGTTCTTAGTCCTTTTACATGAAAAACACTCGAAAACTCATATGTAAGAAAAGTAAGTAAAAACTCTTTATTGCACACATATTACAAGACAATATACAAGAATCAGCATAATATACATGCGCGCAAAGGCAGCCTTATCGCTTTAAGCGATCTCTCCCAGACAACCTTGGGGAGGAGATAATGTTTCACATGAACTAGTAAGTAGTGCAAGAGTAAATAGTAGCGAAAAATAATAATTAACAAATAAACTGAGATGCTTCTAAATAAAAAATAAAAATATTTGTATATGTAATACATAAAATACATAAATACAATATAATGATAAAGAATTCTATAATACTATACTTTCAAAATTACAAACAGAAAATTTATTTACTGCAAACAATTCGACTTTGAGAAGAAATATTCGTGTACCTTCTTTTTAAAAGTAGGTAATGACTAACACTCATACACAAATTAATACAAATCGCTATAAGTCGCTATTATAAATTGATATACGCCAGCACCGCCTCGCTGTTTGTGCAAAGCATTCAGTGCCACCATAGTTATCTATCCTGTTCAGTAGACAAAATCGGAACTAAGACATTATTGTACTAAACTGACAGTTAAAACTCCCATTTCATGACCGCTGGCGACACCGTCAACCGAACAGATAAGCTTAGTCGCATTGTAATAGAGCCGACACGTCCTGTCAATCTGTCTGTATGGTAGACATAAGGGCCCGATTATACGTCACCGCTTGCAAACCGGACAGAAAACGCGTACACATCGCACCCGCACAGTCACCGCATAGCCCCCTGGACACAAAACGTGCACTCTTCCATTTTGGCGCACACACGATACGGTGAGCCGGTGACTAACGGGCTTGTCACGATGACTGTGCGGGTGCGACACGATATTTGTGCAGGCGATATGCGGGCTTATAAAATAAGCTCTCTGTCATTAGTGTAAAAACCAAAATTGTATAAACATTGGGGATAAATCGTGCAGAAATCGCGTACGTCTGTATGGGCTCTATGAGCCTTGATTTTAAGCAACGAGACATTTAGACATTGCTACGAAAGCTGCAAGAAGAAAGAAGTCGCCGTGATATAAAAATAAATAATAATCCTGGCGGTAATGTCCCGGTTAATGTTCGCGCACGAGCGCCCGGGGTCCACCTTCACTATGAGCCAAGAAATTTCAGATCAGGTCATTATGGTGGAGCGACTGCCTTCTAACCTCCGTAACCAGAGCAACGATTTCATCACGATTTTCCCCTACCGTAAGAGCATCGGTTAGTATTGAACTAATGTACATAACTCAGAAAAGAGTGGTTGATTCATGGCCGCAGTGGGATTCGAACCTACTGGGTTCGTTCCTCTGATACCGTAACCTCTGGTGCACCGACGCTCCATCAAGAAGTCGCCATGAAACAGATAGTAAAACATATTCAAGAGCTAAGTAATTGAAAACTTGGGTGAGTAAACAGAAATACTTAAATTAAAACAGGACCTTAAAGAAAGTATTCCAAAGTGAAAACTAAAAGTTCATTATCAAGTTAGCCAGGAACTCCAATTGTTCCCAAAAAGTTGAGATAGCCAACGTTTACTTGACTCGAAAACGTTCTAATTTTATCCCGTTGCTAGAGAGGCTAGGTTTCAAAAGGTTTGCTTTCATGAAACGTAAACTTCGTACGTTATTGGAATAAACAGTATGAAAAATTTCTCAACTCCATTCTCCGCGAGAAGAACTCCAGCGAAACATGAATTTTGTTTTAACGGAATGCGAGTTTGCAGTTTTGCATCAACGCGAAAAGAAAACTGTTCAATTCCACGGGTGCGTTATTTTGCTCCCTTTTGCATCCGAGACCGGAGCGTTACCTGTATCTTTCATAAAATATTCCGGTATTACCTTGCCCAACAATTATCGATTTGTTTGTTAGTTTTTACCTTTCTATGGAACGCATATAGATTGCTTGTCGGAGTCTTCTAGGATTGTATATAATTTTAAAGTTATTTTTTATAATCGTCTTAAAAATTAAATAAGTATTTGTCTTGTCAAACCAGAAGATTACTCCTTCTGACCCTGAATTCTGATCCAGACAAAGTAACATTCAATTAATTACATCTGTCATACTTATGACTTAACGTTTTGAGGCGGGTTCACTATACGCCAGGCTGACTTTTATTTAATTAATAAAACAAACGAGTACGTATTCAACTACGTATGATTCACTCTGGCCGTCCCAAGGGAACGCTCCTAAATCAACTCCATTTTCTAAGCTCGGGACGCGCGAAATTCTATAGCCAGCCTTATTACTGTAATTATTGCTAAAGCTTTAATTGGGTGTGAAAACAGAAATGTAATTAACCATTTAACTTATCAGTAAGTCTCAAATATAAGCGTGTGTTTGCTGATAATATTATTTTAGAGGACGTCACCAAATTATTAAATGATTTTTTAAATTACATAGTCATTACAATATAAAACTCAATGGTCATCGTGGCGTTAATTTCCCGGTTGTCCACGCGTAGGCCCGGGTTCCACCTTGATCATGATCTAACATTTTGGCACAAAAGGCAATTACAGTGGAGTGACTGGCGACTCACCGCCGTGCACTGTTAACAGAGGATCATGATCATTCAGTCGCCTGAATGTGCAGGTTTCATCACTATGTTTTCCACCGTAAGATCATCGCTTAATGTTCAGCTAATCTACATAACTCAGAAAATAGTCATTGGTACTCGACCCCATAACCATTAGGCTACCGCCGCTCTTCTATATGAAACTCATATAGATGGTTCAATTGTTACATTACAACAATTTTCTACCTTGATGGCCTCATGTTTCACTAAAATTATGCGTCTAATATCTAAGATTCTTACTTAATTAAAGTTACGTATCCTAAGACAGTACAAGTGTAACCTCGAGCCTTATTGTAACCAGGAACCCTGCTACATTATAGTGCGGTGGAAACCAGCCAAGTAAAAGCACATTCCCCAAAAATAAATAACTTCACTAACTTACTTTAACATATTTTTTTACATATCTAGACATGTTATACACCCGTATCCTATAGGGGACTATCGACTACCGACTGTAAATCGACTATACATTTTTCTTCACACAAATTGCTGCTAAAATCACGAAGAGCATTTTTGAGTCCATTATTCAGTCCCGAACAGGCTGAGGCCTGTCGAACAGCGTTGATAAGCCAAGGAAATATATCGCGCGAGAAGGTTTGCTCAGACGAGATAAGAAGCGTTCCACACTCCGCACATAATAAATCTTGAGGCCACCTTGTCTGCTGATTTATTCCGTCGATAATCTTCTCGCTTCAAAACTTGTCTACTCGGAACTTCTTTGTTTAGAAATTAATCTCTTATGCCAATATTTGCACGAGTCGGTAGGGGTGAGATGCCCTTAGAGAATTAGCAGAGCTTCTTTGTTTGTTAGTAGAGCTCGTCTAGTCTAAAATGACGCGCCCCACTACTTAGTTAGTTGATTTCGATGTGTGAGTGCAAATATTGATAACGACACTTCATCTGTGTGGGAGCCAATGAACGACGCGTGCTCCTACGTTTGAATCTGACCGGCAACTGAATGACCAACTACAACGGCATTTGTATATGTATTGCGTCCATATTTTAAACTTGCTTGTGTGCGTTAATGCGATAGTGGGGCGCGTCATTTTAGATTAGACGAGCTCTAACAATTTATTAATGGGTATAAATGTTGAAGCTGTTGTTCTGACTGAAATCGGTAGCGATTACTTTTTCTTTCAGTTTTAGTGAAAATAAACGTGTTTATATAAAATAAACAAAAAGTAGAAGTAGAGTGGTGTGTGGTGCCGCCACCTCAAAGAATAGTACCACCCCATCTCTTCCCGTGGGTGTCGTAAGAGGCGACTAAGGGACAAATCCGAAAGATGGGCAGTAGCATCTTTCTGGGTAGATTTACATCAACTGCACTGCGATCTCCAACCCGCCTGCCAAGCGTGGAGATTATGGCAATGACCTCCCCTTTTGGGGGAGAGGCCCGTAGTCCTGCAGTGGATTGTTGTGGGCTGTGATGATGATGGAGAAGCTGATCGCGTAATCCGATTCCACCAAGACTATCTATTAAAAAAAGTCGAATCATTACAAAGTCCATTGAGCCTCCTCTTTCTAATAAAAAAATAAATAAATAATAAAACTCATATTCTATCCAGCATAATACGACGAAGTGTCTAACGATGACGGAATGATAAAAAAATTACAAGAACAAAAACTCAAAGCGGTTACAAAAAAGATCACGTTTAAATTCTGTAATAAAAATCTGTTTTGTGCTACAGTGCTCAAATTTGATTATTGAGATATCGAAGTTTGGCCGAAACTTGAAACTCTGGCCCTTAATCCTTGAAATATCAACCAGTTAATGCAGTTACATAATCTTAGATTTGGGGGGCACGAGTTGGTGTTAGAGCTAAATATTACGCAAATTTTCTCGAACCTAACCGTCGGCGGGCGAACACAGAAATTGAATTAACCAAATCCCTTTGACAGAGTTCGTGTTTGTCAGCAACTCGGTTTACGCTTGGATATTTATTATAGTGCCACAAACTTATTTATCCCAGTGGCCAAAATTGGAACTTAGGTGTCGTCATGTTGGAATGTTGTTTGGTTGTCAACAACAGCGCCGCCGTCGCAGTCTCAGATGAGGGTGTGGCAGTGTTACGGCACCGTCACACTTTCACAGCGAGTGTTGTTATTTCACCGGCGGTTGCGGTGCGAGGCGCTGAAGTGATCACTGAGTACTTAGAGCTACTGATTGCGGTTAACTTGGTTTACAATACGATATTGTAGTAATTAAATACTATGTTTTACGTTGAAATAGCTTCTAGCAGCGACGTTTTCGACTGAAATTGTATAAAGCTCTTAAAACCACTGGCTGAATTCGGCTCCTTGTGTGTGTTCTGGCTGTACAATAGGAAGCGTTCCGAGAAACTATTTGATCTGGTGCCCACAGCACAATGTTGCTATCGCACCACCCGCCGCGGGCTGGATACTCATCCCCACTACGTAGGATTCCCCACTATGTACCCTCTGTTGGTGTCTACACGAAGCTTCGGAAGAACGTTTCTTGCACGTACGATTCCGACGTGGAATGAGCTTCTAGCCACAGTGTTTCTTCTTCTTCTATTCGAGGTCCCCTTAGAGGCGAGCAACGTATTGGAAGCACCCCTGGTGTTGCTGGTGTCCATAGGCGGCGGTGACTACTTTCCATCAGGTGGCCCGCTTACCTGTTTATCTGCCGTATACGCTAAAATTTTCGTCGTTCATGTTATTATACCTATATGTAAAGTGCGCGTTATAAAAGTCATATCCTGTCCAGCACCTCTGTTTCTGTTATTTATTTCAATACTCCAACCCGCCTGATAATCGCGGAGTAGTGTTATGTCAAAGCTCACCATTTATATGGAGCAGGCTCAAGTCCGCTAGTGGATTTTTATGGGCTGTTGTTGATATTTATTCCTGTTGCGAGGCTCGGATTGAGGATCTGGCTGTTTTTTTTTAACATTCGTAATTGGCCACATTATATAGCTTATAGTAAAAGAAAAATTATAATAGTTACACGGAATAATCACCAAAACAGAAGTGACTATATTGTCACTGAATATCAGCAAGATCATTTTCGATATTGTGACCTCTACAACAATTCGCCTGGCATGCGACAAAACTGAATATAATTGTGAAACTGACAAAACAACCTACAAAATAAACTGAAACTTAGATCAAATGACTAATTGGACCTGTCGCTGACGATAATAACGAACGGAATCAAGTCTGAGCTAGTATTTGTGCGAACAATAGGCATTTTTAGGTACAGTACGCTGTGAAACTTTGTTATTGGAAAATGGTTGGTGGTATCGCTATGAAAGCAATATCGCTCAGGCTGTGGATGGGAGATGACACTTGAAACAACAGACGAGCGATATTGTGGGCGCTACGGCCTCGTCAATCTAGGTAGTGGTAATTGGCAGACCTTTCTGCGATCTGACGTTAATGAAAAGTCGACTTTTCACCGACATAAATACGGCAGCTTTTGCTACCTTGGGCCCCTTTGGATATGAAAGACTTAATTAAAGGTAAGTATATTTTGCAACTTCGCTAATTAATATTGAGAACTTAGTCACTGTCTTACTTCATACTAATGGTGACGGGGGGAGCATACCTTTTGTGTCAGATGCTGTGTATGCTTGGCAGTCCGTCAACTCGGGCGCTGCGGTCCCTGAAGCGACACACGTCCAGCGGGGGTGGGATGATGTGGGGGTAAAGCGTATCCAGGAGCAATTGTTGGAGGGTGCTACGGGAGTCCATAAGGCTAGACTGCAGGCTGTGTCACAACCAGAATCCGGGGCGTGGTTACAGGCGGTGCCTTCGCCTCACCTGGGCACTTTACTTGACAGCGACTCTCTGCGTGTGGCGGTGGCTCTCCGTCTGGGCTGAAAGGTATGAACCCCACGTTGCATACGTTGCGGTACCTGCGGTTCCATGGTGGAAGCCAATGGCTATCACGCACTGAGTTATCGTCGCTGCACAGCGAGGTATCCGTGACACCATGCCCTGAATGACATAGTCCGTAGAGCCCTGATATCGGCGAACGTCCACTGTGTACTTGAGCCCCCGGGTCTGAGCAGATCCGATGGGAAGAGGCTGGACGGGTTGACTCTGGTGCCCTAGCAGAATGGCAAGTGCTTAATTTGGGACGCTACTTGCGTCAGCACTGTTGCCGCCAGCCACCTAAGTCGCACCGTTCACTTTCCATCGGCCGCTGCCGAGGACGCCAGTTTTAGAAAGAGACTCAAGTTCGCTTTCTTGGAGGAGCACTACCATTTTGTGCCGGTGGCCGTGGAGACCTTGGGCTGTTGGAGTGCAGAGGCTAAGAGCTTTGTGGGGGAAATAGGCCGTAGGCTCGGGGATATCACGGGTGACTCCCGCTCCAGGTCGTTCTTGTTGCAGAGGTTGACCATTGCGATTCAACGCGGTAATGCAGCAAGCGTGATGGGCACCTTTGCGCCGGGAGCGGTCAGGGGTGGGTTATTTGGCTGACAAAGTTATTTGTTAATTTAGCATTAAGTTTTTAGAATATGATGAACTGTTTAATTATTATTTGTTAAAGTTGTAATAGTTTTGACATGTAATTTTGACATTGTATTATTTTATTTTTATGACTTCATAAAAAAAAAATGTATTGGTATCTATCGGTCTCGTATATATTGATAATATAGCGATGGCTAGTGGTATTTTCTTCTTGGCAGCTTTTTGGGCACCATTCCGGGAGGTTGCGGTGCGAAACGACATTTTTAACTTTAACCCTCTACTGCATGATATATGACAGAAGTGAAACAAAAAATATTTGCGTATGTATAATAATAATAATAATCAGTTTATTTCAGGCTAAAAATATACAGATTTACATAAGTATAATGCCCATATATTGTAAGTAATTCTTAAAACACTGTGTTAGTACTTATTTAATACAAGGATTTTAATTTCCCCTTTTATAATCCCAGTAATAGCCCGAGGGTATTCTGGCAAATTGTGCGGTTGGCGCAGGGGTAACGCTGGCTCGAGACAGTCCTGGCGCTTCGGACACACTGGAAACGGTCTTCGTTTTCTCCTCACGCTGGTCACACGGACGCTTTGGCATATAGTAACGCCGAAACACAACTCCACGCGGCCAGATATCTTTCTTGAGGAAAAATTTCGTCCTTTCCGTTGATATCCGAATCCGGAAAGCTCTACAAACGGCTCCTTTATCTCCTGGTTGACTGGTTGATAAGGCTATTTTAGCTTTAAGTCCGCCTTTGTACTATTTTGTGCATGGAGATTTAATAAATAAATAAATAATCTGTGTCTTTATAAAACGAGGGCAACTCATCTTTATTGAGAGCTGTCTCCCCGTGATCTGTGACGTAGTCGGCAACATTCTGAACAGTAGTCTCTTTACTAAGCCAGGATATGTAAATCCAGCACGTAGGGACAACGGTCTTGTGTTTGCATTGCTCCGATGAAGCTGTGCCGCGCTGGTTACGGTTGCGCCTCTTCCTTACGACCAGTGTGAAGCCATCTTCATCAGCAGCTGATGCTGTCGTTATCTTCTGGGAAGGCGCCGCAGCTTCCGGCGGTGGCTTCGACTGCCGTACGGAGAGCGGAGCAACGTACGCGGGGCGGCGGCGACGGCGATGGCGGGCCGCCCGCGCCTTTTACCCAGCCGCCGGCGGGGGAGACGTGGGGGGAACACTACGTTTTGTCACTGGCGATATTATATCTGTTGACGGTTGAAACGCCGGTGCATCTGGCCGAAGCGAGTCAGCGTGATGAGTTGCCGGGGGCGGCGGCGGCGGCGGCGCTGCGCGTGCACAGTCGGCTACAACAAAAGCAGGCGCAGCAATATTGGCGGCGCGTAATGAGGACAACTCATTCCGCAACTCAGCACATTGCTTCTCCGATTCGGCGAGCCGATGTTCCATGTTGCTGAAATGAGATTTCAAAAAAATGATATCTTTTAGGAACCTGGTGACCTCTACATAGTCAAACGTCACAGGCGGCAACTTGTTTATTAGGTCTTGTGCCACGTACGTAGGGACTTTGTCTGGATCAGTCTCCTTGAAGACTCGGAAGACATCATACAAATCCTGCTTGATATCCCCCTCCCCTCGGCGCGTGGTCAGGCGAATAGGCGTCTCGACGGTTATAATTTCCCCTTTTTTTTAAAATGTAAATACACTTTTTTATGTCATACGGCAGGCAAACCGGCAACGTGCCACCCGATGGAAAGTGGTCACCACTGCCTATAGACTTCAGCAACACCAAGAGTTTTGCCAATGCGTTGCCCACCTCTACAACACATTGCTCTGGCAGCAAAAAGGCAAATGCCCCTCCACTGCCTAATCCACGGTTCCCCAAATGGATCACTGGAGATCTTACGAGTATTATTTAGCTGCGGTATTTTGTAAGGTGGTGGATGAATAAATTTCTTTGCTTTTGGATTTTGGTTTTTATCATTTTTGTTGGATACGTCGTTGGCTTGTGTAAATAAGTCTTGGAGGGGGTTTTGTTTTAATATCTTCGCAATTGACATTAAATTCGTGTATCACAAACCACTCATCAAATTACAAGTAGGTATGATGTCTTGATGTCAACAAAAACATGGCGGAAGAGTTAATTAAGATTTGGTAATACTTGTCCCTTATACAACTCCGCTAAAGCCTTTTTATATCTTTCACCGTAAAAGAAACAAAATGGCGCATTTAAATTCTAAGTACATGCTGTAAAAACATTCTAGTACTATAATGGTGGACTTTTATATTAGCAATTTCATATTACAATAATAAACGAGAATGTATTTTGTCCACAGTAACTAAAGTATGTATCGTGTTAAAATTCAAATATACAAGTTTCAATGCCGTTAACGCAAAAGTTTCGCCCTAACGATTTCATCCGCGCAGAATTTACCAAAAAATATCCTGCGAAGAATAAATTTTCTTGTACAAAAAAACGTTGTTAGTTTACAGGATGACAAAATAATCAAGCAATCTAAATTATTGCTGTCTGATATACTGGAACGAATAAGACAAAATTGCCGAAAAGAATATACCTACAATACATCGGTGCGCATAACAGTATAGGTACCTATACGAATTCTGGACGCTTCCGCCTTCCCAACCCTTCCAAAGCGCAGGTAACAGAAAAGTCGCAGCTCTCAAAATTGTAGTCATCCATCGTAGGTCGGGCCTACACGTCAAAGTCACGGAGCCGGCACGTTGTTACGCACGTACAACGTTGGGACAGCGTTGACACAGTCATGGCTCCCCATCCCTCATCGTGGCGTGGCACGAGCTAGATCTACCAGAATGATTGAATACAAGCCTGGTTTCGTTTGTCCTATCTTCTTCTGATATAAGTTCTTGCGTGAAATCGATCGGTGTAAATCGGTAGACTACACTTATTTCGGGAGTTTGATATTTGGGTCATTGATATAACGGTACATTAAATAACATGGCCCTCGTTTATGATTAACGATTTTGATAAAACCCTACTAAAATATACAATAAAATAATTACTGTTAGTTTAGAATGATCACATGAGAGGTACAAAACGACTTTAATCTCATTTCACACCTTCAAGACGAGCTGCCATAAATGTGCCATTTAAGCCATTCTCACAACTATTATGTTGAAAGTTAATTGTATATTTTAACAGTGAGAATTGTAAGAATTTAATCTTAAATATTCTCAGAGATATTCAAATAAATATTAGTTGAAAATTTTGCATAAGTCATTGAACTCCGTTAAAGAATTATAAGCGAGTTCAAGCATCAATTTGTCTAGACGGCAACTAAATGTACCATTAACAGTGTGTCTGTCGTTCAAAGAGTCTGTAGGTACAGAGGTTTTCCCTGGAGCTCAAAGACACGGTCGCTGCGTGTCCAGGGTAATGTATCGTGATCGTATAACCTCGGGTCCGCTCGGGTAATGTGACTAATGAAGCATAGAGTTATATCATCTTCATGAGAAAGAATCCCTCCTGGTATCTGGGGTCCACAGGGATATTAGTTGGAAACAGTTATTTAACATTTACGAGTCATTTTCATGAAATTAGGGCATTGCTTTGTACATTAGATTGAAGAGCTGGCCAGAGCAATGATATTCATATAAAAATACCACTATTGTTGGTTTACTATAAAAGCAACTAGGTAGTCATAACGTAAAATTATATAGTAACAATCCGTAATAATAATAAATTAAGATTTTAAACAGAAATAATTGCTAGCCGTTTGTCATAAAGGGGAAAGGTCGTAATTATCACGGTTGGCAAGCGGGTTAGCGATCGTGGGGCAAAGTGCCTTTAAATAATGACGTTGCTACCAATATTTTTGGGTACTGAGCCAATTTTATTGTGGTTCTACGAGCCTCAGTCTGTCATCAGGTCCTGATCTTCACTATTTTTCTCAAATTAGGAATAGTTCGCGGAGATTTTTTTATGGTAATCAGTCACCGCAGCCGATGGACGTTTGCAATACCAGGGGCATCACCCACGCATTGCTGACCCCGTAAAAGCCTTTGATATGTGGAGGAGGCTCAAGTCCAGCAGTGAAACGTTGATGTGATGTATCTAAACATGCCCAAGTACATCGTTTTGATTTTGTTGTTGAGGGCTGCCATTTGCATTTTGAGACCGAAAAGTTTTCAGACAGTCCTAGCTGTTTTTGTTTTATGCTATTTACATGTGTTGTACATTTTAAATCAATTAAAATCGAATACAGTTTTATGCATGCTTAATCGTATTTGCATTAATGAATTAAATTAATAATTTACGTTAGTGGACAATACCGTATTGCGGGCTCAAAGCCACAACTTCGTGGTCAATTTCACTATCAAGCCCGCAGTTAATCCAGCCGAGCTAGTCCCAGTCTCTGTGAACTAAACACAAAGTCGGCCAGCTTATTCCATCATCCTATTGCTTGTCGCTTTTTGGCAGTAACAGTCCCTTTGCAGTCTTGTTGTTGTTCGACCGTTTCGCCGCAGGTCGTCTCTCAAATTCCAGTTAGTACGCCACAGGAATCGGCCGGCTAGGAGTTCAATAATTTCAAAGCACTTTGATTTATTCGAGCGGCTAACTCGAATTGTTGCTAAACTACAATGATTTACGTTCGCATCGCTTGCTGACATCAATCTGGCCCAATTTGTCACAGCGCCGAGGAGACGGCATAATTGGACGATCCCGACGTAATATTTAATTCAGTGCGCGAGCAAATTACCGGCTGCTTAACTCGAATGCATGTAGCGGTTTGTGTGAACACCGTACTGGCAATTTTGCCATGCCAAGGGTTGAGCGCTCCTGTTTGCTTTGCGTAATTAACTAATGATGTTTCGATTTTTGGTAGGATATTAAAAAAATAAACTGAAAAATGGCTATAATCGATATTAATGAACTGGCGACTGCATTTATTGCTTCGTAAGTTGTACAATGGTATACATTTATTGGTAAACGTTATGAACCCTGTAACTTTTCAGTCACCCTAATACCTATATGTCTGTATAAATACACACATACGAGTACCTCCCTATAAAGAGTAGACATAACATAATAAATATCATTTCACATATTGTGATTTGGCCGTAAGCGAGTGATCGTCTAGTTATTGATTAAATTTTCAGACCCATTACGTTGTGTACACATTTTCAAAAACGTCACAAGGAATATGTAAGTTTATAGCAATACTCTGTAATTCTACCGCATGAATATTCGGAAGATTATCGCAAATGAATAAAATTTAGTTCACCTAAATAAAAGTATTCAAAATCCATAAAAATGTAACGAATGAAACATAAATCCGCGTAAATAAGATGATTTAAATGTAATCCACACAAATCGAAATAGTCAAACAATTTATAAAATCCGTACAAAAAATCAAACAAAGTATAAAGTAAACATGCGACTTAGCTTTGACAGCACTCGAAACGGCAACGGATTCTTCTTTCTTCTGTGGCCACTCTATCCCTATGATTACGAAACCCTAACGTTATCCTTACTTAAATAATATAGAATAGAGGCCATTAGGTCTCGGAAAACCTACCTAATCGATAAGGAACTGAGACTCCCATCACACCTCATATCTCAGCCAACCAGCAAAGCCTTCGAAATCAAACGAACCAGTGACCTATTGTCTACTTCGCTCAAACCGTCACTCATATTCCGATCATCTCGTCAAGCATTATTATGGTCCTACCTATCGACTCACGAGTCAAAGGAGAGACTATTATTTAAATTTGATTTACTTCGCGTGTGTAAGATGTGTGCCTATGTGAGGGACGATAACGACTCGGGCCAGGTTTCGATCCAAACTCGAGATTCATGTCCGTAGGAAAATGTCATTAAAGCTTTAAAAGCACAAAGGGTATTAAACGGAACATGGGCCAAAATCGTACCAGAATTCGGCGGCAAACCTAGGCGTAGACTTAGTTAGAGCGCCTAGGCCATCGAAGACCAAGTCGGGATTCGTGCCGGACTCATTCTCTTAGAGTGTATTCGATGTCACATCCGAAACTGTGTCCCAGATTAGTTTTATAGTTTTTTATTCAGTGAGGGTGAGTACTGATGATATTCAATTTGGTAATATTTTCCTCAAAATTTGTGTTTTAATCACCTTTCACACTTATGTTGAAATCTCTAAGAGCCCTAATAAATACTCTTAACTACCATAAAAGTAATGAGAATATAACTTACGCTTTCGAAACTTAGAAACAAAGACAAATATAAAACAAACCAAATCACTGACACTACGTAGTTTAAGAAATAGATAGAGAACGAAAGAAACGACACAAAGCTGAAAGATAACACAAAATAATGAAGCACTAATTAATTTAACAAACTACACGCGAGTTGTAATGAATTTTTCGAGGAAATTTGGAAAAGCTTGGGGTTTCTTAGTTACGGAAATGGATACGATGATGCTCACGCGACGCGACCCAAGGGCTGACTGTCTCGTTTCTACTACTATGGCCACCTTGCTTAAAATCGTTATCGTCAAAATTCCCACAGTTCAATATTTCAAACAAACAAAAAATGAAATATTTCTAAGTTTATGAGGTCTAAAGCGAGTGCTCTTATAACGTTCGCACATCCATAAATTTTACAAAATGTTCCTGATAAACCGAAAATAGTTAAACGTTACAACAGCTAGGGATGTAGGGATGTGTGTATACGACGTTTTATTTATTTACCGAGTCGATTAAATTTAAACAACGCAAACAAAAATACGTAAGCAAATGGATTCGATGTGAAATTTCTTTAGACCAAAATTTATAATGTAGGGAGTTATAAGTAAACAATATAAAGACATTTTAGGTACTATAAACTCGATGTAATGTTTCATCAGACTGAGTATAGAGATATTTAATTCCTATGAAGCAAATCCATTTGAGTCATCAAACAAGTAGATTAAAATTAAATTCTAGACTCGTTTAATATTTAGGTGTGCTTTTATTCAATTATTTATTTCGATATTTCGTTGGAACGTATTTGTATGAATTTCACATCACTATCACTTGTGAGTATTTTACTTGAGTCCCATACTTGACGCCAAGCATTTAAAATATTGACGATATTTTGCCTGTCGTCCAACCAATCTATAGCGTAAATTTATTACGGGCTTTTGAAGTAAAATATTTCTCTTATCGTCAAATAAATTGTTTTAGTTTATTACAAAACCAAGTTTTGGTTAAGTATTTGAGAGCATTTGTTAAAAGCAATCATGATAAGAAAACTATTTTTTAACCAACCACTGCTCTGCGTATGATATGCGTATTCATTTCCAAAGTCCATCAACTACAAACATATGATATATATAATTAAATTGTATGGTGACGAGCTCATGGTACATAGTGATCGTTACAGAGCGCCCCTTTGATTTGAACATATTCTTAATTCCTGAAGGGAAGAAGAACGTGGAAAATCACACCCTAGTATTATTTTCTTATGTTATTAAAAGAAAATAATTAATAAAACGTTAAAGAAAAGTAGATTAGTACCTCTTTGTTTTTATTTTATTTTATTTAGAGTAAACAATTTGTAAGGTTTTTATTTTATAAACTATTCCCCAACCATATCGGCCGGATAAAACAAAATTCGATATAGGCAGTTTTTAAATGCTTATGTTTGTTGTTTATGAAACGTTGTGTCACTATTATAATTATAACGTATACCGAATTTTGCTCTGGATGGGGTATGGCCCTTTATTTATTAATTTTTTTACTCATAAGTTGGACTAATCATACAATATTATTTCTAAAACCAAATTAATCTAACATTACAAATCTCCATTTTTTTTTTTTTTTTTTTTACATTATTTTGTTTACGTTCATTATTTATGTAAACAAAGCATAAAACATCTGAGGATTTGAAAGCTAAACCTACGTGAAAATCCATAAAATATGCCTCAAAAAAATAAAAATATTGTTCTAAATTTAACTAATTGTCTAAATTTAACGCTAAATCATTTATTTTACTTGGTGATGATGCCAGGACATGGTTTAAACTAAGTATTTTCTAAACACTAAAGAGTAAAGAGCAAGGGTAATATCTTCTGTAAAGTGAAGGATAAGGAAATAACTCTTAATTATTCGGCAGAACTTAATACTCATTTCATAGTGGAGTACGCTACTTATTATTATCTAAACTAAGTAATAAAATATGAAAACAATGTCAAAAATGCTTCCACACAATCATTTATAATATCTTTCTAAATTAAAAGCATTATAATTTCCTAAAATTTTTTTCGTATTAGGGTCTACTAAGGTATAGGTATTCTCATAGGGTAAAGCTGCAACTACATATGGACCATTATATTTGTAAAATAATTTAGCAGTCTCATGCTTTAAATTATCTGACTTCGGATGCGTCCTTACTTTCACATATTGCCCTATCTCATAATTTGCTAATCTATGCCTTTTATTAAAATATCTCCTCCGTCTTTCAGAGTTACGTTTTAGATTTTCTAGGGCTAATTTCTTAGCCTCACAAAGTTCCATATCTGGTACATTTGTATAAACTATGTTGGATTCGACTCGCGACTTATAACCGTTTCCGTACATTAAGTAGTTTGGTGTGAATCCATGACTTAAATGAACTGTGTTGTTATGACAATCTTCAATTTTATCTAATACATTTGCCCATTTTGAGTGAGATTTATGACAGTGAATTCTCAACATGTTCCCTAGCTCCCTATGAAAACGTTCTGTACTATTTGGCCTCGGGTTATATACCGAGGTATATGTAGGACATATACCTAGTTCATTTAATCCATCGACCCATAATTTAGATGTAAATTGGGTTCCGTGGTCTGTTACTATGCACCTTGGCTTGATAAACTCACAAAACTTATTTACACAGTTTAGTACATGTTTTGACGTACTTCTCTTTAATGCATAAAGTTTTACAAATTTGCTAAAAGAATCTTGAATAACAAACACATATTGACAACCCCCTCTGGCAGTAGGCAGTGGACCATACAAATCTGCCATTACCTTATGTCCAATTTCCCCTGATATTACCGGAATACAAGGACCAACCGTGTTACAGTTGTTAATTTTAGCTAATTGGCATTCGTGGCAAGTCTTCAGAATAGATTTTATTTCAGTTTTCATTTCCGGCCAGTAGTATTTCGCCTGCAAAGTCTTGAGAATCTTAAAAGGACCAGAGTGACCTAGTTCCCTATGATAATACCAGATTAGTTCTTCGCATTTTGACTTTGGTATGACTAATTTTCTAATATGCGCGCCTACTTCCACATACAGTATTCCATTCACTAGTGCAAACCTCCCTTGACCCTTGCCGACCATTTTAATATTTTCTTGATTACTTTTCAAATTTGTTATAATATCCGCAAGATAGAGATCATTCATTTGGTGAATAGAAATATCTTTTAAAAATCTTTTCACTTTTTTCTCGTTTTCTACTACAAATGTAACAATTTCGGGGTAATTTTGCCTGTCCTCCTGTAAATCTTCTGCATTGTGTGAGTATCGAGATAATGTATCCGCAGCTATGTTTTCTCGTCCTGCTACGTATTCTACCGTATAGTCGAATTGATTTAAATATATTAACCAACGCATAACTCGGTTACAATGCATTTTCCAAGACCTTAAAAATGTTAACGAATGATGATCTGTTCTAATTACCACTTTAGCTCCCCTTAAATAGCATTCAAACCTTTTCAAGCAATATATTATGGCCCACAATTCCTGTTCTGAGACTGTCCACCTTTTTTCTGCATCTGTAAACCCTTTGCTACAGAAACTTATAACATGATGATTGTTTTGTTCATCTAATTGATAAAGATACCCCGCTAGTGCTATTCCCGAGCTATCCGTTTGCAGAAAATATGTTTTGTTTGGGTCTGGGTACTTAAGAATTACGGCATCTAAAAACAACTCTTTAATTTGTTCAAAAATTTTTTGTTGACCAGGCCCCCATACGAACTTTCGATTTTTTTTCAACAGTTCACACAAAGGTTTTATGGAATCTCCATATTTATTTACAAATCGCCGGTAGTAATTGCATAAACCGAGGAAAGCACGTAAATGCTTTACCTTTTTAGGGACTGGAAATTTTTTTATGCAATCAATCTTTCCTTCGTCCATTTCTATCCCCTGTGGTGAAATCACATGTCCTAACATGTGAACTCGTTCCCTTAAAAATTGGCATTTCTTTAAATTGCAAGTAAGCCCCGCTATCTCAAACCGTTCTAGTACGCGATCCAAGTGTTTCATATGTTCTTCCAAAGTCCCTCTACTGAAACAACATACGTCGTCTAAGTAATTTGAGCAAAACTCGCGGACCTCCTTACCTAATATTACATCCATTGCTCTCGTGAACCCCGAAACAGACGTCTTGAGACCTTGTGGTAATCTTAAATAAACGTACGATTTATTATTAAAGACAAAACCAGTGTATTTGATGCTGTCTTTATGTAATTTAATTTGAAAATACGCATTATTTAAGTCTAACGTGGAAATGTATTTAACTCCATGAAATTGTTGTAGCAACTCGTTAATTACTGGCGGCTTTTCAGTATCACCTTCTATTCTATTATTTAATTCCCTAGCATCTAACAGGATCCTAATCGTCCCGTCCTTCTTTATGGTGTAAGTCAATGGACTTGAATAGGGTGTGGGCGCTCTTTGAATGATACCCTGTTTCTCTAACTCAATTAGTTTTTGTTCGACCTTTTCTCTATAAGCAAAAGGCACAGGATATGGGTGTTTTACAAACGGTGTTTTATTGATCATATTAATCTTATGTTGGTACAATTTTGCACAACCTAACTCATTCGAGAATACCCCTTTTCGCCTAATCAAAACTTTAGTTAATGCCTTTTCCTCGCATTCTGAAAGACCTAACCCTAATACATAAGATTTTAATTCATTTTCCGTAATTTCTTTGCTATCACTATTTGTTATGTCAACAGCTGACAACTCAAAATCTTGTGGTCTTGGATTTGTTGATAAGATTGCCGTATTTGATAAAATAATTTCCTTTCCATTTAATGATCCGATTCGCAGTTTATTCTCTGTTAATCCACAACTAATACTTACTTTGTTATCCTCTAACCAATTATATCCTAACACTACTGGCCTTATTAATTTATCTACTAATAAACAAGGCGTATTCATTTCCTCATTTTCCACACGCAGAGGTATTAAAACAAGCCGAGTTATGCGAGTAGAGCGCTGTCCTATCGCTCCCTTTAAAAATAATGTACTGATTGGCATTTCCGCAAACGGAAAATCTGTCTCTGATTTCAGATTCCCGTAAGTCTCTGAATTTATAGCTGTTATTTGCGACCCAGTATCTATTAAGCACTTTATAGGAATATCCTTAAAATACATAGTTATTTCCGGTAAGGTTGGCAAGCCATTTTCTACAGAGTTCTCTTGATAATTATTCTCCTCAAAAATAGAATAAAATCCTAACTGATGATTTCCATTCCAGACAGTCTCGTCTGAGCATTCCCTATCATTTTGAATTAATAGCTTTGTTATATCTTGACATGTTGTATTTTCCTCATCTATATAACCTAAACCTCTTTTATCCGATTGTCCTACCGCCTTAATGGGATGTTTTAAACCTTTTCTTATCCCCAGACACTGCCCTGGCATCCACCCCAAACTTAACATAATGCTTAAACTAGGATTGTTGACTCTTGATGACTCCGCTAATCTTCGAGCCGGCAAATTAGCGGAAGAACTTAGTTTCCCGTCTCAGTTTCATAGGAAGGCGAGGTCTCTACTTGGATTATTTCTTCATCGTCGTTGTTCTTACTCATCTCTAATGTGGCTACTCTTGCCGCATGCGATCTCCTATCGGCAATGGAACGGCTAGTTTCTCCAATTCCAGTGTTTATTTCGGTCACTGATTCTACACTTTTTAGAAATTTTATAGCTGCTACAGCTCCTCTTTCTCCTTGCAGTGCCCAAAAGCGCCTTATGTCCAGCGGATAGTGAACCATGATGTCTTCCACAATAGTCTCTTCGTCTGGGTACGCAGTCAATCTCTTTGCCTCACAAAATAAATGAGCAAAATATTCCGTGAGGCTTTTCCCTGCATTGTTCAACTCCCACTTTTCGCAATGAATTTTCCTTCTAATACTGCTTTGCACTTCTTTACTCCAGTATTGGCCCAAAAAGTCATTTTTGAATTCATCATAATTTTGCCATTTTTCAATATAAATGCGTGACCAAGACTTTGCATCATCTTGCAAACAGTCTATGGCTACATCTAATTTATTTGGAATCCCCATCTTCCTGGCGTATCGCTCCAATTCTTCCAGGAACGAAATCGGGTGGAGTGTTTTCCCATTAAATAAAGGCTTAACTGGTGTGTGTACCATTAAAACACGACTTTCAGTCGGTAAGCTTAGTGATGGAGGTGTTGAATCCGAATAATTCGAGGATAATTGTCTCTGCTCTATTTCATTTATTCTTGCTACGATCGGATCAATGCTTTTACTTATAATTTCACTGAATTTCTGCAAGATGTCCTTTTCCGAATCACTGTTTGATTTACGTTTCCGCGATTGAAACATTTTTATTATTTTGTTTTCTTCGATTTGAACAAAATAAGTCACTCACACAAGATTCTTATTAAAATTTATTTTTGATTGTAATACAAGGTTTACCTTGTAAAACAATATGTACACTGAAACTCCACGTTTCGATTTTTTTCTGTAACAAAAAGAGTAGGTGGCTACTAACACATTCTTAAATCCCTTTCTAACCTTAAACTTCATATTATATTCCAGCATTTCAAAATATAATTCTTATTCAGTTTGTCATTAGTCAAAGTAATAGGTACTGCCAGTCACAGTAAAGTCACGGCCACACCATATGCGCCAAATGTGATCCCCTTATGCACCTGTTTTGGGGTGAATGACCGCGTGTTAGTTTTTATAAGTATTAACATTTCCGGGTTCCCCTTTTTTTTATACCAATAAGGCGGCAAGCAAGCGCACGGCCCGCCAGATGGTAGGGATAGTTTTTAAATCGCGTTATACTATTTGGAAGAGCAGAAAAATGAAAAATAAGTTGCACATATTAATTTCCTACGCAATTACTAATAAGCAAAACGCCCCTTAACATCTGCGACAAATATGTAGAAAGTCGGTTCGATGGAAAATAGAAAATGTTCCTCAGAATCTACGGTTCAAACTCTTCCCGCACTACGATTTACATACATATGCTGTAAATTACAATTTATTAAACTAAATTGTAATTTTATATCCTACCAATGACTTCATTGTAATCATCGTAGTTTTAAGTTTGATGCGCTTTTGCGCTATTTACCGTTATAACTAATCGGTGCACGCCGCCAGCTAATAGTAGCGCGTTTTTAATTTCAAACCAATGGCAATCGAATATGTCAAGTGCTTTTGCGAGGAATGCGCGTCGTTTGGGCATCGCTGCGGGGCGGCAGGACGCCCGCTAGGATTGATGAGGCACGCGCGCGATAATACTGTGTATCTACCTAACATTTGTTTACAATAATATATTACGTTGAATCCCGGGCTCCTATTTTCATCTCCACAAGAACTTAGCCCGAGAACGCACCTGATTCGACACATATATACACAAAGCCATACTGTAGTAACTACCTCGCTCCATGTAATTAAACTGATGAATCGCATATGCATTGTATTACGCCCCTTAATTCTCTAAATCTTAAGATTTAGTATTCACATTTACACAAATATTGCTTTAACTATTATTTTCTATTAGGTATTGAAATTTGAACAAAAGTGACGAGCTAAATGTACTTGTTCTACGCCCCTTATTTCTATAAATGTTTTAATTTAAGGAACACAAAGCTTTCCTACGTATCACCTTCCTCAAATCATTTTATATAGAATTCTTCACTTTAATCTTTAAAGTTTCCATTACTAAAATTTTGAATGCACATGATAAACTACAGTCACTCAACGCCCCTTAGATAAAAAAATTAACGCTATCGAATAATTTGTTGTAATTAGCAAAGACGTGGTTTATTGAACGAAATACAGTAATTTTAAATTCGTCTATGTCCAAATCCAAAATAATACAAAAAAGGACCTCAGCTGTTCTAACTGATGAGTGACCCATGTTTTTTTTCATTAAGCAACAAAAACTGCATTCCTTGTGAAGAGCGAACGACCCAAGATACTCACAATCGGTTTATTTTTTTGTTTTCGCAGAAAAGATAACGGTTATGACATGCTACGTTGTGTTTCATAGTAACCAGGTTCTTTTGTCGCGTAATTGAATCAATTTAATTCAATTTTTAATGACGCAATTATCCTGGACACGCGCACCAAATCTGTAACTTTTCAGTCACCCTAATACCTATATGTCTGTATAAATACACACATACGAGTACCTCCCTATAAAGAGTAGACATAACATAATAAATATCATTTCACATATTGTGATTTGGCCGTAAGCGAGTGATCGTCTAGTTATTGATTAAATTTTCAGACCCATTACGTTGTGTACACATTTTCAAAAACGTCACAAGGAATATGTAAGTTTATAGCAATACTCTGTAATTCTACCGCATGAATATTCGGAAGATTATCGCAAATGAATAAAATTTAGTTCACCTAAATAAAAGTATTCAAAATCCATAAAAATGTAACGAATGAAACATAAATCCGCGTAAATAAGATGATTTAAATGTAATCCACACAAATCGAAATAGTCAAACAATTTATAAAATCCGTACAAAAAATCAAACAAAGTATAAAGTAAACATGCGACTTAGCTTTGACAGCACTCGAAACGGCAACGGATTCTTCTTTCTTCTGTGGCCACTCTATCCCTATGATTACGAAACCCTAACGTTATCCTTACTTAAATAATATAGAATAGAGGCCATTAGGTCTCGGAAAACCTACCTAATCGATAAGGAACTGAGACTCCCATCACACCTCATATCTCAGCCAACCAGCAAAGCCTTCGAAATCAAACGAACCAGTGACCTATTGTCTACTTCGCTCAAACCGTCACTCATATTCCGATCATCTCGTCAAGCATTATTATGGTCCTACCTATCGACTCACGAGTCAAAGGAGAGACTATTATTTAAATTTGATTTACTTCGCGTGTGTAAGATGTGTGCCTATGTGAGGGACGATAACGACTCGGGCCAGGTTTCGATCCAAACTCGAGATTCATGTCCGTAGGAAAATGTCATTAAAGCTTTAAAAGCACAAAGGGTATTAAACGGAACATGGGCCAAAATCGTACCAGAATTCGGCGGCAAACCTAGGCGTAGACTTAGTTAGAGCGCCTAGGCCATCGAAGACCAAGTCGGGATTCGTGCCGGACTCATTCTCTTAGAGTGTATTCGATGTCACATCCGAAACTGTGTCCCAGATTAGTTTTATAGTTTTTTATTCAGTGAGGGTGAGTACTGATGATATTCAATTTGGTAATATTTTCCTCAAAATTTGTGTTTTAATCACCTTTCACACTTATGTTGAAATCTCTAAGAGCCCTAATAAATACTCTTAACTACCATAAAAGTAATGAGAATATAACTTACGCTTTCGAAACTTAGAAACAAAGACAAATATAAAACAAACCAAATCACTGACACTACGTAGTTTAAGAAATAGATAGAGAACGAAAGAAACGACACAAAGCTGAAAGATAACACAAAATAATGAAGCACTAATTAATTTAACAAACTACACGCGAGTTGTAATGAATTTTTCGAGGAAATTTGGAAAAGCTTGGGGTTTCTTAGTTACGGAAATGGATACGATGATGCTCACGCGACGCGACCCAAGGGCTGACTGTCTCGTTTCTACTACTATGGCCACCTTGCTTAAAATCGTTATCGTCAAAATTCCCACAGTTCAATATTTCAAACAAACAAAAAATGAAATATTTCTAAGTTTATGAGGTCTAAAGCGAGTGCTCTTATAACGTTCGCACATCCATAAATTTTACAAAATGTTCCTGATAAACCGAAAATAGTTAAACGTTACAACAGCTAGGGATGTAGGGATGTGTGTATACGACGTTTTATTTATTTACCGAGTCGATTAAATTTAAACAACGCAAACAAAAATACGTAAGCAAATGGATTCGATGTGAAATTTCTTTAGACCAAAATTTATAATGTAGGGAGTTATAAGTAAACAATATAAAGACATTTTAGGTACTATAAACTCGATGTAATGTTTCATCAGACTGAGTATAGAGATATTTAATTCCTATGAAGCAAATCCATTTGAGTCATCAAACAAGTAGATTAAAATTAAATTCTAGACTCGTTTAATATTTAGGTGTGCTTTTATTCAATTATTTATTTCGATATTTCGTTGGAACGTATTTGTATGAATTTCACATCACTATCACTTGTGAGTATTTTACTTGAGTCCCATACTTGACGCCAAGCATTTAAAATATTGACGATATTTTGCCTGTCGTCCAACCAATCTATAGCGTAAATTTATTACGGGCTTTTGAAGTAAAATATTTCTCTTATCGTCAAATAAATTGTTTTAGTTTATTACAAAACCAAGTTTTGGTTAAGTATTTGAGAGCATTTGTTAAAAGCAATCATGATAAGAAAACTATTTTTTAACCAACCACTGCTCTGCGTATGATATGCGTATTCATTTCCAAAGTCCATCAACTACAAACATATGATATATATAATTAAATTGTATGGTGACGAGCTCATGGTACATAGTGATCGTTACAACCCTTACGGCCACTTCAATGTAGTTTACTTACTTACTTAAAACTACGAGAAAGCTATACATTACAAATTAAGTACATACTCGCAGTTGGCTTCGCTTCGTCATCTTCAGGTTCATTTTATATTACCTACCTTATTTGACGAGCCCCTTACAAAGTCATAGAGAACAAATTCTTCTTTTTATCTGGAATGTCCTTGCACATAAAACAATTATTAAACATACAAGCATATAATAATTAAACTAACTATTTTCTGTATTGTCTGTGCTAACCCTAAGCTTAGGGAGTAAGTACTATTGCAGATACTTATCTGTTAAAGTATCTCTGCGGCACTTGCAGCAAAGTGCTTCACTTTATTTTACTTCGCAAACTAAAGACTTACAACTTAACTAGTTGTAATAAAAGTTAGTGACCAGCTACTTAGAATAAACTGAAGTTAGGAAATGGAGTATCTAAGCGTGTACGATGATTTTCTCAAATGTAGGTCGAGTCGTAGGTTTGCTGGCACCGTGTTTGCGAGACCGATAACCAAAGTTAAGCGATGAACTTGGTGGGTGACCGTTTTGCACTTTAAAGTTGAACAAACGTTCAGCACCCCAACAAAATTCTCTTTTGGTGTGCTTCGTAATATCAAAGCAAAGCCAGGTTTACTTTTAATGTCGTGGGTTCATTAGCATCACATATTTTTAATATGAAACTAATAAATATTAGTCATCTAGGCTTTCGTTATGTTTTCCATTTATATATTTACAACACTGCATTCTCCAACCCGACTTCCAAGCGTGAAGATTATGACAATGCCTCACACGGGAGATGCATTAAGTCCTGCAGTAGACTGTTATGAGCTGTGATAATGATAATTAGCTTTCAGATGAGAATGACGGCAAAAAAGAAACTATAGGCATCCGTATTCAGTGATTCAAAAACAGCTCGATGCTGTAACCCTCCATACCACCGACACGAAATATGTGACGTTTTCGGAATGCGTAGCGTGTATACTATAGGTAAACTTATGTTTAGATATTCCTCATCTGCGCTAGATGAAACCAGAAGAATATTTAGTTACTGTGCTAGAGTAGAACCACTACTGCACACACGACTCTATGTAGGTAACTTGTCGTCTCTTAAATAAAAGTAGCTGAAATGTTTTATCACGTCTAGGTGGTTAGATAAATTTTATCGCGCTCCCTAAAATTAACTTGACAAGTTACATTTTTTGCTTTTTTCTGCTTTAAATGGCCGGCAGATGAGAAAGAAATTTAAAACGATTTCTTTGGCTTATGCCAATGTATGCCCGTGTGGTAGAATATCTAGATAAGAGAGTAGATACATTGTAATGGTTGTAATATATGTTTACTTTATCAATTGTACCAACAGGTCGCGTTTGTATTTTAAGCGACAAACGAAGGATGATTAAGTTCAAGACTGAACTGTTTAGGCAACACTTAAAACGTTTATTCGACTTCAGTTTTTAATAACCAGTTACATAATAACCATACACTTAGATTTTGTTTTAAAACAAATAATTAGGTAGGACTTCAGTCTGATTTAACAAAATCGCTTAATACATCCTGCAATCCTAGTTAAGTGGAGCTTAGACCGGCACGTTGCTCAAAAACATGCCCGGTGTTGAAGAGAAGGTATTCCGGCTTGGCATACCGTTATCTAGCAATTTTCCGCGTCCAGACTGCCGTACGAAAAGCAATTTCAGTAACTGAGCTCGAACAAAGGCCCGGGAACTGTGTATGGGGAAATATTGAGTCCCGACCGCCTCGCGACCTAGACGGGTCCAGATGTGGTGTTGGAATAACTGTTAGTGTGATTAATACGATTATGTTTCCTCTACCTCTGGGAGATCACGGGGAAAGTTTGGCTCTTGTTTGGTAAGGAATTAGTGTCAATCAAATGATTGCACGTGGAACATTGGCTATAGTTTGTGGATATTGCGAATGCCATAATAAAATAAATGATTGATATTTACGAGTACATAACGTACCGATGAATAAATTAAATAAAAAAATATGAATCAAATATTGTGTATGCGTAACATCTAAGATGGCGTTTGCCATAACCCTCATGATTATCGGCTTGTTGATGATCTCATTATGAATCGAGTAAGCGAGAGGTACCGGGTTCGAAGCCCAATGCGGCCATGTACCAATGACTCTTTTCTGAGTACATAAGTTAAATGCTAACCGATGCTTTTACGGTGAGGGAAAACATCGTGATGAGACCTGCACATTCAGGCAACTGAATGTGTAACCATGATCTAAACAGGTTCCCCTGGTAGCAGGGTCACGGAGGTCAGATGGCAGTTGTTAATTATCTGATCTGCCTAATTATGCATCACGATCAAGGCGGACCCCAGGCCCTTGTGTGCAAAACCACAACCGGGTCACTAACGCCACGATGATATTACATTATATTTGTGAGTAGGAGTTTGTGCTATCTTTCTGACGGACACCGACCGTTATTTTAAAAACGAACTATAAAATACCAATGCATTGTATAATCAAATAAAAATAAAAAATAAATAAAATAGTATGAAATTTGTACACTTTTGGTACCTGCATTTAAGTTAAACCTGTTCCTATGACTCCAAGGTTTGCTGGTAGAAAACTCAATTAATGAGTTAAGCTCGCCTTTGTACATCTCTGTTACTGTACTGTATAATTATGTCATGTTTGTGTACAATAAAGAATAAAGAACTTTGTATCAAATATGCGGTCGTTTAATTTGTCTGACCGTTCCGCCTAGCACTTGCTATTCACGTAGAAAATATGACGGACAGTGAGGGAAGAGTTAACCCGGCGTTAATACAAAAGACTGACAGGTTCCCGGAATTAAAAGCTTACGTGACCGATGTGGAGCACAAAAGGGCCGCCAAGGGTTGCTTAGGGTGATATGGTAATGTGGCGCTGGCCTTATGGTCTTTAAACTTTACATTGTTTGGAGATACTAAGACGACGGCAGGCGGCATGCGTCATCTTTCGTTTATACTGGCTATGTCTTAGTTTGTTTGGTTATGTATTTATTTAACTAGGTACTTGTGCGGAATAAATATATTGTTACAGAGAAATATTTGAATTTTAAATGACAAAAGAGACTTTCTTTTTTCATTGTTTGTCATTTCATGGAAAAGAAAATGGATCCTCATGTGAACTGCAGATCTATGCAAATACAGAATCTTCCGGTTTTCTAGATCGTAAGATTCATGCAAATACATAACGTGTACCTGTCGTATTTGTTGCCGGCAAGGGCACTTGAAGAAAATGTGTCCGCAAAGATGTTCGGCTCAATTGTCTGAAAGGCGAAGAGTCCAAGGATGACTCGGACAGTCGTCGGATAGTAACTAGTGTTAAGTGACGAGGTAAATGATAATTTTGCAATTGTTGTTAATAACCGGTTAATGATCCGCCTTACCATGTCCATATTGTGGTGAACAACATGTCGACTACTGTGGAGGTGGACACTGGTAGCGCTATTTTGTGCATAAGTTCAGAATGTTACTATAAAATGTTTTCTTATTGTAAGTTATTGCATAACGATATCAATTTACGCTATTATACGGGCGAAATGGTAAGACGGGCAGCGGGCGGGCGGCGGGTAAGAAAATTCCTCTGGTTCAGTATTGAGATAAAAAAAATTGGAGTCAAACATTATAGATAGTCGAAACACTTACTTGCTCGGCAGGGAGTGGTTGTCAAAATTAGGTATTGCTTTATCTAAACCATATTGTAACAAGATTTCCGTTTCGGAAAATAGTTTCGATTTGCAGTTTGATTCTGCTCGACTGAACTATGATGACTGAACACATTAGTAGCGCCCCTGATGTTGCTGATATCCATAGGCGGCTGTGACCACTTTCTATCAGGAGGCCGGCTTGCCTGTTGTCTGTGTATTTTATCAGCCTAAATAATCCCATTGCTGGGGAAAGGCTTCCCCTCTATTCTTTCATACTTCGCAATCGTTTGCTATGGTTTGCTAGTCCCTGTCGAACGCCAACCTGACCGCCGTATATTATAAAAAGAACTACGCCTATTGTACCCGTGATGAAAAAGGGATGGCACCATTAGAGTTTGTTATGACTATAAACAAACTTTGAATAGATGCTTCGAGGTGGACCGTTTTCCATCATCTAGAATAGCAGATCTGCTAACAAAATTACACGGCGGCGATAAATTTAGTAAGTTAAATTTGTCTCAAGTTTCTTGGACGCGTCCAAGAAATGTACAATGATAAACACGCAAGGGGTCTATTTATGTACAATCGATTAATTTTCGGCCTAGCGTCTAGCCCTGGAATATTTCAAAGGAAACTGGAACAACTCTTTGCGAATATGCCAAGAGTGTGTATTTTCCTGGATGACTTAATTAACAATGTCGAGCAAAGTGCCAGCTTACGACACGGCCGAGCTGCCGCTGATGCTGACAGCAGATGCAAGCAGTGTGGGTATGGATGCCGTCAACGGCTTTTGTCCCTTAATAAACTGAATTGTGGAAAGACGTATTTTACTTGTGTTTCCCTACACCCAGCTACTGGGGGCCATATTCTTTAGTATATTCCTCTCAAATGTATTCAAACGAAGTGCCGGTAAAAGTTGAGATTTTATACGAAAATTATTCAGAACGAGCTGAAAGAGAGATCGCAGTAAAGGCAGCAGAGTAATTAGTACTCATGACCAAACACAAGCCCACACTAAAACATAAACCTGCATCGTAAAATCGAATTCGAAAATTTCAAAATCCATATCGGAGCATCGTCTCATGCCGTGAAATGTGCCTTTTTCAATTCCCAGCAGAAACGGATGCGTGGAATAAAATTCGAGTCTCCGAACGTGCTCTTTGAGGCGCAGATGCCTTGAAATGTCGTGACTCGGTTTCTAGACTCCCCCCGAACGTATACCAGGTAAAATTTACAACTAAATTTACCCCTTTGTGGCGATGACACGTGAATCGTAGCACCAGTCTTAGTATAAATAGAATTTTATGAATTAGGGTTAATGTTGTAGGGGTTAGATGTAGGGCGATGCTACAAATGCAATGTACCGTGTTCATTGATATTTGTTAGGGTCGCCTTTTCTAGTAGGGTTTTCGGGGTTTTATCGGATCAATTTATTTGGTTTTGGCATCCAGTAACAACTAACTACGCAAACGTTTATATTTAAAGGCTTCAATGTTTATATTTAAAGGTAGCCAGTGCAATTAGAGACAGGTGCAATCTATCTTCTTAATATATAAAATTCTCGTGTCACAGTTTTCGTTGCCATACTCCTCCGAAACGGCTTGACCGATTTTGATGAAATTTTTTGTGCTTATCCGGTATCTATGAGAATCGACCAACATCTATTTTTCATCCCCCTAAATGTTAGGGGTAGTCCACCCCTAAATTTTTTTATTTATTTTTTAGACGTAGGTGTAGGGTAGGTGTAGGGTAGGTGTAGGGTAGGTGTAGGGTAGGGGTAGGTGTAGGGTAGGTGTAGGGTAGGGGTAGGTGTAGGGTAGGGGTAGGTGTAGGGTAGGTGTAGGGTAGGTGTAGGGTAGGTGTAGGGTAAGTGTACGGTAGGTGTAGGGTAGGTGTAGGGTAGGTGTAGGGTAGGTGTAGGGTAGGTGTAGGGTAGGTGTAGGGTAGGTGTAGGGTAGGTGTAGGGTAGGTGTAGGGTAGGTGTAGGGTAGGTGTAGGGTTAGAACGCTACGCGAACGAAGTCGCGCCGGGTCAGTTACTTTTCTATAAGAAAATGAAAATAAAACATACAGATACTCGTAAACCGTACCTTACTTCACATTTTGTATGTTTGTGCAAAATTTATTATTCACATAAACATACAAAACTGCTTAAATATCAAAAGACATAATTTACGTTTCATATATTTTCATTATGATTTTCAGATATAAATTCCTAAAAAAGTTTAAATGGCGCCAAACTTATACCTACGCCCAGTGGCAAGGTTGTTATAAGCTATAGCTATTAAATACCGTACGCCCAGTTATTACGCAGCTTGTACAGTCGAGTTCATTAATATGTGAACATTACCAAGCCTTCATATATAAATGTACATGGAAGGGTACTTATATATCTGAGCAGATTCATCAATCAAACATATGTACATCTGCTCAGATAAGTACCCTTCCATGTACATTTATATTTGAAGCCTTAGCAATGCTCACATATTAATGAACTTGACTGTAATAACATTTCACGTCATGTTAGGAATAATACCTACACTCTAAAATTATACTACGTATTTTATTCCAGCCGCCATTTTTATTTCGGACCAAAACGGTAGAGCATCAACATGCCCCCAGCTGTTCAAGCACCATCGTATCACGTAATGACACGGTATCACAGATCCGGTATCCAGCCAGTATCGATGGCGCGCAAACTCCCATAAAGCCGTCGCCACACGACCGCGGTGACGCGACTCACGGACCGAGGTGAGTAATGCGAGTTTAAGTTCCCCAAATGTTCACGGCCGTAGGAGGGTTTACCGACGCTCTCGAGTTTCCAGAAATTTCCAGCTCGCACCGGTCTAAGACTGTTGGTTTGGTTGATGGGACGTGATATATTGTTTTCAGCACAATTGTGGCCGTTGTTTCTTCGATTTTTGACTCACAATGTTAACATTATCGCTCTTGTACGCTATTAAACACGAATCGTAATATAATATTGTTTGCTCGATTTTTCGTTCATAAGATAAAGATTATTTAATGTTAAAATAATGCTAAAAAAAGCTAATTTGTAAGTCACTTATATACATGAGGTAAACAAACAAGAAAGTAATTATTATCATTTTACCAAGTAACCACATTGTAAGTGTAATTTAAAGCGTGGCGCGCCCGCCGCACCGCTGCTTGGCATAATGTCCGGTCTCTAACAAATTCCATTAAATTCTCATCGAATCCGTCCAATCAAAAAGGAATTACAAGTTATTTCCTCCCCCCTAATGCTTTTAAGTAGCAATTACCAAAAAGATCGCGAAAACAAAATAATGAAACAGGAATAAATTAAAACTGCCGGGTCACAATATTGCCGGCGGCGTTTTAACTCGCAAATTTGCAGTCGCCGGAATGCCCATATCAAAGGCGGAAGAAAATGGAAAATTTCCGTTAAAGTAAATCAACAGCACAGAACTTGGTGTGGAAAGTCGGCAATGAGAAAAAATGTCAAAGCGTTTGAGTTCCAATTGGAGGGTGGGCGGAACGAAGCAGTTATTGGAAAACTAACTGATATAATTAATTGGAGCATTTGACCGCGCGGGGTGAACTCTTGCAAACGTATTGCGTTCATTTTCTACTATTATTACAGCCGGTACAACGTCCGATCAAATGTACGACAATTAGCCCGACATTTTGAGTTCGTACTTGCATCAATTAGAACTTTAATATTAATTCAGGCTCCCCTTGTATTTTCCTTTCAAACATTTCCTTTAATTCGGTCACTTCTAATCATCACTCGTTATTATAATTGGAGCTAATTACTTTCGGGACGGACTCGGAGCTTATTAAATCAGAATCGAAATACAACTTAACAGAGTTCCGCTAATGGATCCGAGCGACAAATAGTATTTTATGTTGGACCAGGAAAAGGATGTTCCCAGCGATTTACAGTATTTGTAGAGCCAATCTGTCTCTCGTTCTAGAACTTATTTACGCAAATGTAGTTCAGGGTCAGCAGAGAGCGCCCGTGGAGCCATATCCTGACTATGCAAATGACCTTCTCTCAAAAAGAGCAGGCAAGGAGTATTCGGAAAGGTATGAGAAAATATGTGTATGTGGAAGAAGCAAAAGAGGTGTATAAGGATCGTGGCTCGTGATACTCGTAAGTCTCTGTGTATATTTTTTATGCCCCCGTTGTCCACCACCACTACTCCTACTCTTCTCTCTAAGCCCGTGTTTCATAGCCACGCATGATAACTTTTACTTAACGCCGTTCGTAATTGTGATTTAAAAATTGTAATTTAAAATAAAAAATTAAGGTTTATTCGCTTCGGACTGAGTACTTGGTGTCCTCTGCGAGTACATCCTCAGTGTATACGTATAAAGGTACTTCAGGTTCATTTTCAATAGTGTAGAATAATGGGAAATAAATAAAGAGCGTCGGTAGCCGGGCGGTTGAGTATCCAACTCGTAAGCCAGAGGTACCCAGTTCGAATCACTCTGCGGCTATTTACCAATGACTCCTTTCTGAGTTATGTACATTAGTTGAATACTAACCGATGCTCTTACGGTGAGGGAAAACATCGTGATGAAACCTGCAAATTCAGGCAACTAAATTTGTAACCATAATCCAATCTGGTCAGGTTCCCCTGGTAGCAGGGTCACGGAGGTCAGATGGTAGTCGCTCAACTGTAATTACCTGATCGCCAAAACTTGGATCATGGTCAAGGCGGACTCAGGGACCTCGCTGTCGAGAGCACAAACGGGATATTAACGCCAAGATGAAATGATTGGGAAGTAGATAAATTATTATTACGTATATAGGTAACTGGATCATAGTCTCCTAATAGAAAAATAATTTTCGGAATTGATTCAGTAGATTCAGATTTTATCAGGCAAACAAATCCATTTCTCTATTATCACTACAGGTCCAAATCAATGCAGCTGCTTGTTATTTCTATCCTTTCAACTGAACCACTGCGAGTGCTGTCAGAAATCACGTGAGAGCAAAACGAAGTGTGAACGCGGAACCTAATAGGGACTGGGGAAGTGGCGCGCGCAAAATTAAGCCAACAAGAGGCGAAATTAAAATCTGCGGTCACATTTGCGAGCGCTCTCGGCTCTAACAAACTTCAGTTAGTGCGCTTCGCACGGTGAAGTATTTTGTCTGCAAACCGACCGTACCCAAATGAATATAACTCATGCGAGCTTCCAAGCCTGCGATGGTTCATTATGAAAAACCCTTTTACAAATTCCTTGTCTGTCTCAATTTTGGGACGTTTTTTCTGTATTTACCTCCTGTAATGACCTAAATTATGCCCGCCCCAGAGCGTGAAGTACGAGCGAGTGTAATAAAATGTATCCACACCCAGTTGGCTCACGAATATGTGGCGTTCCACCGGCCATAAGTGTATACTTTCGTTCTGTTTTTATCTTTCCCTCTTTACGCTAGCAAAGCACGTCATATAAAAATGCCATGCACCTAAAATAGCTTTACTTACCTCGTTGCACCGTTTTCCACTCGATTTGGTTTGAATTTTACGCATTGCTGCGTCCTTTGCGTATTAAACTATAAGTGGCTCTTGCCAGGAATACTGCCAATAACCTGTACTATACATATACTTGATAAGATGAAGTAAAGGCTATATATTGGTTTCGCGTGAGAGTATCTTATCTTACAATAATTCGTTGAGGTTTACTTAAGAATAAGAATGAGAATAAGAACATTTATTACCACTAAACACCATTTCACATTTGCACTTACATATTTTATTTAAGTAAGTTTACTACTTTATATTGCGTCAGTGGCCGAATGGTTAAGGTATCCGACTCGTAAGCGGTTCCAATTCCACTGTGGCCATATATCAATGACACTTGACTTATGTTAGATAAGTTGAATACTAACCGATGCTCTTACGGTGAGGAAAAACATAGTGATAAAATCTGCACATTCTGGCGACTTATTATGTAACCATGATCCAATCTGGTCAGGTTCGCCCGGTAGCAGGGTCACAGCCGACCGCAACACAGTCCGCTGATCTGCCAAATTCTGTATCACGGTCGAGGCGGACACCGGGCCCTCACCCACAACCGGGACATTAACGCCAACATGACGACGACTACTTCATATATAGCAACAGCAGTAACATCTTAAATTATGAAGACTACAGGAAATTGTACGAAATGGTATCTTGGTTGAAATGAAAGAAATTTAACGTGTTTACGTGTGGCAAACACTATTTCCCCGGGACATAAATCGCGGGATGCCTCTCACATTCGTTCAAGAACCTACCTCTTCCAAAACATTCGCGTTTCGACTTAAATCTCTTACGGTGAGTTGAACACAAGTGGAAATTTATTGGTTTACATGACTTAGGAAGCGGAGTAAGGCGCTGACTGAAATCTAAATACTTTTATCGATACCCATGAGTTCGTTGTCCTTTGTATTTGTAGGATGTGTCAAGGATGTAGGACAAATTGTCGCTGAAACAGAACAATAAATTGTTCTGGACGAGCTATGAACATTATGACAAAGAATAAGATATTTATGAGTATTTTAAACATTATTTATCTTTTTTCCACACAGACTGCCAACTTTGACAAAAAGTTAAGTTAGGTGGAACATTTTGCCGCGGAGGAAACCAGTGTCCTTTCATAATTGATTCCAAACAGATAACCAAGTTTCATAATTGGTCATCTAGACGGAACCTGAGCCTAAGTTTCAGTGGATCTATCAGTAATTATAAATAAAAATATACAGTGTGTGCCCTAGAACCAGGACAAATATTAAAAACGGAATCTCTATGGTCACCAGTAATTAAATCATCATGATCCCAAGCAATTAAATCAAACTTAACTTTTTTTTTCTAACAAACTTAATCGTAAATTCAGTGTTCCGCTAACTCAATTGAGTTCATTCATCATATTTATTCGGAACGTCTCGTTGACATTTTATATGTTGTGTCGGCTGATATGCCCTGTACCACGACATTGACAATGTTAGCGATAATATCGTTTTGCAATAATCACTGATTATGAATCGTAACTTTAAATTCTTATTGTGTGTAATGCATGGGTTTTGGTTCACTAGAATCTTTTCAGAAAAAATACCAATACTCTAGAGAGTCTCTATTTTCAATATTAGCCCCGGTTGTAGACCAAACACTGTAGGTATACTGTTTTTTGTAAATATTTTATACATCTCCTGGCTGAGCAAGGAGATAACGGCCCAGCTAATTGGAGTTTCCAGTGACTGTCGTCAAGCTGCCCTCGCATTTGGCCACTTTTCCGTGCGTTCCGTCCAGGTGTGCCAACGGAGAAAGTGAATAATTTCCTTAGGAACGAGCTGTGACCGCATGGTGTAGTGTTTCGGCGCTACACCATGCCGAGACGACTTCACGAGTAGTCTCAGACTTCCGAGGAAACGACTAATGCGTCCAGCGCACCAACGGAGCCCAGCGTTGCCCCGATGTCGCCACCACCGATCTCAGTGATTACGATTCCGCCAGGATATTACTGGGATCGCAATAAGGGGAAGATAAAGTTATATAAGTAAGTACTAATACTTAGTTTTTAGGTTTATTACTAACAAAAAATTGACTTTATAATTGAAAAATAAATAAATAATAAACTGAGAGGTCAATAAATAATAAATCAATAAAATAATTTTAAACTGTGTAATACTTTAAAACAATTTTTAAAACAACGTTCCTTGAAATAATAGGTTTAATATTAATATTATAAGTTCTCGATAAAAACCATACTAAGACGTTGATCGTTTTATGCCTCCAATATTGAAATATGTAAACCAATTTGAATATAATTTATTTGGGTATTTTCTTATTTATAAGGCGGCAAACTTCAGCACCTCGTTGGGTTTAGTTCGGTAATTGGGTTCCGTGGAGTAGATAGGAAACCGCCCGTTGGAATAACCTGTCGCCTTCATAGATTGTAGTTGACGCCTAGCGTTCGCCGGATAACCTCTATTGATTGCCCTGTTTATATTAAGTGCTTGATGAATATTACTTGTATTGTGAAGTTGTAGTAAACTTTGTTGGTTATGATAGAAAGCTAAAATTTTACACGAGCCTACCAGGTAAGTGGTAACTGTCGCCCGTAACATCAACAATTCATACATTTAGGTTGCAGGTAACAAATACGAAGAACCGCAGGTGTGTTGTCACTTTGAGGACTAAGACGAAATGCCTCATGCCTGTAATTTCGCTGGCTACCTTAGTTTCACGCAAGCGGCGCGCGAATAGTGCGCCAGCCGTTGCAGTAACGGTGCAGTTATTGGGCGTTCGTGGGATTTGGACGCACCCTAACATTGATAATATAATAATCATCTTAGTGTCTCGGGTGTTCTCGCACACAAAGGCCCGGGGTCCGCCTTTACCATGATCCAGCCATGATGCGGCCAAAAATGGAGCATGCCTGTCTATTTAGGAACAGCCTATTTACTCTAGCCTTGACTATCGAGGAATTTGGCAGATCAGGTAATTACAGTGGAGCTACTGCCATCTGACCTCCTTGACCCTTAACAGGGGAACATGACCAGATTGGACCATGGTTACACACTCTAACACTGACAATATCAAGCTTTTAATCACAAAACTAAGCCGCAACAATAATTTACATGTTACATAGCTCACAGATAGCGGTTGGAGCGTAGAGGTATTCTAGTGGTCCCCACATACAGGCAAGTCCATCATAGGATGCTAATCAAAATGAGGTCGAAGCACGAACTCCTAATATCTATTTTAACTCGCTATTGAATTTTGACGATGTTTTTTCTCTCAAATATAATCAATAAAATTGATTATTGAGGTTGATAGTGTATAAACTATTTGTGCTAAGAGATTCAATACAAACCTTTTAGTATGCTAAACTCATTCGTGAAGCTATTTTCCTATAATTTTAACACAACGTTAACTTCTAATTTACAATACCAATATAAACCCTGCTCAGTGCTCAACCTTTGAACTTAAAGAGCTGAGTAATGCAAACGAAATGTGCTTACATATCTTACATATTTCAGAAGGAACGGGGCCATTCTATAGAAATGGGTCGTGCAGCCATCGAATGTTGTGTCGGTGCTCGTTGCAGCGCCATTACTGCACCGGATGACCGTCGTGTATTATGTATGAAGAGAAACCGACTCAATGGCCATATTGAAGATATCCCAGCAGAGCGCTCGGATTTGATGTCCTGTATGTGTGTGATTGCCATGTTTTACGTACGGAGGACTTTGAATCGCAGTTGCGAAATATATTTACTCATCATATAGATTTAAAGACTTTAGTGGCATTTACTATACAAAAAAATACAAACCGTGGCAATAAACCCGATAACATGTGCGATGAAATTTTACTGATCATCATCATCCGAGCGGTCAATCCCGGCTTCTGGGATTATCTGGGGGACCTAATGTGTTTCCAAATAGTATTTTATATGAAATCGAGACATACATTAAGGTACTTGTTAGTTAGCTATACTAACGTACGTGTAACACATATAGGTAACTATCTAAGGATTTATGCGACTTAGCGAACCTTACAGAAAAATATATTACGTAAGTTACCTCATCTCGAAGTCTACGCGCCTTCCAAGAACGGAATAGCCACCAATAACAATAATTTTAAAAACTTATAATGAGAAGTGCTATAACAGGAACGAGAAGATTTACCAAAAATGGTGGCGCTGCGTTCTTTGCAAAAAGGAAAATTGCCTTGAAATCCCGGTAGTCGGGGCGAGACATCTTTCGCGCTAACCCCACCTGGTTCGATGGAAATGTGGTTTATGAAATTGCTGTCAATTCGTTGCCGCGAGCGTCGTGCCCCGCAACCCCAGTCGTGACTTTAAAATGAAATCCTTCGAGAATTGCTACTTTTTTCTCTCACCTTTATCTCAGCAAGAACATTTTTAAAAACCTCTTAGGGCGGAGTGCAGTCTACATTGTTTTTCCTTAGCCACATACGTGACTTTGCCGTCTTTAAATATTGTATGCGGATTTTTCTTCGACTGCATGTGTTTCCGTTCAGTGGGATTGGAAATGTTCACCGACGAGGTTCGACGTAAATCGTCGTATATTTTTATTACGTTTTATCAGCTTGTTTGTTTTCGATTAAAATATTATTGAAACTAACATCCATCACTTTCCATCAGGTGGCCCGTATGCCTGTTTGTCTGCCGGATAACATTGCACGTATTATACCCCGACATTATGGTTTCTTCACAGAATATGAGGTTGGCTGGAAGAGATCTCTTTTAGGGATATGCTCGCCTTTGTACTTTGTATTGTGACTATGTTTCTAATGTGTTTTGTGCAATAAAGAGTATAATAATAACATAAAAAGCATATCAAGTACCTACAGGATTTTATACTCATAACATGCTTAAAAACATGGTATACCTAATTGAGTCATACTACTAATAGCTTTATTGAAATTTCGCCCCATGCAGCCTCTTTAATTATCATTATAACACCCAAGGCTCATCATAAAACATTTCTACCATCCAAATAACCTCATATATCGCAAAGAATGGACCTAGTTACTCCTTACCTGCAAAATAACAGCAGTTTCCCAGCGAAAATGGTTTCCTCTTATTTTTTACTACACTATACGTTATTTACTCTAGGCCCATATCATATTTATTAGGTGAATGTGAGCTCGAGGTCAGTGCCTGCCGCTCCCAACTAGCATTGTTTACCTTTGAAATTGGATATAACGTTAACGTTATTACGTTTACCATAGGGCGGGTGGCGTGAGACGGAAAGCTAGATTATTTTGGAGTTCTCGGTTCTTACGTTTGTTGTAAAAAGGAACCGGAAATAGATACTATTATTAACAGGTTGAGTGTCTAGAGTCTGATTTGATAGCTACCAAACAGATCTTTTCTGGTATTCCTTGTCGTAAGGAAGGCGGCCAGATTAAGGGTCACTTTAGCGACAAGATTCATGATTTATAACTATGTCTCCGTCTAACTAGGTAAATTATTGTAGTCAGTCAAAAGCGATTTTGACTGACTACAATAATTTTGACTGACTACAAATTTGTTTCGCATCACTAGTTACTATAGAGTCTTCCGTGGGAAATGTAATCACCTGCAGCATGAGCACTTCTATCTTCTTGTAATTGGTTTGCCTCTCGTGTTGGTCTGGATGGAGCAGAAGCAAAACAAATACCTATAGATAAACATATTTAATAGTGCTACAAGAGGGATAAAGTTGGTTCGGTGTTATTTTTATTCGAAATTTCAGCATTTTAGGGTGCGTTAAAATCTTGCGATTTGTCACAATCATCACCAACCACGTTGTTATCGTGATTAAAGGAATCTTGGAAGAATCGGAAAATGTCTAAATATGGTTTGGATAAATACTTAATTGTTCCCCGTTATGGACGTCATCTGTCTACCTTCGGACTTCATCATTAGAATTAATTACCGGACAAATAAATTACGAATTATTGGACCGTCATTCAAAATTCAAAGAACTGGGTAAAACTGACTTCACAGATTGGTTAACATAAGTTACTTGTTTGAGTTGTTAGTTAGATATAGGTGAAAGAAAATAGGAGTGAATTTTATTTATGCAATTTTATTTGATGTTCTTTGGTAAACGCACCACGACTTTTGTTTCTTTTCTTCCCGCCGTCTGTCCCTCTGTATGTATGCAAGAAAGTATGTATGCTTAGATCTTTCAAACTACGTAACGGATTTTAATGCGGTTTCAATAATAGATAGAGTAATGCAAGAGGAAGGTTTATAGGTCGCGACGGGCCAGCTAATATCACATAAAAGGCAGTTTTGTAGACTGGACGATGGAGATTTTCTAACCTCCTGAAAATTTTACATTTTACTTGCGGGATCTTCTTTCAGACACACCACTTCGATTAACGAAATATAAATAAAGCCTCTCCCAAATACATGTTACAATTATAACGCACGATATTATCGCCTGCGTTCATGCGATGATAATAATAAAATGACATAGGGATGGAATCGGAATAGAAAACTACATTATTCTCGAGTTACATTCGTAGGTGGCGTATTTTTTATCACGGAGAAATAATAGGGTCTCGCGGGATATTTGAATGTAAACAGTGATCCGAATTGCGAGCGTGTAAAGACCGCTGGGGAGTACTAGTAAATAATACGTAGATTGGTAACGTAAAATCGTGATCTGTTGAGTCAGTCTAATGATATTTACTGTAACTGTTTGATAACTATCGTTCTATGATCAAACGTAGATCAAGTGAAGTTCGATTTTAATATTATAATCATCTTGAATACGCAGGTTTCCTCGCGATGTTTTCCCTCACCGTAAGTGCGTCGGTTAGTGTTCAACTAAAGTCATCTTTTCTGTTTTCTATGGCCGAGACCGCGAGTCCGACCCACAAGCCATTTTACCATTGACAGTCTTTAATTACGACCGTAAAAGCGCTCAAAATATGTCATTCTCTGAGTCATCGGAACACAACCTATTCTGAGGCATAACGTTTAACATTTTAACTATAAAATTGCGATCACATTGTATCGTAACACTGAATCTTATCGCAAAGTTAAACGTCTCCGCGATGCATGTAGTCGACTTTTATGGCATCACTATAAAGTTATGAGCCGTACAAGCCAGGGGTCATAAACAGTTGGTAATAAAAGCCATGCCCGACGTATTCAGGCCATAACTCCTCGGATACCTGTTATTAAGTCATCTGTTGTATCAGGAATTCACTGACAATAAGTTAGTGGACAGTTGGGAGCAGGGAGCTATGAATTGCGAATGTTTGAAAGTTGACCGGTTAGTTTCAATAAGGCGCTGTGAGACCTCTTTTTGTGTAGAATGACTAGTTCAGACCAAACAAGTCTGTGCGTCTCTTTGTAAGGTGTCAAAGGTACATTGTAAAATAATGGTATCAAACAAAGATACAGTGTGTACCTTTGTAGCTGGAAGATATCACATTAGTGATAAGACCGCCCTCTGTACTGCTGACCATATTTATTATATCTGTGTGTGTCTGGTCTGACCTTTAATGTGCAAATAAAGTGTTTGTATCGTATTGTATTGTAGTGCCTTGATGGTAGGCTTGCAACGCGAGGATGCCCAAGACCGGCCAAAGTGGAGGAGAATATGTCGGAAAGCGGACTCTAGCAGAAATCGAGACTGACCGCTCGGGTGATGATGATGAGTGCCTTGAAGGTAGTGTCCGCTAGGATACTATGGATCAACAACTTCAGATCATTGTTTTGTAACGAATTTCCTCCAGCAGTCTGGAACTCTAGGGATAATAGACTGAGTACTAAATACTGGCTACTGAAGATGTTCCCACGTAAAGATGCGACGTAAGTTAGTTGAGTTCCGGGGAATGCTCGGGTATAGGTATCTAGTGGCATTTAGCATTATTGCGAGACTGATGACAAGAATTAAGTAACACACGTCGGTACTGGTAACTGGTTACGTTTCGTACATTCGCGGGTTGGGCACTCATCCCTGTATCACTCGGGATCACTCGTGGACCCTCTAGTGGACGCGAAAATTCCTAAGAACGTTTCCCACTCATACGATACGGATGAGGAATGAGCTCCCAGCCACAGTGTTTCCTATGAACTATGACATGAATCGTTTAAGAGGTATTTAAGAGGTCTCCTTAGAGGCGGGCATCATATTAGTAGCGCCCCTGTTGTTGCTGATGTCTATAGGCGGCAGGGACCACTTTCCATCAAGTAGTCCGCTTTCCTGTTTGTCTACCGTATTAGATAAAAAACAATGGAAGCTAATCGAATGGGCGAAGGCGACCATGTACCATCGAAAAATAGGGCGGCCCCCGTGAGGTGGATGAAAGGCCAGATATTAGTCGGAGAGTTCCGATGGATGTAAGACGCAGAGATAAGCGAGTGTGGAAGTGTCAAAGAACGTTTATAACTTATTTTAATTATCATAATTATATATACATATTATAAAAATATTTTTTTTCAAAAAACTAAATTCAGCCTATATTCTCAAACAGCACCAAATAATAATAACAATAACATTGAAATATCAAAAGACAAAACCTCTTACTTTTTTAAAAATTCAAGCTGGCTCAATTTTATTGGATTGGCATGATATCCGTCAAACCTTTTCTCTCATAGGGCTCTGATAATGAAATTCAAAGGATAATGGAAGTCTTATTGATGCTAATAAGATGACAGGAAATAGGCCCCTTGCGACGTCAGATAAATATTTATCGTGGGTTCCCTTTCGAAACAAGGGTGTAATGGGATAAAACTATATTTTATTCTGTTTACTGTATATTGCATTTAGCTCGCATCCCTTGGTTTATATATATGGAACTTTTCCGCAATATTTAGAATCAAAAACCAAATAGAGTCAGTTTTTTGTATTGCTCACTTAGTTGAGGATTGAGAGCCCTGAGTAAATTTAAATGTAATAAATACAATACTTCGTTATTGATAATGATTTTCCAGACTATAGTTATACCGTTCACCGAGGTTAAACCATTTGATAAATTCTGTTCAGTGGGGTTGAATTTTTTCTAGTCTATTCATAGACATAGATTTCTGTTTTTGGAAAAAAAATGTTTACCGGTCATTATTTGTTGTAACTTACATATAAGATTAGGTTAGAATAACCAAAATATACATTTCACAATAGTATTACAATTAATCCAACACATAGAAGTAAATAATTTCATATAAAAATTTAATATGATTAATTTGTCCATTAATAATTCATTTGTAAATGTCAATAATAATAATAGGTAAGTACATAATCAATAATGTAAATTAAAACATTGGTCGATCATTGACGTCAAATAAATACTAGTAGATAATTGATGATTAAGCGAACTTGCCTTGCGTTAAATTCAATCATAATTATATGAGGCTTCGTCCGGAGATATTAGATTATGTACTTGTAGTAGAACCGCCAACGGTCTAAGATCTTTTTATGAATAGTAAATACTTTGTATAGTGTATTCTTGATGGATCTCCATGATTATGGGCAAACATTCACCCCCTGAACTATTTGCATAGCCAAAACGGGTAATATATACTCTGTTACTGTGATTAAAGGTTCAATCGATATCCTGAGATATCATGTGTAGATTTTTAGTGACACGTTGATTAACAATTGTTTATAGCTCGTATGGGATAACACCGGTGAAACGGAATGAATAATCCGCCGTCGGCAGCCGGCAGCGCGCTGGCTCGCGGGCCGCCTCCTCGGATGTAGGACGAGATTAACTGCTCGTTGAGAAAGTTTATCAGCTCCTCGGTGAATGTAAACCTTTTTCCATTTTCACCTCATATTAACGTTAATGACCCGGTTGTGCTCTCGCGCACGAGAGCCCAGAGTCCGCCTTGACCATGATCAAGGAGTTGGAAGATTAGATAATTACAGTGTAGTGATTGCCATTTGACTTTCCTGGACCCTGCTACCAGGGAAACCTGACCAGATTGGATCATGGTTACACATTCAGTCGCCTGAATGTGTTTCATCACGATGTTTCCCTCACCGAAAGAGCATCGGTTATTATTCAACTAATGTACACAACTAAAGAAAGAGATAACATTATTTATTATCAATTCCAGCGTAAATGCTTTTTGCCCGACTTAACAACGTTGGTACATTCAGTAATTATGTTAGAGAGATACTTTTGCTCGCTCTTCACAAAGTACCACGTCTGTTCGCGATAAACTCAAAAACTCCTGACTCCTCAACTACTTCAATAAGCAAACATTTCATACAAATAGTAGAGAATGAAGTTGGCACTATGTGTATTTATAGCTTTGTAATTTGTTTATCCTTAGAATTGCCAGGCTAAAGTGGCAGTGGGCAGGGTACATAGCTCGAAGAACAGATGGCCGATGGGATAGTAAAGTTCTCGAGAAAACGCAGCGTGGGTAGGCCTCCCACGAGGTGGACTGACAACCTGGTAAAGATCGCCGTTACCAGCTGGATCCGGAAGGCACAGGAGCAACCCTTGTGGAGATCTCTGGGGGAGGCCTATGCCCAACAGTGGGCGTCCTTCGGTTGATATAATGATCATGAATTTGTTTATTGTATCCAAAACCCTCTTTAAAAGGCATAATTATTGTAACAGGGAACTACGGAACCCTACACTGTACATGACAACGATCCTTAAAAGTTATGAAAAATTATTTCATCTCTCAAAAAGGCGAATGGGACTGAAAAGTTTGTTTAACTAATTTATTCGTAACATTTCCAACAATTTAACCTTCGACCTTTTCGATTGTAACTTGCTTAGAAAGATACAAATGATTTCTTTATTATCCGAAACACGGCAAAATCAAATGGCGCTCGCCAATGTTCTTGTCACAAAAGAATGGGAACATTCGAGAATAAATGTAGGTAGCTCTTCACGAAATGCGATTTACATAATGTTTTTTTGAGTGCAAACCAGCCTGAGTGAAGGTTCTCAGACGATGAGTGAATTTCGTAAGTATTTTTTGTTTAATTAAAATTATAAGCTAATAATTTTGAGACTGTTCCATTAGCCCATATTGCCATGAAGCCAACATTGTATGTATTGTAAATTCCCTTGAATTAAGTTATAACAGTAGGTATATCAAGTAATAGTAAGTCTGAAAAAATAACGTCAAAACATGGTATTTTTTACATTACCCTGATAGTGCTTAACGTTCTAAAAATAAGCCTCTCAGATTTCTTATCAGAAATCTAGGGTTCAAGTGGTCACAATAGCTCTTGGAACTCGTAAAAAAGTTGCTAATCGCCTCATTAATCTTTCGTGGAGATATTATTCGCTCATTGTTACCAGCTGAGGGCGGGAGCTGGCTGCGGAACCCTGACACGTCATGCAATTCGGTACGGAACCTACGGAACTCCGTTGTTCACTCCAACATTCATCAACGTCAACCACCTAAACAGATAACTAACAAAGTGATGTATGGAGTGAATCCACTGTGAAACGAGAACCAAAGTGGGAACTGGGAAAAAGATAAATACGACGTTTAAATTTAAAAATACTGGGACTATATTTTTTTTTTTTAAAAAACACTGGCAATTTGCGCGTCGGAGTCGCGTATAAAGTATTTCGTGTTTTACAATATATTTTACTCCCGGAAAACCTAAATTAAATAGCTCAAAATTACGATTAGAATTTTGCTGAAAACATGACTATACCGTATTGCGTGGGAACTGCATAGAATTTCGGAGTAAATTGGAGCCTTTGTTATTCTGGGATATAAGCTACAACACTGCAAATTTTCAACAGAATACGCAAACAATTCACATGATAATAACATAAAGAGTCCGTAACAATTACAGTTCATTGCTGAACGTGAGCCACTTCCACATTAATCATAATCATAATTTATTAATAACATACGTTACAAGTCAATTTTTTACATATTAAATACATTTGCAATGTCATATTACATAATAATAATAAAATAATTAAATAGTGAAATGTCAACAATATAAAATAATATTTCAATCATTATTATAGTTACTAGAGTGTAGACACAAGTTAATTTGAGATATTGAGAGTTAAAAATTCATTATAACTATAAAAAGCACTCTTGACGAGCCATCGACGTAATCTGTCTTTGAATGATGCGGTGCTCGGAGCGTCAACGACGTCTTGTGGTAGTCTATTATAGACACTGGGGCCCATGACGCCGATCAGCCTTGACGTTTTAGTCAGGCTGTGCGAAATCGGGAGAAGTCTATTGCCATGTCGAAGCGTATGACCCTTATGATCGCTCCTCCTCGAGTACTGGTTAATATTAGCCCAGACATACGTAGCAACCTGGAATATCAGCAGGCCGGGCATTGTCATGATGCCGAGCGAAACGAATAGCTCCCGGGCAGGTTCATCCTGAGGAACTCCACCCGCTAGTGCTCGCACAGCTCTTTTCTGGAGTCTAAAGACGCGCTCCCAATCGGCAGCGCGTCCCCAAAACTCAATGCCATATTGCAACAGCGACTGTACCGTGGCGAAGTAGCATGTACGAGTTACCTGCTGTGGGAGAGTGGAGCATAGACGCCCGAGCGCAAAGCATGCACGCCCCAGCCTCGCACTGAGCTCCTCAACATGCGTGTCCCAGGTCAAACGGTCGTCGACATGGAACCCCAGGAAGGAGGCCTCTTTGACCTGCCTCACCTCGACTCCCTCCACTGCTACCTGTAGCTGTCGCCGTGCTCGACCGGACAAATTAAAATGTAGGAAATGTGTCTTTTCCAGGTTGAGTTTTAAACCATTGTCTCTGAACCAACACATTAATTCACTTGATACCGAGATAAGGCTAGCTTCCAAGGCATCAACAGACGGTGCAGTGACCACCACCGCTACGTCATCAGCGTAAATAAACGCTTCCGCTTCTAAGCAAGAAATTGCTTCTGGAAGGTCATTTAGAAGAATCGTAAATGCGAGGTTTGACAAAGATGAACCTTGAGGTACCCCCTTCACTGTGGACACTCCATCTGATCGCACATCACCACCACCATTAGTGTAGGGTGTTGCCATATTCTCCACGTTTAGCAGGCAGGTTGGACACGGCAGTATTAAAAATATTTGATCATTGTAAGGGTTTAAAGATGTATTCAGAACCAAAAACAGTTTTACATATAACAGTTTAAATCGTCGTAAAGTAAGTATTATTTAAATGTTCAACCCCACTAAAGTCCCTTAATACAGGAAGTAAAGACGAAAACAGAGGATTAAAACTTTTGCGTCAAATGTGTTAACCGTTCTTCGGAACACCTGCAAAACGGATAATCCTTTGAAGATTAACTTTGAACGTTTCATACTCCTTATTTGAGTGCTTTTAAATTTCAATATCCCTTTGGGCACTTCCTAATTGGGTTCGTTTAATTTTGCAATTGGATTCCCTCAAGTCTCAAAGTCAGCAAAAGTTACCCCTGTCATCAAGAATACACATATTGGTTACAAGGGTACGCCAATAAATTTTACTATGAATTAGTTATTAAGTAGATATACCGCCCCTGTCACAAGAAGTCTATTTAAGCCACCCCCTGAGGGTAAGCATAATTGTTTTATGAGCATTTTCAGGCCAATGTCAACTACATTGACGAAGGGGGAATACGAAGTAACATTGAATGGTAGCTTGGAAATTTGAAGCGAATTGACATTAAGATAGAATTTAATAATACTTTAGTGGGTGTAAGATAACGCTTAACTTAATCAACGATGTAGAATAATAGTCAATTTTAATACCTTAATGAAATTTTATCTAATTAGAATACGCTTTCGTTATTGCTACAGCTATGCGCTTAATAATTGAGGTGTCGAAGAAAATTGATCTATTTCAGGATTATGTATTCAATTATCGGTGAACACTTTTATCAAAATTCAAAATTTCTTTATTGATTAGGACATTAAATATCTCTTTTAATCGTCAAAAAGGAGGGGGGTAAGAAAGTAGGAAGGAAACACACAGTGACACGCTGACCGCCCTATGGCCGTAGATAAACGTATCCCTCGCCAACTACGACCGAACCGTGCTCGACAATGCCAGGCAGAGCCGGAACGCTATATTATCTTCTAATATATAAAATTGTCGTGTCACAGTTTTCGTTGCCATACTCCTCCGAAACGGCTTGACCGATTTTGATGAAATTTTTTGTGCTTATCCGGTATCTATGAGAATCGGCCAACATCTATTTTTCATCCCCCTAAATGTTAGGGGTAGTCCACCCCTAAATTTTTTATTTTATTTTTTAGACCTAGGTGTAGGGTAGGTGTAGGGTAGGTGTAGGGTAGGTGTAGGGTAGGTGTAGGGTAGGTGTAGGGTAGGTGTAGGGTAGGGGTAGGTGTAGGGTAGGTGTAGGGTAGGTGTAGGTGTATTTATTTATTTATATGGCAAAACAACGTTTGCCGGGTCAGCTAGTCTAATATATAAAATTCTCGTGTCACAGTTTTCGTTGCCATACTCCTCCGAAACGGCTTGACCGATTTTGATGAAATTTTTTGTGCTTATCCGGTATCTATAAGAATCGGCCAACATCTATTTTTCATCCCCCTAAATGTTAGGGGTAGTCCACCCCTAAATTTTTTTTTATTTATATGGCAAAACAACGTTTGCCGGGTCAGCTAGTATTATATAGGTATGTCTAGTATAATTAAGAAAAACCACCTAAAACTACAGCAAGAGTAAGCCAGTCCACCAAGGCAGCACCCGTTCACGAGTATAACGCAGGGCCCAGCCATCGTCCAATTCTACCATATTTGAGGGAAAAGAGCGACCCGGCCCCCACGCCAAAGCCAGACAGACTTTTAAGTGAGCGTGCATCACACATGCTGCATGTGATAGGTAGTCGCTCCCACCCTACTCTATCCTATCCCTACCCTATCGTTACCTTACCCCTACCCTATCCTACCATTGCCTTAACCCTACCCTACCACTACCTTACCCCTACCCTACCACTATCTTACCCCCACTATCCCACCCCTACCCCACCCTATACTACCTTACCGCTATCTTACTCCTACCCTACCCTACCCCTACTCTAACTACTACCCTACCCCTACCCTAGCGCAGACAGGAGACACCATGTGTGGGAGAGGAAGGAAAATTAACGCCGCTTCCAAGGTGGTTCTCCGTGGGGGAAAGAAACGGCAAGAAACCCACAGAGCCTACGTTAATTCTTTTTTTTTTAAACATTGCTTATGTACTAATACATTATTTGTTCTATATACTATCTTAAAAGTAAATACCTACAGCAGTTCAGTCCCATGGACTTTTGTCATTTACATATTCAGATATACTATAATAACTTTATAGCGACTTTAAATTTATTCAATGGTAAATTCTGAATATCTGTTGGAACCTTATTATAAAAGCGCATACACATTGACCCATAAATGATTTGTGGACTTTGGCTAGACGATAAGCACCAGCAACAAGCTTATCTTTATTTCTCGTATTAATATTATGAACATCACTATTCTTCTTAAATAAGTGTAAATTTTTATGAACATACATTAAGTTCTCATATATATATTGTGACGGCATTGTCATTATATCAATATTCCTGAATTTATCTCTAAGTGAAGTTCTAGGTCTCAATTGATAAATCATAGCAAACACGAAATGTTTGATGAAATAATTAGAGAAAGTGTAGCGTAGGGTGGAAGAATTATTACCCATACCCATAGGTACTGTAATTTGCAAGTTAAGAACTTTGTTTCCTGTTGTACTGTTTTGTTGTTAATTTAAGTAGGTATATAATTCTTAGAATGGAACATAAGTGTTATCGTCCTCATTTGGGTGACGTCTAGACCTATATGTAATGATGAAGGTTTCATTATGTAAATAAATATAAATAAATTGATTTATTCTGTTGTTGAGGGTTTAACTTTGCAAATATATTATATATAATATAAAATCATATATATGGGGGTTTTATCTGTGGTGTAATACGATTCATCTAATAACTGTCCGCTCGCTTATAACCTCCGTAGGCGGCGTAGGTGTTAATATTTTGTAGTGTTATCTGCAATATTCAAAAATACAAAATGATACATTTAAGGAACTGGAAACCACGAGGAATGTACTCACTCGTTCCCAGTCGTTCCTAGCTGGAAATGGCGCGGGTGGAAAATGCATATTCATTCCCGGTCGTACCCACTGGGAATGTTCCCAGTGGGTACGACCAGGAATAACTGTTCTCAGTCGTTCCTAGCTGTTTGACAACGTCTATAAGGCAAACCCACTATCCCGATTTTTATCAGATAACTTATATTTTTACGTGATTTTCCGCGCACCTTGATTAACGAGTAGCCCGATATTTCTGCGCAGTTGGATGCATCATTGTCACGGGACGACGGACGGTGCGGGTGGTGTTAGCTAGCGATAAATGAGCTGTGGGCCATCTACCTTTTTTCTAACAAATTGTGTTGTACTACTGGAAAACCACCTAACCGTATCTTTCCTTTTTTGTGTACTGATATCCCACTGAGAAGTATTTCTTGGAAAAAAATTCAAGTGATCTCTATATTAGGCTTCGATTGTTCACACAATTTGATGTCAAATACATACAGTCTAGTGTCCATGCGAAAATGCGAAATAACGTTTCTCGCTCGCACGATTCGGATGTGGAATGAGCTTCCAGCCACAGTGTTTCCTTTGGACTATGATATGGGATCCTTCAAGAGGTATATTAGAGGTCTCCTTAGAGGCGGGCAACGCATTGGTAGCCGCCCTAGTGTTGCTGATGTCCATAGGCGGCGGTAATCACTGTCCATTCTGTTTGCCTGTTGTCTGCCGTATGACATAAAAAAAATACTGAAAACGTAACCCTCCATTTGTAGAGGATTTCACTTATCCAATAAAGTACACGCATCCAACCTGTTAATGTGAAACTTGTAAACCCAAAGTGACCCACACAATCCCATTGGATTTTAGATCTTCTTCCAAATCCGTTTTGTCCTACATGAGCTTTGGGGTTGATTTTTAAAGGCACTTTATTCCGACGTTGCCGGGGTTGCCGATCGATACGTCGTCAATTTTCAATATATTTGCAATTGCCTCCTCCGGGGCTAACGAACGGAATTATTTGGGGGCAATGTTGTGACGGAAATTATTCACGCCGAGCCCGGAGCGATCACCGCGCCATCTGTCGCCATCCAAAATTTGAATCAGGGGCATTTATTAAACAGCGACGCCTATTGTTCCTTTGAAATCGCCTCCAATTGAAAGACTGCTGTTCCTTTAGGATTGCTTTGAGGGCTAGTTGTAAAGCGATGTGAGATAGTGATTAATTTTGGATTCGGTTTAAGATGATTTGGTTGTTCTTGTTCGCTAATTGATTTATGGGATGACAAATTCGACTAAATATATTTTTATGTAGTATAATTGTTATGAATATTTTTTTTTATAGTTTAGCATTTAAATTCACATGCTAAAATTTAGCACCAACGCCCATTGACGATTGCCATAAAGGACACCCATGATTAAGAGCATTTATTACCTCCACAGTAATAATTATCAGTACCGCGATCTCCAATTCGTCCGACAAGTGTGGAGCGTTCGGCAATACCCTTCACTGATGTGGTTGAGGCTCACGACCAGCAGTGGACAATTACGGGCTGTCAATGTCGGTGAGTTTGATGCTTGCTCGTACATTTAAAATACCAATTTGCTTTACTTCATTCTTTATTGTAGACAAACATGCCATCATGATACAATACTGTAATAGAGATGTACAAAGGCCATGATATTATAATTACATTATAAGTTATAACAATTTGTTATAACTGAATGACAACAACAATTTATAAATGAAGAATTCAAATATGTACCGAAAAAATATTTCTGCCGACACACAGCGCGAGCCGCTACTAATGAGGTTTCCCCTAAGTTTCCCCGCGAAATCCCTCATACGAAACTTGGTGACGTTAAAAGATTGTCATAACAGCAGCGGGGGACCGTCGCCAAGTTGTTATTCTTTGCTAAAACTCTCTTGACTTACGTTATTGTACGGTTTTTCGTGGACCGTAATAAAACGTTTCACATGTCGGCCGCAGTCCCGTTGACCGCGTGCGGCCGGCGTGAAGCCAAATTGATGGGTCACTCCATCGCCAATGTAATGGTCCTTCAAAACGAACGACCTCTGGCCAGTAAGTGAAATTCACGTTTGATTAACTTTTGCTCAAGGCCAGTGTTTCAGCGAAAGTGCTCGGGTCGCGGGCTGGGCGCCAATAGGGGGAGCGTTTATCGTCACTTGACGCCCGTAATAGGTGCGGTGGCTGGAACGATATGGAAATAGGTTGGTTTTAACCCACAATCCTTATAGACTATTCAAGACAGACAACAAATCTATCAATGTATATTCTATCGACACTAACAACATGTAATGGTTAGGAAGAGACCCTTGCTATCAAATTTCAGGTATCTCAAAATTAAATGTGATTCCCGTTTGAAGGGTTCCGGAAGGAGACAGACGAAGCCGCGGACAAAAGCTAGCGCTCTTTATATTAACCCCTTGAGCTTGATAGAGATTTTTGGGTCACAAATGTTCGCCGTGAGGTGCCGGTATTTGGCCCAAGATAAGAGCCTTGCACTCTGTTTTAGCGACGTTCACCTTCAATACACAGTTTTCTGGATCTTCCTTCCACATATCCTGGTTTATAGATCCTGTCTACACCAGTACGATGTATAATTGTAATGTATGCTACGGACACAGATTTGGATCTTAGTGCCCTCTTCTGGATCCAGATTACCTCAATGCAAAAAGCATAGGTTGAAAACTTAAACTTATATATAAAAAACTAAACTTAAATAAACTGTCTTTTATCAGGTTAAGCTCCGTGGTTTTGATTATGTTAAATATATTAGTGACTAAAAGGTATATCCTTGGTCCCATTGCCTTTAGTTTTCTAGGATATTTATTTAGTTCTATAGTTGACCTCTCCACTCCTCTTAATCGGAGTTTTCATTTCATTTCTACGTTCACATCTTAACAAGCTTTATCATAAATTCCATGCTAAGTAGATTTCATTTCGCCAACACACTGCCGGAATGCTCAAATTCGAATCATTGTAAACAGGCTGTACATTTCAATTTAAAGCAACGGACTTTGTTTGCCAATAGTTAGGCGGAGCTTCCATTAAATCAGCATTACGTTCGCTCATAATTGAATTTTCCTTATTGACATTCCATCTACCCGAAAAGTTGGCAGCAAGCCGAATGCTTGTCTCCATTATCAGTGAAACAATAAATTCCCTTGATTCATCCCAAATCCTATTTGGGGGTTGGATTGCAGTTAAATTTGCTCAATAAAAACAATTATGGCCGGACATAAACGAACACGATACGGGTTGTAAACACAGATTATTTATTGTACATATAAAAAAGACAGTGAAGACTGTATAATAAGTACATTATGTTGGTTCAATAACCGCATCCCTTCTTTATCGGGTAATAACAACGGAATAGGAAGTTTATAAAAGCTATTACAACGAACACAACGAATTTACGTACCGTGTATAGATAGTTGGGAGACAATGAGAAACATAAACGAAACATAATGTTATTCAACGGTCTCCTCTCGTACTAAGTTGTCTATTGTAATTTATTACTGAATTATTAATACGCAACCTCTAACATGACACGGGAAACAACTGGAATTAAAAAAACATCAAAATTTCAACAGGGAACATGGCTGTATGTGGTACTGTAATTCACACTCATCACCTTACTGCTAAATCGAATTGTATAGCATGCGTGCAAAGGAACTTAACTAAATACAACAACATTTTGAAGTTATATTGGAGTATTCTTTGTTACTAGGACAAATAGACTACGTCACCATAATAACAAAGAAAAGTGACCAAAACGTCGGGATAAAATAATAAACAGCTAGAAGAAGAAAACGTACGTAAAGTCCAGTGGAAGACCGTCGTTAACCTCGCTTCGCAAACGGTATTAGGACGGTTCAAGTTGTTTAATTAAAAAATGTATTGAAAGTGTATTATTATAACATCACCTTTGTACCCCTTCGCACATACCCCTTTGGGTAACACTGTTTTTCAACGGGAAAATCTTCCCGTTGTGTCGCACTTTTGACACCACACTGCCAGCACAAAATAAAAAAGGAGATTTACGTATAACTGTTGCAAGAATTCATAGTACTTCGTTACCTCGTAATAATTACAATAATCAACTCGGTGGCCTAGTGGTTCAGGTGTCCGACTCGTCAGCTAGAGATATTGGGTTTGAACCCTCATGAGGGAAAACATCATGATGAAACCCATTGAGGCGACTGAATGTGTAATCATGAACCAATCTGCTCCAGATCCCCTGTTAACAGTGTCACGGAGGTTAGATGGCAGTCCCTCCAGTGTAATTACCTGATCTGCCAAATCCTAGCACATAATCTAGGCGGATCCCGGGCCGTCGTGTGCGAGAGCACAACTGAGACATTAGCGCCAAGATTAATAATTACAACATTAGCAATTCTCACGCATGTATCGTAAGCTTACCGAAAATCTAGCATATTCTATGGATACGGAACACCAACCAACCAATACAGTACAGACGCTTATGCAAAACAGTCATCAGTTGAGCATCTGTCACATTTCGCATGTCACTTACCACATATGAATGCAAAGCCGGAATAGGCTTTGTAAGGGGTTCATCCCTTTTGGGATCGGTCGAATACACTCGCGCAATCAATTTGGCCCTGCGCGATATACTCTGATGAAATGTACGGGGGCGTGGGTAACCGCACATCCGCTGAGTTGTGCCAATTGCCGGCAAAAATGTTTGTTTACCTACAGAGCTATGAATGCAGAAGAGGATGTGCCAATTTGGAAGAGGCAAAAATATATGACGGAATCGTAGCTTTCGTCGTTAAATATCGTCATGTAATGCACGCAGACAGTTGCTATTGGACTTCTGATTCAATGGTAAGAATCGCATTCTCGAACCTCTCTTAAAAAAATCTCGTTTCTACAACGGCCTTCGGGAGGTACATTGAAATGAATCACTTCGTCCAAAAACATAATCATGCTCCAAAACATTTTATGCACAGTTACTAGCGTGATGACGTGTTTTAGATCCGCACGTAAACTCGGCGTCATAAATGTACACGCAAATCAACCCAATATTTTGAATAACCCATCATAAGTACGTCGTCCATAAATTTTGTAAATATAACCATATTACTAGGTATTTTTTAATTTATTCGAGATGTGAACTTTTTTCTGACCGAAACTGAGCGAAAAACTACAGTATTTAGAAACTTTCTCCTACGGACACTAAGGTTGTGGAACGAACTACCTGGAAAGGTTTTCCTTGGAGAATGCACCATGGAGTTCTTCAAGAAAGGGGTTAAAAGGTTTTTACGGGGTCGGCAACGCGTGGGTAATGTCCCTGGTATTGCAAACGTCCATAGGCTGCGGCGACTGCTTACCATCAGGCAGGCCGTAAGCTTGTTTGCCACCTTGGTGGTATAAAAAAAAAGTATTATTCACATTTTATCGATTTTCAAATAAGATTTTAAGTTTTTTTGATTTATTGTTTTGCATTTTGTAGTTCTCATTAAGGCGCGTCTTTTGATATCCCAATCAGCCACGTAGTCTCACGACACCAGGGCGATGTAGCAGTTTCGCTGAAAATCGGGCCTATACCTGAAGCAACAAAATTTAACATTTTGAATGTTAAAAAAATAGAACTAATAGGTATGCCAATTTTTAATTATTTCCTTTACACGCGAAAGAAGCTGCAGACAAAACTCGTATGAGATACAAATAATAATATGGCGTAAGAAGGTTGGATTGGATCTACCAGTCTCAGCGAGTGGTCCCACCAAATAATTTTAAGCCAGCATTTGTATTTGTGTTAGTTATTTATGGAGAACTCAAAGGTAATTAATCAACTCTCAATATTTCGATCGCCACTTTATTGAAGAGTCTATAGCAAAATATCGCCGAAGCCATATTTTGAAAGGAGTAGAAGCTTATTCAAATACGAGTTCCTATCAGCAAATGTTTTACGTATTACGCCGACTGAGAGATGTTGACTTATTATTACGTAATTAAAGTAAAAGGTATTTGAGCAATAAATTATATACCTATTCGTAAAATGTATTTAACGTGAGTAACCGTAGCGTAGTTCGCATAGAGCGGACACTAGACCCTTCAAAGCCATTAAATCATCACGCCAACTTCAATGCGCAGTGGCCACAATTTCAACAATTTTAGCTAAAATGTGCCATGCGCGGTGTATTCTCGTTTACTCCTTTTTACGATTGACGCTTGTCCCTATAAATGGGGACAAAGGAAATTGGATCAAATGATTTAGACCGTCTCAAGAATGAAAATGGTTAATACGTTGATCACGCGTTGAACGCTCGTTTAACGAGTGTATAAATATCTGACCCGGTGACAACGTTGTTGTTGGAATTGGCAGAACATTTTAAAATGTCAACACTTAGTTTCAGCTTTGGCCACCGGATCCATCACCGGGTGCTTCTGTCAAGTTATAGACACGTCTCCACAAACTTATATGACCAGGTAACTGGAACTAATTATCGACAATTGAAATCTTATTTGGCGGCAATCCTAAATTCAACAACAGCAACGCCGTTATTAGTCCTGATAAGTTTGTACATACGCCGTGTAACTATCGACTGTGTAACTATACAGGCGTTCAACGCTTGTTACGTAGTACTTCTTATTAGTAAGACGGAAAATGAATTTCAATAGAAAGAAAGAAAATATTTGTTACAGATAGACACTACGACACGACAACGACGACCATGTTGAAAAATGGAATGATCTTCCCGCAGCTGTATTTTCGAGCCGCTGCGATATTAGGGCCTTAAAAAACAATCCTAAACCTTTTTAAAATGACGGCAACGCATTCGTAATGTTGCGGATGTCCATGGGTGGCGGTGACCACTTACCATCAGATGTTCCGCTTGCTCGGTTTACTGAGGGTAAGTGTTTGTAGATTTCCCTCCTGCTCATAAAAATTTAAAACCAAAACGCCAAAATACCACTATGTTCCAATGGTGACTAAAAAAAGCATGTCTAATAAACACATCTCTAGTAAGATTCTCAGGCTCCGTAATGTAGACCACGGTACGATATTGATTCGACAAAATTTTGTCCCCATGCATCATAGGCATAGCTACAAAGGTGAGAACGGGAATACGCGCCCGCCATGCGCTGGAGTGTAGAGAATGGAGCATATTAGAGACTGGAAAGTGAGCCGCAAACAATACAGACCAGTACTGGGAGGCTTCCAGTTCACGTCGCACCGCTTTCGTTGCAGTTGTAATGCGACTTAATAAACAATTTAATTAAAACTGGGACTAGGCACGCGTTTGAGTGGGTGCAAACTTTGATTGTGTCATTCTGCGAGTTCAGCCGCAACCCAGGTCCTACGGTTTCTGCACCTAAATTGTAAGCGGCAGTAAAGAACGTATATACAGTATAACAATAAGACGTATATAGAATATAACAAAGCACCTCCGAATAGATCAATCCATTTATTTTCTACAGATTGGAATGCGCTTTATAAATAGCAACACTAATCACAAATATCAAGTTTGACAGTTTATTTTTTATTTATCAACCATCGAGTTGATTAAAGATTTTATAAATTTAAATACAGTAGTAAAACAATTGCAAGTATCGGATCAGCTGTAAAAATATTACAATGCACTGTCAAATCTCGCTGAAGTTATTTGTTAAGGTTTGTAATTTTATAAGGTTTTTTTTAATGTTATACGGTAGCCAAACAGGCAAGCGGGCCGATGGAAAGTGGTCACCACTGCCTATAGACATTAGCAACACCAAGAGTATCGCCAATGCGTTGCCCACCTCTATAACACGATTTTTATTACACTAAGAATAGTTATGTCTGGCTAAGAAAGTAGAAGTGCTGCTCCTAATTGAAAATAGGTCGCGCGTGCTTGCGATAGGTACGTGAGATGCGAGCACTGCGATGAAATGTATGGAGCTCCACTAAATTGTATAATTCTTCTGAGACATATAGGTGGCTTTAAACTCCGCCGCCAGATTTGATGTCTCATGAATGACGGCATGATGAAGATATGGTTTGAGGGATCGTCTTGTCTAAATATATTCTTGCGTCAAATGAACTGTTTAAGAATTGAAAGCGCGAACTAATTCAAACACACTGTTAGTTTTCCTTCACAAATTCTATTTTATTTGTGTTGTAAATATTCCTGCAACAGTATTATCATCGATTCACCCTTTCGTGGGAAATTGCGGGATCAATACTCGGAAAAGGCAGTAGAGAAATCTTTGTTATGTGTAATGTATCCAAATTAAAACCAAATTTTCAGTATTTAAATGTATCTAATTTTTAATTACGTGCATGCCGCATTGAATTAAAACGTGCAGGAATATCATCCGGGGAAATGAGATAATCACCTATACTTAACCAATATTAAAAAAACACTAATTTACTACACTAACTATGATAAAAACATATACATTTTTTTGCATGTCCCATGACTGTTCTTAATAAAATCTTTAAAGTTAAATTTGACCCATTTCCCGAAATTTTGCACACTCATGTAAATTCGGTGACAATGCGATGTTCTGATTATCAATATGATATGATGATGGAGACGGAAGGTGGCCATAGGAACTCCTAAACTACACGTGGTAAGCCCATCGAGTTAGGGCTCGTTTGATAAATCTTGACAAATACTCGTCATCGTGCCAGGTGGTGGTCAGAACGCGTGATATAAGTATGCTGATTTTTATTTCATTTGAATTTGTTTTGACGTTTATATTTGAACATCTGCCGCCTGTTTCACACTCTGTGTTGCATTCACGGGGCGCGAAACAAAGGAAGAGAAACCCCCCGGTAAAATTTACATCATGTACGCAAATATCACCTAAACGACTTAACTAAACCGATAATTATGAAAGCTATACACCAGTCCGGTTAAACTGGCTTCCAAATCAAAGAAACTACGTTGAAATTGGTCCAACCATTACGGAGCTACGATGCCATAGACAGACACGCTTAAACACACATCTAGTTTCCTAAATTGAGGAATTATGGCTGGACTTGGTTCAGAAATATGAATTTATTTTCATAGTCACGTGATTGAGATCACCGCTATAAAAACTAAACGGTGCTCGACTATTAATTTTTATAATGGTTGGCTGCAGCAAACCCACACACAGGGGTGTACTCTGTATTAACAAGCTAAGGGTTTTAGGTAGTTACATGATTGTTCGGGCCTACTTTCTACGGTCGTAGATTTGAGGATAAGCAGGTTGAAATTATGAATAGTGGGACTGTAGTTTTAAATGAGTATGTATGGTATGGTAATAAATAGGTAATGAGAGGCTATTGACTCTGGTGAAAGGTAGGTGAATAATAAATCGTGAATACGTTTAAATATTTGAATTTTGAGTATGACTAACAATGGACTTAAGCAAAGCTAGTTAAAAGTACAGCCAAAGTTTGTAAACAAAAATATATATAAAATTAAAAATATAATTTAATAGGTTTACTAAAATATTAACACATGATTTTCTCAATACAATAGTTTTAATTAATGGAACTCAAAGCCCTGCAGCGTCGTAAGTAGAGTGGTTAAGTTGGAAAGACCGACCCATTACGAACTTCCAAACTCAAATACTATATTCTGTATGGCATATGCATCACTTGAAGCGTTAAAGTTACCAATGACTCTTTTCTGAGTTATTTATTTATTTAACAGTTTATTATACACAAGATAACAAATACAGAAAGTACAGATTAGTTACGACACAACAGGCACTACTTATCTCTAAAAGAAATCTCTTTTAGTAGGCCTACATACATTATGTACATTAGTTGAACACTAACCGACGCTCACGGTAAAACCTACATATTCAGGCAACTGAATGTGTAACGATAATCCAATCTGGTCAGGTTCCCCTGTCAATAGGATCACGGAGGTCACATGGCAGTCGCTCTGCTGTAAGTACCTGATCTGCCAAATCTTGGATCATGGTCAAGGCGGACCCCGGGCCTTTATGCGCGAGAGCACAACCAGGACGTTAACGCCAACATGATTATTATAATTTTCTTATTAGAAAGTAAGTTCTTAGTTCTATAGTAGAACAGTGGACCCTGGCTGGCAGCTTTCCCTCTGAGATTTTCCGGCTCTGAGCCGCGATTAACCGCTACGATGAGGAGTTTGGGGAAGATAAGGAGGAATGTAACATGGCCGAGTAGTGTGTAACATAGCAACAGAGTACTCTTAAAGTCAGTAAGGAAAGCATTTGACCCTCTAGGACCCACTGAGTCAAGAAGAAATCCTTATATTCAGCAGCGCTTTCCATTGTGTATTTTGAAGAGCGAGCGCCGTTTCTAATCCGCCTAACACTAGCCTAGATAGTATGGCTAAACTTTGAAGTCAAAGAAGAGAGGCATGTTTAAAGGTGGGTGGTAATTATGTATGTCTACAATATTGGGGATGATGTAGGATCTTTGTTTGCCTTATTATTTATTTATTTAACATTTTATTGCACACAGTAAAATACATAGAGAAACATCATACATATAGACGACACAACAGGCACGACTTATTTCCTTATGTAATACTTACGGTAATGAGGTCTCCTGTTTAAACGTTTTTTTCAGCACGTTGACACTTTTATTTTCAATTTTTCCACTTATAATCATTTTGATGGGTATCTTTGGATTTGGCCCTTTAGGCCATACAATCAGAATTGTTCATCATTTTTCCCTGGAAAATAAGTTCTACTAATGTTTTGATTCCAATAGATTTCGGGAAATGATTTCTCGTTTTCTCGATATCCAACTGATAAAAGTAATGATGGTTTCTGGATAAAAACAGGGGTATTGGGGTGCGGGTCTGGATTCTTACCTTTGTAACTTCTTGTTTTCTTATTAATATGGATCCAGACGGGCCCCAATGCCTCGTTAAACTTTTTCCATTGAAATGGGGATTGTATATCTTGATTTCTCTTGATATTTCTACATAAAAACACGCATTTTAGGAATCAACGTGACACTTTCGTTTTTTTACTCCGGTCACGTCATATGATATTCATTGTTGTCATGGGACAACTTTCTTATAGTCGAAGGAGGTTTTAATCTTTTTTGTGTTCCTCTTAATTGAGGAGTTTTCCAGTAGGTACTGAAATTTGGTTTCAAAAAGCATCAACAGATGGCGCTCCTACAATTTTGATAATCTTTTTATAATCTGTATGATGGTGTCAGTGATTTCATGCAGCCAACAAATACTAAACTTAAAAATAAAATGTTTATTAATGTAAACATAACTGTTAAAGGTTGAACGAAGTGTAAAAAGAAATATTTATAGAAGTTGGCACTTTGTTCCATTATTATTACAACCTCTAAAATGGTTGAAAACTATTGACAAATACAATATTATCCAAATACAACGTACCCAGTGTTTATATCCTGTTTGCTAAAAACCTATTTCAAGCGATTATCATTTACCAAAATTGTCGGGGCGCCATCTAGTGAGTGGTTAGGAATGCTTTAAATACCTATTGGAAAACTGCCCAATTCCGGTCTGAATGAATTATATCATTGGCCGTCGAGCACGAGACCGTCCAAAAATTAGTATTGTCCATTTCGGGAACTGGTTGGTTGACTATGACTACTGGCTATCAAGACTTTATCTTCTTTTGTGCCAAATCGTTCTCGAACGTGTTTAAGCGAAGACCCGAGCCTTCAATGGAGAATGCAGAGAGGGATTTTAGAGAGTTTTCCCAGCTTTCGAACTAGAAGGTCGATCTATATTGTAACCAGATGTTACTAGTTTCGCCCACAGAAATGAAACGTTTTGCCATGAAACATTAATATAAGTGATCGGTCTCAAACTAAAAAATGCACTTAGTTGCATCAATCATCCTCTATGAAAATCTCAAGCTGACATAGTCACTTAGTCAGTTTGCAAACAGTACTTTTCGGTCTGCTTTAACATTATCCAAGTGAAATAAGTGATCCTGCCTGGACAAAGGTTATGTGGAGTAGACTCTTTTTCGAACTATTGTGCTTTACTAGAGTATTTTTAAAAATTCAATTATAGTAGCTAGCTTTCTGGACTAAAATAACATAACCCATTACCCTGAATCTTTGAATTTCTCTTTATCAACTGAATCTGGTACTGGCCTCTACAAAGGTTACGTTACAATGAAAGGTAATAATATTGAAAAATCTCTATTGTAATTTTTATATTTTTTTCTGTTTGATCTTTGCCAGTCTTTTACATTTAAACATTCTACATACATTTAAAGTCTTTCGACATTGAAGTGGTAAATGTTATATTACTTTAGCTCTAGTATTTCCTATGTATACATTTTCCTTCTGTCGACATTAATGAATTTTAAATTAATAAATAAATAAATCATTTATTATCAACTGGACGCCACAACACAACATTTATACTTACAAAGAATTACATACATATTTCGACACACAATCATACAACAAAAAAAAAAACAAAAATAAAATCACATAATTCTTTAAAAAAAAAATAACTTGGCATTGCCGTGCTGTGGCCCTCCCGGTCGATAAAAGGACCTCACTCAGCATGAGCCGTGGCCAAAGCCGCGGCGCTGGTCTTCCGCGGGTCCCGAAGTCCCGAATTAAACTCGAAACTGAACAGTTTAATGGTTTACTGCAGTGCTTTAGTTTGAAAACTGACATGATTTAATAACTTCCCGATTAGATCTGAATGCAAACAGTGTTCCGAACATCGGTAAACGATGAAATATTACACATATTTTGAAAATTCTGTACGAACTTTGTGGTTCAGAAATATAGTGAGAGTACATAATGTACTAACAAACATTAATTTTCTTTCAATATTGTTGATTAAGTGTGGCAGTGTTTCGGAATTAATATTACATACATTTAATTTTATAACGACGAGTATAAATTTCAGTCTATTAGCCTTATTTCCTTTTATATAATGAATAAAAACTATTAAATATAATAATTGAAATATTGATGACAAGGAGCAGAAAGGAAGCAGTTAAGTTTAATGTCGCCCGCGTTTTATAGGGTTTGTTCCCTAGAGATTTTTCGACATTGTAAGGATGTTTTAAAGGTATGTTCCGAGTTTCCTACTGCGTCGAAAATATCGGACTACTCGTAAACAAAGGTACCCGGAACATAACTTTAAAATGTGTGATAATAGCCTCGATAGTTTACAAAATTATTGTACGGATGGCCGAAATAATGAATTTCTCCCATAATATATTAGGTACCAGTCTTTGTTCGCCAAACTGTTTTCCTTTTTCAATTTTCTACGAAGCGAAGTGTATGGAACTAAATCATCTTATAATAATTAAACTATAATTATTTATAGTGTAGGTATAGGTGTGGGACACAGACTTGAGCTTTATGTATGTACAAGTATTATAAGCGTATACAATATCATGTATTCCTCAACACAATTTATGTATGAAAGAATACTTTCACATCGTACTTTTTTCGGGCATTTTTAGAGAATTAAGGCGAATTTAAAAACATATCGCATGTCACAATGTATCCCCGATCGAGTCAGTATCGTAAACCAGCGCCACACGGTACGTGCCTTGAATTTTCACGTTTAATTTTCAACGTGAACGGATGCAAATGGCTTGTAAAAGAGAGACACCCGCAATAATCGAGAGGTTGGAATGTAAATATTGGGAGAGGATTTTGTAGGTCGGTTGACCGGATCGGATATTAGCATTTCGAAACACATAGAAGTCAATATTATAGTCGTGGATGTAATTATTACGGTCATGGTTAAAGTTGAGTTAGTTTGTTAGTTCATAATAAATGATGTTTCAAATTTAAAAGTTGTAAGGACTTATGTATCATCGTTATCATCATCATAATATCCGCCTCTTCCAGATTTCTCCATAAAGGCCGGTCCTGTGCACTGACTGTACTTATGTATCATCATCGTCACAGCCCGTAACAGTCCACTGCAGGATTTAGGGCCTCTCCCACGAAAGGGGAGGTTATTGCCATAATCTCCACGCTTGGCAGGCGGGTTGGAGATCGCAGTATTTAAATATAACAATGGACAATGCTGCTGCCCATTTCCAGACTATGGAGACTCTTGATCTTTTGCCTCGAAATTATTAGTCGCCTTATACGACACCCATGAGTGTAAGGGGTTGGTGCTATTCTACTCTGCCGGACACTACACGGCCAAGCAGTACTTATGTTTACATTCATTGAATTTTTTTCGTAGTACATATTGCAAGCTGGTGTTTATCATTATCATCTTGGCGTCCTGGTTGTGCTCTCACGCATGAGGGTCCAGGGTTCGCCTTGATTATGATCCAGGATTTGACAGGGTAATTTCAGTGGAGCTACTGCCATCTGACTTCCGCGACCCTGCTACCAGGGAAACCTGACTAGATAAGATCATAGTAATACATTCAGTCACCTGAATGTGCAGGTTTCATCACGATGTTTTCCCTCACCGTAAGAGCATCGGTTAGTATTCAACTACACTGGTACACGGCGGCAGTGGGATTGCGGGAGACAGCGAGTGGTAATTATTTTATTGATTATAATGATGATTATCGCTGTCATTTTACCGGTCAATCCCGGCTTCTGCCAGTCCGCTTTCTTTCTTTTTCTCTTCCACTTTGCTCTGTCTTCAACATCCTCACGTCGTAAGGCGTTTGTTCTTATATCCGACTCAGCTGTATCAATACATCCACTGCTATGAGGCTACCCGTTGGCTCGAGCCCCCATATGAAAAAAAAATTCAGACCGCTTATCTACGTTTTAGTGTGCGATAGTCACCGCTTCCATCAGATAGAATGTCTGCTCGTTTTTCACTGAGTAATGTTACTAATCCAAAAGTAATCGAATCCCCGAAACTATAACGATTCAAGTAAAGTCGTTGTCAAGTATTGAAGACACGAATGTAAACTAAAAACAATATTAATGTTTTTGAGATTGATGGGCAGATATTTTCATAAAAATGATAACGGAGCGTCAATAGCCTAATGATTAAGGGACCTACTCGTACCGGGTTCGAAGTTCTCGAAGACTTTACTTATGATATAACGTAAACCAACATCACAGAAATAAATTCGTTGTCTGCTCCTTTTATTGCATACTGATGTAACTTTGCGATACATCCCGTATACGGCGAACCAAAGGCGATCCTGTGAACAAGCGATGCAATGAGGTAATTAAATTTTACGTTGCGTGTGACGTGGATAGTTGCCTTGTTTGCACCGGTCGTTTGTCGACACAGCGGCGTGGCATTAAAGGCCCTATTTGCCCCAGCGACCCAATTCAATTACCTATCTCGGTCAAAGGACTCTGTAAACACTACGGAATTTAGTACCGCGCCTATTGTCTTGTGTCTCTCGGCTGGTGGTATCGACATGGCAATAATAATGCATATATGCAGAATGCAGATGGATTTTGAGTCTTGCTGCAATTGACATAAATTGAGTCGGTCTAGTTTAGCCGTGTGGTGTCCGGTAGAGTAGAATAGCACTAACCCCTTACACTCGTGGGTGTCGTACAAGGCAACTAATGTTTTCGAGGCAAAAGATCTAAAGTCTCCGTAGGCTGGAAAATGGGCAGCAGCTTTTTCCGTTGTTATATTTAAAATCCTGCGATCTCCAACCTGCCTACCAAGCGTGGAGATTATGGCAATAAGCTCCCCTTTCGTGGGAGAGGCCCTAAATCCTGCAGTGGACTGTTATGGGCTGTGATGTGATGTGTGGGTCGGTCTAACTTCCAAGCAGCGTATCTATCTATCTATGTGTTGAAAGGGTGCATCACCTTAAGGTCTATTTTGTTTACATCAGTTATGTACCGTCACAGGGTGCCAATCGGCTGACGGGACCACCCTCGCAGTCTCCAGCTGAATAACTTGGTAAATAGGTGGGACCTTGGTATTCAGAGGCACGGCAAATTTAACATTGCGCTTTACGTTTTCAGTGGTTTCGTCTCTACGAAACCAGAAGATCTCTGTCTTTCATCGTGCAGTTGTCAGGGCATACATGGTAGCATAAAAGGTGCATGGTGCAGTTCAATTATGGGTTTTAAAGTATAACATGCAACTGCGTCGAAATATAATAATAATCATTATCTTGGCGTTATTCCAGGTTGTGCTCTCGCAAACTAGAGCCCGGAGTCCACATTGACCATGCTCCAGGATATGGCAGATAAGGTAATTACTGACTTCCATGACCCTGCTACCAGGGAACCTAACTAGATTGGATAATAATTACAAATTCAGTCGCCTGAATGTGCATGTTTCATCACGATGTTTTCCCTCACCGTAAGAGCATCGGTTAGTGTTCAACTAATGTCGAGTGAAATATCGAGGTAAAAATAATATGTGTAATAAAAGTGAAGTTTGATTAGCCTCAGCGTACCAAACGGTCACCCATCCTCGTCTTCTCTAATAATCATCGACTTGTCTTGGGTGAAATTACTAAACCATGTGTTAATACGCCATCTCTGTAATTAAGTACTTAGTATTTAGCAGACATCAGACTATTTGGTTCAGCCTAGCTAGCGCTTTAATTGTGTTGACCCAACCACAAACTCGTGTTAGCACTAACGACACATGGTGGTGATGAGATTTTTCGTTATGATTTTATGCCCAAATAACATATAAAAATATCCGACTAGTGGAAGAATACTTCCACTATGGAAATTTTCGATTCCGATCATATCGCATAGTCAAATTCCGAGCATAGCTCTTTCCATTGCGCGCTGAGTGACTGAGCTTTTTGACCTTTCGTCAACCTTTATTCAATATCTACGTGCTCTACATGAAAAACTGGAACGAGTGAAATAGGTATTATATATAGAGTATTATCGAGTATTCTGTCTACCCCACCTGTGTGGCAGAGACGAGAACTTTATGTATGTATGTATGTATGTATTATCTGAGGAACTATTCCATTCCATAATTTCATTTTCTAACACAAACAGTCTATCATGTATCTCACCATCAATCGGTCCAGCCATTTCGGACTCCTCATAGATTTTTAGTTTTTAAAGTATTTCACCAGTCATTAAGCATATTGAACAAATTATCCACACACCGCTACATGGTCTGTCTAACATAAGAATTATCGCCGTTTTGATCATCATCATCATTATCATCTTGACATTATGTCCTGATTGCGCCCCCGCGCGGCACGCCAGGGCTCAGGGTCCGCCTATTTGATCATTTGGTTACATCTATGTAGACCTATTGGCTTTCGACGATTTGGCTTTCGGTGTTATGTACATACTAAATTAATCTCGAGCATAAGTTCTTTTAGTTAGAATAAAAAAGATTTATTAAACGCGTCAGGTTAGCTAACAGGCAGCCTAATTAATTTTCCGAGAAAACAGCGAACATTGCTAGAATGAAGCGTTGAGGAAATACGACGGGGTTAAAATAACACGTTTCTTTTAGGATTTTTGCTTTGTAATGGCAATTTAATACGGGCAATGTTGCGTTATTTACGGTGAGGAAAAACATCGTGGTGAAATTTGTACACGCAGGCGACTGAATGTGTTCCCCTGGTAGCGGGGTCAAGGAGTTCAGATACAGATACGGAGGTCAATTAGAGATGACAGTCGCTCCACTGTAATTATCTGATCTGCCAAATCCTGGTCATGGTCAAGGCGGACCCTGGGCCCTCGCGGGCAAGTGCACAACCTGGACATTAACGTAAGAATGTTGCGTTATTTCTCTTACCTACATTATAAAGACGAGTTTGTATAAACCCTTCTAACGTTAGAGAAGGTTCATGACCGTTCGTTTGTGTTCTTGGTTGTATCTAGAACCACGTTGACACATTCAAATAGGGGTCTAATACGACATTTCGAAATACTTTATAAAGAAAGAGGTTTACCGGATGACAGGTATCCGAATAAATTATGTAATTCCAGTACTCAGTTTCTTTGATCCTCCACTATACAATTGCAACATACGTAACTCAAGTACCGATGTTTTATTTTGTATCTTCACATAAACAAGTCAAAATAATTCACTAAGAAACATTTGTAGAGAGTTTGATAATCTCCAGCTTCACACTTTACAAATGGAGTTGGAGTAAATCCCCGAATTCATTAAAGTATTTTTTTTTAAATAAGTAAATTTTATTTTCACAACAAACAATTTTTAAAATATGTTTTACTTTCGCAATATTGAACAGATGGATATTGTACTCGTCCTTTAATTTAATGAAGGTGAGACGTCTACATTACGAGAAAAAAATTTAGCTAAATAAATTACACATTTATTGCTAAGTTTATTCGTCATATTCGTCGAATCAGCGTCACGAATAAAAATAATGAGGGTAGAAACATGTGAACGGTTTAAACGGTTTTTTATTAAAAGCGAATTCCCCCGCCTTTTTCAAGCAATATACCGTCAAAGTTACATATTTTTATTACAGTCACTCACGCGGAACTTATTTATTTCAAATAAGTTTACATATTATGCCTTATTAATATAAACAAAACATAAAGTAAAACTAGATATAAAAGAACAAAATATAAACCCAAATTATTTAGATTATTTTATTATTAATTTAGAAGTAAATTAACAAAACAACATAGTTATATTCTATTTTTGGTGTGGCCCATTATAGCGGATTTGTTGGTTCATTTGATAAACGAAGCATTTAAGTTGGGCGTATATCCTAATGTGCTAAAATGTACGCGTGTTTGCCCTGTGTACAAAGGTAAAGGTGATAAGGACAAAGTCGATAGTTACAGTCCCATAACAATAGTCCCTACCATTTCAAAAATTATTGAATCGATTTTATCAACGAATTTAATGCAGCCCTTTGAACAAAACGATCTACTAACAGACAGACAGTACGCGTATAGGAAGAACAAATCGACAATATCAGAGGCACAACAAGTCGTAGACTGTATAATTACTGGAATCGATGATAAATATAAGACAGCTGGTATCTTCTGTGATCTCTCGAAGGCCTTCGACGTCATCCAACATGAATTGCTACTGGCAAAATTGAAAGTATACGGTATCACAGGCATGTCCAATGACCTAATTAAAACGTTTCTCTTAAATAGGAAACAAACGGTTGAAGTTTTGTCAAATGGTCGTAAGCACAGGTCCGGCGAGGGTGTTGTCACTATAGGTATCCCGCAAGGATCCGCGCTTGGGAATACTTTGTTCCTGGCCTTTGTTAACGACCTCCCATCAGCCATCACAGATGGTCTAATAACCTTGGTCGCTGATGACACGACGGCGGTGGTATGCGCGCGTTCGCGCGACGAGTTTAACTATAAGATAAGTGCTCTTTGCGCCAAACTAAAACAGTGGTTCTCGTGTAATGGACTCATACTGAATGAGTCCAAATCCCACGTAATCCTGTTTACCGGGAGAACAGTATCTACGATGTCTAATAATAGCGCCAGTACCCAGCTGCAACATATGTAAATTCCTTGATCTGACGTTAGACTCCAAACTGAATTGGAAGGCGCATGTTGAGTCTCTGTGCGATCGACTCAGCAGTGCTGCTTATGCGAAACGTAACATTCGTCCTCTAGTGTCAACCAGTGCGCTGCGGCAAGCGTACTTTGCGTACTTCCATTCGTTGCTGTCGTACGGAACGATTCTGTGGGGTGATTCCACAGATTCCGGTCGTGTACTCATCCTGCAGAAGCGAGCCGTGAGGATTATAGAGAACGCCAAACCAAAGGACACATGTCGACCACTGTTTAAGAAGAACCGTATAATGACGTTATACTCATTATATATTTATAATGTATATTTATAATGTAATGTGTTTATGTATGTGAGGGCACATCTTTCAAGTTTTGATCGTCGCACGGACGGAGGGCACGGCCTGAGAGGCGCGGGGCGATTGGCGGGGGTCCACCATCGAACAGCCCTCGCGGATAAAAACCCACGTATAATAGGGCCGAAACTGTATGAACACCTACCCGTGTCTATTAAAAACGAACAGACTGACGAAGCGTTTGCCCGCCGACTGAAAAACGTCTTATTGGATAATGTATTTTATTCCGTTAATGAATTTATGACTAATGTTGAGAACTAATTATTTTTAATGACATTTTTATTCTGACTTGATATTTATATTTTATTATTACTTAGTTGTTTGACATTACAAATTTTCAATTCAATTTTATTCTATTCAATATTAGTTTTATTTTCATTTATTGACATTTTTGTATTTTGTATCCAATAACGAACCTTTAATTATTATTTGACTATTTGCATAAATTACCTGCCTTACTGGTATTGACATGCTTTGTATCAATTTACCTTAGTGTAATTTTGTGAATTAATTTTTTATTTTGACATTGTTCACTATATTATTTCGATTTATTTATTATTTGATATTGCCTTCTTATATGAAAGCAATAATTCTAATATTATAATTTGACGATCTCTTTTATTGACCAAATGTAATCTATAATAAGAATATTATAATTATGTAAGAACTTAAGAGAGAAATAAATAAATCTAAATCTATTCATTTAGTTGCGTGGCACCACTGCGAAATGTTCGGTTTTCCGCATAATTTCATCCCATGTATCGGCAAAAACATCAAAACTTGCCGTTGCTGCCAGTAGGGACTCGAGCATCGACTCGGGGAGGTGCGCCTGCGTGCACGTGGTTGGGGGAGCCAGCAGGCGGTGGTGGAGCGCTCGCAGGTAGCGGTCAGGGACGTTCAGCCTGCAAGCGAACTGTGCGGTTCCAAAGGAACTTTCCCCCACGCACACTACGGTTGTGGAATGAACTACCTGGAGAGGTTTTCCCTGGAGAGTACAACATGGAGTTGTTCAAGAAAGGGGTTACAAGGTTTTTACGGGGTCGGCAAAGCGGGGGCAATGCCCCTGGTATTGCAAACGTCCATAGGCTGCGGTGACTGCTTACCATCAGGCAGGCCGTAAGCTTGTTTGCCACATTAGTGGTATAAAAAAAAGCATTCGTCATTATGTCCGGGCAGTTCGATTTACCGCGCCTCAGATGACAGGCTAGTGGCAGGGACTTATGGGTGCGTCTTGGTTCAAGGTAACGAAAATTCCGCATTCCTTACAAATATTTAGTTGGATACAGAAAGGAGTGGTAACCATATACCTCCATAAACAGGAAGCGTAAAAAGGCTGTCGGGATTTTTTCCAACAACAATGTATACGTGCTTTCACTTTGACCCCAATCTATAGCTGCACATTCAAGTTTACTGCGAACTAACGCTAGGTATAGTGCTTTAATTGCAGCAGGATTTTGAAATACTCTACAATTGCGAATGACGAATAGTAGGCGACAATAACAGTCAACCACGGTAGACCTTATATGATCATTAAAAGTTAACGCGGTGTCAAACGTGACGCCCAAATTTTTAACCGAGTGTACTCTCGTACTGACTTCCATATCCAGGTAATAATCTCGGTGGATAGGTTTCAGGGAGCCAGTAATAGTAGTTTATGCAACTGTCATTTGAATTATATGCAGTTGCATACACTACTTTATCTACACTCATATTTTTATGTTAAAATATCGTACTTATAATTTTCTCAACTTTGCTGGAAGTAAGCTGCGAGTCAGCTCTTTTGTATCTACGCGTCGAGGATATCAAGCGGCGGGTAATTTACTTTACTACTATCACATTCATCTATGTATTTGCTTCAAATAAGAAAAAACATTCACAAACACAACTTACAACACTTTAAAATAATATTCTGTTTAGCGGGAAAATAATTACAAAGAAATATAAACAGGAAAATTTAAATTTTGAATTTGAATTTTGAATTTATATATATTCAGCCTACATTTCACCGTGTCACGGTGCCCGACAAAAATTTAAAAAATGAAAGTTTTGCATAATCATTAAAAAGTAAGTAATGAAAATAGTATGGGAAATGCTGCATCGAAAAGTAATTATTTTAAATTTTATTGACTGCCGTGAAAAAAGTGTACCCTTAAACGACTGTTTTTGAATATGTAATTGGAACTTACGCTATGAGTGTAGATAAAAATTATTATTTTGTTCACCAAGTAGCAGGGAAAACAAAAATCAGCATCTAACTACTAAATATCGCATGAACACAATCCACCCAAATATATTTGTCGCCCACCCAAAATTAATATCCGTTCGAAAATTTCGCCACAATCATTCCCCGGGGACAATTGATTACGCGGGCTAACATCCGCCCATCAATTGTAGAACGATAACCGTCACGCGGTGTTTGCAAATGACAAATGTTTGCTAATGACTGGGCGGCTGAAATCGCTTAAATTTTATAAGGCCCGCGCCGCGGACAACAATCGGCATTGTCGGCGGTGTCTCTTGGCGATATTTTTTATGTCGCCATCTTGGTTTTTGCCAAGATACCGTTGGGATTAAGCGATTTCATGTTTTGATCGAGTTTTGTGAGGAGATATCATGTATTTTGGTGTAATTTTATTGTTCTATCGATTTACCTCTTTTAGATTTTGCTTTAGTTTCACTACGTTTCGAAGTAAAGTAACGGTTTCAGTTTTGTCCACAACATAAACTCGACCTAACCCAAATTAAACCAAATATTTATGTGTTTTCTACAATGTCTTTCTTCTTCGAAAAATAATGCGTTCAATTGTAAATAGTTTGTAGTAGTTTACATTTTCCAATAGTTTTTAATATAACTGCATTCAAATATATTGGAAAACACGCATGCTACACCTTTGTATCGAACCGGCTAAAATACAAAAATAACACCTTACACTTTTGGCACCAATCCATAGGATCCATCATAAGAATTAAATCTCCTATACGAACATAGTAAATAATCTGAAATGAAAACCATTAAATTAAATCTGAGCTTATAAATTCAGGGGTATAAGATAAAACACTGTTACTCAAAGGCCCATCAAATTACTTAAGCCAATGTGCTCCTTACACCCCTATCGATAAGATAAGATGAGAAGCACGTACAGGGCTGTCTACTATTACAAGCCTGCCATTAAATGTACTTGTATACCCTCGATTCGATGTTACCATCATCAAATCAGCGGGCAATCCCGAAAATGGGTGCTAGAGTAAACACTTCACCGGTCGGGTGTCAAACGGCATTATCAAACCGGTTATATTACTCTATTACGGGGGCGATAACGGGCTATACAATGACATAAGCACTTCCTTTGCAGCATTAAAGGGGTGCTTAACACCAGTCGGATTGCGCACTGTGAGTAATGGGGAAAGAATAGCTAAGGGGTCGTTTTTAGCGCGGTCCGTCTGAAAAGACTCGTAACTTTGGCACTCGTTCCGGGCGTAATGTGGACGACGTGACACCGCTGCGGTCACGTACGCCCTACGCGCCACTATGGTTTTCAGTTTCGCCGGCAAACATTTGTCATACGATAAAATTTTCACTTCAATTTGAGCGGTTTGCTGGTCGCGGCTTGGCTGCGCTCCGATTCATTGCCTTTGATACGGACACATGGCCGCGACACTCGATGACTTGAATATGAAATTCAAAACTTTACTGCGAATTGTTATCGTATTGCTGGATATAGGTAACGGTCTAAAATCATTATCATCATCTTATCATCAAGGCTTATGCCAGGGTCCGCTTTCTTAATGTTCTTCCTATATTTCGCTCGGTCTTCAGCATCCTCATGTCGTAAACAATAAGCTGGTAAAAATCGTATAAATTGCTGGGGCCTCCCGCTGGATCCCTAACCTGATACCGACACCTGTTTCCCACACGTATCCCTGGGGCTTAGGCAGCACGTAACCGAACCAGCCGAGATGGATGGAAGTAGTGACAAAAACAGTCTCACCAAAAATGGTTAATCTTAATACCCAGTACGTATCTACAGATAATATTAACATAGTGTTTGTATATAACATTGTATCTACAATTTGTTTGTAATCTCTTCAACTGACTTCTGTGTAGACTACACAGAAGTCTGTTTTCTCGACCGTACTTAAAGTCGACATATAAACGTTTACGTTTTGTCTAACTTAATTAGATTTGTATTCTCTTTCCTTCCCTCTGGACCAGCTTACAAAATTAATATTAATAGAATTAAAGCCGCCTGTGAAAACTTAAATTCTTTTTGTTATTCCTAACTGACGTTACAACGAAAGCTAAAATGCCGGCATTACAATTCTGTGGCAGACGGACGCAGGTACGTGATCTAATTAGTATTCAGTAGATTTTGTAGTATTAAAACTGTTATTTTTATGGTACAGGTGAAACAAGTTTTACGGCGGTAGACATTAAGAAATAAAGTCACTAAAATAAAACCTTCGTCAGATAGGTGTTGGTATTAGATATTAGAAAAAATAATTAGATCTTAGGAAAGTCCCATTATATATCGATCACATAACTGGTAGGTATATCGCTTGCGATGAGGTACACGGGAAGGGGCGAATGCGGGGGCGCGGGGCATGGAACTCAAGTGTTAATCCTCACTGCAATGCAACTTTCTGGACTGGGTATGCCATACAAAGTGACAGTTGTTTAATGTGCAACCTGCACATTCATGTGCACGTTCATGGGACTAAATGTGTAACAAAAAAATGTCGAATATTTTTGTTTTTAGTAAATAAGTCTATAAAATTCAATTTATGAGCAACTCACTCTTGGTTTGAGCGGTTGGTAAAACACCCCGTATCTTAGAGAGTTTTATGAAAAATAAACATACCTGGTACAAATTAACAGGTTTTGTTTGTTTCCTCATACAAAAACTGCTGCTGCTGGGGTCCGAAGTGGCAAGAATAAAAAAAGGTGTATGAAAACAGTTGTGGATTTATGCGAGGCTAGGGAGTTGTGTCAGGACAGAACAAAGTGGCGGTCCATAGTCTCTGCCTACCCCACCTGTGGAATGTCCCACAGACTATGTAGTCGTGAGCATTATGTATGTTTGTGTGTTTGTTTTCCTTTACTTGTAGATTAAGTTCTGTCTTCTTGTCAAATTTGTCATATGTTATTATAAATAAAAGGTATATAATAAAACAACAATCAGCTTATTGGGAATTTGTTCTACCTTCTTCATACATGTGGAAATCGTGGAAAATCGTGGAAAATACATGTCCTCGCGCCGGCCCTCACGGCGTAGAGGAGCGTCCCCTGGGTGGCGGATAGGGGAAGGGCCGGGAGTACAGCCTAGCTAGCTTCCGGCTAAGTCCGATGGACTCGCTGACCAACGACGGGTGTGGCCCTCCAGCATTTTGGGGGTTGTGCGGCGTGCTGACAACTCGCCCGCGGAAAACCTACTTGTTACGAAACCGAACCAGAGAAAAGAATTACGATCCGATCCCAATCACGATGACTTTTGGCATGGAAATATGGACCACCGATTTGCTTCATGGAATGTTCGTAGTTTATATAGACCGGGAGCTTTGTACCAGCTAACCAAAGAATTGGAACGCTATAGCATCAGCATCGCGGCGCTGCAGGAAGTTAGATGGCCGGGCAAAGGGGAGTGCAATCTAGAGGGCGGTGCGATGTTATTCTATAGTGGAACTGATAGTGGCCAGCATATGCAGGGTACAGGGTTCATTGTAAATAGAAAAATGTTAGGAAATGTTATTCGTTTCGATGCAGTCTCGGACAGAATCTGCGTACTACGGGTAAAGGGAAAATTTTGTAATATTTCTATCGTAAACGTTTATGCTCCCACGGAAATGGCAGATGACAGCACCAAAGACCGCTTTTATGATGACCTTGAAGGAGTGTATGACCAAATACCGGGTTTTGACATGAAGATGTTAGTCGGGGATTACAACGCGAAAGCCGGACGTGAAGAGGTTTTTGTGCCAACAATAGGCAGATACAGTCAGCATCAAGTAACCAACGACAACGGGCTCCGGATGATTAGCTTTGCGGCTCTCAAATCCCTGGTAGTTAAGAGCACCATGTACCCACGTAAGGATATTCATAAAAGTACCTGGAAATCTCCTGACGGTAAGACAGTTAACCAGATTGACCATGTTTTAGTAGACGACAGACACCAGAGTAACGTACTAGATGTGAGGACATTCCGAGGAGCAGACTGTGATAGTGACCATTACCTGTTGATTATTAAAGTACGAGCGAAGATTAAGGCTGCACATGTAGTAATAAATAAGGAGGAACAGCTTATCAACACAGATGTTTTAAAGGAGGATGCAATACAGGCAAAATTTCAATTGGAATTGGGTAATAGGTTTAAGGGCTTGGAAATGCAGGGCGACGTGGATGAAGAATGGAAACAGACCAAAGAGATAGTTAGAGAAGTAGGACTGAAGGTTTTGGGAAGAAGAAAACACCGAAAGAGGAAGAAATGGTGGACAGACCAGTGTAAAACAGCTGTGGAAGAGAAGCGAAAGTACAGGATTTTGTCAGAACAAGATCTTGTCTGGAAGGATAGGTTTGAGGAAGCGAAAAGAACTTCTCGAAATGTAATTAGACGGGCACGAAGAGATCATCTAGATAACATGGTAAGAGAAATGGAAACATTGATACATGGAAACAAGAGTAGAGAGTTTTACCAGGAAGTGCGAGAAGTCAAGAAAGGTTACCAACCTCACAGTCAGCTATTGGAAGATGATGATGGAAATATTATATCTGACCCGGAACAACTGAAATCCACATGGCGCCGTTACTTCGAGCAGCTACTGAACTGTCCGCCAGTAGAAGACCAACACCCGGGAGATATTGAAGTCAACAATGCGGAAGTAGCACCGCCGAGCTTCGAGGAAGTTAGAAGAGCGATAATGAGGCTAAAGAACAATAAGTGTCCAGGGATCGATAACATTCCCGGAGAGCTGTGGAAATATGGTGGGGGAGCGGTGCAATCGCGATTATATGAACTAATCTATAAAATTTGGGCCGAAGAACGACAACCTGATGAGTGGAATATTGGAATTATATGTCCCATACATAAAAAAGGGAGTCGAAAGAAGTGCTCCAATTATAGAGGGATTGCATTGCTCCCAACTGCTTATAAAGTCCTTTCCTACATACTGCTCGAGCGACTGGAGCCATATGCGGAAGATATTTTAGGCGATTACCAATGCGGCTTTCGACGTAATCGTAGCACCATAGACCAAATATTTCTCCTAAGACAACTGATGGAGAAGAAATGGGAATATGCGCAAAGCCTACATGTGCTATTTGTTGACTTCACTAAGGCTTACGATAGTATTGATCGGAAGGTGCTTTTCAGGGTACTTCGAGAGTTCAAAATACCCGACAAACTCGTGAAGATGGTCGAAGTGGCCGTGAGTATAAGCGAGATGAAAGTTAGGGTTGGAAGAGAACTGTCGGATACCTTTGGGGTTGCTACGGGTCTTAAGCAAGGCGATGCACTGTCACCAATGATGTTCAACTTAGTACTCGAACACGTAATTAGAAACGTCCAATTAATTGAGAGTGGAGTAGAACTGAACGGTAATCACCAAATCATTGGATATGCTGACGATCTAGGATTGCTTGGACAGTGCAAACAGACCGTAAAAGATCTTGCGGAAGCCCTTGAAGAGCAAGGAGGAAGGGTTGGCCTCATAATCAACCGGGAAAAAACAGAGTACCTACATATGAAGAGGTACAGGGATAAGTATGCGAGGCGAGAATCCCTAGCGGTAGTCAGTGGCAGCTATAAAGGCGTCGATACTTTTAAATATCTCGGTGGCACCGTAACCGACACCAATCAGCGAGAAGATGAAATTGATCTTAGGATACAAAATACGCTTAGGTGTTGTGCAGCGCTCCATAAGGTGTTGGTGTCCAAACTGATAAGCAGGAAAACCAAGATTCGGATATATAAAACAGTTATTAGACCAATCTTGATGTACGGATGTGAGGCTTGGACACTGACACTTAAGGAGGAGAACAAGTTATTGGTCGCTGAACGTAAGATCTTCCGGAAAATTCTGGGGCCAACACAGGGTGAGGACGGCATGTGGAAGAGAAGAAAGAACGAGGAGGTGGAACAGCTTATTTCCGAACCCAATATTCTGGGAGAGATCAAGGCTGCAAGATTGCGTTGGCTTGGCCACGTGGAGAGGATGGGGGAGGATCGCGCCGTTAGGAGAGCATATGTGGGTCGGCCGAGCGGACGTCGACCGGTCGGGCGACCCAGATATCGCTGGAGGGATGAAGTCCTGAAAGACCTGCACGCACTAGGAATCCTCGATTGGCAGGAGATGGCGCAGGATAGGGAGAGGTGGCGATCTCTGGTGTCGGAGGCCAAGATCCACTTTGGGTCGCTGAGCCAGCGCAGTAAGTAAGTAAGTAAGTTCTTCATACATGTTGGTGATATTTCGGCTAGGCTTCTTCGTATAGATATATGGACTTAGTATTATAGCTAAATATTGCCATAGTGCAGCGGTCTTGCAGCTTAGAATTTTTAAGTTGCCGGTGAGTAAGGTTTCCAGTGCTCCATGGGGTGGGGATTTGGAGAACCGTGGCTTTGGCAGTGGAAGGGAATTTGTCTTTTTGCTGCCAGAGCAACGTGTTATAGAGGTGGGCAACGCATTGGCGGTACTCTTGGTGTTGCTAATGTCTATAGGCAGTGGTGACCACTTTCCAGCAGGTGGCCCGCTTGCCTGTTTGCCTACTGTATGACATTAAAAAAAAAGTTAGTTCGCAGACCACGCCCGTTTCTAGATCATTTTGCGGTATAAAAACTTCTTACCTAGTTATTTTTGCTTCTCTAGCAACTTTTATGGTTGTATCCTTTTTTTCATAGTTCTTGTTCCTCATCTCGAATTTTAAACATTGACGGGTTTTCTTAGGCATGTTTCAGATTTACTTTCAATAAAATAGAGTTTTATGATTTTTTAATGTTTTCAACAAATTTTACATCAAATACTGTGCAAATACCTATGAAAAGTAGTTCCATTTGTATTTTCATATTTGTTACTCATGCTAGATTGGATCAAACTGCAAAGTATCATAGCAATTGGTCCAGTAGTTACTGAAAAATTAACGATTTTAAATGTATCACTCAGGAGCAGCCTGTATGTAGTTGCATGGTCTAGGAACTACCCTAAACATTGCAAACTCTTTTGAATTGCATTAGAACTCCACGCCAGTTGACAGCTTAAATTAAATAAAACAAAATTGTATTGTAATTTGACAATAATTTGAAGTGTGACATAACGTCACTCGCATCTCAAGTGTCATGCCATGAATGTTAATAAATTATTCTAGAACAATTCCTTCATGTTGTCGTGATACAGTATGTTGTAATTGTCGCCAATTAAGTTACAATTACATTTTTTAGAAAAAATATTTTGTATTTTTCGTTTAATTACAGAAAGCTTATTATGCTGCTGAGTAGCAGTCTTAAACAGGGTTTCATTGTTTGTTCAGAGGCTAAGGTCAGCCTGTACTTGAAAAAAAATAATGTTAGTGTATGAGAAGATATTTAAAATGTTCAACCGGACTAGTGACTGAAAAGAGATCAGCCCAATTTTATTGAAGAAATATGAATGAATACGTATTAGTTACAATTTGGTCACATATGCCACAATAGATAGATAAACTCTACCTATATTAAAGATTTAGGCGTAATGATAAAAACCTTTTTTGTGCAAACGGCCAACTTTGGAATGAGATATTGAATCGAACGCCGGTATCGTAGCGCCATCTTGGGAAAAGTTTTATCTATATTAACCTAGAAAATAATGGCAAATAGATGTTAATACATAGTTCATTTGTTCAAACAGGACAAATGTATTTAGAATAGAATAGAATAATAATTTATTCGAAATTTACATTTTTACTTACATTAGGTATATAGGTTATTTCTGATTGTTCTACGTTTTAAACACTGTAATGTCCAGCATGCACAAAGAGATTGGAATGTTAGCGACCTTCTTGCCAGTCTAGTCGCTAACATTCCAATCTCTTTGAGGATGCAGCTACGGATAAATGACCTTGCACATTGTGTTGTTCAAAGTACACTTTGGACACACGAGGGGATAGTTCAGGTACCTTTTTTAGGGTTCCGTAGTAAACCAAGGAACTCTTATAGTTTCGCCATGCTGTCTGGCCGTCTGTCCGTCTATCCGTCCGCGATTTATCTCAAAACTATTGGTACCACAGAACTAAAATTTTGTATGATTATTTTTAGGCGTACAAAGTTGTAAAAGAATTTTTTGTTAATTAGTTATCTTCCCCTACACGTAAAGCGAGGAATGATTATTTGTTTTCCTGTATAGTCCACTGTGTGGGCGTGGAAATCATTTCGGGTATCTAGAGAACGTTTTTGGATTAAGTTTACGATACCGACATATTTAGCCTTAAAGTGGATTTTTTTGTTGGAAACAGGTGCCTCTAACAGCTTAACCTTAATATTTGGCACATGTAAAGTATTAAACTAACTAAGACGTCACTACCGTGATCTTTGTATAGCTTACAACGGAGCATTGAAGCTGGCCTATTTCTCCCATTTGGTCAATTAGAATAGAAAAAATCCCGCGAAATTGTGGCGTGGTATTAACAATGTCATTAGGCCTAAGGTTCAACCACCCCTACCTGGGGAACTAGCTGACCCGGACAAGCTTAACGCGCACTTTGTGGGAGGGTTGCCGGCAGCGGGCGACTGTTTCGGTTTGATCGAACAGTTTCAATCCACTGATTACTCTGAACTCATTTGAATTTTTCCCGTTTGATGAGGCGACAATCACGCGGATCATACGTAATTTTTCTTCTAACTCCATGGGGTTTGACGGAATATCCATGAAAATGATTGAGCTTACTTTACCGCACTCTCTGCCTGCGCTCCGGGCTATTGTTAGCCCGTTAATTTTAATAGGTAAGTGTCCAAACTTATGGAAAAAGGCACTTGTTACTAGAATAATTAGAATTTCCAAAAACCAAGTATCCAAAGTGCAGCAGACCCATTAGTATTTTGCCAGCTCTATTCAAGGTTGTCGAAAGAGCTATCCAGCTACAATTAAGCACATACCTGGAAACTAATGCCATTGTCCCTACTTTGCAATCCGGATTTCGTGCAAGGCATAGTACCGCCACGCACGGCAATAGTCAACATAACAGACGATATATTTGTAGCATCAGATAATGGTTGTAATACAATTCTTATATAGCTGGACTTCACTAGAGCATTTGATTGCGTTGACATCCCACTCTTACTGGCTAAATTAAAATTCTACGGTATTTCATCTTCGGCTTGTTTGTGGTTTGAGTCATGTTTTCAGAATCGAATGCAAATAGTACGGTGTTGTAATGAGCGTGGCAAGTCGGTGCTTTCGAAGTCTCTTCCACTGAAAAGGGGTGTAATTCAAGGGTCAATTTTAGGGCCTCTACTATTCACAATATATTATATACAGCTGATATCACAACCTTGGTCGCACATTGCCTATACCATCTGTATGCTGATGATACGCAGGTTTACATACACACTGAGACTTCAAACGAGGGGGTCGCTCTTGCTACGAACAAGCTGAACGAGGATCTCAACGGTATTGCGGATTGGGCCAGTGCAAATGGTTTAGTGTTAAATCCACAAAAAAGTGTTTATATTGTTCTCGGGACTAGAGACCAGGTTGAAAAAGTGAAGGCATTAAATCTGGTTATAAAAATTGGGCAGGATACCGTCCGAAGCGCAGCTGCGGTGAAGAGTCTGGATTTAGTCCATGACGAGGACTTCCGGTTCGAGGTACACGTACAAGGTAAACTACCCAAATGTTATGCTTCGCTTTCCACGCCGTATAAGGTTAGGCCATTTCTTAATTCCCGGATACGCATGGACCTGTGCAGTGCTCTTGTGTGTATGGGCCTTGTCTTTATAATAAAACAGCAAAAGCTGTGCAAAGGGTGCAGAATGCTTGTTTGCGCTATTGCTTCGGAATTCATAATATAATAATAATATTGGCAGAAGGGAGCATATAACCCTCACTTGATTTCTAGAGGAATTATGGGTATGGAGTGCCGGAGATCGTTGAAATATGCGTCCTTTATCCATTCGATTGTACGCAACGGGAAACCGGTCTATCTAACTGACAAATGAATGGAAGCATTTTGACGGCCTTCGGCTTTGTGATAGAGGTCCTCAATTGTTATTACCCTTATGCTCCCTATCACGCACCAGGGGCTGTTTCAAATACCTATAAGGGGGCTAGTCAGTCACCAAAAATATATTTAATTAACATTGTAAATATTGGCTGCTGTCGAAGCAGGCTCTGGTGTGTGGGGTGTGACGCTGCGCAGTGGGGTGTCTGGCTATGTGCTTTGGTGGCTGTCTGCATTTTATTTGTTTCTTCTGTGTGTGTGTGTGTGTGTGTGTGCGTGTGTGTGTTTTGTAGGGAGTGACAGAATAGCAGAGGTGTGGGACTTGTGTCATGCTCCCCTGAGCCATAAGCATATTTGTCATCATATATATTTGGATTTCGCATTTGTTGATATATATTTATATATATTTTATTGTTAAATTTACTTTATATTTACTTTATAAGATGATAAATAAACTATTATTTATTTATTTAAACATTAAGTTACAAGAAAAATTAATCCAGCCTAGCGGACTCTTCAAGTTAACGAGTACTAGTCGACCATCTTACGAAATGTAGTTGGATTAGCCAACAATTAATAGAATTTGTACGGAAAATGTATTTGCCTTGCTACATTTGTAACTTTCTTATGTGTAGTAGAGATGAAAGAAGTGTGTAGTAGAGAGAAGATGAAACGGATAGTTGTTTGGCCGCATACCAGATACCGTATATTCACAGGTCATAGTCATATTCATAGTCTCTGAACAAGTTTGTACAAGCTGTAATCGCGACGTGGGACTTTATACGACTGCATGTGTTTATGTAATTTACAGTTTTCGTTAAATGTGAATAATTTGAACGTTGAACTGAACAATTCTTCCGCCCTAATACGGATTGATAGTTTCAAAATACGGGCTTACACATTAGCCCACAGCACCGTAGAGGATAAACGACATCGTATACTACCTCTAAATATAAAGAAATTCATATTTTAATCAAGGATAATATTTTTTCATATCTGTAATATCTATATATATCTTGATTGATTTTAAATTATTACACTAAGTACATTATAATACTAAACAGCACTTGTCAAAACTACACACGACAAAAATGCGTATTTTTGCTGATCAGCGGGTTACAAAGTCACACCTATGCCCGAGAAAATTCAAGAACGCTCAATGCGATGGTGTGAGCATGTGCTCCGCCGCCCCAAAGATCACCTTAGTGCAAGTAGCCCTAAATTTGGCAACGACGACTCGCTGACGCAGAAGACACCCACACGCCTCCTTGCTGACGGCGGACCAACGGGACCAAGGACAAAATAGAAAGAAATGGAGGAAGCAGACAAGGAGAGCTGACTCCAGCTAATGGAAAAGGCATAGTGCAAAAAGAAGAGACCAGAAAACTATTAAAATTTTGTAATAGTTTTCTGAATAGGTGCCGATGCCGACATAATCAATAGTTCTTTGATTAATATATAAGGTTTTTAAACGTTTTGATACGACTTTTTACTCGACTGCTACAGAAGGGCATATATTTCCGATGAGCAAAATCACTGTTATGGGCTTTTCATAAATTTTTAACTATCTGGTATCCGGCCGGATATTAACGCACTATCCGGATATCCGTTACATCTCTAGTTTATAGTACCAGAAAGCCCTCTTTATTTTTCGAACGAAATTCATCTACGAAACCCTACCACGTGCAGTAGTGTTACGTCACGTCTTGGCCGGTACTTTGACATTGGGAGACATCCATTATAACCCCTGAACGAAACTCTGCACTATCATTATAGCGGATGACGCCGAGCCTAAATGGAACTGTTTATGATATCATTTAACCTCCAAATTTAGCCTATTTATTACCTGGACTGCGCTACGGTAATGGCGGACCCCGGGCTCTCGGAGCGGGGAGCGCAACCGGGACATGACGCCGAGATGATGATGATGATTACCTGGACTGCGCTACGTAAAGGAGGCTAATGTCATCAGCCTATGTATTAATGTATGTATGTTTGTTCCTTTATGGCACTCTAGAGACCAAACGCGTAGACCGATTTTAATGGTTCTTACGTCTATCGATTTGTCTTAATCTTGCGAGTGTCACTGAAGACATGATATTGATCATTATTCAATATGGCGACTGCCAGCCTGTGTCGGGAACCCATATTTATATATTTTTTATAAATTTAAATATCCATGACCACATACATGTATGAAAATGAGTCCCCGCCTGCTATCAAGTTTAAATTAAACTAACGTTTGCACTTTATATCCCTATTTAGTAATGTGTTTTCAGTTTTTAATAGTTTTGTACTACTTTTTTTATTAATTTTTATGATACAGTATGTACTTCAGGATACCATCATTTTGCATTCTCCCCGACGAATTATTCCATCAACAGGATACATTTTTAATATCAAACATGGAAAGCGTCCGAAACTTCTCGAAAGTTCTCAGTAACAAACGACGTTATTTTTCAGGGAACTCTTAAAACATTTTCCGATAAAAGCTTTGTAGTAAAACCGTTGACCAACGCCATTTAGACGACAGATATTCCCCTCACGTATAAATATTTCAAAAGAATATATTCGTTCGATAACAAATAGCTCTTCTTAATAGAATATCGAATGCACCGGTCGATCGGTGGCTGAGATATGAAAACGAAAATTGTTCTCATAAATAAAATGGGTGTACATAAATTCTTAACTTAAATAGTAGATAGGAACTTATAACTAAATGATTTTGGCATCTCTTGAACTATGCTTTGATCTCTCTTGAACGAGAAAAGCAAAGTTAGGCACATTAGACGAAGGTAAATATTGCAAATTTATTCGGCTTGTTTCAGCTTCGAGTTTATTTTGATACACACGTGCGATAGAGAGGACATCCTCTGTATGTAATGTATGTAAAATGGCCAGTATAACTGACAGTTTAATATAATAACTTATAATAATTAGTGATAGTTTTAGTTGGCACTTCGATAAAAGGAAGAGGAGCAATTTTTTAAAGATTTTTTTTGTTCTAAACAAAATAAGCATACCTTTCTACCTAAGTTAGAAATAAAAAAAAAATTCTTAGTTTAAAAAAAAATTTTTTGTATAGGACCAACTTTTAAGAAATAACTACGTTTCTCTACAAACAGAGAAACTTTTTTGACTTATTTATAGTAATAAATTGTGTTATTGTGCAATAAAGTTTTTAAATAAATAGATAAATAATATAAGCCAGAATTATAGACTAAAATGTAAATAAAAGAAATATGCTTCGACAAATTCACACAGTGTCAAAATCACACTTACAATAATGTTGTCAATTTGTCACTATAAAATAAACAATACAGAAAACTTCATTACATTTCTTTCATTCAGTTTCAGGAAATATTTACGTTCCCCTACGAACAGAGACCACAACAGAGACACTTTAACAGAGAGACTTTTTTTATTTGTTTCTTTAAATTTTCATACAATACAGAAAATTTCATAGCATTCCTTTTATTCAATATGAGGAAATACCTACGTTCCCCTACAAACACAGAGACTTTTTTGACTTATTTATATAAAATAAACAAAACAGAAAATTTCATTACAATCCGACACAAGTTGTGTAACTTGAAGCCATACAGTTAGTATACCTATACTAATTTTATGCTGTGTCAATAAAGGTTCGACTAGTTACAGGGTTTTCATTCAGTGTTCTGTGAATTGGACTTGCATTGCGATAAACTGTATATATTTTTTACTAGCATGTTTTCTGAGCTTCGGTTGGCCTAGTAGGTATCCGGACTCATACATGAGGGGTACCAGGTTCGGATCCCACTGCCACCATGTACCAATGACTTTTTCTGAGTTATCTACATTAGCTGAACACTAACCGATGCCCTTACGGTTAGATAAATATCGTTATAGAACCTACACATTCAGACGACTGAATGGTTCAATCTAGTCAGGTTCCCCGCTCCACTGTAAAATTACCTAATTTGCCATATCCCGAATCATGGTAAAGGTGGACCCCGGGCCCTCGTGCGCGAGAGCTAACCGGGATTTTATAATTCCGTTCAGACCACGTTTTGTCCAGGCTCTTATGTTCTTGGATAGGGAAAAAATACCTTTCATTAACATTTACTCGATTGAATAACAGGCGAGGGTAGATTATCTCCATGGCAACCCCATAGTTGGATGAGAGTAAGAAAAGGCAGCCCATATTTTTCTTCTGGGTATTCTCTCGTATAGTACACGACTTTTCTGAATAAAAGATGAGGGAAGATATTGCTACGACCGGATCTTAGAGCAATAATAAAAATTAAAAAAATATTCCACTTAGACTCACGGCACAACATAAAAAAATATTAATAGAAAAAATGGAGAAATTAAGTTAAAAGATACATAAATGGACTGATAAAATATACTCTTAATGTCGTTACTTGTGCCATGTGGAGAGTGCAATGGGGCTACACTCAGCACATACCACTATAATGCACTCTACCTAATTATTACGGATATAAATTAGCACACATCAACACCTCACTCATTTTATTATATAGTCGGAAAACCCGGACGTAAGAAAATTGCTTCATTATAAATTATTAACCTTTAAAACTTTTAAGGTGGTGTGTAGTGCCGCCACCTCAAAGAATAGCACCACCCCATCTCTTCCCGTGGGTGTCGTAAGAGGCGACTAAGGGACAAATCCGAAAGGTGGGCAGCAGCATCTTTCTGGGTAGATTTACATCAACTGCACTGCGATCTCCAACCCGCCTGCCAAGCGTGGAGATTATGGCAATGACCTCCCCTTTCGTGGGAGAGGCCCGAAGTCCTGCAGTGGACTGTTATGGGCTGTAATGATGATGATGATATTAAAAACATGAAACCCTTGAAAGAATGGGAAAATTAGGTTACATGAAATTTGTATAAAAAACGTATCCCCTTAACTCAAAGTTGTAGGCAAGGAATTGGTGTTAGATAGAAATACTTTTCTTATGTCCATAAACAGTGGTGACCACTTTCTATCAGGTTGCCAGTTTGTATACTTATTAACTTAATGGTGATTTTAAACACAATTGAAATGAATTAACAGTATCTAATTAATATTAATAATTCTATTATTAAAACACGATCTATTTGATAGTAAAGCTTCAACATATACCCCTGAAGTAGAAATTGACTATCAATTCTATGTCATACAGATTGCTTTTCCAGTTTAATTATTAATCAAAATATGCACATCGTTCGTGTAGTCCTCTCTCGTGGCAATTTCAAATTAAAAACAAGTTATTTTCTGTCGTGCCACCGCCTGGTAACAACGTCGCGCGTCGGAGGGAAATTGAGTTGTTACAATATGGATAAAGTTGTAGAAAACATGATTTTTTGTATACCTATCTTGTAATTGGAAATGTTAATTTAACTAGTTTTCAGGGTATCGTGTACAGTCCGCTGCAGAAAAAAAACTTCAAATATTCCAGGTCACACATTTATTATTGGCTAGCCACGTAAAATGCTTATCTTGGACCGAGGTGATTATTTAACTTTATCAGGTGATCCGAGTATACTTTTGCCTATATCTAATTGATGGGATACGGCCCGTAAAACAAATAAACTTTTAGTATTAAAGTAAATAAAATTTACAAAGCTAGTTCGTAGCAGTGGTGTTAAGGTCAGCGAGTAGGAGCGAGAGAGCGAGACAGCCAGTGTGTGAGAAAGAGAAAGCAGTAATGTTTAACTCTTTTTGATTGGCAAAGGAGCTTACGGGAGATGCCGGAGAAAATACTCACTCAATTTTTTGTTCATTGTAAACAAAAAAACTCGATTGTGTTAACCCAACTTAGTCTTTTTGTTTACCAAACTATATATTTACAAAAAAAGTTCACCCGCTCCTTTGAATTCTTAAGTAGATAATATTGATAAGGCTTCAAAATATCAGAAACCGACTCCTCCTAATAAAATAAACAGCTTTTTATCAGGCCGATGCGATTCACTTTAGTGATTCCCAACACGTTTCTTTATAGTGCCATGTACGTTGAGGAAGCCCCTCTCGTAGACAAGAAATTGCCCTCTTTATGGCTTCATGGAGAAGATTTTATGTCCCCTCACTTACGAACATTGACTTCCGAGTTTGGGGGATTCGTGTGTCGTACCGATATAAGGTAAGTGTTCGAGGTGAAAGGTTCTAAACTCACATACTTCCTATTAATAAAGTGATATCAAAAGGGAACAAGAATTGGGTAAAATTTTATTAGAGGTGAATAAAATTGATAATAGTTGTCAATCACGGCTTCTACACTGTAGTACATTTTTTTTTCTATACTTCTGCCAGGTGCCACTGTCCTGCTCTTCCTGCCCCATTTTGGCCGGGCTTGAGCATCTTCGCATCGTGTAACTTTTTAATAGAATGCTTTTTAATATTTTACACGATTCAACTGTACGTAATGAGTGCCCAACAAGGCAAACATCTGAATAATAACAAATCCAACCATAGTTCAATTAAGAAATCTTTAACAGATAAATGTTAATTACTGTCTTGTTTAACTGTCTATGGCAACATTTTGTGCTAATTAAAACTAACAAGCTGATTATCTGTATTAATTATCTTGAGTTGATAGATAAATCTTCAATAATTAATTTATATTTTCTTGTTTGCAAAATAAATTTAATAGTTTAAATCAAACAATCGTTTAATAAAGATTTTGACTCAAAACTTAAATTACCTTTGAGTAATTACATGAAAAAACATCAAACATTATTACGAAGGAATAAGCAATTCAGTTTTGTGTGTACAAAAGTTCCAATACCCCCTAATATAAAACACAAACTGTAATACACCCTTTTGGCAACATGTTTGGAAAAAGACCAAAGTAATAAAAGTAACGGACCAAATCCATATTTCGTAGCCCTATGTATCTCAATATTCCCCACAATAATCACCCGTGGAATTGGACTCTATAACCACGACAGATTGTAATTGGACCCCATCCAAACCATTGAGCGTTGGAGCCAAAACGAGCACAAAGCGAGTATATCAAGATGCTCCCTTAATAAATTAGGTAGGCTGTTGCCATCCTATTTTTATTGATCAATCACATTCACTAAATATAGATAAAAGTGACATCACTAGTCATGTTTACGACAAGATGGGATATGTTAGGGGTTGATGTTGACCGAGAAAAGAACTGCTTAATGACATTGACAGGGAATGAAAAAGTAGCAATTGGGCGGACTGTGTAAATGGTGATATGCAAATGGAATTAGTGCTTGGGTTAATAGTACCAAAAGACTATGATAGCGACTACACTACTTTTTCTGAGTTATAACATTAGTTGAACACTAACCGATATTCTTACGGCGAAGCAATACATCGTGACGACACTTGGTCATTCAGGCGACTGAATGTGTAACCATAATTCAATTTGTCCTTTGCACTATAGCATGGGGTTCTTCAAATGGCATGTCTACAGGTCCCTCAAAGGTCGGCACAGCATCCGCTCCCCTTAGATTGCAGATGTCTTGAACGACGATGGTGGCTTTCCATCAGGTGGACAGTCCGCTTATATGCCTCCCTAAGCAAGAAATTTTTTTAATAGGGACATAGATACAGCCGCACGACTGTAATTACCGATCATGGTCAGGGCGGACCACGGGCCCTCGCACGCGAGAGCACAACCGGGATTTTGAAGCCAAGATGATCATTTATAACGATTTAAAGTAGTCAAAAGCAACAACTCCCTAAAAAAGCACGTTCTTCAGGATTCAAAACAAAATATGAAAAAGAAAATCCAGTCTGAGTTTCTTGGCGATACAACTTCTTGCCTATATTCGTTCGTTTCGGATATACATCACGCGAGTAACGTGTCTTTGTGTGTTTGGCGACAAAAGAGGCTTTGCCCGGTTGCTTGGGGCATTAACTCTAATCTTTATTAACGAACACAGGGCCCTTAGAAGCCTTTAATCTGCGGCCATTCGCCGCAAAAACGACTTTTCTTACCCTCAAACGTTACAGTCCATCATTCGACCTAGTAGGGTCTTAAATGTAGTTGAAGTAAAGCACTTTATTATGCTAAAAAGTGTGGTAGCTTCAATATTGCGTTACTTTGATCTTTTATTTAAGCCATGAAAGCTTTGGCACACCGCAGCGCGCAGGTCAGCGGTAGGCTGCCACCCCGCAGTAGGGTGTCGTGGTTCATCTCGTTTCTTGAATTAGAAATCACACAGACCTTCGTGGAAGCCACGCTACCTGCTAGTTCTATATCTGTAATATTATTATTATTAGCACTGATGCATTTTATTGGAAACACTTGGAATAGCGTGGAAACAATGGAGTAACATGATAACCATTTAAAAGTTAGGGATTAATATTGTGTTTACTCATAATGTTACTATACCTAGCGGAAAGGTTTAGTATGGTCCTGGACCATGATCCAGGACTTGGCAGATCAGGTAATTACAGGTGGAGCGACTATCATCTGATCTCCATGACCCTGCTACCAGGGGAACCTAACCAACTTGGACCATGGTTATACATTCAGTCGCCTGAATGTGCAGGTGTCACGATGTTTTCCCACACCAAGCTCGTAAGAGCATCGGTTGGTATTCAACTAATGCACAAACCTCAGAAAGAAGTCATTGGCACATGACCGCTTTGGGATTCGAACCCCGTACCTCTCACTTACGAGACGATCTACCTTAACCGCTTGACCACCGAGGCTCTAATGCAGATTCCCGATACCCAAACTTTATAGGTATTGATTACGCCCCAACATTAGAATGTTCATGTCACTCGTAAATTGACCCAAATTTCGAGAGTTAGGGAAACAAACTTATTGGGTATCAACATTAAAATAAAGTAGGGATCCGAAATGCTAAAGGAGTAGTTAAAGCGATATGGGGTCAGCGGGACCGCTACCTGTCCCAAGGCTCTGGTTAGTTTCGCTCATGTATCAACAACAGATAGATGCCACATTCAACCTAATGGTCATAATTTTAAGAGTCTAAGTACTATAGCATGTTTGTCGATTTATTAATATTGAATAACAAAAGGAAGTTCTTTATTATTTATCGTTGAAAAGGATGACGTGAACTGATTCTAATACTCTATTTTAATTACTTATTTATTTTAATTTAATTTATTTTTTGTCTTCATATTAATAGAAATATTATAGGCGTCTTAACTGCACGGATTTGTAACATAAAGGAGGGGACTAGCATCCAAGTTACAGGCTATGCCTAGTTTGGAGGCTAGTACACACTGTCTAATCAAGTTAATTAAGAAGACTTATGTATGTGTAACGCTATTGTAACTTTATTATGGAGACAATAAATTATTTATTTATTATTATTTATTTATTTATTTATAATACTGATTTCTAACAATACCGAAAGGGATTTGACAGGGCCTTTGTTAACCTCCGACGAAAGAAGAGGGGTGTTATAATTTTGACGTGTGTATCTGTAGCTTTGTGTATATATTTGTGACATCATAGCTTCCGAACGGATGGACCGATTTGAATGCGGTTCTATCTATTTGAAAGCCAATGAAGATAGTTCTTAGATTTTTTATTAAAATCGGTATAGCAGTTTATAAAATATTTGTGTTTATGTAAACGTGGTCGGGAGTTATCCGACTTTTTCTGTCGGTTAGGTTAATACATGCTGATTTAAATATATTAGGGAATACTATTCTTTGCGCCAGAAGCGCGAGTTACAACATCTATTTATTATAAATAAATCAGCTTCACGCGTAACTCAGCGATTGAATTTTACTTCAATCGGCGAAGACTTGTAAAAGGTCGACTGGCTCACCGATCAATTAGGTTTAAATCCGGCCAGCTTTCGTGTCAACACGGGGCGGTGTAGACTTGTTCACCGCTAGAATATGAGTTACTTCACTTTTTACCGCTGAGTCATATTTAATTAAATTGATTTGCTTCATTTAATTTTCCGTAATTTAAATTCTTCACAATGAAGACTCTTGTCAAATAAGAGAAGAATACCGTTTTATCACACATTTGAATCGAGCTACGATGGTAACACCGACCGAAAACCAATCGAATTTGATTGATCTATTATTAGAAGCAGAATAATAAAAACGTTTCAGACTGCCATTGAGCTGCGGTTGGGATCCAATTACAGTTCGATCGACTCATTAGTATCTAAATTAGCGGACACGAGGCTCCGCTCGGTCGTTATGCTGTGACTAGGCGGACACGTATGCGGTTTGTAAGCGGATATGTATAAACGAGCCTTAACAAGTTGTACGGGTCAAATACTAGTTGTCACATGTAAAATGAAAATCTCTTCAAAGATAGGACATCGCCGGTGATGCAGAAGCAGAGGAGAAAGAGTACGAAAGCGGATACTAACACAGAACCCCAAGATTGACCGCTGTAGGGTGATTATATTACAGTTTAAGTCTTAGTGATTTATAGAGCTAATATATAGATTCATTTCAGGTTATTTAAGTTTAGTTTGGTTTTTGCAGTACCTTTCCTGAAATACCCGACTCCTGCTCGTTCGAAGATGTATTCAATGCCCCAGATAGTGCCATCCGCGTTGCTAGGTTTTAGTTTGGGAAAATATAAATAATTTTATACTTAACCTATTGATTATTTATTGAAACGATAAGAAGAAGAAGAAGTACCTATGTATATTGTATTTGTGTTTGTGTAAATAATACAAATAAATTTGAAGTATCTAGATCATCATCATCATAGCCTATAATAGTCCAAAGCAGGACTTAGGCCCTCTTCTACGAAAGGATAGCTTATTGCCATAATCTCCACGTAGACTCTAGATTAGAGATAAAACGGATAGTTGTTTGGCCGGATACCGGACACCGGATATCCGGCCAGCCTCCTAGCCGTATAGCCGGATATCCGGCGGCCGGATATTCACAGGTCATAGTCTCTGAACAAGTTTGTGCAAGCTGTAATCGCGGCGTGGGACTTTATACGACTGGCTTGCTTGACGAATAGGCTTGCATTTGACCTCAACTCACTTGATAGAAAGCGACGATGAGGTCGAAGATGTAGCATGCGTGCCTAGAAGATACCTATTCACTCTCGATTTGAAGACCCCAAAGTTACACTTATCGGGGAACAATGACTCAGGTAGAGAGTTCCAGTCCTTTGCAGTGCGCAGAAGAAAAGTTGATGCAAAACGTTTAGTACGAGAAGGACATCTACCATAAATGAATGACGATCTTTTGTCCCCCTCGTTGTTCGATAATAAAAAGGGCACGATGGAATAAGGCTGTGGAGCTCCTGGGAGCACTCACCGAAGTGAATTCGATAAAAGACCGACAAGCCGGCTACTCTACGACGGTGTCCCAGACCCAGAAGGCGAGATTCGACCAAATCATCAATCATCATGAATCATCACCAATCAGTCTTTTGACACGTCTGTCGATAGAGTCAAGAGCTTCCAGCTGATACTTGGCGGACCCATCCCAGAGGTGACCACAGTACTCCATACATGACCGGACTTGTCCTTGTGCTTGTGTTTATGTAATTTAAAGTTTTCGTATAATGTGAATAATTTGAACGTTGAACTGAACAATTATTCCGCCCTCATGCGGATTGATAGTTGCAAAATACGGGCTAACACATTAGGCCACAGCATCGTAGAGGATAAACGACATCGTATACTACCTCAAAATATAAAGAAATTCATATTTTAATACAGGATAATATTTTTTAATATCTATAAGATCAATATATATCTTGATTGACTTTAAATTATTACATTAAGTACATTATAATACTAAACAGCTCTTGTCAAAACTACACACGACAAAAATCCGTATTTATGCTGATCAGCGGGTGTCACCCTGTTGGGTAAAGTACGTAATGTCCACACTCGTGGAAGTCACAAAGTCACACCTATGCCCGAGAAAATTTAAGAACGCTCAATGCGATGGTGTGAGCATGTGCTCCGCCGCCCCAAATATCACCTTAGTGCAAGTATCCCAAAATTTGGCGACGACGACTCGCTGACGCGGAAGACACCCACACGCCACCTGGCTGAAGGCGGACCAACGGGACCTGCAGGACAATATTATTGACGCTGTTCCTACTCAAAATAGAAAGAAATGGCGGAAGCAGACAAGGAGAGCTGACTCCAGCTAATGGAAAAGGCATAGTGCAAAAAGAAGAGACCAGAAAACTATTATAAAGTCTTGCTAACCTACCAAATGAACGATAGGAGTAGAATAGGTGCCGATGCCGACATAATCAATACTTCTTTGATTAATATTTATGGTTTTTAAACGTTTTGATACGACTTTTTACTCGACTGCTACAAAAGGGCATATATTTCCGATGAGCAAAATCACTGACTTTTTACTCGACTGCTACAAAAGGGCATATATTTCCGATGAGCAAAATCACTTTTATGAGCTTTTCATACATTTTTTACTATCCGGTGTCCCGTCGGATAGTAAATTATGGCCGGATAGGCCGGATACCGGATAGTGGCCGGATATCCGTTACATCTCTACTCTAGATATTTTGTTTCGAAAACATTTGTCGCCTTGTACGACACCCACCGAGGGTTGGTGCTATTCCACTCTGTCGGACACCACACGGCCTCCAAAATTACTAAATTAGATACATTCATAAAATGAATTTTTTTTTCTTTTGATGTTAAATATAACCATTATAGAGATCTAAGCGCTTTTTAATCTTTTAATAAATTACGCAAAAAAAATCCCTAAAAGGCTCAGTTGTTAACCTATTACATTAATACCCCACTTCGGACTTGGAGACTAATATTATTAGCTGAAAAGTGCCCGAGGCAAGACTGAAGAACTAAAAACCCTCGGAAAAATCCCGCCGGCTCATTTATTAAAATAACTGCTCAGAAAATCGCCACTGGAGGCCTGTTTACATTTTAATGTGTACTTAAAAGTGAAATATGCAGACATGCTGTGTCTTTTTTACGTTATTAATAACATCTAACTTATTGTGCCAGAACAAAATGTGAACATAATCCTTTTTAATGTACTGGAGAGAATATAAAGTGGTCTCTTAAGGAATTTGGGCGTTTTAGGATCTGTCAGACTGATTTACTTATTTTTGCAGTAAAAATAATCTACTATTTAAAATATGTACGTCAAGATGAAAAGAAATTGTTTAGAAAAAAAAAAATACAAATTATACGTGGTAGAAGTAGCACAACTACACAAACAATATTGCTTAGAGACAGAATTAAAAATATGAATTCGACCGCTCCAAATATGAATGGAGCGGTCGAACATCATCCGCGGTACAACTTCCGTGTATGTACGGGAAAATAAATAATGGTTGAGTTGGGAAAATGAGTAGGTATGTATAGTTAATATAGCAGTTATTTAAAAGTAACCGTTTGCATTCATCAGAGCAATTTACTTAAGTGAAAGTATTACAATTATGCAAAAGAGAGCATTCGTTGCAAAATTTTGTAAATAAACATGAATACAAATATTTTCTAAATGGACTAACATAGAGAGAGAAAAATGATAAAAAAGGCATCGAAGTTGTATCAACATCTTGGTTATTTTTAACACTCCTTTTAAAAAACAAACATAAGATGATGGATTCATGGAATCCGTTTAAAAAATGAAATGCTCGATTTCGATATTTCTCTGAATAATAAATGGTTTTTGCGCTTGCTCGCATTTTTCACTCGAGCAAAAAGGTCCGAGCAATTTAAAACTTTCCTTTATGACCTTACAGAATACTGTGAAGTTTTTGAAACTCTTTTAAATAAAGCGAAAATTGTTGAAGAATGGACTGATTTTGTGGAGCAAAATTTAACATGGTTTCGTTTAGAACAAATACTTTTGACATGGAATTAAATTCCGAATCTTGCACGAGCTTAACACGGAATAGTGGGGAGGCAAGTATGCACTGAAAGTTGAGAGCTGAAATACTTTAATAAAGAGGAAGGATGTGCGAGTAATGGACAAATATTAAAAAGGACCTACTATTAAAAATTGGAGAATGTGATGAGTTTAGCAATTTTCTTTGGTATCGCCGGTGAGTTGGTATTGAAAAGTTAAATTATGAATTAAAATAATGAATTTATGGCTTAACAAAAATTATTTTTTTATGGTGACGATATAGGTAGACAGACTATCGAAAGACTTCGTTTGAGGTTAACCTGTGAATGTTCAAAGAAGTTATGGTGCGGCTAAAGTCGAAGCATCACTCACAATATTTAAATAAGTTCACATACACAGGGCATACAAATATTTTTTTACGTTTGTTTTTAGACAGCGCATTTATGATCTTAACATTTTAGGCTATCTATGTTATTCATTACAATTATTACTTCACATCAGACACTACCCTACACTATGCTATGGTTGTGTGTAAATAGAGGTTGATAACCCTGTTATAGCTAATAGCTACGCCACCCTTTTCTCAACACCCCAAACTCCTCCAAATCTAGAAATAACTACCTAAATCTCCGGACTACGCAAACCATTTCCTCGTACATTAAAAACAGGGCTTTATTAATTTAGCAAAATTGTGTAACTGTTCGTTTCAACGGACGGCTTTTCGGTCCGCTTGTTTAGGGGAGCATCCATCAACGTCAGCCGGCAGATAACTAGAGTGATGTATAGAGCAGAGAGACAGTGGGGATTCCGCAAATAGTTATACTATCCCGCGATTCGTTTGTTCATTATGATCTATGGGCAGAGATATGTGGAGATAATGGCTTTCACGTGGACAGTTTATGTGGCGGTTTGAGTTGTTGATTTCTAAATTTTGAGGTCGCAAAGTGTGGAAGTGTGGCTTTATTACCAAAAGGGGTAAAAGGTTTTTTGTCCAGAGGGGTAAATGGTTTTGTTACCCAAAGACCTGATAATTTGTAGCGATTTTCTGTAATTATTCATAACTTAATAAGTCTCTTATCGATTATATTCTAGTAGGATACCTTAAGAACAGATGGCCGAAAGACGCAGCGTCCCACAAGGTGGACCGACGATCTGGTAAAGATCGCAGGTACCTGCTGGATGCGGAAGGCACAGGACCGGCCTTTGTGGAGATGTCTGGGGGAGGCCTATGCCCAGCAGTGGGCGTCTTTCGGCTGATATGATGATCATGATGACCTTAATATCTTGCAACTTTATCTCTAACTAGTTATTCCCCGCAGTTTTCACCCGCGTGCAGTTCGGATCTTTGTAAATATTCAATTATGTCGCAGGATCCTATTACTCTAGATTAATGTATATTTCTAGTAGGTATAAGTACCTATTTATTTACTTACTTACTGCCCTGGCTTAGCGGTCCAAAAAGGATAACGTCCGACACCATATTTCTAATGCTGAAAGAAAAAGAACTAAATCGGTTCCGTAGTTTTAGAGATTACCCCAATATACAAAATTACAACCTTTTTCTATTTATAGATAATATTACCGAGCTTAATAGGTAATTACTTAGCTTAAATAACTTCGGTTGTAAATGACTTGAAATTATTCTATTCATATTTTATCATAGGTACTTTTAAATTTAACGACAGTATGGTGTAATTTTAGATTAGATTTTAGAGTTTCTTGAATAAATTATTTATTTATTTTATTGTTTATTAGACTTTACAATTTTCCATCCACGTGCATTTTGTAACTCTACTAACAATAAATTACCCTGGGTTTCTCATTTTTATACGTTACATAAAGTAGCTTAAGATACTCGGGAAGAATGTAGCTTAAGATTAATGATAGGAGTTTCGAAATCGGTTGGTAGTTTCGGAAAACACCTCCAATACGTATACGACTTTTTTATATTTTTGATACAAATATTAAAAATATAAGTCTATTTCAGCCTCATAGTTGAATAGAATAGAATAGAAAACATGTATTTATTTACACACAATAACAGTTGGGTGACTATTCAATGAATGAATTAAGTAATTTTTGCGTGTCAAAAATTTGAATCTCGGTTATCTGCACATCACCCAATTTTTACGTCTCCTGCAACACACAGGGCCTTCAGATCTACGTGAGGCTACCCTACTGCTATATCTTCATTTTCCTGATGTTAAGTGCAGGCCTTTTGTTTGAATCTCGAACCTTTATCAACTGGGAGTTCGAGGTGGCGTGAGCTCCCTTAACGGGCTCCACGCATGCCACAGAGATTGATGACTACGTGCGTTTCTAGATATAGGACGAAATGGCCGACCCAGGCTCAAACATAATTTGAGTTTTGGTTAACCTATGTACGCGTACAAACCACAAGATTGTTTCAAGCTGAACACTAGCGGTCGTGACAGCTTCGTAAGGATGTGTCACGACGTACACGTAAGAGTATACTGGTCCACTTCCAAAAGTTACATTTTTCCGCTGTAACACTAATACACTTTTTAAATATAAGGCGCTGTCCTAATTGGCAACGCTCGTACGACGAATGTTCTCAAAAACCCTCAAGACAGTCGCACGACCGCTCAGTTAGGACAGCGTATGGTAGACATTTTTTGTAGCTTCATTGGAAGTGGGTCAGGAAAGGAGCATAGGGAGGAGCATACCTGCCTATTAGTGTAGTTTTTTTAGGTTCCAATTGATTTATTTCCTCCCTCTTTTCTTCCTCCTTCTGGGGTACTTTATTTATGCGGCTATATTTATAATAACAGTAGAATATTATGTATCCCTCTTTAAATACATACTTATAACGCATAGTACACCTAGACCCGTAACAGAAATTTAAATTCATTATTTTAATTTCTGCTCAACCACAAACAATATTTTTTTACGATTAAATAGAAGAAGTTATGTAATTTAATTTACCATTCGGCTTAATATGAATATTAATCTTAACTTAGCTATTAGCTATTTTTTAGACTTGGTAAATTTATAAATAGTCAAAAAGGACCATTGTTATGACAATAGTCGTATGAAGTATTTTTAGCGCATTTCAGATCTATTTAGACTCCGAAAATAAATTTGATAAAGGTCCAACTAGCCATTGTCATTCCGGCCGTGTGGGTGTATGAGGGAAATATTTCTCCAAAATCTTTCCTCGGTCTCAGCATTATTTTTCCAATAATGGTTCCAAGGGATAATGGGAAGTGTTCCCCATTATGGGTAGCTTATTAGCTGACAATCAATCCACCATTATCTAGGTATTTACGATACGCCGAATATAATGACGTGGCAAATTGTGGCGACACCGAATATTGAATAGGAGCTAAGGGAAGTGAGGTCAAGCTTTTGCTAATTACATATTTGGAGGAGAATAGAGTAATGGTTATGTTCGTTTCGATAGAATATAGTGTGTTAGATGATAAGGAACTGAACTAGAAATAATGTAGGTCAACTCTCTCAACTCTACTCGCCGTTTTAGTTTGAGTTTATTATTTACAAACAAAAATGGCTTAAATTATTTAGGGCGATGAAGAAATACAAATAGAATAAGAAATTAAAAAAAATTTGTCTGACTGGTTGTTTTTCTGTTTGTACATGCTAATCTCCGAAAGTACGGGACGGATTATAATGAAACTTTTTTGTTGTATAGCTGTGTCGTGTTGTTTATAAGCCTGGGCAACATATAGGGTGTAATTTATTTTGGAAACTGGAACACCTTTTTGGATTAGCTAAACTAAAAGAAAGATGTAAAAACTACTGAACGGATTTCGATTCGGTTTTTATAGTTTGGGGTCGAACTTAAAATCTAATTCGGTTTTGTAAATCCAGAGATACAGCAGACATCTCTGTAGTACTCGCTTTTGCATTAGTGAGGCCATTTAAAATGGTCGGTCGGGCAAAAGAAAAACTGACCTTAAAACTATGTCCACGCGGACGAAATCGCGGGAAAAAGCTAGTTCATTATTAAATGCAAAATTCTAACGTCTTTAGACTTGTGAACCAAACGTAGGAACCCATTAATCGTGCAAAGATATGCAGCGACTTAGTAGCTGCAAACTGCCCTGTCATTACGCAGACAGTGTGTGAGCTCAAAACACACGATTAGTCGGTTACAAATTGACTGTCAGAAACGAACAATGCCATAGACAAATTAGGAAACAGCAGCGTATCGACGTTTTCTTTGTTCAACGTAATTTCCCGAAGAATGCGTGTCGGAACAATGGTTTATTGTTGGGAGAGTATTACATATCGGACGCAAGGCTAATAGCCATCACCTTTGTGTCTTTACGAAAAACGTATTAGCCAGACTGACTCGATATAGGCATTGTGACCATGCTTTTATCGGGCTTCGTTAGCCTATATTTCTTGGCACTTAATTATTTATCATAATGTTACATCCTTAAGTTGTTACACCAGCATTTAACTACGAATGTTGATAAATTAGCTATGTCTATATCCCAAAAATATATGCGTTATAAGGAACCCAGTAGGGTTATAGTTTTGTGATGTCCTCAGACGCCAGGTTTTACATACGATACATAACGCCATGCCCTTTTCTCTATGAACGCCCATTGATAAAACTTTCTATACCTACCAACAGACTTGTCAGTTTAGGATACATCGACCCGACTTTTCTTTAAAAAACCAACAATTCGTTGAACTCCCAACACTTCTGTTTTAATTTAGTGGCAAAAATAAATTTTTACAATAAATGCCTCGTATGGGTCATATAGTGACCAAAGGAAAATAGATTTCTATTGTCTGTACAAAATGTAAAATACAATTTTAAGGTTTTCTTAATTTTTAAGAGACTAATTACCTCATAGGGTTCTACATTTTCACTCTGTCTGCAATGAAGTCTGAATCATTCTCTCTCTCCTATTATACTATCTATGAATTTCGGTCTGTGAATGTTAAATATACTAATTTAATTAATGTTACTTTTAGTCTGTTTTATGTACTTTTCTCTTATTTTTTTGTTGCACCGCCTTGTAATTTTTGGAAATTGCTCTCAGGTTGACTGGTAGAAAAAACTACGTAGTTTAAATCGTATTGTAATGTGCAAGAAGTTTTAAATAAATAAATAAATAAAATGAGGTTTTTAACTTTTGACGTACCTATTATTATCTGTCCCGAACGTGTGATTAATAATTATATAGTGAGCAACAAGTTTCCAACAAATAGGCAGCCTACTCGTTAATAACTTTATTCAGAAAAACGTATAAAACAAAACTAATGAAAATAAAGTTATGGATATTGAGTTATGTGATTGTCATATTAACCAAAGGTTGAAAGATCTATATGAAACGAAAAAACGCGTAAGTATGTTTTATAAGTATTTATTTATGAGCCGTGAGATGTCCGGCAGAGTGGTATAACCCTTCCAGTTCAAGGGTGTCGTACAAGGCGACTGATATCTTAGAAGCAGACTAGCTAGTTCTTACATAGATCAGAAAATGGACAGCAGCAGTTTTTTGTGTATTTTCGACATTGCGATCTAAAACCCGCCTGTGGGCGTGGAGATTATGGCAGGAGCAGGATAATTTTAACAATAATGTAGGTATTTATAAGTGCCCTTACAGACATACACGATTTCTGAACGTATTGTTCCAAATGTTTCTGCAGTTTTGGTTTCTGTACCAATGTCAGAAAGCTTATTTTATTATCTGTCAGCAAAGGCGCAGCGCCTACATAAGTGCATAGTCGCCGCACAGCCACCGTGCCCCACTTGCCTAGTCGTTCTGTCACGCCCGCGTAGTCACCGCGTCGTGTGCACGCTAATAAGGTAGACTGTACGGTTTCTGTCCGGTTCCTACGCGGTGACTAGGCGGACAATTTTTTTTTTTATGTCATACGGTAGGCAAACAGGCAAGCGGGCCACCTGATGGAAAGTGGTCACCACTGCCTATAGACATTAGCAACACCGAGACTATAGCCAATGCGTTGCCCACCTCTATAACACGTTACTCTGGCAGCAAAAATCCCTCCATTGCCAAAGCCACGGTTCCCCAAATTCCCACCCCATGGAGCTCTGGAAACCTTACTCACCGGCAGAAACACAATACAATTAAAAGAGTATTGTTTAGCTGCGGTATTCTGTAAGGTGGAGGTACTTCCCCAGTCGGGCGGCTCCAATTCAAACGGGATACCCCGCTATGCCCTAAATCTCTTAAATCATTTAGTTTATTATAAAAATACTTACCGTAAACAAGGTCACCGACATAGCTCTCAGGATTGCCAGACTGAAGTGGCAGTGGGCAGGGCACATAGCTCGAAGAACAGATGGCCGATGGGGCAGTAAAGTTCTCGAGTGGCGACCACGTACCGATAGACGCAGCGTGGGTAGGCCTCCTACAAGGTGGACCGACGACCTGATAAGGATCGCAGGTACCAGCTGGATGCGGAAAGCACAGGACCGGTCTCTGTGTAGATCTCTGGGGGAGGCCTATGCCCAGCAGTGGGCGTCTTCTGGCTGATATGATGATACCGTAAACCACCAACATCAGCGTCCCAGCGAACAATCTCAGCTTCTGCCATTGTCCGCTTTCCTGCTCTTCCTGCGCTCTGTTTGTCTGGTCGTCAGCATCCTCGCATCAAATTCGACTGCGATCTAAATTCATCACTTCTTAGACCTTGTAAGGCGAGGTTCCACTGTCCGTGATTCTGCGGATTCTCACGCATGACGGACGGTGTGCCACAAACTTATCTGACCTATTGGCCAAAATTGGAACTAAGCATCACCACTTTGAAATGTCACTTTGTTGTCAACAACGGCGACGACGTCACCGGGTCAGAGACGACCACGGGCAACACCCTTTCCACGTACGTCCGTAAAATCACGCATCGTCAAAACCCGCCCTTAGGCATCTGCAGGCTTAGGCACCTATTTCCCACGTATCCTTAGGGCAAGAGATCGTAAATAGAGGCATTAATGCTTAAAGTAACTATAATGCTCTTTAAAATTTATGGTCGTATTACAACCACTTTAGATTTTAGTAACTCTTCGGAAACTTGCTTGAAGTTTTATTACCGAATCAGCGTAATCGACGCAGAATTTAATATTTTAATTTACGAGTTTGTAACTCATTTAGGTACTTCAGGGCTTTGCGCCCGAAAGTAGGCCGTCTATCCACGAGATCGCCGTTCCAAATTGGGAATATACAAATATTATTTCTGTGATAAATTCACTGCGCGTAGATTACATTTACTTGAGGAAGCTGGTAAAATTTACTAGAGCACGAGGCCTAATTTCGCATCACCTCTAATGACTTTTCATACTAGCCACTCTCAGCGGCTTTTCTTCGCTCGCAGTACGGATCTCTGTAAACAATCTACTTTCCCACGGGAACCTATTATTTTCCCGGGATAAAATTAAAATCGGTTCAGTCGTTTTTGAGTTTATTTATTGTAATAAATAAATCCAAAAATCCAAATAATTGAATATTCACACTCTCACAAATTAAATGTCGAGCTTGTGATATCCCTGGTATATCAAACATCTATAAGTTACGGTAACTTATACATTAGGAGGGGGGTGGGGGGGGGGGGGGGGGGGTAAGGAGGGGATTTTGTTTGCCACCTAAGTGGTATAAAATAAGTTATCAAATGAAAAATACTTTTATCTACACTCATAGCGTAATGTTCCAATTTAATATTCGAAAACAGTTGTTTAAGGATACACTTTTTTCACGATAGTCTATAAAATTTAAAAATAGTAGTTTATGCAACTGTCATATAAAAGGGGGTATTAAAACATGAGTGTCTGTTTCTCATACGAGGCGTAGCCGAATATGATAATAGTTTGACACGAATGTTTTAATACCTAATTATATGCAGTTGCATACACTACTTTATCTACACTCATATTTTCAAGTTAATTTACGTACCTATAATTTTCTCAACTTTGCTGGAAGTAAACTGCGAGTCAGTTCTATTGTACCTAAGCGTCGAGGATATCAAGCGGTGGGAAATTTACTTCACTATTTTCACATTTATCTATTTATTTGCTTTAAACAAGAAAAAACATTCACAAACACATCATCATCATCATCATCATATCAGCCAGAAGACGCCCACTGCTGGGCATAGGCCTCCCCCAGAGATCTCCACAAAGACCGGTCCTGTGCTTTCCGCATCCAGCTGGTACCTGCGATCCTTACCAGGTCGTCGGTCCACCTTGTAGGAGGCCTACCCACGCTGCGTCTACCGGTACGTGGTCGCCACTCGAGAACTTTACTGCCCCATCGGCCATCTGTTCTTCGAGCTATGTGCCCTGCCCACTGCCACTTCAGTCTGGCAATCCTTAGAGCTATGTCGGTGACCTTGGTTCGCTTGCGGATCTCCTCATTTCTGACTCACAAACACAAATTACAACAATTAGAAAAAATATCTATATAACAATAATAATATATATATATATATATATATATATATTATCTTGTTGGGTTTAGTAGTTTTAGGAACTACTGAACGCCAACTTCCATCATCATCATCAGTCCTTGAATATCACCAGAGGGCCAAATACGATGATGTTTTCTTATTGCGTTCCAATGACTACCTTCCGACTCCATCATCAGACCAGCTCCATGGTACCATTTAGGAGATAGTGAATATACAAAATTTCAGCTCAACTGAACACCGGGAAGTGGGTCAACTTAGGCTTGCCAGATTTGTTCCAAACACACATAGTTACATTCAAACATTGCAAGTTAAAAAATAAAAGCTTGTTAGAAAAGATACTTACCACGGATGCAAAGAGGAGATTTTATCATTTAAATCTGTTCCGGCCGAATTGCTCTGTTCTTTAGTCGGTGTGACATGGTTTACTTTTGACTCGGAAGTGGGTCGCTCTTACGCCGGTGCTGTGTTTGCTAAACTTTTAATGGCAACAGGGCAAGAATGCTCGCTTCAAGATTTCACTCAAGAACATTCAAATAAAGGCGATTTCAGACGCCTCGCCAGTGATAAATATGACGAACAAATATTATATCGTTTGCTTTTTTACCCGGATTGCGGCGAAGCTGAAACTTTTGATGATTTTTTTATCTTCCTCAATTTTTTATCTTCACGATGTTGCGAGGTGTTCTATTTTAATATTGTAACTAGTATTTGGCTTGTGTTTCAATTAAGATTCAACAATTTAAGTTTTTTTATTACCTTGGTTATGGGAACAAAAAAGGATCGCAGTGTTGAAAAGATAACTGCATCAGACAGAATATACGTACTGCAACGTTACTAGTATTACCACTTCTATTCTATCATTATTCTAATACATTTTTCCAGTCCGTATCTAAGTAGACCATGGAGTATCGTAAGTACACCTTTACATTAATCCATTTACGTCAGCCACTCATTTGCGTATGTTTAGCGGGGCATTTTGTACTGCACGATGACAAATGAAAATGTCCCTTACTCGCTGCTAATTACGTGATGCTTCTCCGGGGAACAATAGGCAGCCTTCCGACCACCCACTTATGCCCGTGTTGTGGGTGGTAAACTACAGCCGCTTGGCTGAGAAAAACGTAATTTTCATAATGGCTAAACAAAATACAGCATTAGAAAATGCTATGTTAGTATGGAACTATATGAAAACTATTCGGTTACCTATTTTTGAAATTGGTTTGCTCTACTCTGTTTTGTACTGTTTCGCGGGGCGTTTGATAAAAGACAAATAACTAATTATCTAGTGCGTAGAATATTTAACTCCATATAACTGCTTGATACAAATGTACATACCGTCACGTCACTAGAAACTTTTTCATGTAGGTTAGGCGGAGACCACATTGTTCCAATTGGAGAATTCCCTCGCCTCTTCCAAATTCATAAATCATCTCAGTCATACTCGTCGTTACTACTCGATGTCTCAACAATATATGCCTACCTCTAGACAAATTGGTATTTTTAATAAAAAAAAGCGACTTTAACGGTTTTAACTTTACTTTGATGCGACCCAAAGCGATTCGTGCGATGCAAAGTGGTCTCCGTTAACAAGATTCTTCCAAAAACGACTAGCTTTTGGTGAAAGATAAAACGATATACCCATTGCAAAACGGTGAAGTTTAGTGAAGTTGGAATGCCGAAACGAATATTTCAAGTGTTCAAAAATAATTTCATAATTGACGGATCCTCTAACAAGTGAGATGGCTTTAACTTGTTCGCCTGCGTGTTTGCTTTGCGTCAGCTTCGGGATGGTTGGCGCATAGTCGCCTCTTGCGTTGAACTCTTACTCTCGGGTTTTGATGTAGTGAACGTTTGATTAAACTTTTGACTTATAGTTGTCGACCAAATGAGCTTCGATGTATTGGCGTTCGATGTTGCGTAGCAGAGTCAGGTCTGAAATGATCAATGTATCCGGATCCACCAGCCTTACTAACAGGGCTGGTGATGTACTGATTTTGTATCTCGGTGCTGTCGTGACTCTAACGACAGGACTTACAGACTTTGTGCGGCTGGTCTTTGTCTGCATGCTCGCGCGTTTCATTATTAGACTTCATAAAAGTGTTTTCCGGATTTAGCTAGCTAATACCACCCGCAGATCTTCGTTGTTCCGTGACGATAATGCATGAAACTGGGTAGAAATCAGGCCAGTTAATGTAGGTACGCGATAAAAATCCGGAGACTACATTCAAAATGTCGTATCAACGTGTGGCTTCTTCCGTCTCATCCTCTTATACATATTGCCGTTAAAAAGCATTTTGTTTGGTATACCAAAGGTCCTAAGTGAATAAAATGCTTTGATTTTAATTTGACTTGATTTTTGGAATTGTTTCCAAATAGAGAGCATCTTTTTTGCGGATTACGTTGGATTGAATTCTACTCGGAAACTCTATTAAAGAGCTTTTATTATTACAGAAAGTTCACAAAACGGAGTGTGGTAAATGAACTCTTAAATTGAATGTTTGTGCACTTGGGCATTGTATTTAAATGGGTCTGTGGCCCATTATTTTTTATGGGAACCATCTTTGCGTGTTTTCGGATTATAAGGCAGATAGTTGAAGTTATTATCACCCAAGTTTCCTTCTCCCGGAGAATTAGTTTCACTCAGCAAAATTAGGTGAGTAACTTTTTCTACATAAATAAAGACAATTATGGGTGGATTAATTAACACGGTTAACAAAAAAGATTGTTACATTAACTCGGTGGAAGAGCAAGTGTTGCAACAGCTGTTATCTACAACTTTTGTAACTAACGCTTGTTAGTAAGAAGTTTTAGATAAGACAAACTAATCAAATTAAAAGTTGTATCCTTTCTCGGAGGTCTTTGTTCTTGCTAACATTATTCGGTTCCTTGTCCATGTAGGCGTTTTGGCTCGGTGATGTGCCACAGAGTTGGTGGAATCAGTGGGTCAACTTTGTCGATGAATACTTATTAACAACATCTTTAAAATAGTTGTGTTCAGCTCAATGTTACCACGGGCCGCGGTCCCATTTTTCTAAATGTATTTGTACCATGATTTGTATGTTCTATAACGTTCATAAGAGTTTTGTGAACCTAAGTTGAATAAAATTATTAAAAGAAAACATGCTTTTGACTCCCCGGGTGATGCACATTTTAGCGACATCCAGAGGACATTGAGAACGACACCTGTCGACGTGGCGTACATTGTTCCACGATGCATTGCCTCTATGTCCAATTCCTTTGATGCTGTACTAATAAAATTAGAAATATTTGATTGTTTGCCGGTTTGTTTGTAAGGACAAACTCAAAAACGTCTTAACCAATTTCAAAAATTCTCAAACTTATAGAAAGCTACAAATTATCAGCAAGAAACAAATACGGGTTGTATTTAGTAGAAAATTTTATCTTTAAAAAAAATTACATACAGATCCCTATAAAAATGGCACAAATTTATCCCAAGGTATTAAAATTTCAGAACGGCTGTAATTGTCATGGCAAGCTGGGTAGCTGTGGGATAGAGTGGGTGTAGGGTAGGGTAGGATAGGAGTAGGGGCACAGTAGGGTAGGGTTGGGTAGAGGCAGGACAACACGTGAATCGAATGAAGTCGCTAGTGTATGATATTTACGACTGGGCTCTATTTTCGTACCGCTCGCCGCGAGTCAAACGGTTTTCAATTTCAATTTTGTCATGAAAAATTCCCTAAATTTAGCGATTTTGGATTCAGTCGTTGTTTTTCTGAGATTACAATAAGTGTTTTTATTGAGATTATTATCACATTGGTAGCAACGAAAGCGAGCGGTTCAATAATAAAAAAATATTGTAATAAGCATGATTGATTTATATGCCGTAAATCAAAATTCAAACCCTTTCGACTGGCGGTAAGCAGTTCAAAAATAGGGCCAACGCTGTCTAAACGAGGACGTCGCAATGTACCAACCAACCTGTATTGTGAGACTTGAACACCCAAGTAGTTATAGTTTAGGTACTCTGGTATTCGAGTGTATCATCTACTGCTCTGTGTCCGACTTTTGTTATGTTATCTTGGGAGTGTTGGATCTATTAAAGTTACAGGGTCAGTTCAAGTGGTAATTTACGGAGGCCTAAGTTCCTTAATAATAATGGTTGATTACTAAGTTGATGGAAAGGTACAATAGTTGGCTAAATTATTAGGAGCAGTTGATTAAGTTCAAATATTGCCTACTAAAAGCGAAGTTTAATAATTGTACTTTGAAACATATTATTTAAGTTACGTGACAAGGAAGGCAATTAATATCAATGTGGATCATGTGGATGGATACTTACGTAGAGGCTGATCTAAAAAAACATGGATGGACTGTGTGGCGAAAGGAGCAAGTACACAGTAGTGATAGGGTTGACTAGACGAAAGAGACGTATTGTACCAACCCCACCTACTGGGATAAAGGCAGGTAGATAATGACGATGAAATTTAAATTTTATTGCAAGTAACTTATTCTTTGTTTACTTATAATGTAATGTGCTGTAGATTCTTGTTGAATAAAGGAAGAAATAAATAAATTTATTCTCAACAAGCAAATTATCAATAATTATGTCTAGTTAACAATATAGTTTTTTCTAGATAATATAATTATGAATATTACGTTTCAGAAAAAATCTTCCTCTGAAGTTCAACTGTCCCTAATCGCGGGATTGAAATAGTACCTACTTACTCTACTCATTTCACTAATTACATGCGTAATTAATATTCCATTTCTGAAATTAATATTTGACGATTAAATAATTCCAATATCAGATTGGATTGCTTTTAGATCTTTTGTAATATGGGAAGGTATTAAAAATGTTTTAGTTTGATTTGGTGCTGTAAAAGTCTAGGAATATGCGGGAAATATGTGCCTAAACATGCTGCTATCAGGACAGAGGTTCCTTAGGAGACCTCCTCCTTTTTGACGATTTAAAGAGATATTTAATATCCTAAACAATCAATAAATTTTGAGTATGAGTTTGAAACCAAAGTAGGTAGAGATGCTTACGACGCGAGGATGCCGAATACCAGGCTTAGTGCAGTGCAGTAACTGCTGACGATCAGGCTGGCCGTAAGCTTGATTAACACCTTAGTGATATAAAAAAAATTACATTACAACAAATAAATAATAAATAAATTCCGGTCTGTAAACTGATTTGGCCTAAGGTAATTCAGTTTGTCTAGAAACCGGGTTAGGCTATATAAAATTACAACAAGTGGACGACCCACTTGAGGGTAAGCGGACATTTGCAATACAAGGGGTTTGCCAAGCGAGTTGCCGATTACAATAAAACATTTTCACAGCCTATGTACGTACCTAGTTCTCTCTAGGGAAGATTTTACTGATGGCTCCTGTGCAACCTAAGATTACGTGGGAGACAATTTCTCTACAAATGCATATTACGCAACGATTTTGGCTATAAAGCTTGCGAAACTCCCTTTATTCCTTAAAAACTTATTCCTATACTTTAAAAAAACATTTAGAGGACACATGTAATTCCAAGTCGGCTCTACTCTGCCAAACAAGAAACAGGCTGTGCGGGCTAATTGGATCAAAATCCTTACAGTTTTGGATAATTACATACTGTATCTCGGGCCGCTGATAATAAAAGCCTATTTATCGATCCTGCCACTTCCCGGGGTGAACTTTCGGGTTCCTAATTAAACTTGTGTCTGGTCCCGGGAGAATCCCCCTATTTCTTTGAAATCGTTTGGTAAATAAAGAAAAAGGTGGCGAGTATTTTTTTCACTGCTTCTAATTAGTTCTTGATATTTACTTCATTTGACGTTCCTTTTAATTTTCTTTTTGCTTTGCTCTCCTTTGTGCAATTATCATGGCTACTGCGTATTTTATACTCTAGGTAGGTAGCTTAATATTCTCCTTCAAAGTTTTATTTCTCATTAGCTGCTTTATTTTTGGGTCCTCTACAGGCCTACGAAGACGCAGATGTAGTTTTTAGCGAGAAACTTTAATTGTTATTTATTAAGCTATTCGTTTCCTACCTGTTTATTAAGCAAATATACCTAAAAGTAAACAATAAATAAGAAATATATTCGTTTCTGCATAATTTATTTCAGCTACTGGGCGACATTATCTTCATCAATTGAAATGCCTATAATATATTTATACTTTATGGCAAAAATATAATACACGAGAAATACTAAAAATGTCAAGCGAATTTATACCTTATTACTTGATTTCATTAATCGATACTGTGGTTATAATACTGTACCTAAACAGTTATATATAAAAAGTACCGCCAAACAAACAATCGACAGCGTGTTACATAATGAAAGCTCTCAGATCAGCAGTTCCCTCGTCGGAAGGTTCAATAGATCAGGTTATTAAAACGATTGATTAATGAAAACAAGATGAATGGGGGTTGCGACTTGAAAAGGTCACAACTAATTCCAACTGCGGGCTCTTTTGTCCCCTGTCCTTCCAGTCGTGATAAATAGATGTCCGACCACTGTGATGTATTAATATCAACCTGAATTCCAAGTCTCATAACAAACTTGGACTGACTTTGGCGGGCGAAAGTTAATAGTAATGATAAGTTAGATATTAATAAAGTTAACTAGATAGGCGTATAGGCGTATCTGGTATCTATCAGTGCTGTAGTAGACTTTGATATTTGATGATATATACTTTAATTATAGGTACTCAGTTGCTGTAAATCACAATAATATGTAGGTAATTTAAGAATGTATGTTTGGATTTAAACCTGAGTTAAATCATGATTGGTTAGTACTGTGACGGTATAATATTATTTATTTGTTTGGAAAACTAATAGCATTTCAAATAAAATTTATATCGATTATGAGTATCAAAAAACCAATAACAAGGTTCCGCCAATATAAATTCAAAAAAGTCATACAAGAGTTTTACCAATTACATAATTCAGACATGGGACGATAATTTGCAATGTCTATTTTCGAACCTTTCAGGACAGGAAAAAAACTGATTTCCATATTTTTGCCACACAGCCTTCTGTCATAGACCTATAAACATAAACAGCCTCCACAATCAAAGCCACGGTTCTACAAATTCCCACACCATGGAGCACTGGAAACCTTACTAAATATAATTGTTTGGCTGCCGAATTCTATAAGGTGGAGGTACTCCCTCGGTATACGAGTATTATACCCCGCTATGACCTACGGCGGTGTCCTAATTGGCAATCGTCTTACGACTATGGTCGTGCGACGGGCGGTGTTGCGGTCACCTATTGGTCGGGCGACGTCCGTCGTACCACCATGGTCGAACGACGATAGCCAATTAGGTCAGCGCCTAAGTCTCTTAGAACCTTTTCCATGTCTCATAATAAAATTATGTAATCATTACATATTTTTAAGTCGCTTTCCTCATCTGTCTATCTGTCTGTATGTCCGCTAAGTCCTCCTAAACCACGCAACGGATTTGATGCGATTTTCATTATCATTTAGAGAATTTCTTTCGGAAAGTAAAGTTACATGCATAATATTATTGCTATAACAGTGAAAACCCGAGAACACCCATGCAAAACCACTAGTCACTAGTAAGTATTAAAGGAAAGTACTTTTACATAATATTATCCCAATACGACGAGGTAAATACGCCCTTCGAGGCCATGTATACCTAATTGGATGTAGAGATCGGGCTAATTCTATGTATTGAACTGGACTATCCTTGGGCGAGTACCCGCGATCACATCAAGCTAACACTATCTCGGTAATAGGATGCCGATGACGTAGCTATTGTGGTGTAGATGGAATTGACAAGATAAACTAATGTTGAACATCCTTGAGTAACGTGTACCTAATTCATGTTAATGGCGCATCGAGTTATATACCTATCTCAGTGTATCGGGTGTCGTGAGCTCGTGAGTTGAGGAAATTGTTAGTACGCCATAGTTTTGCTTACTAACTAACCCAGTACACTAATGAGTATATCGGCAACTAAATGCTATAAAAACCGATCAGCTAAGACTACCGTAAATCAGAAAATGGTCGTCCACTTTCTGATTTAAACACGAAACATGCAGGATGCATACAGGACGCATGCAGGATACATGCACGCTACAGCGACGTGACACTGTCAACTGACGGTTTACAAAAATCATTTGGCACGTGGCCGAAATCAGAATTAACGCTGCTTGTAAAGCGTCACTTTTGCCAGACAGCTGGAGTTTATGTTTGACACTCACGCCCTCATCCAAATGCCAAATGATCCTTGTAACTGTGATGCAATAAGAAAAAAAAGCTCCTTTTAAGAGGAGAGAGCACAATGTCAAATAATGCCTGAAACAGATGTGCTCAAACTTGAAGAACTATATAAGTATATAAAATACAATTAAAACACTTATTATATTATAGATAATAAGTGTTATATATAGAATTAAAACACTTTTTTATACTGGTTCTACTATAATTATTATTTTTTATTTGCCATTTACTATTACCTGAATTGGCCAGGCGGTCTTATTAGCCATTTAGGGGCAAACTATCGCCTTATGATTTGCACTTTAAAAGGTACCCGTCACAATTAACGGTCACGGGTATTTAACGCTAAAGTTGTATCGATTACCAGGTGAGATGGCGGTCAAATGAATGGATAATCTATTGGATAATTTTTTAACTATAAAGTACTGAGGCTGAATATAACGTGTTCATTGGTTCATTCAAATTAAGTAGGTACGCTAAGGCGGCTTTCATGGTGTGGATTTTACCTGCGATTTTCATCTGTGTTACAAATATATAAACAAAAATATACAAATATATAAAAATAAATCTAAAATATCATAAATATTCGTGTTTTTTTAATTAGATACAATAAACGAAGGCGACACTGAGACTGGTTGAAAAGTCTCAAAGCCGATTGGCACCGAGAGCAGTTCAGTTTACTGATACCATTATATTCTACTGTCATTTATTTTACATGTATACAACATTTCAATTCATTTGCTTACCGGGAAGTGGGAAGTAGGTGGTTGATGTGAACGCTGACTTGTAACCAATGGAATTGAAGAACGTCATCCCACTACTTTATAGTAAAAAAATAAATAGAGTATAATAGCAAAATTCTTGCTTGTACACTATAGTTTACAGATTCAGATCATTTACGGTATGAATACCCACAAAAATGTTATGCTCGTTGATGTTATAATCGGTCATCATTGATTTATCCGAAATCGACACCAGACTCGGCTTTGCATGTAAAATGTGGCCGCAAGAATTTTTTTTCGAATGCGGCGGATCAGGTACTTTGTCCGCCTTCGGCCTTCCTCGGACGTAGGGTCGAGCGTGGCTAACGGGCTTTTTGGGTTTAGTTTGGTCCATATAACGTCCATGCCAAGTGGTATTGCTCAACGCAAAATAGATAGTAAGATTTTTTATCGATTGGCATAAGTTGTACGATTTGATACAAAGTAGCTATTATTTCAATATTGCGAACAGTGGAGTATTTAGCCGGAGGTTAGGTAGGTTCTACTTATATATTATAAGTTAAAAAAACAAAAAAGGTAATCAAATTAAAGAAAAGAGACTGTTCTAAGCCCTTTTACACAATTTGACATAAAGATAACTTTTAAGCGTCAAAACGAGACTTCATAATTATACTAGATTTTGCCCGCTAATTTGGACCGAGCACTATTTACGTTATCCCGTTCTTTTCAACAAGAGGTAGCTACTTATCCAGTACCCAAAGTAATATGCAAATATCCATTCTAACAGACTCCTTTACATTTTTTTTTACTAGACCTGCCATAATGTTTGCGGAGTTTGTGCTTTTTAAGTGCGGCGACCCCATTCGTCGGAAAAGCCGATTCGCCAGAGCCTCTTCCGTCTGCCAGCAGGAAGACCACTTACTTAATGGTGAAGGTAGCTTGGGCCTCTGAGATGGTGGTGAGGCCCGATAACCTCCCATAATGTTATTAGGTATACTTATCAAATATACGCTGAGCTCTTTAGCTATTGTAAATGTACTGGGAGTTCGATCAATCTTGGTTTGCTGGAAAAACTGGCTTATTTGGATTTTTGCACCACATCAGAGATTTTTTTGCTGGTTTGTAATTTCTCTAGTTTGCAATTTTTTTATGTTCTGCCTAAATGCTGCCTCGGGATATAATCTATCACTATGCAAAAAATTATCAAAATCAGTTCAGTAGTGTCCGTATTATACATGGTCAATTAAAAACCTGTCTGTACATCTATTAATAATAGACAAATACAGCGACACCGTAAATCGAGGTCGGTACCATAACTAAAATCTTTAAGTGCGTCCGGGCTCACAGCATACTCTATTATCAGTTTACCTGCTTTACATTTATATTCAGTATCTGAGATGTATAATGATAATAGCGTTGGTGGCCTAATGGTTAAGGGGTAAGACACGTACCCCGAGGTACCGGGTTCGGACAGCAGTGCCGCTATGTACTAATACTCTTTATAAATTATATACATTACGTTAAAGCCCCTGATTTTCGAACCATAATCCAATCTGGTCAGGTTCCCCTGTTAACAGAGTCACGGTGGTCAGATGTCAGTCCTTCCACTATATTCGCTTGATCTGCCAAATCATGGATCAAGACGAACCCCGGGCCCTTGCGCGCGAGACCACAACCGGGATATTATCGTCAAGATCACCATCCAAGATGTATGGTTCATTTTAAATTGTCATTGAAGGATCGGTATTTTGTTTATGTTCAGAGGCCCACGTGGATGTAATCGCGGGCAACAGGTAATATATAATAATAACATCGATAATCGGCTGTCAATCGGCACGTTCACGGCCTATCATCGCCACAGAAACCATAACCAATTAGCCGGTCCTCCGTTTTTATTCGTCATTGCTGGGGGGCTATAGGCTAACTTACTGGAAAACTGAATTTGTCATATAAAAATCTTACAATACTCTAATTTTGTAGTCGCTATGGCCAGTGGTCAATGTAGATGACGTAGTGTAGAATTATTTAATGTCAAATTCAGTTTGCAACTGAGTTACAGAATAGTCCCCCCGTCATGCTACAATAGTGTTGAGAGGAACTTTCAGTTGTGGCTCTAAATGTGAGTTTATATGTATGTATAGAAAATATATGCATTAATGAAATAATAATAGTGTGTCTCAGTACCCTGTCACGACTATTTTTGAAATCTAATGTACTTTCGGCATACCATTATCTCACGAACCGCTCAACGCTCAACCGCCCTTCCATTAACAGTAGGTACTCATAATTTTGATACCTAACTTACGTCAGTCATTTGGGCTAAAAATTTCTAATTTTCCTCGTTAAAACCTAAATTTGTTCGGCAAGTCAGTTTGCGAAAATATAAAATTCCTTGTGATTTTCAGAATTAAATCTCTCTTATAGCACTATCATTGTGTGTACCAGAAGCACTTTCAAAATATTATAACACCATTCACTTAGTGTGGTAAGTAATAATTTGATGAATAGGCACACACCAGCGCGAAAAAAGAACCTAGGTTCGAATTTGTACCCAGGATAGTGAAGGTACTGTCCGCCATTTTGATTGCAAAAATTTCACAAGTCTCACATGTGTATCCGGGTATACCGGGTCACAGCTTTCTAGTTTATAACTTCAATTAAACAAAAACTGGAAAATCCCTAGGAGACACGTATGCAGTGAGTGTCATGTCAGTGTCAAGTTGCATGTCGTTACGATGTCGTTAGCGTGCGATGTGCGCAGACTAAATATATTATTTTTTTCTCACACGCGACATGCATCAGACGTGTAGAATGCATGCATCCGACGTGTTGCGTATCGCTTGTACGTGACACGTCGGATGCATGTCGCGTCATATGCGGAGTGCCTAAGTCCTGCAGTGGACTGTTATGGGCTGTGATGATGATGCACAAAAACGACTTTATGGTCATAAACTTAACTCGGTTAATTATTTTGGATAATCAAATTTCACTTTACTTACAATAAAAGATAAGTGCTTTTAAATTGAAGACAACCCTATAAATATACAAAGATATCACCGAGCTGCAAAAAAACTATCAATTGAACTCTATTCAAATGTTCACAGTTATCCGTGATGAAGTTTTGATTCGTTAATTGCACAAAGACTAGGAGCTTGGTCGCACAGAGTCGCAGTAAGAATTAATTTCCTTTATTAGCCCAAGTTAATATACATTGATACTTGATAGTGGGAAACGTAGGAAAGTCGTAGGAAAACGACTACTTTGTTTGACTTAATTGTTAAGTGATGCATTATAGATGCATGCTTGTATTATATAATATAAGTATACATTTGACATGCAATTAATAGATTTTTTTTACCAATAAATGGATTGAATTGAATTGTAATAATAATAATAATATGTATGTGCCATCAGAATTTGTAATTAACTTCCTTGGACAAAATACGTTAATCTGTGTAACTAACCTCATGACATTATAACGTAATGCATTTTATATCTTTTTAATTCACGATGGTGGCATATAAGCTTACGGCTTCTCTGATGGTTAGCAGTCAACGCAACCTATGGACGTTTGCAATACCAGAGGGTAAAAACCTTTTCACCCCTTTCTGGAAAAACATACATGCATACCTACATACAAATTCACGATCCAATATGCATAGGCAAAGATTATCGCGTGCCAATGAATGATTTTTGTACACAAAAAAGATACAATCATACTAGCATATAACAGCTGCATGAAATAACAACGAGAAAGACGAAACGGTGTACAAAAAAAAGCTTAAATCCTCGTGATTTTTCTAATTGCGAGCCTGTGATTAAAACGAAACAAAAAGTGGTTCGGTTATTACCCGCTGGCCGTATTGAAGCCATTTCGAGGAACTGGCGTATACCATTCATTTCGCTTTAGGGAAATGGAATATACTGTTCGATTTTCAGTCTCTAGAGTAAAATATTTGAAGTAAAAGCTGTATTTACTTTATAGTTACATTACGGCGAGGGAAAACATCGTGATGAAACCTACATTTTCAGGCGACTGGATGTGCAACCATGATCCAATCTGGTCAGGTTCCCCTGGTAGCAGGGTCATGGAGGTCAGATGGCAGTCGCTCCACTGTAATTACTGATCATGGTCAAGGCTGCCCTTGAGCGCGAGAGCACAACCGGGACATTAACGCCAAGTTGAGATCAAACTTTATAGTTACATTTACGTTTCATTTTAATGTAGGTATTTATGTTGTGTAAAGATAGCCACAGAAAGACGCAGTCTGTACATATTTCTCGAATTAATGAATGGCGTTTTATTACGTCTCTACTTCGTAGCAAAATTTCATGATGTTTTAACGATGTTTTATTGAATTTATCGACAATTTCTCTTTCACATCTGATTAGCCAGGACAGGATCTGTCCTTAGACGTAGGTGATTCTTAATTGTTCCATGTGTATTTCAAGTTTTATGGACTATCCTCTAGTAGTACCTATATAAGTAGTAAGTCTATGTATGACTATGACTTATGTATGATTAATGTGTGTATTCCCAAATGGTGTAGGTGGTCAATATTATGCTACTTATTTTCCCAATTTGTAAAACATTTGCATTCACACATGTAGATTTCATTACGTACTATAAAGTATTTCCCGCGAAATCCGATAGGTATAGTGGAGGCTCTATTGGTCAGAACCTTAAAAAATTGTATAGAGCTATGGGCTTCACCACATTTATTCCTCGAGTAATTCTTAGCATTTTTAGCGCGGGCCCCAGGAAATAAAATGCTGCTGCCAGGGGTGAGGGGGGTACAAAGGACCCCTCCGCCCACCATATTTTAAATAAATCTTTAAGTTCCCAGTTGGCTACTACAGCAAGTTTGGTATCATTTTCTTATAACATGAATATGTATAATTCATACTCAGTATTTATTTTAATATTTTTCATAGTAATATTTTGATTAAATCGCATAAAAGTAAAAACTTAATAATTTTTTTTCTGCTTTGATAGCGAATATTTTTTAAACAGCAGATAAATATAACAAACAAAAAATATAAAAATAAACAAAAAATATAAAAATAAATGGTATTTTATGCCAATTCTAAAAATATAAACTTCAAAAAATTCTTACTACAAAAAGTTGGTAAAAAAAATTCGGTCTCAGTATTGGCAATAATTCTAATGTTCGCCTCCGGCACAGAGGCTGTCAAATGTTCTCTGCAGATCGAAAAATGCAGAGGTTAAGTTCTACTGCAGTAGGCGTCCTGGAGGAGTCTCAGGGCAAATGTTGGATTGATGATGCCATAGACTGGCCTGAACCCGTATTGGCATTTTGACAAGGAGTATTCCTGGAAAACTCTCTGGCCTTTAGTACGTTCGAGAACTTTGTATAGCTTATAAGTTGCCGACTTCCTAGTACAGACAGCTAGCGTATCATAGACCTGGATGTGCCAATGTCCTGCACCCCACGAGCACCTTGTGCCTTTCGATGTAGTGTTCGTTTGAGTTTGAGTGGACTTAGGCAAATAGCGCTAGAGATCATTAGTGGTTACAGCCTTTGGGCTCCAATAGAGGCACTCGGCTGCCTCCATAAACTCTAGGCTCTTGCTTTTTAAAGTCCACCATTTAATGACTTGTGGATTCAATAGACGACTCGTTAGGTTTTGCAGTAGGCCGTCTACTAGGTACTTACTGGGATGTCCCTCCTTGGATCACTTTGCAATTGAATACATACGAAGTCGTTCCTCTTGTTGGTGGAATATAGAAAAAATAATTTGGTCCCGTTATTGATCAGACTTGCCTAGATAACGCAGAATGTGCAATCTTTGCAACTGCTTTAAATGAAAATTAATGCGAACAGAACTCTTTATCTGGGGGGCTATAGGCTAACTTACTGGAAAACTGAATTTGTCATATAAAAATCTTACAATACTCTAATTTTGTAGTCGCTATGGCCAGTGGTCAATGTAGATGACGTAGTGTAGAATTATTTAATGTCAAATTCAGTTTGCAACTGAGTTACAGAATAGTCCCCCCGTCATGCTACAATAGTGTTGAGAGGAACTTTCAGTTGTGGCTCTAAATGTGAGTTTATATGTATGTATAGAAAATATATGCATTAATGAAATAATAATAGTGTGTCTCAGTACCCTGTCACGACTATTTTTGAAATCTAATGTACTTTCGGCATACCATTATCTCACGAACCGCTCAACGCTCAACCGCCCTTCCATTAACAGTAGGTACTCATAATTTTGATACCTAACTTACGTCAGTCATTTGGGCTAAAAATTTCTAATTTTCCTCGTTAAAACCTAAATTTGTTCGGCAAGTCAGTTTGCGAAAATATAAAATTCCTTGTGATTTTCAGAATTAAATCTCTCTTATAGCACTATCATTGTGTGTACCAGAAGCACTTTCAAAATATTATAACACCATTCACTTAGTGTGGTAAGTAATAATTTGATGAATAGGCACACACCAGCGCGAAAAAAGAACCTAGGTTCGAATTTGTACCCAGGATAGTGAAGGTACTGTCCGCCATTTTGATTGCAAAAATTTCACAAGTCTCACATGTGTATCCGGGTATACCGGGTCACAGCTTTCTAGTTTATAACTTCAATTAAACAAAAACTGGAAAATCCCTAGGAGACACGTATGCAGTGAGTGTCATGTCAGTGTCAAGTTGCATGTCGTTACGATGTCGTTAGCGTGCGATGTGCGCAGACTAAATATATTATTTTTTTCTCACACGCGACATGCATCAGACGTGTAGAATGCATGCATCCGACGTGTTGCGTATCGCTTGTACGTGACACGTCGGATGCATGTCGCGTCATATGCGGAGTGCCTAAGTCCTGCAGTGGACTGTTATGGGCTGTGATGATGATGCACAAAAACGACTTTATGGTCATAAACTTAACTCGGTTAATTATTTTGGATAATCAAATTTCACTTTACTTACAATAAAAGATAAGTGCTTTTAAATTGAAGACAACCCTATAAATATACAAAGATATCACCGAGCTGCAAAAAAACTATCAATTGAACTCTATTCAAATGTTCACAGTTATCCGTGATGAAGTTTTGATTCGTTAATTGCACAAAGACTAGGAGCTTGGTCGCACAGAGTCGCAGTAAGAATTAATTTCCTTTATTAGCCCAAGTTAATATACATTGATACTTGATAGTGGGAAACGTAGGAAAGTCGTAGGAAAACGACTACTTTGTTTGACTTAATTGTTAAGTGATGCATTATAGATGCATGCTTGTATTATATAATATAAGTATACATTTGACATGCAATTAATAGATTTTTTTTACCAATAAATGGATTGAATTGAATTGTAATAATAATAATAATATGTATGTGCCATCAGAATTTGTAATTAACTTCCTTGGACAAAATACGTTAATCTGTGTAACTAACCTCATGACATTATAACGTAATGCATTTTATATCTTTTTAATTCACGATGGTGGCATATAAGCTTACGGCTTCTCTGATGGTTAGCAGTCAACGCAACCTATGGACGTTTGCAATACCAGAGGGTAAAAACCTTTTCACCCCTTTCTGGAAAAACATACATGCATACCTACATACAAATTCACGATCCAATATGCATAGGCAAAGATTATCGCGTGCCAATGAATGATTTTTGTACACAAAAAAGATACAATCATACTAGCATATAACAGCTGCATGAAATAACAACGAGAAAGACGAAACGGTGTACAAAAAAAAGCTTAAATCCTCGTGATTTTTCTAATTGCGAGCCTGTGATTAAAACGAAACAAAAAGTGGTTCGGTTATTACCCGCTGGCCGTATTGAAGCCATTTCGAGGAACTGGCGTATACCATTCATTTCGCTTTAGGGAAATGGAATATACTGTTCGATTTTCAGTCTCTAGAGTAAAATATTTGAAGTAAAAGCTGTATTTACTTTATAGTTACATTACGGCGAGGGAAAACATCGTGATGAAACCTACATATTCAGGCGACTGGATGTGCAACCATGATCCAATCTGGTCAGGTTCCCCTGGTAGCAGGGTCATGGAGGTCAGATGGCAGTCGCTCCACTGTAATTACTGATCATGGTCAAGGCTGCCCTTGAGCGCGAGAGCACAACCGGGACATTAACGCCAAGTTGAGATCAAACTTTATAGTTACATTTACGTTTCATTTTAATGTAGGTATTTATGTTGTGTAAAGATAGCCACAGAAAGACGCAGTCTGTACATATTTCTCGAATTAATGAATGGCGTTTTATTACGTCTCTACTTCGTAGCAAAATTTCATGATGTTTTAACGATGTTTTATTGAATTTATCGACAATTTCTCTTTCACATCTGATTAGCCAGGACAGGATCTGTCCTTAGACGTAGGTGATTCTTAATTGTTCCATGTGTATTTCAAGTTTTATGGACTATCCTCTAGTAGTACCTATATAAGTAGTAAGTCTATGTATGACTATGACTTATGTATGATTAATGTGTGTATTCCCAAATGGTGTAGGTGGTCAATATTATGCTACTTATTTTCCCAATTTGTAAAACATTTGCATTCACACATGTAGATTTCATTACGTACTATAAAGTATTTCCCGCGAAATCCGATAGGTATAGTGGAGGCTCTATTGGTCAGAACCTTAAAAAATTGTATAGAGCTATGGGCTTCACCACATTTATTCCTCGAGTAATTCTTAGCATTTTTAGCGCGGGCCCCAGGAAATAAAATGCTGCTGCCAGGGGTGAGGGGGGTACAAAGGACCCCTCCGCCCACCATATTTTAAATAAATCTTTAAGTTCCCAGTTGGCTACTACAGCAAGTTTGGTATCATTTTCTTATAACATGAATATGTATAATTCATACTCAGTATTTATTTTAATATTTTTCATAGTAATATTTTGATTAAATCGCATAAAAGTAAAAACTTAATAATTTTTTTTCTGCTTTGATAGCGAATATTTTTTAAACAGCAGATAAATATAACAAACAAAAAATATAAAAATAAACAAAAAATATAAAAATAAATGGTATTTTATGCCAATTCTAAAAATATAAACTTCAAAAAATTCTTACTACAAAAAGTTGGTAAAAAAAATTCGGTCTCAGTATTGGCAATAATTCTAATGTTCGCCTCCGGCACAGAGGCTGTCAAATGTTCTCTGCAGATCGAAAAATGCAGAGGTTAAGTTCTACTGCAGTAGGCGTCCTGGAGGAGTCTCAGGGCAAATGTTGGATTGATGATGCCATAGACTGGCCTGAACCCGTATTGGCATTTTGACAAGGAGTATTCCTGGAAAACTCTCTGGCCTTTAGTACGTTCGAGAACTTTGTATAGCTTATAAGTTGCCGACTTCCTAGTACAGACAGCTAGCGTATCATAGACCTGGATGTGCCAATGTCCTGCACCCCACGAGCACCTTGTGCCTTTCGATGTAGTGTTCGTTTGAGTTTGAGTGGACTTAGGCAAATAGCGCTAGAGATCATTAGTGGTTACAGCCTTTGGGCTCCAATAGAGGCACTCGGCTGCCTCCATAAACTCTAGGCTCTTGCTTTTTAAAGTCCACCATTTAATGACTTGTGGATTCAATAGACGACTCGTTAGGTTTTGCAGTAGGCCGTCTACTAGGTACTTACTGGGATGTCCCTCCTTGGATCACTTTGCAATTGAATACATACGAAGTCGTTCCTCTTGTTGGTGGAATATAGAAAAAATAATTTGGTCCCGTTATTGATCAGACTTGCCTAGATAACGCAGAATGTGCAATCTTTGCAACTGCTTTAAATGAAAATTAATGCGAACAGAACTCTTTATCTGTGCAGGAAATTGAGCTAATTATTTAAAGATACATTATATATACTTAGGTTAAAGGACATGAACATCACTATCTAAACTGGTGTCGTATATGTACATTGATTAGTATTATCGTACTTTCAGAAGCTCCTATGGCTAATGAGGTAGACCTTAGTTTGCCTCCTGACGTGAGTCGCCATCGTTACGAAGACACAGATCGATTGACCTTTTATAGAAGTTGGTTGGTTGGAGGTAGTTTAAGTTAATATTGTTAAAATAGTATAGTATATATTAAAGTATATTCTGTTTGTTGTTTTGTCAGCTACGAAAAAGAGGATTCTACCTACTAGAAAAACTACTATGAAAATGATTATCATAATTACCAGAAATGAATTCTGCATCTACTATTTATATGAAAATGATACCAAACTTACCATACTAGCTTGATAATAAAGACCAATTTGTAAGATAGGTAAATCGCCTCTTAGTAATAGTCACCACCTCGAGGTTACAGATTTTTTTTAACAACTTTTGGTAGTAACAGGTTCTTGAAGTTTTTATTGTTAGAATCAGCATAAAATACGCTTTATTGGTGTATTTTTTGTTTGTTATCTTTTTCTGCTGTTATCAAAGCAGAAACAAATTGTGATTTTTTTTACTTTTATGCCATTTATTCAAAATATTACATTGAAAATGATTAAAATAATTACCGGCAATGATGAATGATTTTCGTATAAAATGAATATCGTCTTCATTTTATACAAAAATGACACCAAACTTGTTGTAGTGGCCAACTGGGAACTAATAGATTTATTTTTAAATATGGTGGCCGGAGGGGTCCTTTGTACCCACCTCACTCCTGGCAGCAGCATTATTTTTTCGTGGTCCCGCGCCAGAAATGCTTAGAATTACTTAAGGAATAAATGTGGTAGCCATAGCTCTATAAAATTTTTTAAGGTTCTGTATGGGAGCGATCCAATAGAGCCTCGACTAGCATAGTAACTTTATGAGCCAAATACTATTATTTTATTCATTCTAGATGCCCTGTTCATCGCATTTTTATATTCAAGAATAATGTCTCTCAGCAAACAGAAATAAAGCTTAAAAATACGGGGCCATTTGCAACATTTACCGGTATTAGGTAAATGTTGCAAATGTTTAAATAAGTAGGCGTAGGTATGTTTACATTGTAAACAATGAAATAAAGAGTAAAGTAAAATACGTTTGTTACAGGCACACATGGCACGCCTTTAAGAATCGATTAGATGAACATTACAAGAAAACCAAAAATAACTAATTGAGAATGTCAATGGGTTGAGGATAATGAGATACAGACATATCAGTTGTTCCAACTGCCTGTCTGTTCAGGAATAATAATAATAATAATAATAATAATATACATAAAGCTATAGTCAATATTACCACATCTGGAACACCCTTACAATTAAACAACAGCCAATTTGATCCTAAACAAAAAATTCTACAAGATAACCAAAAAATCGAAAATTGGAAGAAAAAAGCAATACACGGAAAGTATCCTCATCACCTCGACCAAGACCATGTTAACCGCACTGCATCCTGCACTTGGCTCACAAAAGGCAATTTATTCAGCGAAACCGAAGGATTTCTCATAGCAATCCAAGACCAAATAATCAAAACCCGTAACTACTCCAAATATATTCTAAAAGAAGCCATAACAACTGATAAATGCAGATTATGTCACCAAACAACTGAAACAATAGATCACATAACAGGAGGTTGCAGAATACTCGCCAACAAGGAATATACCCACCGTCATGATAACGTCGCTAAGCACATACACCAACAACTTGCCCTAAAACATAACCTACTCGATACATACACACCCTACTACAAATACAAGCCGAAAAAAGTATTAGAAAATAACACTACCAAGCTCTACTGGGACCGTGACATCATAACAGACTGTACCGTCCTCAGCAATAGACCGGATATAACGCTCACCATCAAATCCATTAAGACTACATACCTCATAGACGTGTCAGTCCCTAATACGCATAATTTGAAACAGAAACACACAGAAAAGATACAGAAATACATCCAACTAGCAGACGAAATCAAACAAATGTGGCATCAAGAAACCGTACGAATCATCCCTATCATCATCTCGTCAACAGGAGTAGTACCAACGTCTCTTAGTGCCGCATTAAAGACATTACAGCTTCCAGATACTACTTACATACCCTTACAAAAATCAATAGTCATTGACACATGCTCTATAGTCCGCCGTTTCCTAAACCCAACGTCATTGTCCTACGCCATTACCGCAGAAAATAATGACGTACCTTCTACTTTAACATTGTTATCATAAGTACTCGATGATACTACAGAACCAGAGCACTTGGCAGTAGCCCGTGCCTGATTCTAAAAAATCCGACCAATGGTCGAGCTTTACTAAATAAATAATAATAATAACGCTAAAATGTATTACGATCGAGCCATTCTGACTGACCACACTATACATTACAATAGACCAGATATAACCTTACTCAACAAAATAACAAAGACAGCTTATTTAATAGATGTTACCATCCCTAACACTCACAATTTACAAACAGCAATAACAGGAAAAATAAATAAATATACAGAGTTAAAAGAAGAAGTTTTGAGAATATGGAATCTACAGTCAGTGTACATTGTACCCCTGGTGCTCTCCACCACGGGCGTAATACCTAAACATTTACTACATAGTCTAAGCACCCTTGATCTGCCCACACAATTTTTTCACACGATGCAAAAAGCCGCAATTCTTAATACCTGCCGAATAGTGCGAAAGTTTCTTTCTGATCCAGAAAGTTCAGGATTTTAATTTTTTTTGTTCCAGTGATACTTGGTCATTGACCCGTATCGTCTGGCTATATTACCCCTTAAAAGGGAGAATTGCAAATGATAAGAAAATAATAATAATACAACATGAACATTTTACATAAGAGAAAATGCATTACAATTGGCAGCATATTTGTAGCAAATATACGTTTGGTCCTAGACAGAATTTTATGCTTGCGTTCCAATTAGAGTTTGTAGCACAAACAAGCCTGTATTTAATGCGGGTCATTAATTAATTAAACTGCAGATCCCATACTAGTGTTCTCGTGCTTACAATTTCACGGATGTGAACAAGGAAATATCTACAAATAATGGGTAAGTGCATCTAAAACGTGGTTTTATCTAAAGATATGGTCTAATGTATGGTGACGGTGGTGTTTTGTAACAACCTGGTCTATTGAGGGGTGTTGTAAAAGGCGACTAACATGCGACTAATGACATTATCGACTATCTACCATCCCTTTACTGTAAATTAGAAAAAGGCAACATCATTTTCTTTTCAGCATTTTTCAAAACTGCGATCTCCAACCCGCCTGCCGTATAGATTATGTTAATGTTAATTGAATGAATTCATTCTCCACAACGCCGCTAAATGCATTATGGTTTCGCAAGGCGAGTTTGCGTGCACTAATTTTTCTTCAAACTGATGCTTTAATAATATTAAGGTAATGTGTTTTTGATTTATTTACCCAAGTACTCAAACATTTTTTAAATAATATATTCTTACAAGAGTATTTAAGTATTTGGGTGTATAATTTTCGATATAAAATTTTCATTTTTAAATTACCTACGTACATACTCGAACTATACGGAATAGGTATTTGAGTGCGGTCATGTAACACATTCATCATAAACAAGGTTACTGTAAAAATTATAATGTTATACCTTCTGGCTTCGAAGCAAATTAAATACGTAGACGACGTATGACTAATGTCTACGTAGCTAAGTAAAATTAATAATTCAAAATAAGCTAACCGCGTTTCCGAACTTGAACGTTTTGGGTCTTGGGTCAAGACTATCCACAAATATCGGCGACCGCCAATTTACACAGACTAGGCAAATATCGATTTCGGTATTGCACTAAATCGACAGCCATGTTTACTATTTGAACACGTAGCGTGTACGTATGACATGTAAACAGCGTAATCCCGTTTACCCGAGCAACAGCGGTGGGAATGATCGTAGAACGTAGCCATAGCCAATTGGTATTCCCCACTGGTAGACCCCATCTCGGAAGCGGTCACGGGATTCGCAAACGCACGCATACAGGACTGTCCGCGTCCCGGGAAATTGGCCCCTGTACCCGCTTTTTCCCGACGACATTCGCCTTTGATTTACGAAGGCCGCTCGTACGTTACTGTTTTTATTTTTATTGTACCTACGGCTATTTAATACAAGGCGACGCGAAATAAAAACGTAATTTATGTTGCGTCCAGAATTGTTCTCTTATTGCTGGATCGTAAAAAATAATGCATTGTAGAAATAAATGAAATATATACCTACTGAATGAAACTTTTTTGGATTGCCAATAAAAAAACAACTCTTCAGATCATCAGAATGGTCGGTCCCGGCTTCTGGGTTCACCCTTCTATTAGGAAAGAGCCGAAAGCAGAATCTTATCAGTTGGTAGGACTTTGTTAAGCCTGAGAAGTCCGTTTAGGAGCGTACCACTGCCTTATGTATTTCTGCCGCCAAGCAACAATTCTTGCATTGTTGTGTTGTGGTTTGAATAATAAGGTAACCAGCGCAATTATAGGCATGAGGCATTTCATCTTAGTACTCACAATGACTGTATGGTCTCTGGCAGAGTAGAATTGCACCAATCCTTCGACTGGTGTCGAACAAGGCGACTATTTTTATAAGATACTAGAAAAATAGCAGCAGCATTTTCTAATGTGATCTCCAACCCGTCTATCAAGTGTATAGATTATGGCAAAGTCCAGCTGTAGACAGATAAGGGCTGCTTATGTTATGCGATGTGCATCACAGTGACAACGCACCCACTACATTTTTGTTGTCCACAAACTAAAAGCATGAATCATAGATGTTATGGGCGACAGTTACCGCTTACCATCAGGTGGGCTATCTGTTCGTCTGTCACTGCGTAGCATTAATAAAAATGCTGATGTTTCGGCTTATTACGTGAGACTAGGTAATATCTGGCCATCACCCCCCGATGACTAAAGTCGATTCGCCAGAATTTCCATCTGTCCTCCTCATCCGTCCAGCGAAAAAGATAAAGTGTTTATAGTGAAACATCACGATTAAGAATCATGTCCCCCCTATTTGTATGCACACGATGCGGTGACTATGTCAGTGCGGCACGACTGCGACGACTGTGCATGTACGACACAGTGATTGTGCGGTGACTATGCTTGCATTAAACTAAACGTTTGTTTACGAATAATAAAAGAAGCTTTCTCGTCATTACTTTATTAGAAAGAAAGCATAATTGCATCAACTTTGGCCTGTGATCGTTTGGTGTAAAGGAGGCTTGATATCGTCTATTTGGCATATATTTGGCCAGACAGCCTTCCAAAATTATTCCCCACACACATAAGCCTATTTTTGTCATGCAACTTGTCATGCCGCTTGTCAGTCGTTATGTCCTTATAGTAAATGTTCAAGATAGAAAAAGTTTGAGCAAGGCTATAAAGCACTTCCATCATAAAAAAACACTTAAAATTTATGGTCCAGGATTCTGCGGCTAAAGTAAATAAGTCATCTTTAAAACTTGGTATCATCCGGTCCGCCCTCGCCTGTTGCGCTCGTCTGTCCATTTAACGTCAGGGCTGTCATGAATTAATACATTACTAATGGGATTACGTGATGTCCTATCAAGGTATAATTAATATGCAACAATGACAGGTGTTGTGCTCTGTTATATGGTAATTAGTGGGGTCAATTGATTTATTCGGCACAGTTATTTGGCTTGTGGATGGAATTGAATGGAAGTGAATTCCAAGGATTTAGTAGCTTAGACTGTGGTTTATTGAATGATATTAATTAAAAGTTGGGTATAGATACAGAATATGAATAAAGACAGTTTTGTTAGGTAATTAGCTGGCCTGCCGCAACCTCGTTCAAGTATTGTCATGAAAACTGAAATACTTGAAAACTTAATGAAAATTTGTTCAGTACTTCAGAGTTTATCGCGAACAGACAGATAGACGGCGAGACGCGGCATGGGACTTTGTTTTATAATATGTAGTGAAAAAATACAAGAAGGTAACTCTAACAATTTTTATAAAAAAGTATTATTATCAATAATTTCCCAATCACTCATACATCCAGCTTGGTGCGCTTCCTGCTCTAAACGTATTAGGTCCAGTTCAAAGTACAAGTTGCAAAGAAATCGTAATTTTTTCCAAAATTACTGGAAAGCTCATTAAACAAGAAATGAGATTAATTAATATTTTTGGTCTTAAAGTATGCATCATCATCATCTTTGACGACAAGTTTCGTTTACTTTGGGACTAGATTGGGCTGTGTTAACTATCCAACCGTATTATCATCTAGCAGCCAACCCAGGCAGAAGCCAGGGTCCGATTTTCTACTCTTTCTTCTCCCTTCTCGGGTTATTCTCGCATTCTCTCAGCATTCTCGGGTCGTAAGCCGTTGAATCTTCCATCTGATCCAACGATATGAATTCATCGCTTCTCAAGCCTCTCCCGGGAACCTTTTTTCAGATACGTGCAGTTTTCGGCACCTATTTACCAAGCATTCCTATTAATTAAGAGCGTAAACCGAAATATCTTTATTGAATTTCTGAATTCTATATGATCAATAATTACAAAAATGTTCACTCTTGCGGTTTGATCGGCAATCGAGACCTTGCGATTTGACGTCGACAATTTCACCAAAATGGCGACCAATCCCGGCCGCGCCGTCGGGTGTCGGGTTCGCCTTTCAATTTTATTCCTTTTCTGTCGCGGAGTGGCTTTTATCGCGCAATCGGTGCGTGCGCGCGTAACGGTGTGTTTACACCAATATAATAATATCGTCATGGGGTGTAAATCGACTCATAAGACTGTTCAGTCTCACGGTCCCAAGCGGCGGAAAGGAGACGCATTTCCGCGGTGCGTTGGTGTGTGGCCGATGGCCCGCTTTTTCCGATGATAGCCGTGATTTGTATTTTTACTGACTCTTATACTTTTTTAATTTTCTACACTTTTTACACATTTTGATTATTTTTATCATAAATATTCTCCAAATCACAGCTTCTTTTATATGTGTCAACTGTTGTAGACAAAGTCAAGAACTTTCGCCGTGAGTCATGAGATATACTGAACCGAAATGCACGGGGACGTGCGTTTTGTTCATTCAATGTAGTGCCCCTCCCCCGCCGCACCACCCGCCTCCGACGCAAATTCAAGGTAAAAACAGTGAGCTGACTATATTCGCTATATAATAGCAATAGATTCATATTTCTAAAACTAATTGTTTTGCAGTTATTAAGGTAAGACTTTATTAAGGATACAGACGTTTTTGTTATGGTCCAGTTTTGAGGCTTGGTACTCAAAATGTTTCAGTGTGATTTTAAAGACGTTTCACATAATAAAAAATTATCAATTTAGCTTCTTCTTGATCGTTCCCTCACTGCTGAGGATCGTGACATCTTCGGAGTTTGTCAACTGCATGTCTCCATTGGTTTTAATCAGTCGCCTGATGTAATGCGACGTTGACGGATGTATCCAGTTGTTCGGAAATTTGGTCCGCCCATCTCGGACTTAGGCCTCTTGCCTTCGACTTTTCCCGTCACCATAAGTCATTAATTCAACAGAGCGCTAAAAACATATTCCAACAAACCTTTTTTTTTTAAACATGATGACTATAGGTCTGAGGGCATGCCTTTCACGTGCTGGTTTAAAGCTATCATGGCCTCCTCCAGCCCCGTAAACGTCAAACCTCTCATAAAATTCTTAACTTTTGGTAAAATAAAGAAATCGCATGGTGCCATTTATAGACTATGTGTACTTTTCAGAAGCCAGAAATTACTGTTCGCGGTGTGCGCCGAAGATGCGTCATGGTGTTATGGTTAACGACTTTTTGATCGTTTTCCCAAAGACACTGGGCAAACAAACGGTGGTGTACTACTCAGCATTAACTGTCTTTTGTTCTTCAAGTGGAATCGCATGGACAGGAACTTTCCGAAAGAAAAAAAAGCGAAATAATTTTTTTGCCTGCGTTCCTCGCCTGCCTCATTTTTATTAGTTTGTTGTCGCTTTCGACCATCCATACAGAAGACTGTTGATTTCTTACCAGCATGTAAAATATATCTATGTTTCATCTCCTGTCATACTCAGCATTTGAACGTCTGTGATCGTACTTTAACAACATTGTTTTACATCATTCAACTCGAGTGCGTTATTGTTCTTGTGTGGGTAGGTAAATAAAGAATCCAGGAGTAACAAAGTTTTCAAACTTTTAAAAGTTGATGTAAGATTTTTTTAATTTGGCTTACCAAATCCCAAATAGCCTCGAATCTCCTCATAGGAGCTATGCTGGTTTTGTTCAATTAGTTGTCGACGAAGTTAAACTTGTGATAAAAATAATTGACACACGATTTTCCTCCAATTTTTAAAATTGATTGAGTTTCTTATGTTTTAAAAATACAGCATTGTAGTAGGTACAATTTTATTTGTAAATAAGTATGTAAGAGTAATTTTATTGTAAATTTTATTGAACCGCCTGCAATTTTATTAAAAGATTGCGGGGTAGACTGCTAGATAAATCTACAAAGCTTTAAGTCCACCTGTGTACTATTTTGCGCATAATTTGTTAAATAAATAAACATTCGAAATTTAAATATGTCCTGTCACTCGACCAGAAGCGCCGCCTAGAATTTTTATTATGCTCTATGTAGAATCTTCCAAGAATGCTCCAGAACAAACATACAGCGTCGAAATATTACTTCCAGCAAGTGAACATTGTAGCATGAGCATTCGCTTAGGTGTAAATGCACCTCAATTCGCGGCCCTTCACGCGGAATTTCCCCGCATAGGTGCGCGGTGGCGCCGTGCAACATTAGGTTACGCGGTTACGCACCATTAGCGGAGATTTCGCAGTTTCACCCTGTCTCAATCCCGTCGACTATTAAAGGGGAAATTTCATTATAAGAATGGCCCCCCCGAACAAGCGATGAATACGCGGAGGTGCGGAGGTGCGACGCCGCCTTAACGGCCGCCTCTGATTAAAGATTACATAGTCCCGCCTTAGTCGGTGTTAAATTTAATTTGCCTCTGCAAAGATTATGCGACGCAAGCCCCCCCTCTCATTCGCAATGATTACTTATTTAGTCAACAACGAAATTGTTACATTTCGACATCGTACTCTTCTAATAGGGGGTTAAGTTTTCATCCTACCCCCAACTTTTTAAGTACTCTATTGAATTAATTATATTTAGCTTTAACAAAGTCCGTTTAAAGGCGAGCAGGGTGAATTAAAGTTTCAAGCGCGGTGCGATTTTGTGTGTTCAAGTTGTTCGAAGATTAATGAGGAATAGTATTGCTTCGGCTGCGTAGGAGCGTCGGTGGCCTAATGGTTACAGTATCTGACTCGTTAGCGAGAGGTACCGAGTTCGAATGCACTGCGGCCATGTACCAATGAGTAGTTTAGTTGAATGCTAACCCATGCTCAACGGTGAGGGAAAACATCGTTACTAAACCTGCAAATTCAGGCGACTGGATGTGTAACCATGATCCAATCTTGTCAGGTTACCCTGCTATCAGAGTCATGGAGGCTCGGAGGTTAGATAGCAGTCACTCCACAGTGATTCCCAGATCTGCCAAATCCTGGATCATGGTCAAGGCCCTCCGAAACTCCGGGCCCTCGAAAGCCAGAGCACAACCAGGACATTACCGCCAAGATGATTATTATTTTTAGTATTGCTTCGGCTGGATTTAGGCTTCGTCTTAGATAACTGAACTAAATACACTGTACTACAGCCAAAACCGAAAAAGTAAACAAATCGTCCGTTTTCATTTAAAATAATTTGAAACCTCAATCAGATTAACAATGTCGGGCTGGATGATTGATGAACAAAACTAATCTGTTGTTTTATACCTAAACCAACATTACGTGAATTATCGCATCTCCACGCTCCCTATAAAATCCATTACCTCCATCTGACAGTAATATATTATGCTAAAGGAGTTATTGCACTGTAAATCCACATGTCAGAATTGATACGACCGCCCTGATATGGGGTGCTCAATTCGTCAAATTGGATTTTGGAGAAAAATCCACCAATCCCAGCGAAAACATGAACCCGGGTTATTACGAATGCGTACACCATGCGTGCCGCCAGCCCCAATAAAACCCACGCGCCGTCGAAAATACAGCCTGCTACCAAAGCCTGCTACAAAAATATTTAGGACATACTGCCCAGTGTTCAAGACTCAAGCCCATGAAATTCTTAGGCAATGACATTTATTTCGAGATCAATAAATGCGGGACAGGTTGCGGTTTAGACAACTTTAAAGTGTAAAGTGTGAAACGACTTTATTTTAAAAATTTGTGCAATAAAGTGGCAGTATAATTTATTTGATTACTTAGCATTAAATATTTGACAGCATGGAAAATGTATTTAATTTGTCTGATCGAATCGAATTTGCATATATAATCTGTTCAAAAATATGGAGATACAAACGTGCTAAATGATGGTTAGGTTAGGCTTAGAACTATTGTGTGCAAAAGGGTTAAGTGTTCCATACCCGAAGGTTAAAAACTAACCCTATTAAATACCTACTACGTCTCTGCAGTCTGTCCTGTCTGGCACATAGCAATTTCTTGGGAACCCTAAATACAACAACAACAAACTTTTGTCGATCAGTCAATACACTTTAATAATAAAAAGAAAATATCAAAAATTCAGGGCAAACAAACTTAATTTTTTGCGGTTTTTTTGTATCTTCAAACGTCAATTAATACTCTAGACTAAAACTATAGTTTAACAACTAATAATGCTGCGATTGCAGGTACGTGTAAGTGGCTTTGGCAGTGGAGTGGCTTTTGCCTTTTTGCTACCTGAGAAACGTGTTATAGAGGTGGGCAACGTATTGGCGATACTCTTGGTGTTGGCAGTGGTGACTACTGCGCATCAGGTTGCGCTTGCCAGTTTGCCTATCGGATGTCATAAAAAAAAAAAACTAGTGGACTTTTCCGGCCCATGCCATCGGTTCGTTCTTGAGCCCTGCCCATTGCGACATGACTACATTTGCACATTTGATTCACTTCTGTAAACTCTGTATTATTTCCGTATTTCCTCTCCCACCCTGTACCTACATTGTAACATTAATATATACAGACACCACTATCGGCGTATCCCTATTTTTAGGAACAATAAGAGAATTTTGATAGGATTTAAAAAACGCACGCGGCATTCGGAACAAACCCGCATGCTCTCGGTTGCAAACAATAAACTTTTTCCGTCCGTGGTTGTGACGTGATAAAAATTTCATTATTTCGTCGTGTCCCACAAAAGGGTTTATGAAACAAACGATACGCTGGTAATTCTCGCTAGTGACGTTTCGGATGGATAAACATTTCGTCGGATAATAAAGAATGATGCAATGATTTCCAATAAAAATACCTTTCTCTTTGTAAAACAGAATACATATTTTCGACCTGAGTGGTTCAATGGTGGCAGTCAGCCAGAGGTCCCGGGTTCGATTCTCGGGCAGGCAGAAATTTAAATGATGAATTTTAATTTCTGTTACGGGTCTGGGTGTTCAATGTATAAAAAGTATGTTATTAAAAAAAAAGTATATAAGTAGTATATCAGTTACCTAGCACCCATAGTACAAGCTTTGCTTAGTTTGGAGCTAGATGGCGCTGTGTGAATTTGTCCACGATTATTTATTTATTTTTATTATTATTTTCGTATTCCTCTATCATGTTATTAGGAATTTCAATATGTTTTTTTTTACTTCGGATGTTTATTTTCCAAGTTATTGTTTGCATTTGTGTGGAACTGTGTCACTACTGATAATTGGTAAGACAATAACCTAACCGTTAGGATAACCCCCGACCAGGTTTACTTAAACTCATATATTTTTAAACTACAAAACCGATTTTCATGAAACAAAGCTAAGATCTCTATTAAACTGGCTTTCAAATAAATAAATCATCGCATCCAAACTGGTCTATACTTTCGGGAGCAACCATGCCACAGACAGATACACAAAGACAGGAAGTTCATCCTCACACCTTGGAGCCAAATTGGTCGCGATCTGTGCGGTTCCAAAGGAACTTTCTCCCACGCACACTAAGGTTGTGGAATGAACTACCTGCAGAGGTTTTCCCTGGAGAGTACAACATAGAGTTCTTTAAGAAAGGGGTAAGAAGGTTATAACAGGGTCGGCAACGCTTGGGTGATGCCCCTGGTATTGCAAACGTCCATAGGCTGCGGTAACTGTTTATCATCAGGCAGGCCGCAAGTGGTATATACCTAATAAAATAAAAAAGATACACACTCTTTTTTCGTCAGGAGTTAAAAGGGACTCTGTAATCGTACCATCCCTCTCATTTACAGGTTGTCGTGCAAGGTGACTAATGGTCTCCCGAGCCTTCACGCGTCGCTTTGGGAGAGAACAACCGGGATTGACGCCAGGATCATGATGTACAAGGCTACTAATGTCTTGCGAGATTAAAACCCCGACCAAATGCGGGTCGTACTTTCGCATAAATGTTTCGAAGAGGAGTGTCCCTCGAGGGAAATCCATACAAACGAAGTTTGATCTGATTTTCAATATTAACCTATCAAAGCCAATGAAATTTGAAGGGCGCGATTTAGAAGTCGTTTTCAAAGTCCGTGCAACTTTGAATTAAGATTTCCATTCATGTTTCCATGCTACAAGATTGCGTTGCATGAAATACCTTCGCTGCGAACCCAATAGATTTCGATGAACAGCAACGAGAAATACCATCATTTCCAAGTCACTCGAGATTGAAACATGGCACCGCGATAGATAATTTCACGTCATTTCCCCATATCACGTTCACATTATTGCTTCTATGTAACGTTCGTTACAATAGAAAAAGACAAAAGTAGAACACAAGTATGTTTTTTTATTTTTATTATTATCCAGTTAAATATAAAGAATATATTTTTTTTAGATTTCTGTGGATTATACTTGTCGTTATCGTGATCTAGTTTTGAGGTGCGTCTGTGGTCGAGTGATTACGGTATCCGGTTCGTAAGCGAGAGGTACCGGGTTCGAATCCTACTGCGGTCATGTACCAATAACTCTTTTTTGAGTAATGTAGGTACATTAGTTGAATACTAACCGATGCTCATACGGTGAGGGAAAACATCGTGATGAAATCTGCACATTCATGCGACTGAATGTATAACCATGATCCAATGTGGTCAGGTTCCCCTGGTAGCAGGGTCACGAAGGTCAGATTGCAGTCGCTCCACTGTAATTATCTGATCTGCCAAATCCTGGATTATGGTCAAGGCGGACGCCGGGCCTTCGCTTATGCTCTACTTTTGTCTTTTTAGGTATATTGAAACGTACTTTAAGCAAAATATTATTAGTATTGCTGCTGGGGCTTCGGAGGCACTGTAGTGCATCGGGCATGTTTGCGGTAGCAAGGACGGATGGTTTTCACGCTATCATGCGAAAAAGGGTTGCGTCAATCCTGCAGCGTGCTCGGGGGAGCCATAACAGCCTCCTAAATATGTGGGCAAACAGACTGGACTGTTCCATGATGCAACACTGGCTTCAACTCCATGTTGCATCTGGGACTTAATTTTTATTAATTATTTGCCTACTTAAGATGTGAATTTTGAATTAATTTTTTATTATGATATTGTGATGATTTTATGAGTTTTATGAATTGAATGTTTAATTATGTAATGATTTTAACAATATATTATAAGTAAATTACCTAACACAATATAATATGGACTGTTAAAAATAATATTTGTATGGTCTGAAATAAATGATTAATAATAATAATAATAATTGCGTATTTCATACTAATTGCGAACAAAAGGATTTATCCTTAGTATTCATAACAATAGTACGAGTATAGTACAATAGTCCGAGCGGTTGTTAGCGCAGACCTCTCGGCACTAATTGTTAAGAAGTCAAAGCCTCTCAAAGTTTATCAAGTCGCAGCAGAAAGTAAATGAACAGAAAGTTTGTTTGCAACTTTAAAATGTTATCGATCAAAGTAACTTTCATAGAAGAGTTTCATTAAATTAAATTTTGGGTAGGTATTCAATTACTGTTTACCTTCAAATGGCGTGGAGAAGTCGCAGCCATTATTATTGTGCAGAGAGAATGGTGGGGAGATTTTATCACAATAGGGAATAAAATCATCTTGGCTTTATGTCCCGGTTGTGCTCTCGAGAACGAGGGTCCGGGGTCCGCAGTGACCATGATCCAAGATTTGGCGATCAGGTAATTACAGTGGAGCCACTACTTCGTGACCCTGCTACCAGGGGAACCTGACCAGATTGAATCATGGTTACAAATTCAGTTGCCTGAATTTGCAGGTTTCATAACGATGTTTTCCCTCACCGTAAGAGCATTGGTTAGTATTCAACTAATGTACATAACTCAGAAAATAGTCATTGGTACATGGCCGCAGCGGGATTCGAGCCCGGTACCTCTCGCTTACGAGTTGAATACGCAACCGCCCGGCTACCGACGCTCTCTAGGGAATAATGTAGCTTTATATTGGTGAAAAGCTTTTTTAAATCAGATAAGTAGTTTTGAGGATTACGTGCCTCTACACCCAACAAAGTTCACCTCTTTATAATATTTGTATTCGTATTAATTTTAAGTTAATAAAAAAATATGTTTTAAGACTTTCGTGGTAATTCACTACACTTTATCGCACATGTCATCGGGAGTATTACCACGATTAGTAAATATTATTAACTGTGATAATAAACCTGATAACATGTGGAATTAAAGTGTAATGGCGTGTCTATATTATCTATCTCTGTATGTTAAATTTGAACAGAAAAAATATTTTTAGAAATAACGTACGACTGACAGATTATAAAAATACCTCGTCAGAAAACAATGTATTGTACAAGATATACCTAGAAATATAATCGTGCTCAGTTTTATCTCTGACCGCCAAAAGTATTTAAAGCATTTTTTTGTAAGGCGAAATGTACGTGACATTTCGCCACATTGCCTACCTACTAAATTGGTTGTAAAAGGAGCAAGTTTCAGTTGTAAGTTCCACAGAAGTTTTTGCTGCTAAATGGGATATAAGCGGAGTTGGTTGGAACTCGGTAACTGGTTATACCTACTTCAATGAATAAGTGTGCCGGTAGAGAGTTAATGGTCCCAGCATTTTTGGCACAGCTCCTTTTCTCGTCTCGAAATGCTCGTGTGTACGAAGCTAAATCATTTTCTGCATAAAGTTGTACATTCTTGTAAGTGCTGTAATGTGTGTGGAAGTAAAGTTAGGCAGATACTTAATTTAAAATGTAATATGGAAAGCTATTTGGGTTTTACATAGAATTTTCATATTGTGTGTTGTTTATAGTTCGTGCCAAATGGATTCGCAATGGCGTGCCTTGATCTCTCGGTCAATTAAAGCATTATTTTATGAAAAATACATGAAAATTATTAAAAACTTACCACCACCAGGCGACCAGAGTCGTTGGTTAACAATCCAGTCTGCCACGCCGAAATTTCGGGCTCTATTCCCAACCGGGCACAACTGAAACGATTAATTTTTAATACTGTTACGGGTCTGTGTGTTGTATGTATAATATGGATGTATTTCAAAAATATACAAGTAGTTCATCAGTTTTCTGGCACTGTTCGGTGCGTTGCAAAGAACACGTGACTTAGCTAATTTGACCTGCGCGGCACATTACCTAAGCAGTACATTTTTCGGAACCGCCGCGGCTGGGTGCATTCATCAACATTTGACATTCATTAAAATTTACATTTATTAACAAGTATTGTGGGCCGTGTGGTGTCCGGCAGAGTAGAATAGCACCAACCCCTTATACTAATGGGTGTCGTACAAGGCGACTAATGTTTTCGAGGCAAAAGATCAAGAGTCTCCGCAGTCTGGAAATTGGGCAGCAGCATTTTCCATTGTTATATTTAAAAACTGCAATCTCCAACCCGCCTGCAAAGCGTGGAGATTATGGCAATAACCTCTCCTTTCGTGGGAGAGGCCCTCAGCCCTGCAGTGGACTGTTACAGGCTGTGATGGTGTGTGAATTGTGGGACTCTCAATAAACATGTAATATAATTTTTAACATTATATTTTAGTTATTTTACATTCAATATACTGCAATCCCCGCTTAAGCACCCTTACAGGCACCCATAACACAAGCTTTGCTTACTTAGGGGCTATATGGCGCTGTGTGGATTATTCAAGCCTATTTAATAATTATTTATTTATGAGAGATCAATGCCCCCCCCCTGTTGCCAATCTATTTGGCACGAACAAATACAAGAAATATATGATAGAATAAATACACCGATAAACCTTCTCCAAAAAAGAAAGTAATGAGTACCTATACACAACCGGTGTAAATATTTAGGAAGAAGCATGATCGTGCGAGCTTGTGGCACTTGATATTATCAGCCCACCTCTCCAGGATGCGAGCGTGAGAATGTACGAAGTTTAAAAAGATTAGAAATGTATGTAAAAAAAATCGTATAAATTACGGCAGTGTCAATGACATTTAGGTAATAATCAACTGATGAATGTTGCACTCTGCAGCCGTGATTTATGCCCGATTATCATTAACAAAGTAAAGGTAACACCATGAAGATTACCATACTTTTTGGATATATTATATAATTTTAAATGCGTGTTCCTCTAAAAACTCACTTTTCACCAGATCCATCTCACACTTTACAGGAATCTCCAAAAAATATTGCAAAAGCTGCAAACAAAAGTCAATATCAGTTACTCCCAATTCTTCCATTATTTGACTCCACATCTCATTGGGAGAGATAAATACATTTTCATGTATTTCATTTTCTCTCGAAGCTAAATGGAACGTAGGCGCCAGTTCAAAATAGGCGATGAGAAGCAAAAGAGCACAAATCAACGTCCAGTCGTATTTTATTGCCAGGCGAAATAATTCACATTTCATTGTTTCTTTTATTCATGTGTAAATATACTTTCAACTAGGTTGTCAAGAGAGGCCGAAGCTTTATATAGGACTGTTAGGCTTGTTATTTTGGTGTTTCTATGTGTAATTTTTATAATGTTGTATTTTTTTACTTGTATAATGGAGTGACATTGTCTTCGGACAAAGCTCCTCAAATAAAGATCCGAAAAATAAACGTATGTTTTTTACAAGCAAATATAGGTACAGATCACAAGGGAATGTTTTACTATAAAAAAGGAACCATCAATCAATCAACTAATTAGTTGAATTGTAGGTAAATCAAATTCACATTTTACAGCAATACATTTTAAAATCTAAGTAAATATTTTTTCTTATACAGTAACTTCGTACAAACCCGTCTACGTTTTTGAATAAAAGTTCTAATCGTATATTAGAGAGAAGTAAAGATAACGAAACGACTGAGATGACTATTTTTCATAATTATGTAAACCGCCAGTGGTGACGATGAGTGATATTTAGCGCAGGTATACGAGAAGCAAGTCCATGTAACATTTCTACTCAAGCCAACCGACAGGATGAGACTCCTAACAAAGCCTGCTTATAAACAAATATTTCCCAATCTACTTTATCTGATTTTAATGCAACTAAGCTAGGAACGGTAAGGTTTTTAAAACATCAACAGAAAAAACCGCTGCGAAATAAGTGTTAGTTCAAAAGCTCTGACGTTACCTAAACATGCAACACTGATACACCATATTATGTTATGAAAATGCCAAACATTATTTTGACTCTTTCTATATTTGTATTGAACGGGTTACAATATAATTTTTTATATTCATAACTGGTGTACCCGGCGCGACTTCGTTCGCGTAGCGTACTATCCCTAAATACGCCTACATTACCCCTTTTTTTCTTGCTTATTAATCTTCCTCTTGAATTACTCTATCTAATGTTGAAAACCGCATTAAAATTCGTGTATAATATCCCAGCGTACAATATGCATACATAGATACATAGGGACAGACGGCGGGAGCGACTTGGGTTTATGCTATATACAGATAATAATGTAGTTTACTTAAATCACCATGGGATAAGCACCATTAACTATTGGCTGTACCCACGGGCATCCTAGGCTGTACTCAAAACATCTTTCGCTATCATGTTATTAAACGAGATTTTCACACTGTTTTCCATAGAAAAATAGAATTCTCGCCTATAAACAACTGGCAACACCAACTGTGGGTATAAATCACGTCACTTACAGAGTTTAAAAGCGCGCTTTGACTAATGGGTCCCTTTTACGAAGGGTTCCGTACCAAAGAGCATTTGATTTCTGTCTGCGCTTATCGAGTCTCTTCGGCTTTTTTCATTACTTTGCTCTTTAATTGGCGTGAAGGAGTTTAATTTGATTTGTTGTGGATTTTTTGGCGGTGCAATCGATCCGCTGTTGGCTGAAGGTTTCCTTACAACCTGCTATGAAAGATTACCAGCTTAGTCGGCAATTTACTTAGGTGATCGACTGTTGCGGTAGGTAAAGATCTGCTATCTGAGTGTAGGGTAAAAGCCGGATAATTGCCCCACTTTTCAAAAAAGCTCTATTATGAAGAAAAATGTACCTCTAAGAAATATGCAACAAGTATATCAAAACATAAATCTTTAATCTTCTATAATAGTTATGAGTAGCTTACTCATTCTTCCAATTTTAATCATAATCCGTCCATACCTTTCGGCGTGGAGAGTTAATAAACATTCACACAAACTTTCGCATTTATAATAATATTTGTAGAACAAACATTTTAACTTTCTTACATTACCTATCCTTTTACTCAAATTCAGACAGGCTGTCTTACTGTATTAATTAAACTGCTCCATTAGGACAACAAAGACTGACATAGTTTATAATGCTACAATACATTGAGTACGGGGCCCATATGGGACAATAGGAATTTGTCAAGCCTTACGAGTCAACTTTTCAACATTCCATTCTATTTGTTATTAGCTGCGTTTTAAATCGTGTAAGAACTTACAATTAAGTATTAGCAGATACATTTTAGTATGGATTACAATCGATGGCACAATTAACAAGGATAATAGACGAAGAATAGACGTGTCAGGTCGTGTGTGAAAACTCTGAAGCGCATTGACGTGGTATAAATTTTACGACAGAGATTATAAGAGAACCTTCCAAAGGCTGCTCTAGTAATTCTAGTATAATCTTCATGCCAAGGAAATGAAAATACTGCGGTGGATGTGTGGCGTAACACGACTCGACCAAGAACGTATCTAACGAGTACATCCGCAGCCTTCGCGTGAGAGACATCGCGGTCAAGATTAAGGTGGCTCGCCGGCGCTGTTTTAGTCATGTGCTGCGTAAGCCTCAGGGACACTGGTGTCTAAACCTGACGGTATCAGGAAAAAGATACCGCGATAAGTATCGATGGATTGACATCGTGAGTCGGATGCGAGAGCCAATAGTCTACGACGGGAGAATACTGAAGACTGGGCGAATTGGAGGAAGAAAAGTTAGAAAGCGGACCCTGACATAAGCCGGGATAAATGGATGATAACAGTGACGATGATATTTAGCTTTTCTTGCCTTTATTGTAAATTATATTTCAATTCAAAGTTCAAACTAAATAATTATTTTGGTCTAGCGAACATTCAACTAATAACAAACGAGATTAACGCCTCTCAATACCGCTGTAATTCATTTATTATTCATAATACCAATTCTCATATATAAGCCTATTTATTGTGAGATACGAGTCAGTCGGTTCATTGTAGTCAGTTTAAAGCTTGTTCTTCTTGTAAACGAAATAATTTATGTTTCCATATTTTTGCAGTGCATTAATATTTACTTAACATCAATGCGAGCGAATACACAGAGTATTTTTTCGCTTGATGCATGCAAGGTAGAAGTTTTTTCTCGTAGCTCTGTAATTTTTTTCATAATTATGCATTACCTATGGGTAACTATTATTACTCGTCATCTCGGCGAAAATATCCCGATTGTTATCTCGCGCAAGGGTCCGGGGCCTTGCCGGGGCTCTGCCTTCACCATGACCCAGTATTTGACAAACCAGATAATTAGAGTGACTGCCATCTGACCTCAGTGATCCTGTCAATAGAAGAACCTGACCAGATTTGACCATGGTTACTCATTCATTCGCTTAAATGTGCAGGATTTTTCTCGATGTTTTTTTCCCTCACCGTAAAGACATCGGTTAACTTTATGTATGTATTACATTTGTGCATTATTACAGAAAACGCGGCATATTATGGCAGCACTGGGGCTCGAACTCCATACCTCTCGCTTACGAAGCCGATCCGGTAGCCATTACGCCACAGACGCTCTCCGCCAATGCCGCTCTCTATTACTAAAAAAGAAATAAATTTATTCACACAGAGCAATGTATCCCCAAAGTAAACAAAGCTTATGTTATGGGTGCCAGAGAACTGATAAACTACTTACATATTTTTAAATACATATAATGGGTGTTAAACCAGATCTGTAACAGAAATTTATTGAATATTTTAATTTATGCCCGGCTGGATATCGAACCCGGGATCTCTGCGTGGCATTTTAACCAACTGAACCACTTAGGTCGTCATTAGTAATGCCTACCTCTATATTGAGATACAATTGTACCTAGCTATCGTCACTATAACTACTCCATAAATAAGCTATTAGAAATGGTAACTATTCGCTCGAATAACTGTTATTCGGGCAACCTGATTAACAATTGAGTCCAGGCTTAGTTATTCGGCTAACTAGCCACCAATCAAATAGTTGTTTCACGTTATCAGGGACGAAGGACACTTGCCATGGCCGTCAGAAGTTCGGTCGCCGACCAAGATTAGTTCTGGCGAGATAATGTTTCAGACATTGAAGTTAGTTTGACATTACATAGCAAACCAAGTCTATGTTTGCCAAGCATCCAATTTTCATGTTTCGGGAAAAGGTTTTCTGTAATGTGCTATGGAAGTTATTTTGAATTTTGTAATTTGTATCTTAGCTAATACTTTATACCACTTTAGTGATAAAACAGCAGAAAGAAAGTGGCAACCATTATGCGTTCCTTGAATTTAGGCCTCAACAGTGACTGACCTCGGAATATGGCAGGCAACGCAAACGGGATGTTAGTTCGACAATTAATATAATCGCATAATTGTGCGTCGTTCGTTACCATAGACGTATTTGAATTTTATTAAAATCGTGTAATCTGTTGTTACCACAAATCAATATCTATCCAGTTTAATCAGAGTGATGTTGTGCCTTTTCTCGCTTTTCGTGCGCGAGAACACACGTGTGCTGGCTGTGGTGATATATTTAATTGAAATATGGGACAGTGCAAGTAAATCTTAACTACCTGCACAGCAAATAATCCAAAACCAAACTAATTAAAATATTATTTCACTATTCTTACCTAACATTATCAACTAAAATATATGAAGAAACTAATATAATGCACATAATTACAAAATAAACGCATCAGAAACATCCTTTACAATAATATTCACTCAACAATTGCACAGAACCAAATAAAAAATGCGTCTTATCGCTGTAGGATTTATGAGGAAATCATAACAGATTGGCTAAATATATATGATTATTTATTTCACAAAGAATATTACAAGGACCATTACAAGGACTGAAAGCAAACACAGAGAGCTTTCTGACTTCAAATTGACCGTAACATTAGCTTTTATACTTTTTAATCGATTGATATTCGTTTAGCATAGACCTACAAAAGCAACACAAGACAAGTTGGCACACCTTGTATACACCAAAATTAAAACAAATTACGGCAAACAAATGTTCACTTACGCGGGTGTCACACTTTATAAAATTTTTCCTTCAGCTATTTAAAAATTGACCAACGTAGTACATCAAAGAAAATCTAAATTTGATTTGATTTTTTTACTGTGAGTGTTGGGTTCCATGAATTGAGTGCTGATTATGTGATCCCAAAATAGTATTTTGCGTGGTGTGAACGACCGTCAATTTGTGATATCGACTATTTTTCTGTTCTCATGTAAGTGATATATTATGTATCTTTAATGGGAATAAAACCATCGAAAATTATTACATTCAAAGTGAAATAAATCATATGAATATTTGAAAATATTTTGCTGAATTAAATAGGAAACATTTTTTTTGTCTCGTATTTGTGCTGCTTTAATTAAATATGTGTAGTTTTCATTTATACCACTGGTAATGGTGAGAAATTCTAAACATTTGATCCTTTGTTACGGTTCATTATTGCAAAGGCTCGGAAAGTGAGGGATTTACCGACGCCAAATAATAATACTTACATAAAATAATACAAGATTCAAAATGGCGGCTACTTCTTTCTAATATTGAAGTTTTCTAACTAGTATGCTAGGACTAATGGTTTCCGAGTTACTTATTACGTTTTTAATAAAATGGGGGTAAATCGATTTGTTTCGTTTCGGAAGTTAAGTAAAGCACACTGAAAAGTGTGCGTGAGCCATAACCATTTGGTAAATAAATACATTCGATAAAAAGGTTTTATACTCCTGGATAGTCTCTTTGACATTGACAACTGTGTGTTTACATTTTTTATCTTTAATTTCATCTCCAACTTTAGTTTTGATTCCGAAGAATGAGTATCCCGGCAGAGGGTAGTTTCGAATTCAACGCCACGAAACTGAGCAAATACAAACAAAGAGCGTGTTGAAAATTTGGGGCACGTTGTCTATCGCCCATTATATCAACCGTCTGGTAGCACCATATAATTTTAATTAAATTGTTTTAATTTTAATTAAACTTTCCCTTCCCTACGTCAACTTTTGAAACTTTATATTGAGTGTACGTAGTGTGCAAACGAACTCGTTTCATAACTCAGTCAATGCTAAATAGAAACGTAGGGAGCTAATGACGGTACATTTATGTCTCGAGTAAATTTACTCATTAAAATTATAACTGTGGTGAGTTATATTTCTTTGACACTGAAACAATTAGATACCTTCGCCCACAGATTTTGACACATACATAAAGGAGTATGTGCCTTCGTCAGTGTGGAAGCGATGTACACAACTTTGCACAATATATTTATATTTGGTACGTATATTTGATTCTCAATCACACAAAGATTTTTTATGCTTTCTATAAAACCTTTTATTTCTAGTTGTCATTTAATGGGGGTTAGCATGAGATATTCTTTTTAGCTTTTTTACGTGTTAATGATGCAATCGACAAAAATGCAGCCGTTCCATATTTAATTGCATCGTTACTTCAACATACATTTTAAATGTATTTCACCACGATAGTTCAGTACTAAAAGTTGTTTGAAATTATGAAAGGTGCGCACACATGCAAGAAGATAATTAGCTACCTATGCTCGAAACACAACCAACTCTTTTACACTTCCGGTCGAAGTATTCTAGTGAATAACATAATTTCTAGGAACAAACGTACTGAATAAAGTTCACGAGTTCCTTTCATACTCCGCCTATAGCGACGAACGGCCCATTCCTTGGAATAAATGAAACATAGAAAGACATTCTTGTCACCATTGAGTTTAATGGCTCTCCATTGCCATCCCCATTTTATACACTTGTTATCGCACTGTGTAAGATTCTTGCAATATTTTCTTATTTCCCGTCCTTTTCCTCGTATCCGCGAATGAATACTTTACGAGTGAAATTGGGAATAAAAATTTAATTGCTTCTGTCTTACGTAACTAAGCACTTCTCATAATTGCAATAGGATACGAAAGGTCAATAGCCTTGTTGGATCTTATCTTTAAATTTGTTACTTTAGTAAACGTTTCAAATAGATAGGTATTTAATTAAAAATAAACTAAGTCGTCACACAACATATACATGAAGTTAAGGTAAAAATTTGGTTATGTTTTTGTTTTGAGAGCCATAGTGTTTCCTTTGGACTATGTTATGGGATCCTTTAAGAGGATGTTGGTAGGAGGAGGTATCTTTAGAGGTGAACAATGGTGACGTCTATAGCCGGCGGTGACCACTTTCCATCAGGTGGCCCGTTTGCCTGTTGCCGTTGGCCACTTCACGGGGTTTTTCGATAACTAGACAAATACAAAATATAAATACGTTCTTTTATAATACAAAACCATTTATTCCACACAAAATGTAGCATGAGAGTAAGTTATTAGGCAGAAGTACATATTTTATACGTATTACATTTTAACATCATGCACAGTAAATAACTATGTTAGATTATAAACTAATGATTTTCTTAACCATTCATACATACATAATGTTACGCCTATGTCCCGTAAGGGCAGGCAGAGATGATGTAAATTGACACATGGTTAAATCGAAATACATAAATTAGAAATAGGCTGCGGTGACTGCTTGCCAACAGGCAAGCCACACCTAAGCTTGTTTGCCATCTAAGTGGTAAATAAAAAAAAACTATTGACACAAGGCGCAAAAGACGACCAGATTAAAGAGTTACATTGTGACTAATTATACCGTCGGAACCACGTTCAGTTGGCTCATGAAAAATACATAGCGACGGAAGGAAACCGGTACGGGAGAACCACATTAGGCATTGTCGTAAAAGAGTCACCTACTGCATGGAATTCTTGTTTTAAGCCGGAACAAGGGAGAGGCGTAGCGAGCCCGCACGTCCTCGGTTGAAAAATGTGCTGCAAAGAGGAAATTCGGCTTTGCGAAAGCAAGCCCATTTTTTAAATAAAGGGGCTAAATACTGACCGGGAATCTCTGTGGGTATTGTTAAACAAGGTAGCAGCCGTAACAATGTGGGGATGGTGTAGGTGCAGATAATTGTGGATGTTATGGGAAAAAAAATATACATTGCTCAATTACGCATATTGTGTATTTTTGAAGAATGAATAACATTGCTTTTAGAATTTTTTACTGTATGTCGGTTTGTTTGTTGGTGTATGTCTCAGAATATAATAATATAAATAATCATCTTCGCGTCAGTGTCCCGATTGTGCTCTCGCTCACGAGGGCCGCCTTGACCATGATCCAGGATTTGGCAGATCGGGTAATTTCAGTGCAGCGACTGCCATCTGACCTCCGTGACCCTATTACCTTGGGAACCAGACCAGATTGGATCATGGTTACACATTCAGTCGTCTGAATGTGCAAGTTTCATCAAAGACAGAAAGATAGAAAGCTGAACCACTTATAATTAAACTTGGTACAATTACAGTTTTCTTTCCGGTCTAACATTTGGGATAAATATCAAAACTTGACCCACGGGCACAGTACATTTTTAATTAGGAAGTTGAAGTTTGTATGGGGATTAGACCTATATTTAAAATATATTCTTCTCTGTAAAGTACGTTATAACGTTGTGGCAAGTACTCTTAGCGTTTTCACAAGCTTTTTATTTAATTTTACCTGTCCTGCTCTGTGTAAGTAATTAAAACTCAAAAGCATTATATGCTTTCCGATGATCGATTGAATTCAAATTTTATATCCTCTCGTAAGCAAGCCAAATAAGCTTAACATATATACAGAAGGTGACCGCAAGAACTATCGAATGCGACTATGTCGAGTTGGGGGACGTTTGATTTATAAAATCATTACACTACTACTACTAACTATACGGTCGAATCGAAGTAATCGAAGACTATTAGAAGGTACCCAGGGTGTGATGATGGAGCGGAAGATGTCCACAGAAATTCGATGAAAACTCAATGAAACCCTAAATGAATTTCTCCAGGTTTAATCGCCCTGGATAAACGGCAAGGTGACTTAGAGGTGGCACCGCATGAGTATTGACAATGTCCATAGGCAGTGGCGCCCACTTTCCATCAGTTAGTTCACTTATCTATTGGTCTACCAATTGTTTTTATGTTATCATACAAACAGGCAAGCGGGCCACCTGATGGAAAATGGTACCGCCGCCTTTGGACAACAGTAACACCAGGAGAGTCGCCAATGCGTTGCCCGCCTCTGGGGAGATCTCTAATATACCTCTTGAACAATCCCATGTCATAGTCTAAGGGAAACACTGTGGTTGGGAGCTAATTCCACATCCGAATAGTATGACTCATCCCTAATGGGCTTGACCTCGCCGGCGCAGTTAGACCCTCCCCGATAGGTACAACACTACAACTCATCTCCCGACGACACCTAAGTCGCGGAAAATGGTCGCAACCGACCCCCGCTGGGACAATTCCAGTGACCTCTCCGTTTTAGCGGTCGGCTGCAAACACGCTGAAAGGGCCAAATGCTTCAAGGAGCTTTCTTGTATGAAAGAAGTCCTGATTGGGCGCCACAAAACACTATAGCCGGTACTTATAGCATTGAATAATTTCGCAGCCAAAGTGTAGGTATGTATTAGTGACGCATGTGGCATTGAGTTAACGCCAAAAAATACTCGGTAACGTAGAGTGTAGATGGACACTCTATTGGAATTTTCATGTTATACCTAAATCATACATACGAATAGAATAGAATAGAATAGAATAGAAAGGTATTTATTTGGCACTCCATGCACACACATCAACTTATACCTAAACAATAAATAAAAATTAAAAATCTTACTTAAACAAAAAAAAACACTTAATATATAAGCTGTATGTGTGCGCTGCAGCAACACAAAAGGGTTGTGGCTCAGCACAATATTACCTTGAAGGGCAACACACTGATTTTCAGCCAAGACCCATGAAATATTTTTTCAAAACATCTAGTGAGTAATGTGATATATCAGTGTGTAGTTACATGTTCCACATTTTCAATTACCAATCAACACTGCAAACGCAAAATTTGTTGGAAAATAAATAAATAAAATAAAAAATAAAAATAAAAGCTATGACATCTGTCTGTTCGTCTGCTACTTTTCAACGCCCAAAGCGCTGAACAGATTTGGACAAAAAAATAAAAAAAATTAGCAATGTGATGGCCAGAAAACTCAAAACAGGACATGGCTGTTTATGCAAGTAATCCATATGGTAAGTTCCGCTATCGCAAGAAGTGCTCTGGAATACCCTCCTTCTGGATTTCTAAAAGATGACTTTTATAATGTTTCTTAAATATGCCCTTTGTGCCTAACATTCTTATTGGAGGGGGTATGTTATTCCAGCACTTCGTTGCTTGATAGCGGAAACTGCCCCTAAAAGCTGCAGACCCATGCTTATGAACCGACAGAGGAACACGTGCAGTTCTACTGCCATATCTCTACTGAAGCGAAGTTATCTTAATTTTTTCATATAAGTAATGAGGTTGCTTAAACTTCATCACATCAAACAGGACACATGCAAGATGCAACCTCTGCCTAGATGCCATATTTAACATTGATTTATTGTTTAAATAAGGGGTTATATGACTACGAGGTGGTATTTCGAAGCAGAAGCGACATACCTATATTATACCGACATCATTGCATATGAAAATCGAATGAATGAAGAAGACGGTGTCTTCTGTCTGCGGTAGGGAAGGTGTAGGGTAGTAGTAAGAGTAGGGTAGGGGTGAGATTGGGGTAGGTAGTGATAGGGGTAGGTAGTGATAGGGTAGGGTAGTAGTAAGAGTAGGGTAGGGGTTAGATAGGGGTAGGTATTGATATGGTAGGGTAGGGGTAAGATAGCGGTAGGATAGGGTCGGGGTAGCGGTAGGGTAGGGATAGGATAGAGTAGGGTGGGAGCGTATATTAAAAGTCTATCTGGCGGTGGCGTGGGGGCCGGGTCAAATATGGTTGAATTTGACGATGGCTGCGCCCTGCGTTATACTCGTGAACAAGTGCTGCCTTGGTGGACTGACTTACTCTTTTAGGTGATGTTTCTTAATTATACTAGACATACCTATATAATATATCGAGCGCGGTCCGGCTCTGCCTGGCATTGTCGGGAACGGTCCGGTCGTGGATGGCATGGGGTGGGTTTGCCGCGGCCATAGTGCGGTCAGCGTGTCACTGTGTGTTTCCTTCCTACTTTCCTACCCCCTCCTTTTTGATGATTGAAAGAGATATTTAATGTCCTAATCAATAAAGAAATTTTGAATTTTGATGTTCTCGAATGTGTTCATTACAATGTGATAGTAGTTCTTTGAGCGAGGCAGGTCATTGTCGTTTAGATCGTTTGGATCCGTAAAGATTTACGGTTTATTTATAAGATAGTTATTTTTCGTTTATTTCAAGAATTGTATGTATCGTTTGTTATGTTTGTTTATTTTTTGTTAATAGAATTATTTGTAGAATTATGATTATGTAAGAGAGGTAGGGCAAAGCGGGTATAACGTTCGAATAGGAGCCGCCAGACTGGGGAAGTACCTCCACCTTACAGAATACCGCAGCTAAACGATACTCTTTTAAATAGCATTGTGTTTCTGCCGGTAAGTAATGTTTCCAGTACTTCATGGAGTGGGGATTTGCTCATATAGAACCAAAAGCATTCAAATTAACCAACAGCTAAATAGAACAAGCTGAAATATGGCATTAGGAGCAATTAGCTCGTACATTTTGTGAAGCTCATGACGAACAGTTGCGCTTAAACGTAACGCAGTGGCTCACCGAGCCCGGAAGCTCGCCATCGCATACATATTCAGAAGTATCGAACTCCAGTTAATTTGCATGAGGTCGACGCGGGAAAAACAGCTAACTGTGTGTACTGTCGATAACATAAACCTTTGCGAGAACACAAAAGCGTTACGTGCTCTAACGCCCGCTCATGGAATATGAACTCACTGAGAAATATTGGCGGACGTGGCACACGAATATTAACTTACCTAATTAATTTTGCTTTATTTATACGTAAATTGGCGCGAAAATTGGTGAAACCCGCCAAGCTGAGAACTCGCAGCGTTTAGGATTTCGCAGGGAACAATATTTAATTAGTAAGTTATTTGATTCGAATAAAACAATGTGAGATTTTACCAGAAAAATTACATATCAAGAAAATTAACGATATAATAAAGTAAATTATACATCTTGTTCGGAACACCGGTGGCCTAGTGGTTACGGAGTCCGACTCGTAAACAAGAGGTCCCGGGTTCGAATTCCACTGCGCCATGTACCTATGGTTCTTTTCTAACCGATGCTCTTACGGTGAGGGAAAACATCGTGATAAAACTTGCACATTCAGACGACTGAATGTAAGTGTAAGTGTAACCATGATCCAATCTGGTCAGGTTCCCCTGGTAGCAGGGTCATGGAGGTTAGATGGAAGTCGCTCTACTGTATTATCTGATCTGCTAAACCCTGGATCATGGTCAAGGCGGACCTCGGGCCCTCGTGCGCGAGAGCACAATCAGGAATTTACACCAAGATGATTATTATAACTTTTTCATACATCTTGTACAAAATTACAATTTATAATCATCTTACAACTTAGCAAATAGCAAGAGATCTAATCCCGAAAGGTTACCGTTACTTATGTTGAGCTACAAAAACTACATACGCTCCCAAATCAAAGTGGCGTCGAATTCTTTGGGGACGATCCGCAATCAATCTTTTCGGCGGGGTTGTATCGGCGACGCGCTGTTGGCGCTACGGATCACGACCTCACCACCGCTTGCCCTTGCCCAAGCTTTAGGGAGTATTTTCCATAGTGCTTTAGGTAATTCAGCTGGACTTACCTAAAAGGCTACATTTCCCATGGAGTCTACGGAGAGTGAGCATACAATATGTTCTCGGTGTAGACACATTGTGTGCTCGCAAAAATAGTTTAATTGTCCCAGGTCTCCTGATTGATACCAGTAATTTCTGTAATTTATATGTATTATATACTAGCTTTTGCCCGCGACTTTATCCGCGTGTAAATCGTTTTTACGGCAGTTTATCTTTTTCTGGAGCGATCATTATAAATGACCTCTCTAATGTATGAAAGCTGCTGCTGTGTGTGTATGTGTTTAGCTGTAAGTATGTAAAGCTGTGTTTTATATATCTATGAAAGAGATATTTAAATAAAGATTTAATTTTACGTAATTTAACTTTAATATAATGGGCAATAAAAGTTTACCATCAAGGGTCGGTGGTCAGATACGGATCAAACATAGTTTTAATCCTTAAAAGTTTTGGTATCACACCCTTCGAAAAGCACCCTAAATTAACCATTAGATAAGGTTACGCTCCCGGTCAAGCATTTAATCAGCAATTGGCCAACATGAATTTGACAAATGATTAAACGAAACATCAAATTAGGCTTCGTACGCAAACTATTCAGTATTTTCGAAGTTGCTTATGATTTACTGTAATTTTCGATTGTAATTAATGTTTAGAAATACTATTAAATTTCGAATAGCAATAGTTTAATCAGGAACCCTAGGTGTGGTGATATTAGCACATAGTGGTTACATAGGCTTCGCATGCTTTATTTGTACCGCCTAATATATTATGGTTACGAATTTATATAGCATTCTAATAAGTAATTACCGTATAGAGAACTGTGGTGACCGTCAAAGCTTAACAAACTAGGTCGCCCGAACTTGGAGTTGGCAATATATAATTCCATGTAATCCCCCATCTCTTCCCGTGGGTGTCGTAAGAGGCGACTAAGGGACAAATCCGAAAGGTGGGCAGCAGCATCTTTCTGGGTAGATTTACATCAACTGCACTGCGATCTCCAACCCGCCTGCCAAGCGTGGAGATTATGGCAATGACCTCCCCTTTCGTGGGAGAGGCCCGAAGTCCTGCAGTGGACTGTTATGGGCTGTGATGATGATGATGAATTCCATGTAACATTCATAAACTTCGTCACCTAGACTTCGGTCGGCAGCAAATAAAAAACAAGTAGATAATTAGTTTAGGCGCTATTTGAATTTGTCCAAGATTTGTTCAAATAAATATAACAATCTCAGAATATTAATTTAAGAAATATATCTTGGCTTTAATGTTCCCGTTGTGCTCTCACAACACGAGGGCCTGGGCCTTGACCATCCTTGATTTGGCAGATCAGATAATTACAATGGAGTGTACAGCCACCGGCGCTCATATAACAATCTCAGAATAATTAGCTCAAATGAGTCGTGTGGTATTCAGCAGAATCGAATTAAGCAGCACATTCTGAAGGCGTTCAATGCGAATAGTCGCATTGAGCATTGACATAGGTCTTAGCTGAAACCTCCGTAGACCAGGAGCCTACCACAAGCCCTAAAGTAGGTAGGTATTTAAAAGTATTTAAGTAGTATAGGTATCAGTTATCTAGCTAGCATTCATAGTACAAGCTTTATAGTAGTTACTACTAATCCCTAAGCCGTACGGCTAGATGGCGCTATGTGAGTTTGTTCAAGATTATCTATTTACAATACTCTTTTAAATAGGGTTGTGTTTCTGCCGGTGAGTAAGGTTTCCAGAGCTCCATGGGGTGGGAATTTGGGGAACTGTGGCTTTGGCAGTGGAGGGATATTTGCCTTTTTACTGCCAGAGTAACGTGTTATAGAGGTGGGCAACGCATTGGCCATAGTCTCGGTGTTGCTTATGTCTATAGGCAGTGGTGACCACTTTCCATCAGGTGGCCCGCTTGCCTGTTTGCCTACAGTATAAAATAAAAAATAAAAAAAAATTATTGCAAAATTACTTTAACCTTGCATTTCAAATTCGTACCATGACCTCATTACTGTACGTTTATTTTAATTAGTGGTGCGCGGATCCGTTATATTCATATAACATAACAGAACGTTATGCTATTATATAATATTATGTTTACCGTTAACGATCGCCGTTTTTCAGTTTGAATTATTATTTATAATTAATTTTGTACATTGGGGAACAAAATTGCATATAAAATGCATTATTAATCAATATATTTGCATTACTACGTACAAATATAAGCTTTGCGACTTTTGATGAAGTTAATTGGGTGGTTGTAAAAAATAGGTGGTTTGGTTATCTTGTGTTATGTGAAATGACAATATATGTATTAGTAGCAGAAAATATTATGTATTAATACTAGGTGTTATAAGTATATTTCTATACCGTTATAAATACCCGTTATCTAATATAACGAACAGTTCTAGTTTTAATATTGTTCTGGAGAGAAGTTTTGTGACGTCATTATTTTTTAATCTTGAGGAGGCACAAGTCCATCAGTGGACTGTTATAGGCTGTTAATTCCAATCAGAAATACAATGAGTGTAAACGGAAATTTACATGCGATTTCGTATATCAAGGCTAGGCTCGGCTTTCGTCTGTAGGTATTCGCACCCTCCAACAATTCATTAGATTTTACGACGATAAAGTTGTAAAATAGAAGTCGTCGGTCGAGCTCCGAGTAGGCCCGCGGTTTCGCTAGTTTATGTGTATCGGACAAGGTTTGCGCTTTGGATCTCACTTTCCACTTTTATCGGGTCGGATTTTACGGCAATTGGAAAATTGTTGGCGTGACAAGAAATTAACAGTATACAATAAAAAAGCGAATTTTATTTTGGTTACAAGTATGTAAGCTACAATTAGTTGATTTCGGCATATTGTAGGTATTATAATAAATAACCTTCTCTAAAGAAGGTAGGGCACGACTACCCGCAACCGATTCAAATGTAGATTCTGGTGAGTGAAAGCGTATCCCGAAAAACGCGGGACATTTAGGAAATCTTCGTCTGGTATCACTCACTATAACCAAAGTAAAGATCCAACCAGCATGCCATCTTTGTAGAATTTGAATTTAATCGAATAACGTGAAATGTATAAAATACTGTGTACGTGGTAATGTGTGAGTGTGTAAATCATGTCCAACAAAATAAATTGTCCAGAAATTGTCGGACCTTGTATGCTTCACTTCTATTTAGCGCAGAATGGCTTATTTTTTAGATCCGTGGGTGGCTAGTTTGGCACTACATACTACTCTGCCGGTCATGACACAAAATCCTAATTTAAAAATTAATTGTATCATAGGTACTTCATTGCTGTAAAACTGAAGTACAGTTAAAAGAAATTAAAAATAATAAATCACATTATAATTTCATAGTAAAACCTCATTAACCACAATATTATCCTCGATATTATTTTTATCGTAAACCGGTACGCGATTAACTTTCCAAACAGGATTAATTTCGCTGCGGTCCTATTTTGATGCTGTTATTTTTGTCCCGCCAAAAAAACAACAGTTGGCAATTGTCCTCATACACCGCAAATAATTGAAATACGTTGAAATGCCGCATTTGTCACCGCGATACAGTTCATTTGCAATAAATTGGGACCACACGCGAAACCACTCTGTATTGTGCACGCATCCACAATGGTGGAATCAGCAAAAGGAATGGGATTCCTGTTATATATTTTTAGCAGGTTAATCTGTTTATTCGAACTTTAAATACGATTCATCGAAAAGTAATTTCGACTGTCGATAATTTTACGTTTTCATCATGTGTTGCACTTCTCATTCGAAATAGTGTATTGGAATTTAATACCTATGCAATGCCAATATCTACTTCAAATATTCGAATGCTGTCCAACTTTTTACAAAGCCTGATTTTGTTCTTTTTTAATCTAAAAATACAGAATATTATGAATTTTAGGTAGATAACATATTTATAAAAACAATTAAACATAAGTTTTAAAAACTCTGTAACTCATAATTAATAAAATAAACAATCTTGAATTCGTTTTAACTTAACTATTAAAAATGCTCGATTTGTATTAAAGACAAGTACTATACTACAAACAAAAAACAAAATAGACTTGCCTAAAAAAACGGGCACATTGTCAATTTTCATACAATCGAGACAATTTGGAGACCTTGGATCTCCCGCTGGGAACTTCCAAGTGCAATCTGATTATGCACATCTAGAACATGAATGAAGGATGTCTAGAGTTTCAAAGGTAACTACCGATTGAAAAGGCCGTTTACGTCACAGCGGTAAAGTTTGAGTCGAAATTTCGATTCCATACAACCGGTGTATGACATCGAAATTCCGACAAACTTCCCGCTATGGAGTATACGGCACTTGGAACAGTTAGGAACCATAGGAATTCTAGACGTCCTCCATCCATGCTATATATTTATATAATCAGATCCTACACGCAGAAAGTTCCCCGTGTGCTCTCCCATTCTAAGGTCCCCAAATTAACTCGATTGTATGAAAATTACCCATGTGCCCGTTTTCTTTTTTTGCAGTATATAAAGCAACAGCTTTTATTGGGCAAACTGGCAAGCGACAGCGGCACGTGTCATTAACTCCGCGCACCTCCGGTCATGTCGTGACTTGAACATCAGCATCAAACATCGTCAACGATCAATGCGAATGTTGACATTGTTGTTGATGTTCCGCTGATGCTGATGCTGATATTCGCAACCTAACCTAACCTAGCTGCGTAATTACATTTGTTACTTGCTAAAAAGATTTCAACAGATTCAGATCACTTAGCAGGAATACCATCGGGTGTTATCATCAGCCATAACATCCACGATCAGTTCATGTAGAGTATTCTAAGATTTAGGAATGGAGAATTCAGTACAGATGAATTAGAGCAGGGACGACTAAGTTGAAAAGCCTCATGCATCTAAAATTACACGGGACTTAAGTCAGAACACAGCAACGCAAACATTGTTGCTTGGTAGTACAAATAGATTAGACTGTGGTCAAGACCACTTTTCTATTCCGAGTTGGCCGTATTCTGCTACTGTACTTTTGTTTTGTTTGCACTGCACGTTTAATTTGCAGTTTGATTAGATTTCTTCTTGTTCTTAATAATAATTTAAAAGAATCTGTCAACGATGACAAACCGCATCTTATTATGTCAATCGGTAGATAAGCATGCGAGTGGACATAAGCGACACCAAGGAAATTCCCAATGCGTTGCCCACCTCTAGAACCCCGAGACACGGTGCTCTGGTAGCAAATAGGTAAATGCTAGGAACCCCCACTGCCAAAGCCACGGTTCCTCATGGAGCACTGGAGACAGGAACACAAAATATACATAGCATAAAACAAAGTCGCTTCCTGCCGTCTGTCTTTGTGTTTCTATGTACGCTTAGTTCTTTTAAACTACGCAACGGATTTGAATGCAGTTTTCAACACTATTGTTGTTATCTAGAGTTATTCAAAAGGATGATTTATAAGTAAGAAGGTGTAGGTAAGTGTAGAGTAGATATACGACAGGTGTAGGGTAGGTATCGGGTAAGTGTTGGATAGGCGTAGGGCAGGGGTAGGGTGGGTGAAGGGTAGAGGTAGGTCAGGAGCTAGGTAGGAAGCCACGCGAACGAAGTCGCGCCGAATCCCCTAGTATTACATAAAATAATGTTGTACCTCGACAACATTATTTTCAACATACACGTAAAATTACTCCAACAACTATTACAACTCTGGAGCGTCATAAACATGTTCCGCGGGGGTATAAGAGTCTGAGCAACTTTGATGGGTGACTTTGTATGTAAATCGTAAACAGTTCATAGCAATTCACATTACGGCAGGCGGATTGGAGATCCCAGAAAACGCTGCTGAGCATTTTTTGGGCTATTGTGATCTATAGTCGCCTCGTATGACACACGTGAACAGAAGTGGTTAAGCGGTTGGTGTATACTGTACTCTGCCCGACACTACACTGGCTTGCCGGATACCATACTGCCACAACTGTTTATCATCATCATCATCAGAATATGCTTATACGGGATCACTACTGGTCTTGGGCATTGCCGTAACCTTTACTATTGGCAGGCTGGTTGGGAAAAGAAAACGCTCTATTTTATGCTCTACGAATATCCTAGCCAATCTCCTTCAAAGACACCTTATCTCCGAGAGCACTTTCGCTACCTAGGAGACGATCATGGCCGTCTGCTTCGGACAACATTCTGTCGGCCCCGTTCACGCGTTCCGGGTACTACTACGACTCGTTTACGGTGAGAGCAACTCGCTTGTGGAATGATCTGCCAAGGGAGATCCGACAGTCTGAGTCATTGTCTAGTTTAAAGTCAAAACTTCATTAATACCTTTTAGTGAAAGATTTGCGAAACTTTATTTTAGTATACCTACATAAGTACGATTATTTTATGTTTTTGGCTGTTTGTTCGTGTTCAGATAAATGCACAACGCATTCTCTTGTATCCTGTGGCTCAACACTACCTGCTGTAATATTCCTGTCTCAATTTCTATAAAGGTTGCTTTTTACTGTAACTGATTGATACTGTTATGTTTTATAAGCAATCAAGTGTTTATTTTTATCTAATACGACACCCGTATGTCAAAGGTATAGGCTATATTTTACTCTGTCGGGTACAATCCAGTAATGCCCCTGGTGTTGCTGAAGTCCATAGGCGGCGGTGGCCACTTTGCATCAGATGGCCTTTTACCGATTGTCCAACATTATAGAATGAAAAAACTAAACTACGACGAATTGCCGGATACCAGACGGCCAAGCCGTATAAAAACCGTCACTGACTATTCAACCAGTCCCAGCAACACCGTTGTCGAAGCGAGATGGACCAAGGCCTTCCGCTGGGGACTACTTTATACTAAGGATTATTCTTCGACAAAGCACCCAACGAATGGCTGGCAGGTCGCGTCACGTACTACCGCCTCGACCAGTTGTGGAGAAAAGTGCGCGCCCCAATTAATGCGTCAGCTGTACACGGGACGGGCTCCCCACACACAACATAGGTGAGCGCATTGCGTCGAACATTCCTTTTTTAAACCGTACGGCGTACGGTGGAGTTTATTCTACGTATGCCGCTCTAATATCTCATTAATCATTGTAATATCATCATCATCACAGCCTATAAATGTCCACTGCAGGACTAAGGGCCTCTCCCACGAAAAGCTAGGTTATTGCCATAATTTCCATGCCTGGTCGACGGGTTGGAAATCGCAGTGTTATAAATATAACAATGGAAAACGCTGCTGCCTATTTTCCAGCCCACGGAGACTAGATCTTTTGCCTCAAAATAATTAGTCGCGTTGTACGACACCCACGAGTATAAGGGGTGGTGCTATTCTACTCTGCCTGACACCACCCGGCTAATTCGACAATTCTAATATAGAAAGCCACTAAGCTCTATTAATAAACATGGCATGACTTGAGAATTAGGAATATCCGTAGAAGTTTTTAATGTTAATCCTAGGTGTAAAGTTATCCTACGTTTATTAATACGGGGGTTAGAGATGTTCCGGTATTACCTTCGTACTCTAGGAACGCGTTAGCGGTTTTTACTCTTTTTCTTCAAACCTCTTGCCAAGCGTAGAGATTATGAGTTAAAGTGAGGTGGTAAAATTATTTCCAGAAACGGATAGCGATAGGGAATCGTGAACCGGCCGAGCAGAAATTGGAATGATGAATTTTTATCTCTGTTACGAGTCTGTAGTTATGTACCTATAATAGGTATGTATTAAAAAAGTATATAAGTAGTTTATCAGTTATCTAACACCCATAACATAAGTTTTGCTTACATTGGGGCTAGATGGCGTTGTGTGAATTTGTTCAAGCATATTTATTTATTTTAAATCGTATGCGAAAATAATGGTGTTACAAGTTTGCGCCAATATTAGCCTGTAATCTCACAGCTCCCAACGAATGGAATTCCAGACCTTAATAAATATACTGGCGTCGATTCAATTGTTTGACAGTCTCACTACATATTAAGTACCTACTTATTATTATATTACATTATATTACAGTAACGTTTGAATATTCGTTTTTTTTTTGGGCATATGATGAATATTACCTCCTCTAGATTACAATGGACCTGCCTGCGCTCATGTCTGCATGCCGTGCCTAGGAGTAATTAATTAAATTTTTATGTATTTATATTATAATAGGTCTTCTTTTTTACCTATTTACCCTTGACCATTCAAGTTACAATAAATCATACCTTCTAATAAGTATGATTTATTGTAATTGCCGATTTTTTCGTAAGCATAGATATATTTGCGCAAATGTCTTTTATTGTACATAACAGATCAAAATAAATATTAGATTTCGATAATAGAGTATGGTTACACGCCAGTAAGTTCTTAAAATTAAAGAAAATTTATTACCTTAAGTTTTAAAAGGGTTTTAAACTAAGTACCCCTTCATTTTTGACCAGATATAATTTTATAAAGAAGTTTGTCACCGAAATGAAATGATATGCACCAGTTAGCTCTATGTCTCTTTATTATGCCTACAAAGTTTCCATGTAATCGGATTTTGCTTTACAAGAAATTGAAAAAATTGCTTGTATGAAAAATACAGTTCTCGTCGTTTTCCCTGTACAGAACGGCAATTTCATAAGTTAGCTACTATTTTCTTATCCCCGGTAAGTATAGTGCATTCTTGAATCCCGAAATATTTCTCTGACGACCTATGGTTTTCGATAGATCACGTCACTTGCTCCTTCTCTTCGCGACTTCGCGAGTGACGAGAGACTGCGCAAATTAGTAGCAAACAGAATGAATAAATAAAAAAATAATCATCTTTGTGTTAATGTCTCGGATGTGCTCTCGCGCACGAGGGGCCGCCTTGACCGTGATCCAGAAATTGGCAAATCAGATAATTACAGTGGGTGGACTGCCATCTGAACTCCGTGACCCTGCTACGGAAGCAGTGCTACCAGCCAGGGGAACCCCACCAGATTGGATCAAGGTTACACATTCATTTGCCTGAATGTGCAAGTTTCTTTACGATGTTTTCCATCATCGTAAGAGTATCGGTTAGCATTCAAGTAGTCTACATAACTCAGAAAAGAGTAATTGGTACATGACCGCAGTGGGATACGAAACCGGTACCTGTCGCTTACGAGTCGGATACCTCAACCACTCGGCCAAGTCTCGAAGCAAGTAAAGTTAATATTATACTGAAACTACTTAACAGGTAGACCTGCTAAGAACGTGAACATAACATCTGCTAGAGGACTAGGCGCGACTTCGTTCGTGCGTGACTACCTACTCTTCTGTTCATAGTTATTAATGTTCCACTTGATTCACCCTATCTGTTGTTGTTGTTGACACGAAAGTAAGTGTGCGAACGAATATTTTTTCAGAAAAATCTGGCAACTATATCTGTTATCAATTCTATTTACCTAGAATTGGTTATAAACATACAATTTTACAGTAGAAATGGTAACAGATACAATGTCAAGATTCATACGAATATTTTTGGTTACCTATAATTCCCGTTAGATTCTCCACATTTCGCACCTAGGGTGGTTCGCACCAAAACACAGCTTTATATCGATAAAGATTTTGTTGCATGTCGACGAAATCGAGTAAAAATAGAAGCAATAATTAATAAAGTAGCGCGTTAAAAAACATTCCATTCAGACGATTTCTGCTAATTGTAAACAAGTATTCTTCATAGCCGTGTGGTGTCCGGCTGAGTAGAATAGCAGCAACCCTTTACACTCATGGGTGTCGTACAAGGCGACTAATGTTTTCGAGGCAAACGATCAACAGTCTCCGTAGTCTGGAAAATGGGTAGCAGCATTTTCTATTGTTATATTTAAACACTGCGATCTCCAACCCGCCTGCCAAACGTGGAGATTATGGCAATACCCTTCCCTTCCGTGGGAGAGGCCCTAAGTCCTGCAGTGGACTGTTACGGGCTGTGATGAATTAATTCTTCATAGTCCACCGGCATTTATAACCATGATCCAATCTGGTCAGGGTCTTCTGGTAGCAGGATCACGGAGATCAGATGGTAGTCGCTCCACTGTAATTACCTGATCGCCAAATCCTGGATCATGGTCAAGGCGGACCCCGGGCCCTCGTGCTCGAGAGCACAACTGGAACATTAACACCAAGTTTTTTTTCTGCATAGTCTACCCGAATCCCAAACCGTATGTTTTTATCTTAAATGGTTCGTTAGAAGCGATGCTTCCTCCCCTAGGTAGTGTTGTAGAAACACACAGGAAACGAACTCAATCAATTTGCTGTGCTCAATTGACCCGTAGCTAATGTGGCTGACTTGGACTAATGTCATTATTAGTGAGGTCCCTTCATATACCGCAGTGCAGTCAAGCGAGTGTTATATGCCAAGGCTTTGATAGCGTTACCATTACTGGCTGCTGTATCGAATAGGCCTGATTCCTATTGGATATCGATTTTATGCTTGACAGACGATATGGTGTTTGAGATATAATAGTATCCTCTTAAACCAGCTATTGCGCTTATTATATTTGACTAAATTCAGTAGCCTACATTTAGAAGCAAAAGCGTGAGAGCAAATAAAAGTTGATTGTGTTGCTCATAGAACAAGGTCCATTTTTGTATCACTTGTGTTTATGTTTTTAAAAGCTGTGACAGAATAATTTATCTTGTTTTATGAGCAACACATTACAAGAGCGTCGGTGGCCGAACGGTTAGAGTATACGACTCGTAAGCCAGAGGTCCCGGGTTCGAATCCCGCTCCGGCCATGCACTGTTTTCTGAGTTATGTATATTAGTTGAATACTAACCGATGCTCTTACGGTGAGGGAAAACATCGTGATGAAACCTGCACATTCAGGCGACTGGATGTGTAACCATGATCCAATCTGGTCAGTTTCCCTTGTTAGCAGGGTCATGGAGGTCAGACGGCAGTCGCTCCACTGTAATTACCTGACCCGCCAAATCCTGGATCATGGTCAAGGCGGACCCCGGGCCCTCGTGCGCGAGAGCACAACCGGGACATTAACGCCAAGATGATGATGATGATGAGCAATACATTACACTTTGATTTGCTCTCACGCTTTGTGGTTCTGAATTTAGGCTACTGAATTTAGTCAAATGTAATAAGCGCATATATGGTAGCGTCGTCGTTGCGTACTCTTTATGTGGAATTTCCAAGAAATATAAGGAGTGCATTTAAGTTAATATTAGTATGACAGTGATCGAAATTCTCATTTAAAATTAAGAAAATTTTATTTCAGCGATTACAAAGTGATAAGTGTACATAACGGCGATTTAAGTAAATCCAATTTCATAAAGTTTAACCGGTCAAACGCATTAAAACATTATGTTGCTGCCATTAAATTTGTAAGTTTGCGATTCGCGAATTTGCTAATATTAAATCTTACGTGAAAATTGATACATAAATTACGGAACAAACAAATTAAATATGAAATTATAGACAAAGTTCTTTGCTAATGGGAGTTGCAAATTGTTTTGGGCGTTATTTTACTTTCTTTTTCTTTTCGGCCTCTAAGTTACTAAATGCAATTAGGGGATCATAAATGTTGTTTCCCTATGAATACTCGAATCCTTTCGACACAATGTATTTTACCAGATATTACCACGTGTCTCTCAAGAGAGGGTATTAATTTTAATTAAACTTTAATCTATTTAGACGCATAATTACACCCGAGTTGTTTTTCCCCGACGGTGATGGTTTATAATTTCCATTTCACTTATTATAAATGAATTCATTACCCATGACTTCTGACATTTGGGAAGTAATCAAATACGTTCGGAATAAATAAGTACCTATTTATGGATCTTATATGGCAGACAAACAGGCAAGCGGGCCACGTGATGGAAAGTGGTCACCGCCGCTTATGGACATTAACAACACCGGGAGAGTTACCAATATGCGTTGCCCGGCTCTGAAGAGACCTCAAATATGCCTTTTGAAGGATCCCATGTCATAGTCCAAAGGAAACACTGGCTGGGAGCACATTCCACATCCGAATCGTACGAGCGAGAAACGTTCTTTCGAACTTTCGCGTGGTGACCAAAAGAGGGTCTACGTTTAATCCAACTAAAACAAATTTAAAAATCGACTTTTTATCTACATAAACTGTAAAGTAAGCTTCCAGAGAAGGCTGAAAACATGCCATAAATTCTTCTTTTCCTGATGTCAAAATGTAAATTCGTGTTGAACTTAAACCGATACCTGAACTGAGTAAATAAATGTTTAAGCATCTGGAAGCGGACGGGCTTGATTTACATTTGAAATGCGTGGGTCAGGGTTTTATTACCTTTTTTGCCGAGGTAGGTTGAGTGTACCCTACATTGTCCTTTACTTGTGTTCTAATTCTCATCGCCAACTAGAAAGCATTTCTAGGGGTTGAAAAATCATTTTGAGGATAAAAATTTAAAGGTTTCTTAATTACATTTAGTACCTAAAGGTTGTTGATGATTTGTGAAAAAAGAATTTGTGACAGCCTTCTATTGTATTCATAAAACCGATTAGTTCTTAGTGTCCCATACTGTCTAAAATGTTAGTTATGACTTTCATTTCTTAACGATACGTTACGTTAAGTTACTTAAGGCGCATGAAAAACGCATTTATTGGACTTTTAGGTATTTGTGATTGAACGTTATTTACGAACACTTAGAAAAACTGTAGATTCCGTATAACTGGTATTTAGTATGTTGTGTATTCCACACAGTTAAATTTTAGTCAAACGCGTTTATTCATATTCGCGATAATATATATCAATAATTCCACCTAACTGCTATTCAATACATTCGCTATTCCACAGCTTCGCCAACGCTGGGAACCCTAAAACTGTATGTAACCTAAGCATAAACTTAGACCTGGGTCTATGCTTAGTGGAATACCCAATTGTGACTATTTCTACTCCAAGTAGACTTCAGACTATTTAGATCAATTTACAAACTAGTATCATAACTATTTATTTTCGAGTTCTCATAGTTGCATTATTCCCTCGGGATTTATTTGAGGCTTTTTTCGAAGACTTCACATAGGATTTGTTCTCGCATTGGTAATATCGAATAATTCATGATGAAGTCCATTCAATCGGATTGGAATAATCGATTCGGAAATAAAACTTTAAAATGTTGCCAGTTGAAAATCAGTTTTCACTGTCGCGGTTGAAATATGGAAAACAGTTTACGCGCCCCAGTGACAACGAAATTTCATTTAAATGACTGTTATATTCCGAAATTATTATCTCGTCCGAACCGTTTAACTTTTTGCGTAGATCGTGTAGGAAACAATTTATAGAAGGTCATTTTTACCCCCCTATGTAAAAGCGGGGTGTTGTATCTGTGGGTCTGCATAAAGCGTTGTTCTAATTGAAAACGGTCGTAGGACGGACGTCGCCCGATCAATAGGACTACTCAAAACCGCCCGTCGCACGATCGTTGTCAAATAGGACAGAGCCTTAGTGCATATGAATGAAGGTGTGTGTCTGCCGTGGCACCATAGCTACCATACGAATAGACCGATTTTGTTGGTTATCTATATTGAAAGTCAGTTTAATCGACATAGTTCTTAGCTTTGTTTCATTAAATTCGGTTTAGCAGTTTAGAAAATAATTGATTCTATGTGAATTTGGCACACAATTTGGAAAAGGTTACTGTGTAAACAATAAGGTAACGTACAACTTCTCATTTTTTTTGGAATATTCAAAAATTTGCTACCTATGTCCATGGGATCTAAGGTTACTACTCAGCCTTGACAAGTTTCTTTTGTATTTCTTTGCTTGGTCGACTTTTTTTATTAACGACTAGCGGCCCGCCCCGGCTTCGCACGGGTAGTAAACCTTAACAAATTATACACCTGAACCTTCGTCATGAATCACGTTGTCTAAAACCGCACTATGTAGTCTGTGTGTGAATACCGCATGAAAATCCGTTTAGTAGTTCTTGAGTTTATCGCGTACAGACTGACAGTAAGACACGCCGTGGGACTTCGTGTTTATAATATGAAGTAATTATATTATACTTAAGTATGTACTGAGTAGTGTCCCGTTACAAACAGGACACCATATTACGATCACAAAAGTTCCAACCGTCTCCTCAACCATTTTAGAGGGAAGGGGGCGACCCGGCTCCTGACGGCCGTATTTCCTGACATTGACTCCCCTCCCGTACGCATCCCGTGCTGCCTAGATAGCCGAGCGGACTGAGCGGCGAACACGCGACTTTTTTCTAATATTCACATTTTTAAACTCGTGATATCTTTCGAATGGAATGTCTGAATTGAATAATTCAAAAAGTTATATAAAGGTATTGAAGTAGTCGTGAATATGAAGTAATTGATTTTGATAAGGATTAATACCAAGGTACAAATAAAGAGCGTTTTTTAGCGGCGGCATTTCAATTAAATTTTCAAAATAAAAGAACACTTATTGTGACATAACTATAATAGTTAGACATATACTGTCGCGACACTTTTTGTAGATAATGATGTGTTCTGCAAAGTCGTACTACATTATTTTGTTCTATCATCAATAGTTTTCGCAGCGCACGCGATGTAAGGAATTTTTTGGGTATTTTTCTACACCTTCGGTTACATTGTTCAAATTTTACCAAGGATCCCTAATTTTTTTCAAAATGAAATGTAGCCTATGTCAAATTGGAAGAATGTAGCATTCTATTGGTGAAAGAATTTTTTAAATCGGCCCAGTACTTTTTGAGCCTATTCATTACAAACATACAAAAATAGGTACAAATCTTTCCTCTTTATAATATTAGTGTAGATTTGCTCTAATTTATTTTGAAATCATAACGCAAATAAGAAAACAAGAATTATTTCTGGACCCCGTTCAAAGGCTAAACACGCCACAACTCCCTATCCGCGACTCATTGGATCTTAATACTCGAGTTTTCTAGCTACGCTCCTAGTCGGCAATTATCGCGTAACCAAGATGAGATAAAAAAAAAGTCTTTCTACCCCCGCCATGCTAGCCGGATTAATCTGCCAGCCACGGCCGTGCAACGGATCGCCGATTTAACACGCGATAAAGTCGGAAACTAATTTTTCTTCTTTTTCCTAAGACCGGGGGCAGTGCTGCCCTGACGTGAATGAGGATTTGTCTGAGTTTCAGCCTCGATAGTTCAGGCCTTATAAGTGGAATATGAGAAAGCTTAGTCGCAGTTCTTTATGTTTAAATTGGGGTTATGCCTATTAAAGAAATTTTTAGTATTCCACAATAAAATATCCTGGGCCTTGACCTATATTTACCTCAATATTCCAATGTGATTGCAGTGTATTTTTTTCATTCTATCGTCACCGACATAGCAAGGCTAAAGGGGCAGTGGGCAGGACACATAGTTCGTAGAACATATGGCCGATGGGGCAGTAAAGTTCTCGAGTGGTGACCACGTACCGGAAGACGCAGCTTGGGTAGGCCACCCACAAGGTGGACCGACGACCTGGGAAAGATCGCAGGTAGCAGCTGGATGCGGAAGGCACAGGATCGCTATTTGTAGAGATCTCTGGGGGTGGCCTATGCGCAGCAGTGGGCGTCTTTCGGCTGATATGATGATTGGATCACGGTTACACGTTCAGTCGCCAGAATGTGCCGGTGTCCTTACGATGTTTTTTTTTACCGTAAGAGCATAGGTCAGTGTATAACATAGAATAGTCACAGACGTGTAGTAGACAGTGTAGTCATAGAAGTCAGGCTGAAGTCAGTTTGAAGTTTTCAAAAATACACATCTATCGTGACCTAATTTTCCAGGAATGCCCGTTGGGACGACGAGCAAGACGGGTCATCGAATTCACGCCAAAATCTCCGAAAGTACACTATTTAAGCCCAACTTTGGTTTGACACACGGTCACGCCACTATTCCTAAGCAGTTAGGGCCATTTGCCTCGTCCCGCAAAAGTAAGTATAAATCAGTCAAACGCACGTTCACTTGATGTAACTTATCTATCAGTTGATCCTACTCTAATGTTTTTAGACTCCGTGAAAATTGCACGAGCAAAGGCGTAATGTTATGGATGTATTCGTATGGGAAAATGGTATGAAAAGGGAATTGGATAAACTGTGAACTTCTAGATTACTCAAACTTGGATGTCATGCTCTGAAAAGGTAGCAGCCATCTAGAATACCAATCCTATTCTATACCTAGATTTTAAAGTCACAAACGTGAATACAAGAATACATTCGCATTGTACATTCGAAATTTAGGACGTAATTAACTAAGTTACCACATTAAGTTTAAGATGCTAATGAACGGAAGTCCTCGTAAATATATACATAATACCGAAACAGTGTTTGATGCTTTGTTCTTGTAGAAGGCTTCATGGAAATGTCGTTACAAATGCTGCTGAAATTGTAACTTTATAGGCAGAAGTTTTAATGGTAAGCAGGTAGTAATAATAATACTTTCAACAATGTCTAGATACATGGAAGGAATGCTGACGCCTTGTAACGACTTTATCTTGAGCACTAAATTCAAAGAACAAAGTTTACGTTCAAAACTATTAAAGCAGTCCAAATTCACAATAAAATTCAAAGTTACGTTCATGATGCTACAGAAAACGGCAAAGGGGTAGCTTGCCTTTCCACGTTCAGCTAAACTTGGCTAAACTTGAGTTGTGGAAGACGGCCCAGATTGTTTTATACAATTTGGGAACTGAAAGCAACCTTCTTATACTTTAAAAACAAGATGCGATGTCGGCGCGGATAGTTGCATTTTTATCTCGAAAGAAAAGTATGCAAACAAGTTCACGCCGAGAGCCCGCGCACTGTTTTATCAGAAGGCAGCTGCTTCACCGCGGCCCGGCCTCTATTTGGTTTAAAATTTAGTATGCAAATTGTGGACTTCGCATTTGTAAGTGCTCGAAAGCGAATTAAAGGCTTCCCGCTTCATAAAATCTTCGAGAGTCGGGCGTATATTGCGTTAGAAAGAAAATTAGAGTGGAGTTGGCACCGCTTACACGTCGCAGCCGCGGGATTTAATTGCTTTGAATATTCAAATGAGTTCAGTGATTAACGGGAACATTTATGTTTAGTGTTGCGACTGTGTTTAGAGGCCTTTGTCGTTAATTGGAGGTTTAACTTAGTTTTGTCGAATGTAGGTCTGCGTAATTTAATTAAATTGAACAACGGATTTTACGAGATTGCCTAATGGAATCCCAGTTTTCATCCCATTAAAGCGCTGAAAGCGTTCCACTTACAACTTTAAAAGTTTTCAAGATTAAATTTTTCGATAGCAATATTTCTGTCTCTATATCCTCTTTTTAACGCGAGAAAGTAGTTAGACATAATTAGAAAAGTTTCTCGTAATTTTTTTTACATTTTTCTTTGTTATAAACTTGCGTTAACCTTATTAGCTGCCACGCTAGGTGCAATCGTAGACCGCTTCCATCATACTGATTATTACTTTATGCTTTGGATGAGAACCCGTCTCATTCTATTTCAATTCACGTATTACCTACATTCAGTGGAATAAAACAAAACTAGTTATGAGTAGACTCTGTCGACTGAATGAGTAACCATGATTCAATCTGGTCAGGTTCCCCTAGTAGCAGGGTCACGGAAGTCAGATGGCAGTCGCTTCACTGTAATTACCTGATCTGGCAAATCCTGGTCAGGGCGGACCCTGGGCCCTCGTGCGCGATAGTAGAACCAGAATATTAACGCCAATATGATCGATAGGTACTCCAAAGTACACTCTGTCTAAAAAGTAAAGTGACTTGGGAATTTATAAGATTGATTGAAATCAACAAGTAAGCAACCTGATTTTGAATAATGAAGACGTCCATCTTATACAGCATGATAGTAGTTAAAAGATGGATGTCTTACCAAGTCGGCCTATTTTAGACAAAACCTATCTCAGCATAAGCTTCTACTTATCTCAACATATTTTTTCGTCGACAGCAAAATTAAAGAAAAACTTGAATTTCATTACTTGATATTGAATAGGGCCGAATGGAATAATCAGAGAGCACAAGCAATACGAACAGTCATCGGCATCTCAATTGGTTTTTATTTGAGACAAGATTTGCAAGTTTAATCCGGGCGTCATCAAAACGGGACAGAACCTTGTTAAAGTAAATGTTTGCGTTTATAATGGGATGAAACCTTGTCCAAGGACATCTAAATGTAGCGACATTTGCCTGCGAGAGTGGTCCCTGATCATTACAATCTGGGCGCCTTCAAGTCTAAATAGGGTGAATAGGCTGTTCCTAGATCCATCCATCTTTAGCCTCATCGGAACTTACCTATCACCAGATGAGATGGCAGTCAAATACTTGGCTAGAATTATAAAAAAAAAATAATAGATAACCTTTCACATCTGTCACAATTTCCTTGGGTCGACGACATAAAGTTCATTTTCTATTAGGAGGTAAGGCGCGACCGCGAAAATGATCGTTGTATCGTGGACGCAAAAAAATTATGACAGCTGTCAAATGTGCCCTACTATACAATTTGATTTTCTTCGACAAGGTTCCACCCCATTATATTCAATTCGTTTAATACGTTTCCATGTGTTATTAAATACAAGTCCTTAGATATATAATAATATATATTCAAGGACTATCTATCTACACATAGTATCATAGTGGGTTTCCGCCGTATGCATCTACGTATGTATGTATGTACGCTTAGACCTTTTAAACAAAGCAACGGATCTTAATTCGATTTTCAACAATAAATACATATTTAAATTAAATTTACAATATTACATATCGACTATAATATGCGCGCAATCAGAACGATGCCAGTTGTAAAGACCGCTGAAAAGCGCAAAGTTGTAAGCACAAAATCTATGCACAAAATTTAAATTTTCCTCACGCACTGCGCTTGAAATTGGAAGTTGCTTTATCAATTTTGGAGGGCCGCCGTGTAAGTTTAAAATTAATGTCACTGCCGTTCATTCATCATGCGGACGACACGGCAGCAGCCTTCGTTGACAGCGTGACGCCTTTTGCGTGGATCGATCTTGTCTTGACTACAGCATCTGGCTTCACGTAGGTAATAATGTATTCTGTTATTAGTCAAAGTGACACACTATTGGAGTTTATATACTATGCGACGATATCGGTCGTCGTCTTCTGTCTGCGTGTATCCCGCTAGGCTTTTGTGCTGGATAATTTTTGTATTCCGCCTTTTGGATAAGTAACAATTAAATAAATGCTAGAAAATAGGCCTTATTCTATGAGCAATACATTCCACTTTCACTTATTCTTATGCTTTTTGCTTCTGAAATTTTGACAAATGTAAGAAAAGCATTTCACAGCAAAACTTCCTCTTTTTCGTTCAATGCTACCATTAAAAAAAGCTTGGGAATATGACGTACCTACAGGTTGTGAATTTAAATTTAGATATGACACAAATTATGTCACGTAAAGAATCGAGTTTACAAAGTTTCTATGAAGAATGTTAAGTACACGAAAATTCTTTGCTTTACATTTGTAATCATTCTTAATTAATGGATAGCTCGATAAAGTATACGTAACTATTCCTAAGTTCAATCAAATGAGATCCGCGAAAACAAAACCGAGTTATGCTTTTTAAAACGATTGAAAGCAGCTTACAAGTTAGACAGTGATGCTCTTGTATCCCCTCTGTTGTTAGTAGATATTATATGAATGGTTTAAATTTTTTGTGATTTTTGCTGATTTTCAATTAATTGAATTTAATTACAAATTCCTGACGTTCATTCAGTATGACATAGGTACTTCAATTATTTTGACATTTATCAATTTATTGTTTTTTTTATTATTATTTAAAGACATTATGAATGAATGAATTTTAATTATAACAGTTTTATTGTTATTAATATTGTTGACATAATGAATATTGTTGAGGTGGGAAACGCATTGGCGATACTCTTGGTGTTGCTAATGTCTATAGGCAGTGGTGACTACTTCCCATCAGGTGGCCCGCTTGCCTGTTTGCCTACCGTATGTCATAAAAAAAAATGATGCATTGTGTTATTTACTAGATTGTTTGATTTTATATATTGAAATTTAACTTATGTGATGACAATGTATGTACATTACTAGAATAAATGAATATGAATATGAATGCCGCGGTATAACGGCATATTAAAGGTAGAGACAAAACTAAGCCCACGTACGCAACTCTGTCATATGCCAACGCATATGACAGAGGCACGCTTTGCTTCACTTCCCCTCATATTATAAATTTAAAGTTCCACGCCGCGTTTGTCTGTCTGTCTGTTCGCGATATAGGTACTTGAAAAATATAAAATGGATTTTCATGCGGTATTCACCGATATACGCACTGATTCATGAGGAAGATTTAGGTGTATAATTTGTTAAGGTTATTTTCCGTGCGAAGCCGCGGGCGGGTTGCTAGTAAATTGTAATACAAATTCAATAGTCTAGATGACATGTGTTGCATACTTCTATGTTGGGATCAATTTGTCTCTACATTCAAAATGTTTATTGTTAGTCAAACATTTGCAACTTTTTTTTTCATTATAGAATTTTATTTACAACTACAAATTAAGTGTCGATTCTACTTAGTTAAACTAAAACTAAGCTAAAGGTTTATTTTAATTCTTGACAACTTCAATCAAGCCGTAATGCACATAGATTCGAACTTAAAACCAGTTTTGAACTCCGTATTTCACCTTTCCATCAGAGAGAGAAATTACCTAATATTATAGTTACCATAACATCATTCATTTATCAATGTCCCACCCACAGTGTTTGAGTTTAAACCCGGAACATAATAGGTCGGAAAATAATTTCATGCTAGTTAGCGGCAAATGTTTCCCGCTTTATACGTTCCATGGCGTTTCGCCCAACATATGAATATATTTGAATAATTCTCATGGGCACGTTCCAAACGCTCTCGTGGAAGGCTTTCGGGACTAACGAGCCTCTGATAATGGTTACCGGTACCGTAATGCGTACGTTTGCTCGAGAGCGTATTGTGTTGGTAATTTTCTAGCACTTGAAGACGCTCGATTTGTAGACCGGGGTAAGCTACTCACAATATTCGAATGCTATTCAATTAAGTAAAGAAAACAAGATTTTGGGTCTCTGCCTTCAAATCACATAAATAACCCATTTGAGTCCCCTCCACGTTAGTCGAGGGTTTTGCGATAATCTCTAATCTTGTTGGTTAGAGATGATTATAGCGGCCGACAGATGCCCACTACTGGGTAATTAAACCTATCCCAGAGATCTCCAAGGGAGCCGGCATATGCCTTCCACATCTAGCTGTTACCTGGGATTTTTAGAAGGTCGCTGATCTACTTTTTTATTCTACATAGTAATAAACGAGCAGAACGCCTACCTGATGGTAAGCAGTAGCTGTCGCCCATAACATCTACGACTATATTTCAAACTGAACAACAACAATGCAAGCATTATTAATTGGCGGCAGAGAAAGATATAGTGGCACTCACGCAGACGTACTCCTGAGGCTAGAAAAGACAGAGTCCTACCACCTGATATAACTGAACTTGATACAAGCTGAGCAAGAGTAATTTTGGAAGAGAATTTGATTAGAGAGACGGAGAGATTGTCAGTTGTCAGTTGTTGCACATGACCGTGAGATGTTTTTTGCTGACAGAGCAACGTATTATAGAGATGGGCTACGCATGAACTATACCTACTCCTGGGGTTGCAAATGTCCACTTTCCATCAGGTGGCCGCTTGCCTGTTTGCTTACAATATGACAAGAAAATTGTGCCAACCCCACCTAGCATGATAAGGGCAGATGGATGGTTCCTTATGAATTCTGTTTTTTTAGTAATAGTCTAGCCAGGCAATTTACAGACATCTGACCTGGTGGTAAGTGACGATGCGGCCGAAGATTGAGCGTGCCTGTTTAAGAACAGCCCATTTTCTCTAGCCTTGAAGGTGTCCAGATTATATTGATCAGGGAACACACTAGCAGGCTACGTGTTCCATTCCTTAGCTAAACTAAAGCAGCTCTAGCGGATAGCTGGAAGATCCACGACATAAGGATGAAGCGTTCGCCCGGACCGCGTCTCCCGATGTTGCGAAGGGGCCGGCGAAACGTGGTCGAGCAGTTTCCAAATCAAATATACCACTATACCTACACCAAGGATTGAAATAATTTCGGCACTGGTAACATTGTTTATCCCTTGAATAGCGGTAGAGCTCAGCTTTGCCAACAGTCGCATTTTACGTTAAACGTGTGCTGAATGGAACGTGCAGCATCCATTCCGTGACCGTAAATGAATCCACCAATCCGACCCGCCCGCTGGGTGTGAACTGCGAAATGTTTCCTGTTGGGCCGTATTTAGGAATAACGGCAGTCCATAACGTCACACTGAAATTACTTATACATCATCATCATAGCAGGCAATCGTGGCTTCGGCCAGGGTCAAAATGTAATGATCCAGGGCGATGTCCCAGCGCGTCGTTACGGCAACGCCCTATACATTTCGGGATGCATTTCTAGCAGACCTTTTCATATTGAGTTTTAATTTGGTATTTGCGGCGACTACCATCTGACCGATCTGGCCGATATGGCAGTAAAGTCCTAGAGTGGCGGCCTCGTATCGGATTAAGCGTGGGTAGGCGTCCCACAAGGTGGGCTGACGACCTGGTAAAGATCGCAGGTACCACCTGGATGCGGAAAGCATATTACCGGCTTTTGTGGAGATCTCTGTGGAAATCCCATGCCTGGCAGTGGGCGTCTTTCGGCTGATGTTATGATAATGTTGATGATGGTGACCATCTAATCCGCACAGACCGTTAGGAAAAGCCGAAGTGACAGAGCATCGTCCGTCAGCAGAAGGACTGCAGGTGGGCTTGGTATTCAAATATGCCAGTCATTTCCCAACTACGCCCCTGTCCAATGACATAATCTCATTGTGTTGACTCGTTCTATGCAATTGCACCGCGCCGAATTGCATTAGCTCGCTTTTCTCTTAAAACAAATGAAAGTACCTCCCCAACATAGTGCTCGCAATTAAATTCCCCCTTTGTAATGTAAAAACTGTAAATGAAATGGCGTTAAGTACAAGAATCCGGGGAACAACCTGGAATTCCTTTTAGTGAGGATTTGTTTTAGTGTTCAACGTAAATTGGGACGTTCTCTAAAGACTAGGTGCTTACTTTCTTATTAATGCGATTATTAAGTTTTAGCCATTCTCTTTTTGTAGTGGTTGTTTTATTTTATTGTCTTTAAATCATATTGTATTTATAGAAAAATAATAGTACCATTTATATATTTGTTTTTATTTAAGAATAAAGTTTACGCAGACAGCTCATTCGATCTGAATCCGAGAAAATGCTATCGCACTAGATATCAGCGTTCCGTTCGAGGCTTATAAATTTTAGTAATTTGGATCATATTGTGGCGTGGATAAAAACTTTGGTAGCACTTATATTTTTTCAAACGAAGTCTTTCGTATAAAGGAGACGCCGACAATAGAATGTCAGCTTAAACTTGTAGATTTTTTTTATACCACTAAGGTGGCAAACAAGCTTATTGCCTGCCTGATGGCAAACAAGCTTATTGCCTGCCTGATGGCAAACAGTCACTGCAGCCTATGGACGTTTGCAATACCAGGGGCATCACCCACGCGTTGCCGACCCCGTAAAAACCTTTTAACTCCTTACTTGAAGAACTCCATGTTGTACTCTCCAGGGAAAACCTCTCCAGGTAGTTATTTCCACAACCATAGAGTGCGTGGGAAAAGGATCCTTTGGAACCGCACAGTTCGCGACCAATTTCGCTCCAAGGCGTGAGGATTAACTCCCTGTCGGTAGCGAGCGGTGCGATGATAGAATGTAGCTGTAGGCATCATGTCAAACAGTTCTTCAGAACAAACACCGTTGTACAAGCGGTAGAACACACAAAGGGAAGCGAAATCCCTCCGCTGACTCAGCGGCTCAATACCACTTGCGAGCATAGTATCATCGACAATTCACAGCACGCTTTTGGATCGAGTCACAAGGACCAAGCTGATATGCTGGTGCTCCCGCCCATAGATGGAAGCAATACTCCAAATAGGGTTTGACTAGAGCCTTGTATATTAGAAGCCGTTGTTTCTTCCAGGTGACTACGAAACTGGACGACGCTGGAGATGTCGACACCTAGGATATGTATGTTCTTAGAGATGGCAAGCGGTGCGTCCTGGAACTGAGGAACTACAACGAATGCAGTTTTCTTAGCCGTGAACGCGCATACTTGTCTTAGTGGGGCTGGATTGGACTAGATTTAGTCGTCCCCAATCGGAGATTCTAGATAAAGTACTCTCGATTATAGACACAAGTACTTCGCAACTTTCCTCTACTATGGCACGAGGGATATTGGCACGACCCGTATAAGAGGCGTCTCCAGTACTGTCATCCACATCCACATGAATGCCGTCAATGGATAGCATATCATTGATATGAAGGAGGAACAGAGTTGAAGACAGCACCGAGCCTTGCGGGACACCAGCATTAATGTCCAAGCTATCGGAGCAACAGCCGTCAACTACGGCTTTGATGCATCTGCTGGACAAAAAGCTAGTTACCCACTTGCACAATCCCTCGGGAAGCCCGTATGATGGTAACTTCGATATAAGACCCCTATGCCAGACCCGATCGAACGCCTTCGCCATATCTAGGCCAACTGCCAGTGCCTCACCTTGACTCTCAACACCTAAAGCCAAACGGTGTGTTAGAAACACTAGAAGATCACCCGTTAAGCGACAATGTCGGAAACCATATTGACGGTCGCTCAAGAGATCGTGCCCTTCTAGGTAACCAAGGAGCTGTGCGTTGATTACTCGCTCCATCACCTTAGAGAGAAGGAAGGTTATAGCGATAGGCCTGTAATTCGATGGGTCTGATCTGTTGCCCTTTTTGGGCACAGGGTGCACGTGGGCAGTCTTTTATGAAGACGGGACTATTCCAGTGGAGTATGAAAGCGCAAAGAGGCGCGATAGTACCGGACACAATTCGGGAGCACACATTTTAAGCACCACTGCCGGAATACCATCAGGCCCACTCAACTTTCGAACATCTAGAGTGAGTACCGCCCGCCGTACGTAGATATTCTAGACAGGTATTACCGTCTATTGTTACTATTTTGTGGTGTAATAAAGTCTTCGTAGAGTATAAAGTTGGTTAACATGTTCACAAAAAATCCCAACTCGGGCAATACAACAAAGTAAAATACAGAGCAAAATGGCAGTCCATAGTCTCTGCCTACCCCACCTGTGGTACACAGGCGTAAGCTTAAGGTATGTATGTATGTAAAATAGAGACTATACCGAAAATCCATAACCGAAGGGATATTGAACAGTATTTTTCATATTTCCATATACCTACCAATAAATAATTGATCAAACGAACTTACCGACGTAAAGTTCGATCACAATTATGAGCAGCTTCATTCGACACGATTTAAGGACGAGTGCAAGACTATATTATGTCTATAAATATATGTAAAAATGTGTATTACGTATTATTGTATGTGTTTAAAAAAGAAAAAAACAAGTATACTTTATCAGCTATGTGTGTTACTCACAACACAACCTTTGCTTACTTTGGGGCTAGATGGGGCTTTGTAAATTTGTCCAATCACATTTATTGAAATTGCTGGAATGAAGCTGTGAAATCTAATAATTATATAATACCGTCACGGAGAGCGTCGGTGGCCGAGCGGTTAGAGTATCTGACTCGTGAACCAGAGGTCCCGGGTTCGAATCCCGCTCCGGCCATGTACTAATGACTGTTTTCTGAGTTATGTACATTAGATGAATACTAACCGATGCTCTTACGGTGAGGGAAAACATCGTGATGAAACCTGCACATTCAGGCGACTGGATGTCTGGTCAGGTTCCCCTGGTAGTAAGGTCGTGGAGGTCAGATATCAGTCGCTCCACTGTAATTACCTGACATGCCAAATCCTGGATCATGGTCTAGGCGGACCCCGGGCCCTCGTGCGCGAAAGCACAACCGGGACATTAATGCCAAGATGATGATGACCGTCACGGGATGCCATTCGGCTCCCGAGACCGTTCAACCAGACTCAGAGTCCCTAGCGGAACACCTTGGCTAACCTCGCTTCGCCAACGGTATTACATTCGTTACGCATACTTCGAGTGCGAATTCGTTGCGGTGCTGAAGTTTCATTAGCCACAAAGTATACGATACGGTGCGATCCAGTAGAAGCATCAGCGTGTATTGTTTAGCCTTTGTTAGCAGTCTCCCCAACACGTGGCCACTAGATTGGTACCGCAATATATTATTTCCAGCAAAACTGAAAAGAAAATAATTGAAAATGTACCTATATATGTTTGTTTGTTCTTCACGCAAGAATTACAGAACGGATTTTGACCAAACTTGGCAGTAAAGTAGAGTAGGACATAGGCTAAAATTCATCCCGCAATTCAATGTGGTTCCCGCGGGATCGGGTTCGAAAATAAATCAAATTTTGCGCAGACAAAGTAGCATAAATGAAAATTGTAGATAGTACCTATTTTTCCGTTGACCTGTCTGAGAGTGTGATGCCCTATTTGTTAGTAATCGAATCTTGCAAATCTTTGACCCACATCGCGGCGGTCGCTAGAGCGGATATTTTGCGTATTTCTTATTCTTGTGGGAATTGAGAAGTTTGAAAGGTGCTAACATTCTATGTGACCTTTGACCGTTAATAACCTTTTTTATGTAACAGATTTTGTCTTGAAGAGTTGACTAAACAAATCAGGATTAATAAACCCAATGATTGAGCGGGGATGCTTCTTACTGGGTCAATTAAGCTTTATATTTTTTTAAGTTTATTAATGTAGATTAAAGTTCATATAACATTGTCTGAAGCTCATACGTCGTTAAATGTCGTTGTACTTCTATATTCTCTGTGTCAGGTACTTGGTGTACATTATTAAAATCGTTACTTAGTTTTTTCTGCTTCATCGCCTGTGGTTAAATCGTATTGAAGCAGTTTGTGTTTATTGTATGTCTTTATGAAGTTTGATGATAAACATTTTGGTACCTCAAAAACCCCTGTACTTAAGTATTTTGGACATAGACAGCACCATTAAAAAATAAATAAGTAGTTAGAAAAGCTAAGTAGGCGGTGAAGTCGCGCCACAACTATGCGCAAATGGGCTAATTTCCTTCAAAAGGCGCGAACGCGCCGTCAGTTTCTTGCGGAATTCAACGGAGTGCGCATTAAAAAAAGCTGTGCCTAAAATGTTAAAAATATGTCATCTTGCGCAATAGTTAATTGCGAGCAAGAAGCTAACAGACTTCTAAAACAAAAGGAGTGGTTTCATTTCACCGTTAGGTCTAAAAACCTTGTATTTATCAATATTTTACGAAAAATATTCACCCGCGCTCAAGGACACCTTGCGCCCAATCTAGTGCTGTGCACATGAACCGACCTTATCGATAAATTATTTTGTTTATCGATATTATATATTTGTAGTGTAGTAGAATTGACATCAAAAAAGGAGAATATTCTTATTTCGATTGAATGTTCTTTAATTGTAGGTACGTGTGTTCCTTGAAATTTTCGTCAATTGCGGACCGATTTGGGTGGGGTACAGGTGGGGTAGAGGTATGATGCAGTTACCTTAACACTTAAATAAAATAAATACCTAATTGTAGACAAATTCACACAGCGCCATCTAGCCCTAAACTGAGCAAAGCTTATATTATGGGTGCTAGATAATTGATATAGTACTTATACACTTTTTTTTTAAATACATACTTATTAAACATAGAACACCCAGACCCGCTACAGAAATGAAAATACATCATTTAAATTTCTGCCCGGCCGGGAAACGAAGCCGCAACCTCTTGTATGGCAAACTAGCATGTTAACCACTGAACTACTGAGGACGTCACTCACTATCGTACTCCTGACATATTCCTGCCATACCCCTACGGTAAATCTACCGTACCCCTACTCTCTCTATCTCCTCTTTACGCGTCCTTGAACCCCGCCTCACCTCCCTCAATATAAAAACATTTTCTATTCATTATTATTAAATAATAAATACCATAATAATAGTTAGAATTTTATCGAAACATTAATATCGACAAGAATTCGATTTTGTCAATCCCTGCACCTGTCAAGTTGCCGTGTGGTGTCCGGCAGAGTAGAATAGCACCAACCCCTTAGACTTGTGGGTGTCGTACGAGGCGACTAATATTTCCGAGGCAAAAGATCTAGAGTCTCCGTAGGCTGGAAAATGGGCAGCAGCGTTTTCCATTGTTACATGTACAACACTGCGATCTCCAACCCGCCTGCCAAGCGTGGAGATTATGGCAATAACCTTCCCTTTCGTGGGAGAGGCCGTAAGTCCTGCAGTGGACTGTTATGGGCTGTGATGATAACTTAAGTACAGTAGTTTTTCCTGGGCTCTATTTGGCCAGAACTTTCTCTATAAGGAAGTCTAGCCTCAAAGTATTATTTATTTATTTATTTAACATTTTATTGCACACAGTAAAATACATAGAGAAACATCATACATATAGACGACACAACAGGCACTACTTATTTCTAAAAGAAATTTCTTCCAGCAGGCCTACAGAAGAGAGATGAGATAAGTAAAGCAGATCGACGTGCGCGATATAGAATACATACTAAAATACTTAAACATACTTATCTTCTCAAATAAAATATAATAAATATAATATCTAATATATAAAATTCTCGTGTCACAGTTTTCGTTGCCATACTCCTCCGAAACGGCTTGACCGATTTTGATGAAATTTGTTGTGCTTATCCGGTATCTATGAGAATCGGCCAACATCTATTTTTCATCCCCCTAAATGTTAGGGGTAGTCCAACCCTAAATTTTTTTTTTTTTTTTTTGACAAAATTTTTAACTTCTATTTTTTTATGATACAACATACAAAAATACATACAATCCTCAATTTTCACCCTTCTACGATCAACCCTTATTTTTTAATAGCCATTTAGGAAATTATTTATATGGCAAAACAACGTTTGCCGGGTCAGCTAGTAAATTTATAATAATAATACTATACTATACATACAAAGTACGGTGCGGTCCTCATCCAGTTCCCAGACTCTGTGTATATTGCTTAGCTTTGGTTATCAGTCTTGCAAACACGTTGTCACTGAACCAGGGCAAGTAAAGGAAATAATTACTTCTACTGCTATAAATATACCTATTCCTTTCAATTACGTAATTCCTCGGTCTGAGTCTTTGACTAGTTTTAAGTCAAAACTCCGTAAATACTTTTTAGCGAAATATTTGTAAACTTTATATTAGTATACCAACATATGTACGATAATGTCACGTTTCTGACTGTTTGTTGGTGTTTAGATAAATGCAAAACAAATTCTCTGATATCCTATGATCCAACACCACCTGCTGTAAAATACCTGTCTCAATTTCTGTAAAAGTTGCCTGGAAGAGATCGCTTGTAGCGATAAGGCCGCCTTTGCTCATATGTGTTCCGTGTTATTGTAAATGATCGGTATTCTGGTATTTTATGAGCAATATAGTGTTTATTTATCTATCTATCTAATTCCCATAAATAAAAAACTAAACCAAAAATGTGAGCTAACGATAGAGTGTGTAATTTTAACCAATAGCAATTTCATACGAGGCTGTGTATAAATTGCTATCACAAATTCGCTTAGTAATAGTTCCCTACCGCAGTATTCCGTATTGTTGTGTTCAGCAAGGAGCTATAAGAATTTGCATTAAACGTCTTCGCTACTGCAATGGAATTACCTCTGTATAATAGCGTCTATTATCTACTTATTCGGTGCTTATTTCTGTTTATTTATAAGTAAATGTTCTCTTTTCTTGCTGATGTAGAAAATAGCAATAAAAATAGGCATCTTGGCGTTAATGTTCCGGCTTTGATCTCAAACGCGAAGGCTGGAGTCTGCCATAACCATGATCCAGGATTTGGCAGATCAGATAATTACAGTGGAGCGACTCCGTGCCATCAGAGCTCAGGGGAACCTGACCAGATTGGATCATGCAGGTTTGATCACGATGTTTTCCCTCACCGAAAGAGCATCGGTTAGTATTCAACTAATGTACCTAACTCAATAAAGAGATATTCATACAAGGCCGTAGTGTGATTCGAACCCGGTACGATTCGCTTACGAGTCGGATACCTTAACCCCTCGGCCACTGACGCTCGTAAAATGACTAGGCAATACTCATGTTTAACTGCAGAGGAAAGCGAATGTAAATAAAACGGATGTCACTTCAGTTTATGTCATAAATCGGACCAAACTCCAAAAGACATTATTTAACCACAAATCCGATAGAATCCGTCAAAGGCCATCAGTGGTTACAGATTGACGACAAATGGCCGTTCTGTTCTGATCTGTGAATTCTTAAGATTTACTTTTTTATTAATATTGCGCCCTTCCGTGCCCTCTCCAGGAGGGGACACACAATGAGCATCTGTGCGAAGCGCCGCAATGAGACTTGATAATGTAGCTTGCTGCTCTGAGAGCTTATTAAAATTGAATCGCCCAGCGGAATGAGACTCAAACGCGTCCCCAGCAGAACCATTTGTTGACTCTTGCTTATTATGTGATAATGAAATTTTGGTTGTCAGTACCAGCTATTATTTGATGTTTCGTTCGTACACATTTGAAATGTAATTGTCGTAGTTCATAAAATTTAGTTTTTACATTAATATAGAATTTTAGAATTTTAATCATAGTTACATCATTTATCATGATCTTATCAGGATGCGTGTTTAAAAATCGGGTTGGCCTACAAGTGGAAGATGCAAATACTTAAAAGAACACCAGGGGTCTTTTGGGTGAAGAATGCGATTATACTTAGTGAAATTCGGCTCAGCCGATGGTATGTAGGCAACATACCATGTATTCTAAAATGTAATACGATTTTCTGCGCCAAATTAAATTATACCTCTATGTCCTTTCATTTTCTTGATATATTTCGCGACTTATTTAATTCTCCTGTGTTTCTTCTTCAATATGTTAAGTTTGGGTATTTTTTTCGGGGAACGTAATATTTGAGAGCTCTTGTCAGTTTGGTCACGAAATGAAAAAGGAAAGGTGAAACAGAATTGGTTTGTAAGGAATTGCTTTAGAGGCACCCAGACCTTTGTTTAAGAATTCCCGAATTTGCAAGGCATTGCAGTCTTTCTAAGAAGAGAAGGTCACCTTTGCCAAATTGAATGAGCATGTTGAGAGTTCGCTAAAAAGTTTTGTAAAATGAACAAATAGGAATTATCGATACTAGTAATCGTGGGTAACTAGGGTAATATTGTGTAATTTTAAAATATACTATTTTTGTAGTTCCGGGAGTAGGTATCGAATATTCATTTCTGTGATTACTAAATTTACCTACAAGGGCACTTGTATTGACAACTCAGTGTTGGATGTCGGATGTGAGATGACGCGAGGAAGTTCAAGACCGTGCAAAGTGGAGGAGAAAGAGTAAGAAATCGGACCCTGGACTAACACGAATACCAATATTGCTTAATATACACCTGTTAACGGGGTCGCGGAGGTCAGATGGCAGTCGTTGCACGGTAATTAACTGATCTGCCAAATCCTGGATTGCCTCATTACTATTTCAAATAGTATTGTATTCCTGCAGGTGGCACGGTTTCCAGTGTTCCGTGGGTGGAGATTTGGAAAACCGTGGCTTTGGCATTGGAGAGGCATTTGACTTTTTACTGCCAGAGCAAAGTGTTATAGAGGTGGGCGACGTATTGACTATACCCCTGGTATCGCTAATGTCTATAGACAGCGGTGACCACTTTCCGTCAGGTGGCCTATAGCCTGTTGCCTACCGTAACACAAAATAAAATCTTCGGCAACCATTTGATCTTCTAAAAAGGTTTTCAGTGATATTTTAATAAAGAAAAAAAAAACACTTTGGCGTTAATGTCCCGGTTGTGCTCTCGCGCACGAGGGCCCGGGGTCCACCTTGACCATGATCCAGGATTTGACAGGTCAGGTAATTACAGTGGAGCGACTGCCATCTGACCTCCATGACCCTGCTACCAGGGGAAACTGACCAGATTGGATCATGGTTACACATCCATTCGCTGAATGTACAGGATTTGAGCGGGATTCGATCCCGGGGCTTACGAGTCGTATACTCTAACCGCTCGGCCACCGACGCTCTCAAGTTTTCAGTGATATTTTAATACAATATATTTGATTTTAGAGATAATGTCGCATTCGAAATTTCGCATCGCAAGGAACACTTTCCGTTTAATTTTCTACCGAGTATCAATAGACATTCTAAGATTTGTATTCAAGAGATTTCTTTTTCGGCGAAAAAGTGTTATCTCTGTTTTTTTTTCTTTGTACCTACAAATGGAAACATTTTCATTATTATTGTTGTCGTATTTAATCTTAATGGACGCCTTACCGTCAGTTTTATATTTCAGAAAGTCATTCGTAATTGTCACAGTTTTGTTTTTGTTTTTTAAATCAAGGAAGATTGATATTGTTCTACTATCTTTATTGTTTTATGAAAATCATCCCTAATTATAAAGTATCACGTTGTGTTTGTGTTCTGTGAAAATATAATATTACAGTACAACATTTGCTTTAATCAAATCTTTGGACATGTTTTAGTTTATTCACCGTTGACGAAATATTTTTCGCCAAAAAATATGGCTGCATTATTGCAGAGAGCCGTGTTGATAATATAATACAATGCACACATTATAATTAAAATGTTGTTTCCTCTCGGTAATTCTGTTTGTCGGTCGACTATCTGCGCGATTGAAAATTTATAATTAATGCTTGGAAATTTTAATCACATTGCACTTCAGAAATTAAACACAATTTTTAGTCAAACAACGACCCTACTACAGACTACATTCAATAGATGAATTATAGTAAATGATTGGAAAATACGTAAACCGCAAACAGAATAAACCATAAAATAAAAAATGGTGTCGCAACAACTAGTAGATACTTTACGGGAAGATGTCGTAAAAAATATGAAGGTTGATATTTCCCGCGCTTACACCGCGCAGTTCGATTCTCCCGCCAAATAAAAATGAGAGATCCATATCCGTATCACTACCGAGGAGGGAAGCAATATGCGGATGTAGTTGCATCCCCATTTTATAAATACGGCGTGTCACTCAGAGCGTTCTTGACGCGGGTTCGGCCCCGGACAGATGGACTGATGGCTCGTGGGTAGGCGCAGTTTTTTCCCACCCTGTGACAAATGGCCCCTCTGCCCTTCCCGGTAATTGGTCGAATTTATGGCATAGAAGAAAACTGTTTTGCCGCTCCAATGAACCTGGCCGAACAATTTGTGACGATATTCTTTCGCCGCGGAAAATGAGCCGGCATTCATTCTGTAGCGACTTAATTACTGGCGTACGTTTTAATTTAATTTGTTTTTTTTTTGAAAAGGGCAGGGTTTTTGTTCAGGTGTGCGGTGTGGCAGAGAAAAATGGAAGATTTAGCGGTCCTTTTATAATTTTGTGTATTGTTTTATCGTTTTATTTTAAGAAATTTAAGTGATGACTTAACGCTTGATAGTTTCAATTATTACCCTGTTGGTATTGACAAAAAGTATAAAAAGAAATTCCTATTAACCATGATCCAGGATTCTACGTATAAATAATAATAATCATGGCATTAATGTCCCGGATGCGCTCTCGTACACTAAGGCCCGGGGTCCGCCTTGACCATGACCCAGGATTTGGCAGATCAGGTAATCACAGTAATACGACTGCCATCTGACCTCCGTGATCCTGTTATCAGGGGAACCTGACCAGAATTGAATAACATGCCATATAGGTAGGTATACCTATATTAGGTACTTATTAATCATATTTTTATATACGTTGTGAGGTAGATAAGCTTTTGCCATATTTTTGACAAACAGTGAAATACGAGAATAATCATCGCCGCCCATACTGACCTGGAACCTGGATCTTGCCATTTTTTTTTCATATTTCGTTGAAACTCAAACTCTTTAGTCATCATCGTCATGATATCAGCCAGAAGGCGCCCACTGCTGGGCATAGGCCTCCCCCAGAGTTCTCCACAAAGGCCGGTCCTGTGTTTTCGACTCAGCGATGTCAATCCATCGCTTCTTAGGTCGCCCACGGGGCCTCTTTCCTGATACCGGCAGATTCAGGCTGAGGCTTACGCAACACGTGACCAAACCAGCGCAGACGAGCCTCCTCGATCTTATCTGCGATATCCCGCACGCCAAGGCTGCCACGGATGTACTCGTTACGTACTCGATCGAGTCGCGTAACTCCGCACATCAGCCGCAGCATTTTTATTTCGTTGGCATAAAGCTCGCGAACGTGTTTGGTCAGCGCCGGCCATGTCTCACAGCCATAGAGCATCACCGGTCTAATTATACTCTTTTATATAAGCCCTTTGAGCTTTACAGGGATTTTAGGGTTTCAGGTGACTGCCGTGAGTTCCCGCCATTTGGCCCAAGCTACAGAGATTCGGTTCTTGACATCGGTGCCGAAATTGCCGGACTCGTGCATCAAGGATCCGAGGTCTTTGGATTTGTCTTTTCTATTGACAGCTTCGTTACCTACAAGGATGGTTTCGGGATCTGCGCTGCAGCTGGCCATATACTCCGTTTTGGCGACATTCAACTTCAAAACACCGTTTTTAGCACATCCTTCCACGTGTTAACTCTGGTCTCAAGATCCTGCCTAAGATTGCTCACCAGTACAATGTCGTCAGCGTACTTCATAAGCCAAAGAGGCCTGTCCTGAATTCTAAGGTAGCTAAGCTACGTAAATATGAACAAATATTCACTACGGGAGATAGTAAACAGAAAAGGCTCGAAGGAAAGTTGAGAAACAAAAAAGAAAGTCGGTAACAATAGAAGAACAATTATAAACGTAGAGGCTATTCCTACACAGGTACCTACTCTACCTACACGTGAATAGATTTCTACATGTTTTCTATTTAAATAAAGGACTCTACACCTCGTATCAAAAGAAATTACCGTCATAGCCGTTTCGCGGAACATAACTCCGCCTTTCGCTCGTCACGCACAAAATACAGGCTTAATAAGAGCGCAAACACATTACATTTTCATATTTTTCGCTACACTTGTCAGCGCGGGACGTGTAAAGCATCCTAATGAGGCTCTTTAAATCACTACGTAATTTCTTTTTTAACGAGCCGCTTGCGCTGGTACATCAAACCGATGTAATAGAGAAAAAGTTCAATCGTTACGTGACAATATCAGCTTTCCTATCTTGCATTAGTTTCTAAGCCTGTGATCGTAAACTTTAAGAATGTTTGTAATAAGTTTGATAGCAGACGTCACGTCATAAGCAGCAGAATATAAAAAATACATCTTAGCTTTAATGTCCCGGTTGTGCTCTCGCGCACGAGATACCGCGGTCCGCCTTACTATGATCCAGGATTTAGAAGATAAGATAATTACAGTGGAGTGACTGCCATCTGACCTCCGTTACTCTGCTACCAGGAGAACCTGATCAGATTGGATCATGGTTACACATTCAGTCTCTTGAATGTGCAGGTTTCATCGCGATGATTTTCTACACCGTAAGAGCATTGGTGAGTATTCAATTAATGTACATAACTCAGAAAAGAGTCATTGGTACATGGCAGCAGTAGAATAACTGAGGGGAGCGCAGCGTGGGTAGGCCTCCTACAAAGTGGACCGACGATCTGGTATTAGTCGCAGGTACCAGCAGGATGCGGAAGGCATAGGACCGGCCTTTGTGGATATATCTGCAGCAGTGGGCGTCCTTCGGCTGATATGATAATAATGCCCTTAAAGGGTCCGTCTCGTAAACGAGAGGTACGGAGTTTGATCCCTAGTGGTGCCATGTATCCATAACTTTTCTCATTCAGTACATTCGTTGAAGAGTAACCGATCTCCTTACAGTGAGGAAAACAACAATGATCCAATTTGATCAGGTACCCCTGTCAACAGGGTTACTGTAATTAACTGATCTCCCAAATCCTGGAACCTAAGCGATATTTCATCAGTCGTTAGAATGATTTCCTCATATCCTGCAACTTTAACTGAAACGGCAGGTTGCGAATCGCAAGGTATGCTAGTTTCTGTACATAATTTTTGAGACAACGAGATAGTGAAATTGTAGAGTAAACCTAAATCATTTCTAACGACATATCGTATTAACGTTATTGGGCATGTAGGCTGAACTGTCTGGACCTCCATAGTAATCCGACGTAACCTGTCTTCAAACAATGACGCCAGCTGATTTTATACACTGATAAACATTAAACACCTCATTAAACCTACTAGTAAGATTTCAAATAAAATAAAATCAAATGTTGATATGTAAAAAAAAAATTCATAGATAACAGTAGACTAGCTTAAATAATGTTCAATAAACATACTTGTCTGTATTCGTATGAATAAGGTGTGGGTGCCAATGACATGCATCTGCGTCACTTGCTCCGGCGTTGGCGCGAAATCGGGTTAATTCGGACCGGAAACGACTGCCCGGAAGCATGGGTGTGATCCTCAAACTGAAATTTTAGGCTTATTGTAGATAACCATTTTACAAGTTGGGACTAATCAAATCTCGCATGCCATGTTTTAACAACTTAATGGCGTCCGATTATTTCGCACAATTGCGTAAATTTCTAAGAGCTTACCTAAGCTTAAATAAGGCTTACGATCAGCGAACGATGGAGAGAGCTAAGGTCAACACCATAGGCTTTAGTGTCGCAAAACTGAAGTGCAATGGGAGCACATAGCTAGCAGAACCGATGGCTGATGGGGCGGAATGGTTCTCAAGTGGGACCAACGACCACATAAAGGTCGTAGGGAGTCTAAAGATACAAGAAGCATATCGATCGGTATAGAAGGCGTGAGGGGGGTAAAATTTTGTCAAGGACGACATCAGTTACTTTGACATAATACACAGACTTTGCATAAAGTGTACTTCAATGTTGTCGAAATAATAAGTACTATTTTAAAATTGAAGTAAAAAAGATAGTTTGTATTTTATCGCGCGTTGTGTACCAGTTTGTTTCAGGTGATAGGAAGGCGCGTGGGTGAATATCACCGCCTTATCTATTTCTGCCGCCAAGCAACATTGCTATACTGTATTTCGGTTTAAAGAATAAGGTAGCCAACGAAATTACCGACATTAGGCATTTCATTTTAGTTCACATCTTTTCAACGCACATGCGGTTCTGCGGGTCTTTGTCTATGTCTGTGCTCTGCATTTTGTTATTGCATATATCATATGCAACAGTAATCATAACGCTTCCCGCAGGTGGAGTGTCTGCCCGTTTCTCACTGAATAACATAAATAAAATCATTACTGTATTTTTCTCTAAATAAAATACATGATTTGGACGACTAATCCGGAGAGGTCGTGCACCTTTTCCATTAACCAATGGATTCCGTTCCTAAATTATACGGTGAGTTAAATGAACATAATTACCGTGGATCGATCCCGTCCCATGCCCTTATCTGTCCCTCGCTATGAAAACCTGCCTTCAATGCGAGTTATCAGCTACACGGTTTAGAAGCAGCCTCGTGAAAGACTGACATGTAGCTCAGATAACCAAATATACCTTAATTGAAGTTCTGAATATGACGAGCGAATTTTTGTTTTTATCTTTGTTCCAATGCAGTTAATGGGGAGGGTTTCCTATGTGTTTGACATGAATATAATAATTAAATAAACCATTTGCGTAACCAAAAAAGGTCTTTAAAATTACAGCCCCTCAAACCTTCTGCCATTTCGAAAAGATTAGAGTGAGAGTTGGGGTAAAACGGCAAAAATTAAGAAACAACATAGGTGTTTTATATATGATACTTGCCTTTAAATCGTAACTGTAATCTTCAACTCTATATTGTTTTTTTATTTAGACTAGCCAAGCTGCTGGTGCGGCCGAAGATGGAGCATGCCTGTCTAGGAACAGCCTACTCACTCTAGTCTTAAGGGTCCACATCATAATGATTAGGGAACACACTCGCCGGCACCGTGTTCCATTCCATTCCATTGCGGTTCTGCGGGTTTATAATTAACTACTCTATTTCCCGTAGACTAAGTGGAATATAGGTACTATTCTATCCCGAAAGAAAGGATACTTTAATTAAAAGTGCTCTATTTTCTTTCAAATATTGTTTTAACATTAGGTTCTTGAAATATTTTGCCAGCCAGTTACTTTATTTACCCACTCGAATTCGAAACATAATGGCATGAAAACGAGCACTTCGTACAATAGCGTAGTATTAAGTGTTTGTTAATGTACTTGAATTTTCCAACCCTGCATTTTGTATGCAATAAAAGAGAAAAAACTTGAATGTGAACGTTGCGTTTTTCCAGGAACTTCTAATTTTGAAATGTAGACTGGAACGTGTAGAATTATTAATAAACTTATATGCAGTAACGTGGTATATTTTTTGCGAAAAATGGTAAGTAAATATAGTAGGTACCTAGTGTACATTGTTGTGCGTTGTTGTAATGTCATCACGACTTATCTGTTAGATTATACTGACTTCGATAATAAAATTACTTCAGCTTATCAACAAATAATGATGTCGGAACTAAGACCCATTTATTTTCACGATCTTTTTTATTTTAGATTGGACGGCGTTTTTTGTTGGGGCGGACCCAACTTGCCTATAATACGTAGGATATCCATAGACAAGAAGTGGGCAGAAGCGTATTTTGTTGTATTTTTGACCCGGTTGCCAATCGTGGAAATTATGGCAAAATCCTCCCACTAATGTGGAGGAGGCTCACGTAAAAAAGACCGGGCTGATAGGATGGGTGATTAGAATGAGCCTATGGGTTGGTTTACTCACCGTGATTACAATTATATATTCGCACATAGGTAGATGAGAGTAAGTCGGGGCGATACATAATTATCATAATGCTATATTAACACGTGGAAAGCTAATAAAAGTTCAAAAATAAACAAGAGATTTCATAGTTCCGCAAGAAAGCGTACTGGGACCTTTATTTTTTATCCTGTACATAAATAACCTAATGGAATTGAATGATTGTTAAAGTTTATTGTTCGCTGACAACATCTCGATAGTAGTGACGACAATTAAAAAATTAGGAATAAATAACCATAAAAATGACATCCTAATGTTCTTCAATCTATCTTTTTTTTGTACCACCAAGGTGGCAAACAAGCTTACGACCTGCTTGATGGAAAGTAGTCACCGCAGCCTATGGACGTTTGTAATACCAGGGGCATCACCCACGCGTTGCCGACCCCGTAAAAACCTTTTAACTCTTTTCTTGAAGAACTCCATGTTATACTCTCCAGGGAAAACCTCTCCAGGTAGTTCATTTCACAACCTTAGTGTGCGTGGGAGAAAGTTCCCTTGGAACCGCACAGCTCGCGACCAATTTGGCTCCAAGGTGTGAGGATGAACTCCCTGTCGGTGGCGAGCGGTGCAATGATAGAACGTAGCTGTAGGCATCATGTCACAAACAGTTCTTCAGAACAAACACCGTTGTACAAGCGGTAGAACACACAAAGGGAGGCGAAATCCCTCCGCTGGCTCAGCGGCTCAATACCACTTGTGAGCATGGTATTATCGACAATTCTCACAGAGCGCTTTTGGATCGAGTCACAAGGACCAAGCTGATATGCCGGTGCTCCCGCCCATAGATGAGAGCAATACTCCAAATGGGGTCTGACTTGAGCCTTGTAAAGGAGAAGTCGTTGCCCCGGTGTGAAAAATTGCTTAGACCTGTTAAGCACACCCAGCTTTTTAGATGCGAGCTTGACCTTTTCTTCCAGGTGACTGCGAAACTGGACGTCACTGGAGATGTAGACACCTAGGATATGTATTTTTTTTTTATGTCATACGGTAGGCAAACAGGCAAGCGGGCCACCTGATGGAAAGTCACCACTGCCTATAGACATTAGCAACACCAAGAGTATCGCTAATGCGTTGCCCACCTCTATAACACGTTGCTCTGGCAGCAAAAAGCAAATGCCACTCCACTGCCAAAGCCACGGTTCCCCAAATCCCCACCTTATGGAGCACTGGAAACCTTACTCACCGGCAGAAACACAATACTATTTAGAGTTTAGAGTATTATTTAGCTGCGATATTCTGTAAGGTGGAGGTACTTCACCAGTCAGGCGGCTCCAATTCGAACGAGATACCCCGCTATGCCCTACCTCTCTTAATGCTCTTAGAGATGGCAAGCGGTGCGTCCTGGAACTGAGGAGCTACAACGAATGGAGTTTTCTTGGCGGTGAATGCGCATACTTGTGTCTTAGTTGGGTTGAATTGGACTAGATTTAGTCGCCCCCAATCGGAGATTCGAGATAAAGTACTTTTGATTGTAGACACAAGTACTTCGCGACTTTCCTCCACTGTGGCACGAGGGATATTGACACGACCCGTATAAAAGGTAACTCCAGTACTATCATCCGCATAGCAATTAATGCCGTCAATGGACAGCATGTCGTTGATATGTAAGAGGAACAGAGTTGGAGAAAGCACCGAGCCTTGCAACAGCCGTCAACTACGGCTTTGATGCATCTGCTGGACAAAAAGCTAGTTACCCACTTGCACAATCCCTCGGGAAGCCCGTATGATGGTAACTTCGATAGAAGACCCCTATGCCAGACCCGATCGAACGCCTTCGCCATATCGAGGCCAACAGCCAGTGCCTCACCTTGACTCTCAACAGCTTAAGCCCAACGGTGTGTTAGATACACTAGAAAATCACCCGTTGAGCGACAACGTCAGAAACCATATTGACAGTCGCTCACGAGATCATGCTCTTTTAGGTAACCAAGGAGCTGTGCGTTTATTACTCGCTCCATCACCTTTGAGAGAAGGGAGGTTATAGCGATAGGCCTGTAATTCGATGGGTCTGATCTGTCGCCCTTTTTGGGCACAAGGTGCACGTGGGCAGTCTTCCATGAAGACGGGACTATTCCAGTGGAGTTTGAAAGCGCAAAGAGGCGCGTTAGTACCGGACACAATTCGGAAGCACACACTTTAAGCACCACCGCCGGAATACCATCAGGCCCACTAGATTTTCGAACGTCTAGAGAAAGCAGAGCTCGCCGTACCTTTCGCTGTGAAATGGATATTACCGGCATTAATTCGCCGCACCACGGGATGGTGGGCGGGTCGGCTCCTCCGTCATTCAGGGTCGAGTTTGAGGCAAAGAGAGTTTGTGTATTGCACTATGGACCAGGGTATCATCAGGTTTACGCAGTGGTGGAAAGGACGACTGACTAAAGTTTCCTTCGGTAGCTTTGGCGAGCGACCAGAAAGTCCGACTACCAGAGGGGTAGCTCGTGAGTCGCTCGCCAATTCTGCTAACGAAGGCGAAATTTGCTCTAGTGGGCATTAAAATCTCCTAAAACCACTAACTCAGCGGAAGGATACTGCTCAAAGACTTTATTTGAGGTCACTTTCAGGTGCTCAAAAAGTCGTATTGTGTCCGAGGTCACCGCCATGAGACCTGTATAGGGTTGCGTAGATACGGGTGTGGCCACCGTAATACACACGAACCCACATTATCGACAGGTCCCTGTCTTCAAGGCCGTGTAAACGGCGGCAACAGATATCCTCCCGAATGAACATACACACCCCGGTACGACGCCATAAATTATGCTCGGGCTTGTACCCGGGGTAAGTTAGATATGATGTATCAGCCGGGCAGGATATCTGTGTCTCCGTCAGAAAAGAAGAGCCGGCTGCGCAGATTCGAGGTGTTCATGAACTGCGTTTACGTTGCTATGTAGACCCCTAATATTGCAAAAATCCACCTTCAGAGTGGATGGGGTTGCCGCTGTTAAAACAATATTCCTTTTTTTCTTTCTGGCCATATTTGAGGGGTTATTGAAAGTTTGAAGGGGAAACGTTGCTCCGGCAGCAAATAGGCAAAGGGGCTGTCATAACTGCCACGTAGTCTGGAAAGTATGAGGTCTGATGGCGCGGCGGGCGGAAGGGCCCCTAGTCCCCCCTTGACGTGACATCTGGGTCCACTCCGGTCTCCTCCTCCGGCACGAACATCACGCCAGGGACTTTTCGCGAGACTGGCAGCTCAGCCTCCCAGGGCGGAGATTACGTATTCCTGTTCAGCCTGCGGGCGGCCAGCGGACAGCCGTTTCACTTGGTCTCCCTGACCGCCGCGCCAACACACCGCCCCCGCTCAGCATTGTAACAGCGAATATGACAGTTAGGCCCCTTTACTGCCAAAGCCACGGTTCCCCATGGAGCACTGGAAACCTTACTCACCCGCAGAAACACAATACTATTAAAATAGTGTTGTTTGACTGCTGTATTCTGTAAGGAGGAGGTACTTCCCCAGTCGGGCAGCTCCGATTCGGGTGGGATATCCCACCATGCCCTACCTATGGACTAATGATAATAATTCAGACATTAATATTGAAAAATCAAATTTCAAAAATTTAAATAAACGCAATGAATTGAATAATATTTGACATCGATTGTAAAATTTTAAGAAAAACTCAAGTTGTGACGTTTTTGGGAATAGCAATTGACGAATTACTAAATTGGAAGCATCATGTAAACATGTGTTTGTAATCCATTAAACAGCTTTTCTTATGCGCTGCACACGTTAGTATTATCAGCATCAAAAAATGCAGCCGTTACAGCTTTTTATGGGTATGTGGAATCTGTGCTCCGTTATGGATAATTGATTTGGGGTAACAGCACAGATATAAATAAGGCGTTTGTCCAAAAAAAAAGTATCCGAGCTATCTGTAGAGTGCCTCCGTATGAACCATGTCGTCCTCTATTTAGATCACTAAACGTACTATCTCTTCCATGCTTATATATATTTGAGGTCGCAAAGTTTCTTAGAGTTAGCCGCAGCTTATTTAAGCGCGGATTATATCAAGCGTCGACGACGCAACTTGCGTCGGCGCGCGCATTAGAAATTCATACAATTTTGAGTTGACACTTGTGACAGCATTAGAGACTGACATAACCTAAGCCCAAAATACGCTGACACTGCGATAACGCCAGCTGCCGAACTTAAAACCGTTGTAACTCAGAAACAATGAATCCTAGAACACTAGTTCCTGTAGAGAAATTATAGCACAAGTCCAGATCTGAATTTCAGGTGTCAGCTGTCTTTTTTAAAACCTACATTTCGGATGACAGATTTGAGTTTGACAACTGTCACCTGAATTTCAGATCTCGACGAGTGTTATAGAAACTAGTGTTCTAGGACCAATAGTTTCAGAGTTACAACCGGGTTAAGTTTGACAGCTGTCACTCGAAATATATATGTCGATGAGTACCATAATTTATCTTTAGAAACTAGTGTTCTAGGACCAATCGCTTCTGAGTTAAGCGAGAGAGGAGAGATGGGGATAGGGTGTAAAAATTTGCTACTATAAAAAATGCTTATGCGAAACTTGTCGAACAAATCGTGTGGACAGCTCGCGTTAAAAACCCGGCGGTTAAAAACTATATGCGGCGTTATCACAGCGATGGCGTATTTTGAGCTCCGGTTTGGTCGGTCCTTAATAAACCTGCGTCGCAGAATCAACTTGCGTTACCGACGCAACATGCGTCACCGACGCAACCTGCGTCGGCGCGCGCATTAAAAATTCATATAATTTTGACTTGACAGCATAACGCAACCTGCGTCGCCGGCGCTTGGTATAATCCGCGCTGTAAATCTGCAAAGGATATATTTATTAGAAACTCACGAAACCCATATCGCCTTGTACACGAAGTTACACAAAATTCTACTTTGTGTTTGAAGCAATGTTGTTCGATGGCTAAATCAATATTTACGTTATGTCTTGACATTCTCCCTCATCGGACCAACTTCTTCAGCCACTCATTCACAATACAGGCAGCTCGTTTTTGGAATGACATACCTGAGGACGTACGAAAGGCGCAAAATCGATTGATGTTTAAAAAACTGCTGATAGATTTTATTCTGAGTAAGAGGTCGTAGGCAATGAGTGATGAGCTTGGCGTAGTCATATCACATTTTGTATCTAGTGAATGTATATATAATAGGTATATGTTTATTGTATTTTTTTTTAATAGTAATTGTATTTATAGTATTCAATTTAATTTAATTTAATCTTATATTTTTTTTTCACTTATGTCAATGTTGTCCTGTTAGCACCTACTTAATCGCTCTCTGCATGGTCTGCTGGTTGACTGTTAGACAAAGTCTCAATGGCTTTAAGTCCGCCAATTGCTGTAATTTGTGCAATAAAGTTTTTAAATAAAAAATAAAAAAAATAAAGAATAGCCCATAAACAAATTCAAAAAGGATTAGTATAAATGGCTATTGGAGCACTCCTTTTATTCTGTCAAGGATTTTTTAGAGATTAAGGTAGCATAAGGTCCATGTTCATTAACACTGAACAAAGGAGACTGGGTAAGTATAAAGGGGAAGTGGACTATGGCCAAATAACATAATCGGTATAGTATTTACATTTAGCACCCTCAAATACATTCTTGTAGAGAAGGGCATCAAAATCTGACCGGCAATTCTTAAAAAAAAAACAGATATTTACTTGGCACATTTTGTATGGGAAGTGCCCTTAACTATGAACCAATGGAGGAATCGTTACAGTATATGGGTTGAACATCTTCAACTCTATTCTTATACTGAATGACATCAATATCGGACCCGGCAGTTTCGAGAAAAAAGCATCCATTTATTATACTTGTATGACAAGTGCGGTACTCTTTGAACCAGCATCGACATGGTTACGGAGTATAGGTTGAGCACCTTCAGCTCTGTTGTTATGCAGCACGACATCAAAATATGACCCGGCAGTTTTGAGAAAAATGCATGTCTTTCGTACATTTGTATGACAAGTGCCGTATTCTTTGAACCAGCAGCGACTTGGTTACGGAGTATAGGTTGAGGACCTTAAGCTATGTTCTTATGCCGCACGACATCAAAATCGGTCCCGGCAGTTTGGAGAAAAATGTATATCTTTCGCATATTTGTTGCCAACCTAGTTGCCGGAAAGTATAGATATTCTAGAGGCAGCGGTGTGGACGCCTTTTTTAATTTTTTAAAGTCGTCCGGATCACTGTTAATATTCTGTGTATACCTTAGTAAATGGATAATTCTGTGCCTGAAATAAATAAATGAAATACGGATAAGAAGTAGTTTAAAACTTATTTATTATCGGGCTCCTCCGTACTGACATAGACATAGACATTGATTTATTGATAAAATAATTTACAGGTCACTTAAATTAATTTCTTCAGAATATCAATCGTGATAGTATCTAATCCAATATTAACAAATGTCATAAAAATAATTATAGCAATCCATCAATAATTAAATATAAATAATAATAATTCCTCAAGAAGTGATTAGTCATTTATTAAATATATAATCTGTCCGCACCATCCAAGTACCATTGTATTATTGCATCACGAAGACAGTCAATTTCAAAGTCACAAGCAAATTTGATTAACATTTTTGATGTTTCAACTGTTAAATTTGAGATCAATTGTCTAATGCAGTCAGCCTCCAACTGTGGTACCATATAGCAACGAGCCAATTGGACAAGCTGTTGTTCTAATTCCCGTTCAGGTATCTCACGTAAGTATATGTAGTCCTTGAACTGTTTCAAAACTGATACGGAATATGGCATTTCAACAAATCCATTGTTTTTCTCGAGGAAATCTTTGGATACCATGTTTTTGAAAACGTCGCTGGAAGCAGCTAGGATTGCTTTATGTACTCTGATTGAACCGTCATTGGCTCGCAGTTCAAAGTCTGTAAGTTCTTCATCACCATGAAGATGTTTTACAAGATTGATAGGATTATAACTACCTGTTTCTACATATACCGTCAATTCTAACCCATTACTTAGCATTTGACATAGTTTTTCAAAATTGGTGTTGCCATTTTCTTTAATGCTATCATAAAAAAATGTATTTATTTCTTTACTTGATATTCGATCAGTAAACTTTATAATATTTAACTTTCCATAAGGTAAGACACTTCCAAATGATACATATATTTCGTCATAATTGTTTCGCCAAGTTACTTTAAAATATATTGATACTCCATTTACATTTACGAATATGGTCTGTTTTAATCTCGGATCACTCTGCTTTCCAGAAGTTTCCACTATAGTGATACGTACATTCACTTCAGTTTTAGTATCACGTGAAAGTTTATCCACTAAAATATGTCTATCAATAGTACACAATACATGATTTAGGCAAAATTTAGTTGCATCGAGAAACGAGATCTAACGATCACATAACAGAAAGTTCTTGCGCTGACGGTGTGAAGCCAATTCCTATTATAACACCAATACGTACAATTTCAAGCAACAAACGACCCTAACAAAGATATAGTCGACAACAATTCGATTCAGATACGAGAATAAGTAAATAAATATAAGGTAGATAAGATAACCCTTAACTACTGATATCAGTTTTTGTAGCTGATATGCAGTCTGATAGACCGCAACATTTTGAAGCTTCGGAAAGATCAATATTATGTACCTACATTTGTGGAGATCTTTGGGCCCAGCAGGGCGTCTTTTGGATGATATGATGATGGTGATGATGTACCTACATTGTCAAGGCAGGGTTCTTTCGGAGATATTTATGAGGAATATGTTCTTGTTGTGTGTGTCGATTGGCACCCTTGACTGTCTAATTTTAAACATAATGACTAATCATTTTGGCAAACGCAATTTTTTAAATCGCTTTTATGGAATCCTTCTTCAGCCTGAGAGGAGGCCATACGGCCTATTATTATGGCAAAAACCATGTGACTGTTAATTTAGCGGAGGCGATCAGACACTGAAATGAAATTTTAATTTATTTATGCTGTCTCAAAATAAAATCTCACCTTAATAATGATATGACATTCCTAGCGACTCCACCCTAGAGTGAATGTCGTTATCGATCGCCCTGATCAAGTATCCTTTTTGAGATCACTCTGACCACGTTTCAATGCACTAAATCAATAAGTGACAGTAAAACTCGGCATCTGCCAGGGTCTAATTTTCTACTCTTTCTGCTTCACTTAATCCTATCTTAAGCATCCTCGCGTCATAAGCCGTTGGGTGACGACTCTCTATCTCTATCACTTCTAGGTAAGTTTAGGCAACCCCTATGTATTCCCGGCGCGGAATAATAAATAAAAATCTTGTGATGTTTAAATGTACAAAATTGTAATCAATACAAAGTTATCTGTCCATGTATAATGCCTACAACACAGCATGTTATCTATTAAACAAAATTACTGATTAAATTGCTTTATCAACAAAACCATAGGCAATAGCTCGGAACATTCCGATTTTCGAAAATTTTGAATATCAATGTAAATACTCATTATATTTCGCTACTAAAGCCGGTTTAAATGCCTCGACTTATTTCCAGGAACGTCGTAAAAAATTACGGCTGAGTTTATACGAGTAACAACATTTACAGGGGTAAAGGTCTTGTCGCATTTATATTTAAATGAACTTTATTGTGAGTCTGGAATACAAATTTGTGATCCTGACACCCGGTTGACTGTATAACTTCAAAATTTATTTCTACAGGACGTAGCCTATTATGTAGAAATATGAATGAGAAATCGTTACTGTTGACTGGATAGAGATAAAATTTCGAGTTAGACAGATAAGTACCTAAAGTATCACAATACAATAGGTACAACAAAATATCTTAATATGCACACTACAGGATACATCATATCATCATCGTCATATCAGCCGAAAGACGCCTACTGCTGGGCATAGGCCTCCCCCAGAGATCTCCGCAAAGGCCGGTCCAGTGCTTCCAGGTGGTATCTGTGATCTTTACCAGGTCGTCGGTTCATCTTGTGGCCTACCCACGCTGCGTGTTCCGATATGTGGACGCTACAGGATATGTACATGAGATATAATATATTACAATAAGTACAAAAGTCTTATCACTGGAATTATCTATTCCAGACGAAACAAAGTATTTTAGCTACTGACAGGTAGTGTACACTACAGTTTTAATGTAAAGCTTTAAAATAAGTTTAATTATAAAATAACAAGTAGAGCAATCAGCTTATGCACTGAAGTTTTTTCTAAATCCATATTCACAGGAAACGTTATTTTCATTGGAATAAATAATAATAATAATAAATAATCGATGCCAAATACACACAGCGCCATCTAGCCCCAAAGTAAGCAAAGCTTGTGTAATGGGTGCTAGGTAACTGATAAACTACTTAAATACATAGACCACCCAGACCCGTAACAGAAATTAAAATTCATCATTTCAATTTCTGCCCGGCCGGGAATCGAACCCGAGATCTCTTGCGTGGCAGGCATGTTGACCACTTAACCACTCAGGTCGTCGAATATTCCGTTTTATACCTACTCCACGCTTGGCAGACGGTTTGAAGACCGCAGTGTTATAAATATAACAATGGAAAACGCTGCTACCCATTTGGAGATTATGGTAATGGAAAAAATATGGACGCCATTCTACAATAAAGTAAAGTGAAACAAACACCGTGCGACAATTTCTTGACAATTTGGGAGGAGGAACCTAGTTTATCTGTAACTAGTGGGCCCGGTGCAACTTCGTTCGCGTACACCTACTTTATCCCTACTTACCCTATTTTTTCTACGCTTATAAACCTTCCTTATCGATCACTTTATCTATTGTTGGAAACCGTATTTAAATACGTTGCGTAATTTAAAAGATCTAAGCGTATATATATGTCGCAGCCATTTGGTTAAATTTTCGAGCTAAAAATCTAGAGCCTCCATAGGCTGGAAAATGGGCAGTAGCGTTTTCCATTGTTACATTTGTAACACTGCGATCTGCGAGCGGACAAAATGAAAGGAGACTTTCAGTCCATCTCAGTGTTAGTAATTCTAGGTTTACTACGAATTCCGTGTTTTTTTTAATTTTAATTTTAGACTATTCAGGCATTAGACTGCCATCTCACCTGGTGGTAAGTGACGATGCGGTCGAAGATATAGCATGCCTGCCTAGGAACAGCCTATTCACTCTAGCCTTAAAGGCGTCCAGATTATAGTGATCAGGGAACACACTCGCAAGCAACGCGTTCCATTCCTTAGCCGTTCGCATTATAAAGGTTGAACCAAAGCGGTTCGTGCGGGTAGCTGGAAGATCCACGACATAAGGATGAAGCGCTCGCCCGGATCGCGTTTCCCGATGGCGGAAAGGGGCCGGCGGAATGAGGTCGTGCAACTGTTTCGCACACTCTCCGAAATGCAACCTATAGAATACCGACAGACACGCACCCTGTGCCATGCACGAGGCTCTACAGCTTAGCCTCAATTAATTGCGGGTCACAAATTATCTTCTTTGCACGTTTTTCCACCGAATCCAAAGCGGCCAGTTGGTATTTGGCTGATCCATGCCAGAGATGGCAGCAGTACTCTATGCATGGTCGGACTTGTGCTTGATATAATTGAAGCAACTGCTTTGAAGTGAAGTACCGCCTGACCTTCGAGAGGATACCAAGTTTCCTGGCAGCAGTCTTAGCTTTGGATTCGACGTACTGTCCAAAGTTAAGATTGGTTTATAGCTCAACACCAAGAAGCTGTAAATTTACGGTAATTTCCACAGCTACATCCCGGAAAGCCGGAGTTAGATGGAATGGACTCCGTTTGGCGGTTAACAAACACACCTGTGTTTTGGTAGCGTTGAACGACACTAGATTGGCTTCGCCCCAGTCGGAGACTGCCTTGAGAGCTTCGTTCAAACGCCTAACCATGGCCTCTCGACAAGACTGGATGTCGTCCCTGTTAGCTTTTGCCTCTGACAGATATCTATCCGTTACTGTGCTGTCGTCAGCGTACCCAAGGGTACCGGGTACTAGAAGATCGGAGATATGCAGCAAGAAAAGAGTCGCGGACAGAACCGACCCCTGAGGAACTCCCGCGTCAATAGCCTGAAGATCAGACGAGTAACCATCGAGAACTACCTGGATTGATCGTCCACTCAGAAAGTCCGAAATCCAGGTGCAAAAGCCAACAAGAATACCAAATGAGGGAGGGAGACTTGCTTAGAAGGGCTGCGTGCCAAACCCTATCAAAGGCCTTGGAGATATCGAGCGACACAGCAAAGGCCTCGCCATGGTTCTCAATGGCCTCACTTCATATATGAGTGGCATTCACCAGAAGGTCTCCAGTCGACCGACCACGGCGGAATCTGTACTGGTAATTGAAGAGGAAATCGTGCGCAAGGAGTTTGTGGTTCAGTGCACGCTCCATAATCTTACAGAGAATAGAGGTGACTGAAATAGGGCGGTAGTTGGCAGAGTCTACGCGGCTGCCCTTATTAGGCACGGACTGCACATTGGCAATTTTCAACGACTTAGGTACAATACCAGTCTTAAGTGAGAGTCGAAACAGGCGTGTGAGAATAGGATACAACTCAGGGGCACACCTACGCAAGGCCGTCGCTGGTATACCATCAAGTTCACTAGCATTGTTCACGTCTAGACTCCGCAGGATTTTAAAACTCTTTCTGATGTATTCGCACGTCGTCCATAGTGCAGTCAGCGCGGGGTGAGATGGGTGGAGTTTTTCCTGCAGTATCTAAACGCGAACTCGCCGCGAAATGAGAAGCAAGCAAATTCGCTTTCTCCTCCGCAGCATATGCTAATGTTCCGTCTGGCTTTAGCAACGGTGGTAACGAGGATTGGCAAAAATTGGATTCTACCAACGACCAAAACGCCTTACTAACAGAAGGGTAAGAGGCCAGTTTGGCGTCAATCCGGCTTATGTGGTCGAATCGAGCCCTGCGTAGCGTCCTTTTGCAAGACTTGGCGGCGAGGGTAAAGGCTCTCTTCAGGACGAAAAGAAGTGACGCATCTCATCCCAATCTGCTGACTTGTATCGCCACACCCAACGGGGGTTGCAAAGGGCTTGCTCCGGTGGGGAATAGAATGATACAGATTTCACCAGACAGTGGTCGGATGTACCCAGCGGTGCAGAAACCAATACTGAGTGTCGTCCGGAGTCGTCAACAGAAGGTCTAAGCAATTTGCGGTATGAGAGTCGACATCAGGTACCCTCGTGACGCAGCTAACCAGCTGGGTGAGATCTAGCGACAGAGCTACTTTACGCGCCTCTCTCCCAGCATGATTAGTCACCTGGTATGGGAAAAGCCAATCTTGGTGGTGGGTATTGAAATTCCCCAGGATGACTAACTGCGCCCCGGGGTAACGTTCCCTCGCTTCATCCGCCACATCAATGAGATGGCTACAAAACGAGTTGTCTCCTGATCCCCGCTGTGCGAGCGATAATCGCAGGCATACAGGATTTGCACATGACCTGTATCCACCAAAAGCCACAAAATGGAGAAATCAGATCCCTCAAAGCTCCTGAGACGCCGAGTACAGATGTCATCGCGAGCGTACACACAGACTTCGGCACGAGGTACGAACCTATGCTCGAGAGTATACCCTGGGTAGCTGAGGTACGCCGCGTCAGCCGGACATTTGATCTGCGTCTCAGCGAGGAACAACAGCTACGATTTTTCAGTCTCAAGGTGATGGTGGACTGCATCAAGATTGAAGTGCAGGCCTCGGAATGTTCGTGAGGTGCACTTTGAGTGGGAGGGCGTGCAGCCGCTGTGTATCGTTTCTCCTTTGTTTTTTGTGCTTCATATTTTGAGTGAAAATGATGGATTAGGAGGACGGAAGTTGGACGAGGTGGCGCTCCGCCGACCAGCTAGCATGCTCACCATTGCCGCACGGCGGTGGAAGGTGCCTGACGCGGAGACCGCTGGGACGCCCGAGGTAGAGCAATCTGGGATTTTTTGTAAGATGGCGGGGCAGCCTTTCACTGGTGGCTAACCAGCTACTTGGGCCCCCAACTATCTACGGTTGGCCAGCGGCGGCACCGTGCTTCGGATCCCGCTGCCCTCCGAAGCCAAGCACCCGGTGCGAGAGTGGTGAGCAGTAGAAAAATCGGTAACACAGAGCAACCACAACTGTCCAGACCCGTCCCCCTAGATGGCTACTCTAGGCACTGCAACAAAACACGGATGGGCCGCTTGACGATGCGTTCGCCTGAAGGGTGGTAACCAGCAACGGCCGAATCCTACCACCGGAGAGAGCTGTCCATTTTGCACTACCCAGGGACCACGTGTAGGGTATCTAGAGTCATGAAGCCCAAAGTGGGTTTCGCCTACGGACGCGGACAGCATTGGTTCTTTGGTGGTTTTAAACTGTTACTAAATTCGTATTCGCTCTTTAATGATTCTTGCCTCACATTACACAAACTAAACAAACCAATGTTTTTATCATTGTGAAATATATATTGAATCCAGTGACTATGGAACCAACCCTTTTTTCTATACCACACAGTGATAAGCAGGCACTTCATGGAATGTGTTCCCTAAGTTTTATGTGACGTAAACGCCGCTGCGTTTTCACTAAATGAAATTAAATGACTGTGCTTCACACTTGTGATTATAATAATAAAATTATCATCTTGGTGCGTACGAGCGCCTCGGGACCGGGATTACGCTGATTAATTCAGAACCAGAATACAACAAAAATAAAAATTAATTAAATTGAAAGCATTTGCTTCGATACTGAATAACTTTCCCTAAGAAACCGTATATGGAATTCGCTGAGTAAATCATCTTTCCACCCAAATCTGATCAGCTGATTACTTATTTGCCCTGCTCATCGCCCATAAAATTTTATTAAGCATATCTCTGTTGTTATACCAAATAAAATATATTAGCACTTTCGCTGAGGACGTGGCATATCCATTATGAATATGCAAAGCGCGCGGTTAAGACACTTAAATTAGCTCGTTATTCTGCGATTTACATACATAATAGCATTGTGTATTAATGAGAGAAGCGTCAGGATGGCCCTCGCACGGGTAATGTCGTTTTGTTACCACCGGTTTTTGTAAGCGAAGTCGTGGTTTGCGAATTAATGCGCGGAGAAGATACTGAATCACATAATCACACATAATCATCACAGCCCATAACAGTCCACTACAGAATTTAGGCCCTCTCCCACGAAAGGAGAGGTCATTGTCATAATCTCCACACTTGGCAGGCGGGTTGGAGATCGCAGTGTTACAAATGTAACAATGGAAAACGCTACTGCCCATTTTCCAGCCTATGGGGGCTCTAAATTTTTAGCTCGAAAACATTAGTCGCCTTGTACGACACCCACGAATGTAAGGGGATGGTTCAATTCTACTCTGCCGGGCACCACATGGCCAATAATAATCACACACCAAGAGCCCATGAAAGTCTTTGTTCCATTTGAGTTTTGACCTTCACGCTTGACGGTGTTTAGGGGACTTAGTCCAGCGACAACATACATCACAAATTGCAGACCGCAGTACTTGATGCCAACTCCTACTTCTATATTATTGCGGTGCATTATCACATTATGAGAGATGTCGATATGATGTGTACTGAACTATTAAAATATATATGGTAATAACGCTTGCTATTATTGGATCTTAAGTCTCATAAAAGGTCCTAAATTAAGTAAGGGTCCTGTAAAGCCGAGAGCGATAGGCCACTATCATCATATACTTTATATAATTCTGTATGTTCTCGTGTAAAATCTTAACAATTTAGTTAAATTTAATACTTTCAGAACAAACTAAGAATATGTAGTAATGAGACTCTTATATACCTATGGTTAATGTCCCAGTTGTGCTCTCGAGAGCCCGGGGTCCGCCTTCACCATGATCCAGAATTTGGCAGATCAGGTAATTACCAGTGGAGCGACTGCCAGCGGACCGCCGTGACCCTGTTATCAGGATAACCTGAAGTCGCTTGAATATGCAGGTTTCATCGCGATGTTTTCCCTCACCCTAAGAGCATCGTTTAGTGTTCACCTAATGTAAATAAATCAGAAAGAAGCCATTGGTACGTGGCAATACTATGTTACGAACCCGGCACCTCATGGTACGAGTCGGATCCATTACCCGTTAGGCCACCGACGCTTTTATTTATCTGTGTACAAATGTAAAATAAATTATACGGCATGAAGTTCAAAACAAGATTAGTTCAATCATAAATATTCGGAATGCTTCTTGAATATCAATGATATCGTATCTGTTCGAGCGACCCACTTTATTTATTTCTGATACAGTGACCCACTTTTAATTGTAAGTCAGTTTTCATATTTTTATTATGCTCTTTAACGTAAATATTTGAAATGGAAAGTAACCAATAACCATTTCATATGAACATAAGATTGTACTCAATACGAGAGTAACGTTTCTGTGCAGATTTTGTATTTTATTGCAGTGCTAGTGGACCTAGCGCGACTTCGTTCGTATACACCGACTTTACCCCTATCTACCCTTTTTTTCTTTCTTATAAATCTTTATCAAGAATCACTCTACCTATTGTTGGAAACCGAATTAAAATCCGTTGCGTAGTTTAAAGGATCTAAGCGTATATAGATACATAGGGACAAACCGCGGGAAGCGACTAGTTTTATACTACGTACAAAAGTAACGTAATTATGGGTGGTGGTGCGTCCGGTTGTTTGCAGCTATGACTTTAAAAAATCACAATTCATCATTTGTGGATGGATAAACGTTACCTATATGTGACTTTGATCGAATTAATTTAGCACCTCACACGCAACATAGGTAGCATTTTATAAAATCAATATTTTAGTTAATACGTAATATTTTAATTGCAATCACTAGAAAATGTTACAATAGCCAAATAATAATCAAACCTTGAATTACCCCGGGCATCTTACGTTGAATAAAAAATCGCAATAAATTACAAAAAAATGTTTAAAATGATCCGTTTGTCATTTTTTAAAATTATATATACCCGTTACAGAAATAATTATAACAACCTTTTAAAAAAATTAAAGAGAAGCTACGAGCGAAGCCTTCTAGCCAATTCAAATAATAAAAACAAGTCACTACGGAAAAATATAAAACACATAACCTACACAAACAAGCCAAATAACCAGACTCCTGAAATGATAAACAAAAAATCATCCCCAACTGAATCTGCTAACTCCATAAATAACTACTTCATTAATATCGGTAAACAACTGGCCGAACAAATTCAACCTAACTTGAATATTATCCATAATGGTTACCTTGATGACTTGCCATCACAGCCGAACTCCTTTCGTACTCTTTGAGACTAATCCAAGTGAGATTGATAGGGTTATTATTATTATTTAATACTTTATGCACAAAATAGTACAAAGGTGGACTTAAAGCTTTGAAGCTTTATCTACCAGTCTACCCCGAAACTGGTAATAAAAATTGCAGGCGGTGCATAAAAATTTACAACAAAATTACACTTACATTTCTAATTAAAAATACAATTCTACCCACCAGTATTCATATACCGAAACTCAAAATGTTTGTGAAATACTAAAAACCAACAACAACAAGATATCAGAACGTACTGGACTACTAATTTTAATCAGGCCTACCCACCAAGCTCACTCGCAAAAGTAACCGGTGAAAAAAGAAATAAGTTCAAGTCGGGTATTACAAAGAATTTAGAAAATGCTCTCAAACAGCTTTTTTGAAGGTAGGTTTGTTAGAGCTTCGTCTGATATCGACCAGAAGATCATTACACAGCCTTGCTGCCATTAAAGAGAAAGAGTTGGAGAAAACCAGTGCGGTGAAGTGGAAGATTTAAACAGAGAGTATCAGAAGAGCGAGGATTGCGCTTATGAGTATCGCAGATGAATTGTAATTTAGATTTCAAATACTCCGGTACAACTGGATCCTTCAGTATGGAAAAAAGAAGAAGAAGAAGTTATAATGACAATGAAATCTGAGAGTGATCTTGGTTGGTATAACATTTCCACAAAATTCTTGAAATATGTGAGAATTGAGGTTGAACCGATACTATCCCATCTAGCTAATCTTTGCTTCGAAAAAGGAGTCTTTCCGATCCCTCCAAAAGATAAATTGTAACCCCTGTACACAAAGGAGGGGACAGAAACGATGGTAACAATTATAGACCGATGTCAGTATTCTTAAAATACTAGAGAAAATAATAAATAATTAATAAGAGGCTATTAGAATATTTAAAAAGTTCGATATACTATCGCCTATGCAATTCGGTTTCCCACGAGATAAATCCACGGACGATGCAGTCTCTAATCGAGAAGTCTGATACTAGAGATAGTATCAGACCAACTTAATAGAGGTAAAAAGTGCATTACCATATTATTAGACTTAAAAAAGCATTTGACACCGTCTCTGTACCCATACTAGTGCATTAGAAAAAGCTGAATACGAGGAATGGCTCTGAATTTTCTTAAGGATTATCTTTCAAACCGCAAGCAAAAGGTAAATTTGGAACAATGTGTTGAAGGGGAAGCAGTTGTGACTTTTGGTGTCCCATAGGGCAGTGTATTGGGTCCAACATTGTTTCTTGTATTCATTAATGATTTATGCAACTTAAATATAAATAACTCAAAAATCGTAGCCTACGCTGATGACACAGCTATTGTCTTCTAACCGCAGAGACAGAAATGTTTCAAATTGCTAACTAGCTGACAAACAATTTACTTATATTGAATATCTCTAAAACAAACTTTATATGTTTTAGCATCAGCGATTGTACACAACCGCGAGAAAGTTTCTCCATAAAAAATACATGGATGTGATGAGGGAAACAGAAGTAGTTGTAACTGTCCAATACATAAAGTCTTGCGTACGAAATATCTAGGTATTGTATTGGACCAGAGATTATCCTGGTACCCTTATCTTGAACAGGTTACCGCCAGAGTGAGTAAGTTGAATTGGATATTTAAGTCACTGTGACTTGTTATTCCTAGAAATGTGACTTGTTTACAGGACTCTTCTAGATCAATTTTGAGCGAGATCTATGTATCCTTGGTACAGTCTGTACTAGTGAATTGTATACGAATCTGGGGTAGGGCCTCAAAAACGAAGTTCATAAATCTGGAGCGAGCTCAGCGATATTTAATCAAGATAATATATATCAAGTATACTATTTATTGTGCACAATAAAATGTTAAATAAAGAAATAATGTATTTTAAAAACAGAAGGTACCCCACGGATAAGCTTTACCACCTTAGCAATTTATTTACAGTTAGGAAATTTTGAATTGAATTTAGTGCAGACTGACCGTAAAAACTGAAAGAAGAAAAGACTTTATTGCACAGGTTCCATCAACTAAATCTAAATATGCAAGCATGCAATTCAATACACGGTCAGATAAGGCACTTGTTTTAATATCATAACTGTAAACAATTATAACTAAATAGATATCACCACTCACCTATGACGAGACAGTGTCACTGTTACATAATAATTGATAGTGTAAGCTACACTATTCCCACGCACCTACCTACTTGCATCCTACACACATAGACCACCAACATCAACACAAACACACACACACCATATTTCATGTTTTAATATGATTATTGTTTAAATTCTGTAAGTTCAGTACAACAATACAATAATTGATAATGTATTGTTAATTAAAAAATAGCGGAGTCTCCTAATCATCATCATCATCATCTTCATCATCAGCCAGAAGACGCCCACTGCTGGGCATAGGCCTCCCCCAGAGATCTCCACAAAGACCGGTCCTGTGCTTATCGTATCCAGCTGGTACCTGCGATCCTTACCAGGTCGTCGGTCCACCTTGTAGGAGGCCTACCCACGCTGCGTCTACCGGTACGTGGTCGCTACTCGAGAACTTTACTGCCCCATCGGCCCTCTGCCACTTCAGTCTGGCAATCCTTGGTTCGCTTGCGGACCTCCTCATTTCTGACTCGATCGCCCAAAGAAACTCCGAGCATAGCTCTTTCCATTGCCCTTTGGGTAACAGTGAGCTTTCTTATAAGGCCATAGTGAGTGGCCACGTTTCAGTTCCGTAAGTCATCACTGGCAACACACATTGGTCAAAGATCTTCGTCTTGAGACACTGCGGTAATTGGGACGAAAATATGTGGCGTAGCTTCCCGAACGCTGCCCAACCGAGTTAGATTCGTCGATTGACCTCTTTCTCGAAATTGGACCTACCTAGCTGGACTATTTGTCCTAGGTATGTATAGTCGCCAACAACTTCAAGTAGAGTGCCTCCAACTGTCACTGGAGTAGGCACAACATGGACATTCGACATAATTTTCGTCTTGTCCATGTTCATTTTAAGACCTACTTGTTGAGAGGCACTACAGAGCTCATCGAACATTTTGCCCAAGTCTTCCAGGGTTTCAGCCATGACTACGATATCGTCAGCAAATCTGAGGTGCGTGAGATACTCGCCGCTAATATTGATGCCAAGTCCGTCCCAGTCCAGAAGCCTAAAGATATCCACCAGTACAGCGGTGAACAACTTAAGTGAAATAAAATCACCTTGTCTAACACCTCGCTGCAGCTGAATAAGTTCTGTGGTCTTGTCCTGGAGACGAACTGACATAGTAGCGTTTTCGTACAAACACTTCAGTGCTTCGATATATCGATAGTCAATTTGGCACCGCTGTAGAGACTGGAGCACCGCCCAAGTTTCGATCGAATCGAAGGCTTTCGCGTAGTCCATAAACGCCAAGCATAATGGCCGGTTATACTCCTTGGTCTTCTGTACAACCTGCCGCAGCGTATGTATGTGGTCTATGGTACTAAAACCTTTTCGGAATCCGGCTTGTTCGGGAGGCTGGAAGTCATCAAACCTGCGTGCGAGATGATTCGTAATGACTCTCGAAAACAGCTTATAGACATGGCTCAGCAGCGATATTAGTCTGAAGTTCTTCAAGAGAGCCTTATCACTTTTCTTGAAGAACAATATGACTATGCTTCTGTGCCATGCTTCCGGCGTTTGGCCCTCGAGGATGACGGAATTGAACAGCTTCTGAAGGGTCTTAAGCACAGGTTTGCCACCAGCTTTCAGAAGCTCAGCCGTAATTCCATCATCACCCGGTGCCTTGTTGTTCTTAAGCTGTTTGAGAGCCATACTAATCTCGAACAAGCTAATGTCCGGGATATCTTCGGTGTAGTGTCGGGTCAACTTGGCTCTGGGGTATTTTGCCATACTGGTAACAGGTGCCCGTGTTGTCTTGTATAACTGTCCATAGAACCTCTCGACCCTCAAAACCTCGAACTGTTCCGCTCGATCGCTGACTCAATATTGGTAGTATTGAAGCGGCGTATGTCGCGAGTCAGAGACTTGGAGATCTGTCGATTAAGTCGCCTTAATTGAGAGACATAATCAGGGGATTGCAGAGTCATTCCGCGTCTTTCTTCGATGAGTTTGAGGGTATCGTCAGAGATTTTGTTTGTTCTGTTTGTACGGCAGGCTTTATAAAACTTTGACCCAACCGTATAGACAGTTTCCACGAACCTGTTATTATAGTCGTCCACGTCGACGCACTCTCCTAGGCACTCGAAGCGATTTTGTAATTCGAGTTGAAAGCTCTCGGGGTTTTGGATTTGGATGGGTATAGGCCGGAGCGTGGACCTCATCAATCTCGATCTTTCCAGCTGGGGATTAATATTCAATGTGCCTCTTACCAAGCGGTGATCACTGCCAATTTTAACGCTATTGATCACCGAGACATCATTGAATATATGCCGTTTCGTAGATAGGATGAAGTCAATCTCTTTTTTTGTGACACCATCGGGACTAACCCACGTCAATCTGCGATGATCCGGCTTCCTGAAAAATGAGTTCATCATAAAGAGTCCCTCCTTCTCCATAAAGCCGGCCAGCATTTGGCCACGGGCGTTCTGACTTTCAACTCCAAATTGCCCCACTCTCAACTCGTCTCCGCCTCGTTTGCCCAGTTTCGCGTTGAAATCCCCCATGACAACGGTATAATGTGTCTTGGAGGTATGCATGGCTGTAGAAATATCCTCATACATAGCCTCCACTTCATCGTCGGAGTGAGTTGAAGTCGGTGCGTAGACCTGTATGACCTTCAACGAATACCGCTTGGTAATTCCGAGTATAAGATACGCTACCCTAGACGACACACACTTGATTTTGACGATGTTGTTCACGAGGGATTTGTGGACGAGGAACCCGACCACCTAGGGACAGTTGGTCGCCCTCCCGGAAGTAAAGCAGATTTCCTGACTTTAGGATTATCGAGTCCTCCCCCTTTCTTCGGAATTCAGATAACCCTAAAATATCCCAATGTAATCTGCTTAGCACTTCCTCCAGTTCCACGAGCTTTTTGTCGGTCCGCAGTGTCTGGACATTGTATGTAGCCAGGGCTAGTGGTCGTGCTTTGTGGTAGCCTGGTCCGGTGATTCTACGCACCCCCTGCTCCACCGTTACCGTGACCGCTACCATAGTCCGGAATAGCGGGGCCGCCGGGTACTGGGGGCTGTGGCCTGTGTGTGCTTGTTACGGAGGGGGGTTGCCATAATCGCCACGCTTGGCAGTTGGGTTGGCGATCTCAGTGCAGTAGATGTAAATGTACCCGAAAGATGCTGCTGCCCATCTTTCGGGTTATTCCCTTAGTCGCCTCTTACGACACCCACGGGAAGTCGGATGGATGTGGATGGGATGGGGTGGTGCTATTATTTTAAGTGGCGGCACCACACACCACAATTAAATGCTTAAAAGGAAGTTCCTGATAGATAGATACATAGATAGAGAAATTCTTTATTGCTCACACAAGAATAATTACATTAAAAAGTTCCTACAAAAAACCATAACTAGTTGTGGGCAAAGGCGGCCTTATCCCTGTAAGCGATCTCTACCAGGCAACCTTTGTGTAAAGAACCGCTTTATACACAGGCAAGTCAACAACATGGACTTATAAAGATGGATGGATATGGAAAGTAGAAATATACACTTACATGCGAATATACACATATAACAAAACTAAAATATATTTAGACAATACACCTACATAAACTAAATAAAATAAAAAAATGCCAATTTAGGACATCAAAATTCATATGCCAGCCGAGAGCAGATGCGTGCGCAACTTTGCATTCAAGGAGTTTAGTAACTTGGAGTGACGCATCTCTTTGGGTAATTGATTCCACAAAACGGTAGCTTTCACAGTGAAGGACTCTTTAAAATAGCCAGATCGAGTAAACGGTATTCCTGCCACTTATTTAAAAGGCACTTGTTGTAAACAAATAAATATTTATTTATTATTTACTTATACTTATTGAACCTACATCTGTTTAACAAACATCTAAGTATATTCGGGGCTTGAGTAAATATTTTGATGAGCAAATACAGATGACAACTGCCTAAGTATTATTATGTAGGTAATAGGAACGCGCAAGCTTTAGCGATTCGAAATATTGCTTTGGGCCTTCGAGTCGGGAGAATTCGCTCTAAGCCGCTTCCTCGAGTTTTTCCCTCACCTTTGTTGCTATTTTTCACACTTTTCTAAATTTTTCTCGAAGTTACTGAGGTGTTAAAGGAGAATTTATCTGACAATGGCCGGCCATAAATTTCACTCTCCCGAGATTGCTAACTTGAGTATTATTTTATTCTATAATTAGCGTTCCGTTATGCGGATGGAATATAGGCAGCCTCATACAATGATTGAATTTCAGATAGGTCAAGGGGTCAAAGGGTTTCCGAGGAATAGCGTGTGAGCTCTGAAGTTTCTAGTAGATTAATTACATATAGTTAAAGGTATTTAATTTGATTGCTCCACCGACAAGAGTTATACTATTAAATATATGTTTATTATTTAATTTGAAATTAATCGTTGGTTCATAGTAAACATTGACGACCTGAGTGGTTCTGTTGGTTAACATGCCGGTCACCACGCAGAGGTCCCGGTTTCGATTCCCGGCCGAGCGGAAATTGAAATGATGAATTTTAATTTCTGTTACGGGTCTGGGTGTAGTATGTATAATAAGTAAGTATTAAAAAAAGTATATAAGTAGTTTATCAGTTATCTAACACCTATGACACAAGCCTTGCTTACGTTGAGGCTAGATGGCGTTGTGAGAATTTGTCCAAGCATATTTCATATTTTCAATCTATGCTCTCTTATTATTATTATTACTTTTTATGCTTTTAAGTGACAAACGAGCGTACAGCCTACGTGATGGTAAGTGGTAACTGTCGCCCATAACATAAACAATTCTTACATTGAAGTTGCAAGTAATTTTTGTATTTGTACTTGTGTTCTCTGGTGTGCAATAAAGAGTTTTGTATTGTATTGTAACAACAATGCAGAACCGCTAGTGCATTGTCACTGTAAGGACTAAGAGGAAATGCCGTATTAGTCTCTTCAACTCATTTCCTTAATAATAACAAGTAAAAATTACCTACAGCGTGCGTTCTGTTGCAGAAGCCAACTCGTAAATAATGAAAAAGAAAATCGGTAGTGGTAGTAATTGCTTTTTAATTGAACGTCATTTCATTTCTTTGCGGCCAGTCTCCCTCGAGCCAGATAAAATTGAAATCATAATTCATTTAAATTCGCTTGGCCCTGTAGAACCCAATATTCTTGCTGTTTATAATAATAAAATACTTAAGTTATAAAACAGTATGTATAAACTTTAACCTACAATTACGAAACCTAATTATTCGAATGAATTTAAAATGTTACACAACCGGGTTAACCGAGTAGTATCTCTTGGTACACCTTCAGCACTAGGGCCCTAATGTTTCAACCCCCGCAAAAAATACCCCTGACCTAGGGATCTAATATTTGCCCCGATGTTCTATTGTGACATCATTACATAATTAACCTATAACAGTCCACTGTTGGAAATACCGCAAATTATCGCAATTAAATTTTTAGTAACGTTTTTCCCATCAACTTCTACTCGTATAATAGAGTGACATTGTCTTCGGACAAAGCACCTTAAATCCTTGAAAAAACTCGCTTACAAGAATAGTGCGCACCCCATCCCTATGGGGTGTCGCATTCGATGAAACCTAAAAAGGCTTTCCGGCTACAAGTACTCCCAAGGCAAAGTATAGCTGGTAGGCGCCTAGGTCATTTGCGAGTCCCCCATTGTCAGATAAGTTCTCTGCCTCCCTCCCTCGATAGTCCGAAGGGTGCCTGCCATATTATAAGAAATGCGGATGCCGAGAAAATAAATTAAATTATTTTCTATTAAAGAGGCACAAATTTGTTTTTATATCAACTCCATAATGTGTGTGACGATGACAAAAAATACGCAACCTTTGTCGGCTATACTACGAAAGTTGTTTAAAACGATGCCTTCTTCAGGCTTTTATGGCCCACTTAACGGCTACTGGGAAATAAGAATACGCGGTCTCCCACCCACATTATGGGAATTAGGCAGCCTTAACAGTTCTGTTTAGTGTCCGCAAAGTAGTATTATTAGTGACAAACAGTGTCACGGGAGAGACATTCTACCTTTATAGAGTTACAGAATATATATTTTCCTAATTAAACCTCGGACAATGTTTATTTTACTTACCGTTTTGTGGAAACTTCCGCTAGGCTTAGTGGAGCTTCCTATGTATTGTTTCTCTTTAGTAATCCTACTAATTACCTATTACAAATGCTACAGTTAGTGAGGAAGGATACATGCATGTTACTTCTTCACGCGATATATCAGATACATAACTGATTTTGATAAAACATGTCGCTGTTATAGCTTGTAATTATTATACCAGGATAGCTCAAAGGTCGGAAACGTACTACCCACGGGTTCACGAGATTTGTTTTAAGTTTGAGTATGTATACGATACTATATGGCCTAGGGAACCAGTCTTTCGCTGGGGAAAGGCTAGACATGACTTTATTACTAACGGCTTAAAGAAGTACGTAGACTTCTGGTAAAAGTGTCTCCAAAAATGTGGTTTTATGAAGTTTATAACCTATGTATGTCACATAATTTTATTTATTTATTTCCCAGTTTTACAACAATAACTTTTGGTTATAATCAATTTACAAATAGGATTTGTGAAGCTAAGTATACCATAATTCGACGACGTAGTACCAATACCGCCTAAGTTCAATTTTGGCGATTGTTAGTTTTTAATGTCAATCGACGCAGAATGCAATTTCGCACGTGCTGGCAAGACCCCTAAGTTTGATATTCGATTTTTCGTTACTTTAAACACTAATAGAATAAGCTTTTAAAAAATAAACTTCCATAAAAAATAAAAATGATATAATTTTTTTTCGTTTCTTGAAAATATGTGATTTTTTTGTTAGGAGATATTGGTACTTTGTCGTCGATATAGCTAAGTACTAAGTACCTATACCACAACATGATTGTTCAGTAATGATACGGATAAAATAATAATATAATGATAAACATAGTGATATCGTTTGCGTGCGTAAGTATGTGTCCATGTGTGCGTGTGCGTGTATATTCATGTGTATGCCTAAATCTACCAAAGTGAGCACTGATAATAGTGATATCACGTCACTATCATCGTAAAGGACGATGATAGTGATTACTGTGACAGGGTACCGATTCTGGTGTGCAATGCAGTTGTTATTATGTTGCAATGTAACTGTTATGTTACTATAACTACGTCGAGGTATCGAGTCAGTCCCAGCATCATCCCAGTTAAATCATTGTTCGACCTTTGACACGTTTTCGTTGTCAGAATTAAAGGCAGTTTGACAACTAAAAAATATGCTACTTAGTAATTTATTTATTTATTGTAGTACCAACAACCATAGAAAACCATAATGCAACTAAAGTACCAGAAAACAAATTTTGGAAAAGTTAGAATTCATGAAAGTTGCAACTCAACATCTGTCATTTGAATAACAATTACACGTTTGACATGCGATGCAATTGTAATGTTACTGCAACTGAGACGATTTCCGTACCAGAATCGAAGCCCTGTAGAAACTTTAGAACCCCGCTCGAAAAGAGTGTGCAGTCAAGATGGAATATATTGTCAGTTCGGATAAATGCTTTTCATATCCATCTAAAGCCCTATTGAGCGGTGATCCTAACGCATAATTATTGCGCGCGCGACGATGTTCGAGTAGACGTGGCCACTTCACGTCACGTGGTCATTCACGCTCAGCAACACCCGGGACAACAGCCGCGGGCCATTCAATATCCCACCATTTTTTATAACTTATATTCAAAGAGTGTCATCTTGCCCTAAAACTGAGCAATACTTATACCATATGTGCTAGACAACTGATATACTACTTTTTTACATTTTTAAATACGTACTTATTGTCCTAGTTACCAGATCGGGAACAGAAATTAAAATCATCAATTTCTGCCGGTCGGGAAACAAAACCGGTATCTATGCGTGGCAAAGAGCATGTTGACCACTGAACCATTCACATAGTCGAACATCATATCACACAAACACCTGTATTCACCTGTATCAAATAAAGTAGCGTTATTATGCATTCTCACCTGTAAAGTAGCGTTATTATGCATTCTCTCAGTGTTCATCCGCTAATTGAGTATTCATAGCGGCTCCATGATTGGTCAATTTTATCCATTTTGACGGTCGCATAGTGCCGATGCCACTCAAGTATTGTCGATGGAATCCTGTCCATCCGAGTGCACTATGATCCTCACGTTTCTGATACGGTTGTTATTTAACCACTATCACTGGATATGTTTAACCGGCTTAAGCGAATAGTTTGCTATATTTGCGTCGTAAAACCGGGACGGAGTGCGCCAGCGACTACAATCACGGGACAAAGAGGGAGTTTTGGGTCAAGGGTCCTTCCTCTCGCCTCAAATGCAACGCCGTGCTGCCCTAACTGCATTACGGCTACTCCACTTTTGAAAGACGACTCGGAAAGCCAACGGTAAATGGCACTCACAACCATGGAGAGGTTTACTGAGCGCTTATATGTCGGTTACTCGTACGTATGGCTAGACTCTAGCCACTAGAGTTTTCCGTTTCTGGGAGCACAACTTAAGTCCGTAATTTTATGTATAAATAATAATAATCTACATAATATGTATAATATGGTACATATTACAAACACACGTACATATATTTCAGCAGTTTCTGCCTAACTCTGCGGGATACGGGCGTGATTGTACATGTATGTACGAGTATGTATATTTAATACAGTCATTCAATCGTTGAAAGTGGGGCACTATATTAACAAAGTGATAACTGTCACTGTCAGCGATTAATAAAATACCTATATAATTTTTTATGTGTCAAAAAGGCATCAGGTTATATTGTTATTTAGATACATTTTACATTGTACATAGCATTCGAATCCTTTTTGAGAGCTGAAGTCTGTGCTAGGTTAAAGAGTGTTGCAGCCCTCCAGGCCTTCTGTTTCTTACAAATAAAAATTTTTGATGATGTACTTAAGCAAACAATCATAATAACAAAATGAAAAAACAATGAAAATGAAAACCCAGTGTGTGTGTGTGTGTGGGTGTTAGGTCATCAGATCAAATAATTCACGCGTATCAACCCACTGATCTATTAAGCGGATGGCAAGAAGCTGGAACCTCAATAAGTCAGACAAATAATAGGAGAGCACACACAGTACTCAAATGGCAGCCTTACTGGATACACTTATCGGCCGGAACACTACGTGACCAGTTAACTAAATAAATATTTTGTCTCAGCACAAATGTGAGATGGCACGACGAGAGCAATCCGCCCAGTAATGGACTAGCGTAAGAATTTATATAGATTCAGATTCTCAGACGGAAAGTGGGAATTACCATTGAAATATACTGACGTCAGCAGATTTCCTCTTCCACTATCGCATGTATTTATACCGAATTTAGAACCGAGTCTACATGGAACCTTTGTGTGTTCAAATCATTATAATTAAATAGTTGAATCTATTCTAAAATTCTACCGATCAATACTGTGCTTCCACGAATAGCTTCATTAGAAACATGAAATCAGAGTTTGACATTGAGTGAGTGATAGACGAATATTTTAGTTTTCTGTTAGAAAGCGTAGAAACGTTTGACCAAAGATTATTTGTAGTATTTGTTTGCATAAAATGAAAGTTTAGTCATTCTGACAACAAAACAGTGATGGTAATAATAATCATTATTCCTCATGTTCGTTGACATAGGTTTCCCTTCCCCCTTACCCTCGTCGAGTCTTCATTACGGCTTTGTGTTTCTGGCGTCCATTTTGATCTGAACCCCATGAAAAACTAGTCATAATCACAAAAAATTAAGCATTTCATTAGACTAAACACGTGAAACAAGTTCTACTGATCAAGTCAATTTAAATTCCTTACCTCGAGTTCAAGTGCTTCAGTGTATAATTAAATTTTATTCTAGGAAACCTAAGAGCGGGAACTTGTATTGAACGTTAATTTTATGTCTTAACATTTTGCTAATACAATTTTCCTACTAACCACCTTATTCTAAGCTGATTGGGCTTTCTTCGTACTTAATCCGAATAACAATGTTGTCCGAGTCTAAAGGAGCGTCAATGGCCTAGTAGTTAAGGGGTTCGCCTCGTAAACAAGAGGTCCCGGGTTCGTATCCCACTGCCGCCATGTATGAATGACTCTTTACGGTGAAGGAAAACATCGTGCACATTCAGGGGAATGAATGTGTATCGACCATGATCGAATCTGGGCAGGTTCCCCTGTTAACAGGGTGGCGGAGGTCAGATAGCGGTTGCGCCAGTGTAATTACCTAATCTGCTAAATCCTGGGTCCCCGGGCCATCGCGACGACAGCCGACTATGCTGTCTAAGTTTACAAATATAAGTGCTTCGGTTTGATTTCGCTGAAATTTGTTAAACGATCTCGTACTCTATCCTACAGATTCATTCTTTCTTTCTTAATCTCTTAAAAATAAAATAATATTAAACCAATCGGCTCCCGAGACTGTTCAAACCAGTCTCAGGATCGCGGAAGACCTTAGTTAACCTAACATACCTAAAGGTATACCTAAGTTCTATGCCATGCTTTGTCCATTATCCATTATTATAAACTGTTTTACACGGCGACTAATGATTTAGAAACTTACCTCCGTCGAAAATGAGTCCTGTGTTTTCCGTTGACTATTGACGTTGACACTGCGATCGCCATCCAGTCCACCAATGTGGCGAAGTCTCAAGCTTAGAAAGCTGATATATTAAGTAATCCCAGATCTTTTTGTCGCAAATTTTCCATTGGAATATATTTTTACCAAAAGCTTTTTTTACTTATATAAGTAGCTACAGCGTTCATAATACTCAGCCATCATCATTTCCAAACGTAATTCAGTACAAACGTATAGACAAAGTTCCGAAGTCAGACAATATTGACAAGGACCATCTAAAAACAAAAGGCTTCACGGAGCTATCCACACTTGGCCCGCAGCCAACTTGGGCCAAGTAAATATTTCCTTTTTTCCAGCCATTGTACAGTGGAGCCTGTTGAAATGTTAATGTTTTATCCGAGGAAATATTAAATACGATTATCATATTTACATTTATATTATAAGTAACATATTTAAACAGGATTCCGCATGATGCAAATACGTATTCCTGTAGTCCCTATTTATCATCATTATATCTGCCGATAGACGCCCACTGCTGGGCATAAGCCTCCCCCAGAGATATCCATAAAGGCCGGTCGTGTGCTTTCAGCATCCAGCTGGTACCTGCGACGTTTACGAGTTAACGACTCCCTGTACAATATAATACAATAATTTATTTCTTACAATACGGTACAAAACATAAGGATGTTTTAACAAATGTGATCAGTATCCCTAGGGCGAGAACTCATCTCTCATGGTAGCGGTAAATCTCGGCTCAGCGGCTAGCGGTAAATCTGCCAGCCAGGGTCTGCCATTTTACTAGGAAAGTATTTAGATTCACCGAAAGCGGTTTCCTACCAGAATCCTTAATTTAAAAAATATGGTGTTTGGTCATTTACGTGCTGCAACTGCCATATGACCCGCACAATCCGTTAGGAAAAGTCGTTTAGCCAAAGCCTCATTCGTCGCTCAGCGACCGCGAATAGTCGAGGTTGACTTCGGCCCTTATAATAGTGGGTAGGCTCGTAATCCCCCTGTGAATTAAAATCAGACGTGGGGGATATAGATCATGGGAATATCGTGTCCGTGACCTTGGCTCGAACTACAAATGATCGATCATCGGTAGTTCGACAGACCGTTGCTTCGATGAATTATTTGACGACATGAGCGGTCTGCCACGCAGAGGTACCTTTCTGTTACGAGTCTAGGTGTAGTATGTATTTTATCTATGTATTAAAAATGTACACAAGTAGTTTATGAGGTATCTAACACACATAACACATGCTATGCTTGGGGCTAGATGGCGCAGTGTGAATTTTACCCAAACATATTTCTATATTTCTCTTATAGACAAGTCTGTCAGATGTTAACATAGAAAATGTTCTTCTAAAGGGACAGTAGCAAAATTAAGTGCAAAACCTCTTCAAATTACGGGTTTTATAAAAGAAGTGTTAGATCAGATAATTACAGTGGAGCGACTGCCATCTGACCTCCGTAAGATTGGATCATTACACATTTGAATTGGTTAAACATTCAGTCGCCTGAATGTACAGGTTTGGTCACGATGTCTTCCGTCACCGTTAGAGTATCGGTTAGTATTCAGGAAATGTTCCTAACTTAGAAAAGAGTCACTGGTACATGGCCGCTATGGGATTCCAACCCGGTACCTGTTTACCGGTAAGCTGTTTTCGAGAGTCATTACGAATCGTCTCGCACGCAGGTTTGATGACTTCCAGCCTCCCGAACAAGCCGGAATCCGAAAAGGTTTTAGTACCATAGACCACATACATACGCTGCGGCAGGTTGTACAGAAGACTATAACCGGCCATTATGCTTGGCGTTTATGGACTACGAGAAAGCCTTCGATTTGATCGAAACTTGGGCGGTGCTCCAGTCTCTACAGCGGTGCCAAATTGACTATCGATATATCGAAGCACTGAAGTGTTTGTACAAAAACGCCACTATGTCAGTTCAAGGACAAGATCACAGAACCTATTCAGCTGCAGCGAGGTGTTAGACAAGGTGATGTCATATCACCGAAGTTGTTCACCGCTGCACTGGAGGATATCTTTAGGCTTCTGGACTGGGACGGACTTGGCATCAATATTAACGGCGAGTAGTAGGTCTTAAAATGAACATAGACAAGACGAAAATTATGTCGAATGTCCATGTTGTGCCTACTCCAGTGACAGTTGGAGGCACTCCACTTGAAGTTATTGACGACTATACATACCTAGGACAAATAGTCCAGCTAGGTAGGTCCAATTTCGAGAAAAGGTCAATCGACGAATCCAACTCGGTTGGGCAGCGTTCGGAAAGCTACGCCACATATTTTCGTCCCAATTACCGCAGTGTCCCAAGACGAAGATCTTTGACCAATGTGTGTTGTCAGTGATGACTTACGGAACTGAAACGTGGCCACTCACTATGGGCCTTATAAGAAAGCTCACTGTTACCCAAAGGGCAATGGAAAGAGCTATGCTCGGAGTTTCTTTGCGCGATCGAGTCAGGAATGAGGAGATCCGCAAGCGAACCAAGGTCACCGACATAGCTCTAAGGATTGCCAGACTGAAGTGGCAATGGGCAGGGCATATAGCTCGAAGAACAGATGGCCGATGGGGCAGTAAAGTTCTCGAGTGGCGACCACGTACCGGTAGACGCAGCGTGGGTAGGCCTCCTACATGGTGGACCGACGACCTGGTAAGGATCGCAGGTACCAGCTGGATGCGGAAAGCACAGGACCGGCCTTTGTGGAGATCTCTGGGGGAGGCCTATGCCTAGCAGTGGGCGTCTTCTGGCTGATATGATGATGATAATGACCTCTCACTTACGAGTCGGATACCGTAACCACACGGCCACCGATGCTTCGACATCTTATAACATAATTTAATAAAAGGAAACATCACATTTACTCAAATTTAGAACATAATATTTACAGTAACTAACCTACCAGGGACATCAATCATGGCAAATCTGATCACATGATTCGCCCAACCACACCACACAGCTCTAATTTATATGCATGAGTGGCTCTAACTTTAAATTAATTCTGGTTTCAGATAAGTCGAAACTTGCACGTGTCGTTGAGTAATTATCTAACACATTACACCTTGTACAGAATGGGGACTGAGGTATTGCTCGCTATTTGTGCGCAACCGTCGAGTGTCTTGTCTCTGTAAAATACAATACAATTGTTTATTGGTAAATAGATTGTAATTTTTTATGCTACTTTACATTTGTAAAGCAAGTATCACTTAATGAAGTAATTACAATATTATCACAGAATCATAAACAAACATTTTTTTTTGTATTCTACTTTGTGACAGGCGAGCTGACAGCCCACATCTACGATTCTTCATAGCAATAGCGTCAATGCGAAATTGTAGCTTTTACGAAATAAGCTTACTATAATTTAGTATTAACTTCATGGTTTTGCATCTGCGATGATTACTTTCCATCAGGTGACCTTTAAGCTTGTTTTGTTTACCTCCCTCAAAAATGGAAGTGCGTTGTCAACGTGTTGACAGGGCTCACATGATGTAATTATAACGACGTAACGTGATGTTCGACGAGAAAAAATGCGCAATTTTGGTAGCCCCGCAGGTTACAGTATCCTGCGATACCTATTCGATGTAGTATCTAGTTGAGAGTGTAGCGAAATAATCGATAAGTATCTTTTAATATTATTTTTAAAAACTTTAATAATTGTTTTTGTGTCGTTAAAACTTAATATATTTTCTTATTTACGAGTTTATACGTTTCTGAACACCAACAACAAAATAGTCTTGATATATGACAGAGTCAAACCAGCAAATATTCATAGTTTTTAATAGTTTTAAAAAGGATTTTTTTTTTCTGTGAGTGTAAATATCAATGAGCCGCTTTCTAAACTACTTTCCTAATAATTCCTATAGATAGCGCGCTCTATCAACCAAAATATCACACATTGACTAACTGTCATCATTCCGGTTTCAATTCATCATCAAAACGGCATTAAAACTCTAGTTATATTTGCTAAAGTGCTGCCATACTATACTACATACTACATTATTTTTCCGAGGAACGTCATCAACTGACGTTTCGCGGAAGAAAATGCTCACTGCCCCGCACCCCGCACCCCCGCGTTCATCTACGAAAAATCACCCTCCCTCCTACCTCACCAACCGCAGGCGTAATACCAGTTAAGTTGTCGACCTATAATCCATACCGGGTGTAATACACGGGTGCGAATGCCGAAAGCACGAATAACGATAGCGCGAAGACGATTGCCCGAAAGCTTGAATACGCGATGGTTCATTTGTACGAAAAATCAATTCCGCGAAAGCTTCAAAGAGCGAACGTTCAGTTGTGCGACAATTCCATTGCGCGATAGCTTAAAAGCGCGACGTTTTAATTGAGCGAATTATCAGTTTCGCGAAGTAATATTCTAAAATAATATTATAAAGACGGCTTGTCGGTTTGTTTATACTGGATAAACTCAAAACCACTTAGTCGATTTTAAAAATTCTTTCACCTTGGTAAGCAACGAAGTGTAAGTATTTGGGAGTAATCTCCGAAAATAGTGAAGATATTTTGAAAATTCTTTCACTAATAGAACATTCGGAATAGAGAGCAGTGCCTTGACGCTAGACCGACAGGGCATGTCTTGGGAACGGGAAAAATTAAAACGATCACGAAGGTAGGAAGGAGCTCGAGGATTATAGAGGACATTATAAAGGACACAAAGGATGTGAATATTCCTGCGAAGGCGGATTGAAAGCCACTTGAGTTGGGCCCGAAATTGGGAGATGTAGTCGTACTTGCGTAAGCCAAATATAAACCGGATACCAAGATTTTGGAGCCGCTCAAGCTTATTCAATAATTAATAATAATAATTGTTAAAAGTATACATTTCTTCCTCATTATTCGTTATTATTGCTAATCATTGAAACTCAAACTCAAATAGGTTTATTCAGTTTAGGTTTAGGTTATAATATAAAATGAATGCTAGGCACCACGACACCATCGAGCGGACAACGGTTTCATTACAGGACAATTACATTCAACAATCAAAAAACTAATTTACGCATACCTAACTACTTTAATATACAGATATTTATGAATATTATACATGTTTGATACAGACGTATCTGAACAAGTTTTACGTCGTAAAGATTTTATGGCTAAAGTCGACAAGTACCGCTGTATATTTTATGTCGTTAGTTAAATTTTAGATGAAATTATAAGATGAGTTTCAGATAAAAAAGGCTACTGAAACTTGAATAATATTGGTTTATGGTTATTTAGCAAAGTTTGTTTTGAATTAGTTTATTTTATCGTATACCTACTGCTATTCCTGTAGCATTTAGCGCGCTGGGAAGTTTCTAAATATTTTCTACATTATACTCTATATTGGGTATGGTACTCAATAAATGTTCTCGGGCCCCCCGAGGTTACCAGAGTCTACTAGGGAATGTGCTAGATAGTATAAAACAAAGTCGCTTCCCGCCGAGTGCCCATAGAGAAAACAATTTAAAACATTTTTTTCTCTATATGCTGTTTCTCTGTTTGTATATACGAACGCTTAGATCTTTTAAATAACGCAACGGATTTTAATGCGGTTAACATTAATAGAGTGATTTAAGAGCCAGCTAGTTACATATAAAGCAAAGAGATGAATCACGTACTATGATCATGATCCGCGTATCGTAAATTAAAGGTCTATCTACACATTCATTTCAGGGACGGAACCACCGTTTTTAGAAGTCTACTCGTATTTACTGTTCTAAACAACACAAGCGCTCCGGCTACGTCATTGTACCATTACAATTAATTTTCGGTGCGCTTGGAACTCTTTTCTAGCTCCAATTTCAACTGCGCTAGTGTTGGTCATGCACGTCTTGGATAAGGTCCGTTAAACACAGCCGGGGTCAGTTGGAATAGATAGGTCTTCCGTAGCCGTCACTGCCGACGCCGAGGCATGGCCTGGGCCAAAGAAAGACCTCTATTTCATTACTTCATTGTTCTGAACCATGGGTCAAATATATTGGACATAACTTTCCCGTCTCTGAAACTACAAGGAAACGTCACAGAAATGTGTGGATACTCCTTAATATCGCCTTCACGTGCCACGTTAGAGATCCGCTGCGAAAGTGCACCGCAAGTGCAATGTACTCCGTTGAATCCGAGAAAATCCTGTCCAACATTACTATTTTACTGTGCTATTCTATGACAGCTTACACATTATATTCGAGTCTGTGTGAGTTCCTATAGATCAACAAATATCACTAATATGAATGAAACCCGAAATACACATTCAAATTTACAATTCAATAAAAACAATGATCTTAATTCTCTAAATGATCTAAATCTCACATGGTAATGTTGATCAGGCTCTTAAGCCTAAGTAGCAAGCCCAAAAGACAGCTGACGGGCTGGCTAACAAGACCACAACATAAGTTCAAATGTGAATAAGTACCCGACATCACATTGGGTCAACTTACATTTACAACTTTAAAGATTCTATTAACGAACGGGATAGTTTAAAACATTACTTCACTTATATTTAATTATACCTATTTAATTTAGAAAAGTACATGTGTTTTCAACACCTGCGCGTGCAATGCACTTCCCAGCAACAGTGACACAGCAAAACTATGAAAATGTATGGGAGCCCATTCGAACCTAGCGATACTGACGCGGCAACAGTAATTTCAGTCAAACGATCATCAACGTCCTTGCGATACCATCGCCAGAAGACCGCTATTTTGAAGAAGAGGCGAAACATCACAATGATCTAACGAATCTTTGATGGGTCGTACGATTCGGATGTGGAATGAGCTCCCAGCCACAGTGTTTCCTTTGGACTATGACATGACATCGTTCAAGAGGTATATTAGAGGTCTCGTTAGAGGCCTGCAATGCCTTAGCAGCGTCCCTGGTGTTGTTGATGTCCATAAGCGGCGGTGGCCACTTTCCATCAGGCTTGGCGCTTGGCTGTTTGTCTGCCGTATAACATAAAAAAATTTGGTGTACTTTGAACGTTTAATCTACAGCCGGATGATATAATATCTATTGATAGCGCTAAGGAGAATTGATAAAGATTATGGAAAGTCCCGGAATAGTGAGTGTCGTTTCATTATCGCATTTTATATGACGCACGTCGCTTAGTGCCGTGTGCACTGAGTTTCTTGGAACGAGGCACGCATGCGATGACAAGCGCTAGGCACTGGCGGTCGACTATCACCCACTATTCTTCTGATTCTTTTTCCGACTTCGACACTTCGTTATCCCATGATCAAATACATAGTATAAAATAAAGTCGCTTCCCGCCGTCTGTCCAAAGAAGGATCTATAATGCGGTTTTCAACAATATATCCACCACAGCCCATAACAGTCCACTGCAGGACTTAGGGCCTCCCCACGAAAGGGGAAGTTATTGCCATAATCTCCACACTTGGCAGGTGGGTTGGAGATCGCAGTGTTATGAATATAACAAAGGAAAATGCTGCTGCCTATTTTCTAACCTACGGAGACTCTTGCTTCAAAAACACTAGTCGCCTTGTACGACACCCACTAGTGTAAAGGGATAGTGCTATTCTACTCTACCGGACACCACAAGGCCAACAATATACAGAGTGCTTCAATAGGTAAAGTAGGTGTACGCGAACGAAGTCGCGCCCAAACACACAACATTACATACACTAGTATAGGTCACGTCACGTAAAAAGAACGCTGGCCTGTTTTTAAAGTATGAGACAAAATATACAACAAATTGGTTGAAAGAACGGGACAGACATATCCCCTCCACCGCCGCTCAGCGTTCTTTTTACGTGACGGGAACTATATACAATAAATAATTAATTTGTCGTACTATACCTACCTACATAAGGTTATTTTTTACCATAACATTCATCCCGGTCACATGTTGAAAGACCGGATGAATGTTATGGTAGGTAGTGCGATGGTCTTTGGCCAGCAGTGGGATAAAACACTACATCTACTTAATAATAATAATCTATAACCAAAATAACCAATATTTTTATCCATTTAGGATTTTCGTAAATATTTAGTAAAACTAATTGACGGACCCCATTTTGAAACGAGTTTAGAGACCTTGATTTTAAATTGTAGAGGTAGTGTTTCAAGTTTTTTTAGATAACTTATACCAAATAACTAAACTAACACACATGCTAATGGCCAGTATCTACTCTGTGTATGAAAATTATGAATCTACTGTTAAAACCCAGGAAGGAAAAATGGGGAAAAAACTACGAAACCTCGATTTTGTATGGTATAAAGTTGCACAGCCTTTCTTTTTTAAAGGAAATTGTTGATAGACAACAAAAGCTATGGAATGGATTGCAATAAAACATCTTTACACCATCTTATCCACCTTTGTATTGTCAGTTGACACGCAGCCTACACACAACTTAAGAACCTATAATATTACTCCCCAAATAGAATACTATCTCTCTAAGGAGGGTCATATAACATGCCACAGACATAATCCTTACATGTGTGGGCAAAGAGCCATAGTAACATAATATAGGTAACATCTATCTGTTAGTGTAATTAGAATCAACGAAGTCGCCTAAAGCAGTTGTGATAGGATATCATGGGGAGTTACTATTACATTACGGTTTAATACAAATGATAAATGGATATATAATACGCCATGTTTAGTTGAGAATATATATTATAACGTAGTTAGAACATTATTTACATTTACCTATATATAAAGCATTTGAAACCTCGATGCTCTTACGGTGAGGGAAAACATCGCGATAAAACCTGCACATTTAGGAATGAATGTGTAATTATCATCCCATCTGGTCAGGTTTCCCTATACCTGTACCAGTGTAAGTAAAAATGTAAATGTCGAATAAATTATTATTTTATTCTATAGCAGGGTCACAGAGGTCACATGGCAGTCGCTCCGCTGTAATTACCTGATCTGCCCCCAGGCTCTCCTGCCAAGAGCAAATCCGGGACATGAATGCCAAGATGATTATTCTTTTTAATTTAATACGCCGTTTAATACACTGTCACTACACATATTATCAGGTTTGTTACAAAGGTTAGTATTGCGTTTAGCTCGATAATATGTGTAGTGAATAACCACGAAAGTCTTAAAACCTATACGCCGTGAAAACTTTATTTGCTTCAATCTTTATGTAAACTTAAAGGAGTCCGGACAACCTAGCATATATGACCAATAACGTTGAGCTAAATGTTATTAGAATGGATTTTTAATTTTCTACAACTTTTACTATGGCGACAATCCTCGAATCGCTGTGAGAAAAAAGTTATGGGCAATTAAAGTAAACATAATTTTGTACTATTATGACCAATTTATTGACTATAATCTTTTTTCGCACAACGATTCCAGAATTGTCGCCTTGGTAATAGTTGTAGTAAATGTAAAATCCTTTCCAATGACATATCACTCAACGTTATTGGTCATATAGGCTGGGGTTCATACATTTCTGCCGGTCCTCCAACTGTTATATAACAGTTTACTAGATAAACAGTTTAGAGCTCCGTGACAGTGTTCTTTTTCTATTTTTGTAGATAAGACTAGGAAATTCGCATCCGACGACTGCGAAAATTCTTACAATGACAACGATGTACACAAGTATATTCCATCCCGCAGGCATATTGTACCTATGTTCTTTTTACTAGCTTTTATTTATCTCCACTCTTGCAAGCCTAATTTAACCCCGTCCCGGCGTTATATTGAACTGAAATTTGCCCTATCTAAGATGGATGACATTGCATTAATATAATATCATGGTGCTGGTCTGATGATGGAGTCGGAAGAAGGTCCTAGAAATTAATGAACGCATTAAGATGTTTGATGATGATGAAGACGCTATCGTGTTTGGTCTCTTTGGAATGGTTATGATGAGTAAACCCCTAGGTGATACTCAATGTCTGATAATGATGACCGAAGGTGGCCATAGGAACTACAGAACGCAAAAAAAACCCCATCGTGTTTTCGCTCTGTGGAATGGTCTTAATGAGTACTATACCACTAGTTATTATTCAAGGTCTTATGACGATTACGGAAGGTGGCCATAGGATCTACTGAAAGCAAAAAACATAATCCCATAATGTTTGGGCTTCTTACTTGGGATTTTTTTTTCAATTTTTTACAAGGATTTGAAAATACCCCTTTTCCTTTGCCTTTTAAACCAGATAAAGTTTTATGTAAAGGGTAGTCAACAGAATATAATGATATGCACCAGTTAGCTTAATATTGCCTGATTATATATTTGGTTGCAATAGCATTGACAATTTCCAAGAAATTGAAAAATTTACTGGCATGAAAATTCCAGATTCCGTCATTTTCGCCTTAAGAAACGCTAATTTCATAGGTCTAGGCTAAGGACCTATTATTATTCTGAACTTTCTTGCGGTAGGCTGTCTTGTAACCATTTTCACTTTACATAATATTCACATAATTAAATTCGTGCAAGGAACCGTTAAACTTGTAAAGGTAGCCTAGGTAGGTAGGGCCTTACCACTCCTTATCTTAGATTACACGCTTACCTGAGCTAGTTCAATGTAAATTCGCAAGTGTTAGGAGCGATCCTCGTTTGGTGATTGTCTCTTCTCTAATCCTGCTTGTGACTGATTCAAGCCCCACATGCTTAGTGTGGGTTCTACACTGTAGTGTATTATAATATAGAATAATGTCAATGAAATACGGAACTGTAACAAATAGTATGTCATCATCATCATCATTAATCCTATGCGTCAATTGATTGTTGTCATGTATGTTTTAGAAATCAAATAAAAATATGATTAACTCTGCTGGCGCAAATATGTGTTCATGTTTCACGACAATGGCTCTTACCTTGTTTGTATGTATTTATGGCATTGTTTTGAAACAATTTTAAATTAATATTTTCCCCAACAATAACTGAGATTACAGTGCGATGTTGCTAACGCAAGAAAATTGTAATACTTCGGCTTTTAATATAGGCTTCGGATAAACAATACGAAATCCCTCAAAAGAAATACGTCAAGATCAAAGATATCCGAATTCATTTGTGCCTACACTAATCCCCATTCAGAGCGTATTACAACCGTTTGAACAATAGGAGTAACAGAAAGTAATTTAAATGCAAATAATTAGAGGCTGGTACGACGCTGCAAACTCGGGTCGCCCGAACACCGCTCGCTAATCCCTGCGTATGAGCCACGAATCCGTCCTACTCTTGTCTCACTAACCACTATTAGAAAAGAGACGTGCGGCCCTACCTTCATGAATAATTTATCTGCGGATTGCCTTTCGTACGCATCTTGACGAATAGCGGTTGAATCAATAAAGCTCGTAAGTGTTCCAACCATCGGAGGGGTATAAAGCAATTTTATTCCTACTCCAGTCGTTATCGGGAGTTCGTGTTTGTTCAGAGTTCCATTAGCAAATTAGGGATCGCGTTTTAAAACTGGGCCTTTTATTATTTTGTTGCTAATTCTAAGCGTACGTAAACTTTTTACGTCCAGTTTAATAGCGAAGAAGATTCATCCAAAATCAAGGTAGGTGACTGAATGCTGGGATTCTAGTGTTTACGGCCAAAGTTTTATTGGAAGAAGAGGATAAGACGAAGAAGAGATGAGGCTGTCCCCCTTTAGAATTGTAGCTTGTCTTTGTGAGAATTTATCGATATAATTTATATGCTAATAATCTATTTTAATATCGTCTTTAAATGATAGGTCGTTCAAGAGGTATATTAGAGGTCTTTTTAGAGGCGGGCGTTGCATTGGTAGTACCCCTGGTGTCGCTGATGTCCATATGCGGCGGTGACCAGTTTACATCAGGTGGCCCGCTTGTTTGTTTGTCTGCCGTATAACATAAAAAAAAAGTAATAGAAGAACTTGTTGCACCTACCCGATCTGGTAGCATAAGGTCCGGCGAATGGTGATGTTGATATAAGTTCGATTATACAGATATAAATTAGATTAATAAAATAAAATGAATAAACGGAAACCATGAAGTACTTTTCTATGACCCTTATATAATCGACTAGTGGTGATGGTAGCTGTGAACAGTTGTAAAGCTCTACAGTGAGGCAAGTTCTCCAGTGGTTAATGTTTGCCAGTAAGAGAATGACTGGTAATTTCTAAAAAATCTGCTCCGGGGTGTACTTTTGAATGTTTGCGTTAATGTCCCGGTTGCGCTTTCGCGCATGAGGGCCCAGGGTCCGCTTGACCATGATTCAGGTTTTGGCAGATTAGATAATTACAGAAGAGCGACTGCCATCTGACCTCCGTTACCGTGCTACCAGGTGAACCTTACCCGATTGGATCATTTTTACACATTCAGTCGCCTGAGTGTGTAGTTTTCCCTCACCGTAAGAGCATCAGTTAGCATTTTAATAATACATAACTCAGAGAAGAGTCTTTGGTACATGACCGCAGTGGAATCCGAAACCGGTACCTCTCGCTTACGAGTCGGATACCTTAACCACTAGACCACCGACGCTCCTGAGGTGTACTTTTTAGTATTATAGTGAAATAATTAATAACAAAACGGTGCAAATCCAAAACTTCAACGGAATATGTCGCAAATTCAAACGGCATTTGAAGTGGGCATTCCAACTCCATATTCTTAGGAAATTAACTAAGTAAATAAAACGGTTCGTAACAATTCAGACGATCACTTTGGCGAGAACATTTACTGAAGAGTACTTAAAACTTTGGCGAGCCGCGCTGTCGCTCCAAGCCATGCCTTTGAGGCCATTCGAACATCGAGATGTGTGACCAATTAAAAAAACTCTGGACGCCTGTTCTTTTCTCTGTTGCTACCGATATGTATCGACTGTATCCTGTATTTATGTAATAAAGTGTTCATTCATTCATTCCGTTGTATATTTTGAGATAGTAATCGCCATCACAACGTTCAACCCCCATTCTACAACCTTCACTGGCTATCCTATAGAGCCTTCCTCAAAATATGACAATTTCATCCTCTCGAGATAGTCCTGTCCCACCAGTGACGTAAGCGTGCCATGGTAACTTCATTATTTTTTTTGTTTCTATTTAGAGTTTAGACGTGTGATATTCAAGTATACAGCACCAGCTCACACTCCGTCTAACAGAAAACGAGTAACATGCATTCCCAATACAATTCCATCCAAAATATATTTTAATATTGACAGGAAGGATATACATAGTAACATATTGGTTGCCCCAGAGCCAGATCACAACCACTATGCACCGAAAACGGCGCCAACTGGCAGTGTCAGACTGCGCTCGACAATGCCATACAGATTCGGACAGTGCCGGACAATTCCAGGCGGACGCGAACCATGTCCGACAATGCTACGTATGTAAAACGTGGAAATTTGCCATTTATCCCCACTAATGTGAATTAGTTTCAAGTTCAAAAGTATGGACGATTGCAAATCACCCGTTGCTTTTCTCAAACTATTTCATCCCTTTCTTGAAAAACTCCATGTTGTATTCTCCAGGGAATACCTGTTCAGGTAGTTCATACCACAACCTTAGTGTGCGTGGGAGAAAGTTCCTTTGGGACCGCACAGATCGCGACCAATTTGGCTCAAAGGTGTGAGGATGTCGAATTCTGGTAGGCTGTTGATTATTATTATTATTATTTATTTATTTATTCTTTGCACAACATTACAGTTGAAAACTAGTGCAGCTAAGGTGACAATTCAAGTGCATATAGTATGCATAGACCGACGATAACTTTCCCTTCGATACCTGTATGAACTTCTACAATATTCCATTTGCAGGACACAATTTCCCTCAGTTTAGTCAAAGAACAAATTAGCTGACCACTTAGTTCAAATTGTCATATGGTCAGGTGATCAAAACTCGTGGAATGACTCTACTTCAAGTAGTTTCAGATACTTCAAATAGTTAACTTTCCGTCTACATATATCATTGTTCCTGATATGATCCCATAGGGATTTCGGTAGCATAGCTCTGTTCATCGGTCTCTGCGCAACCTTTATGCCATCTGTGAGTGTTCAAATTTCACATTTATTCCACAACATGAAATGTGTCCGGTTCTTTTTACACTGTAGGAACGATATACGATATGCTTGAACTTTCATTGCAAAATATCATCAAGATCACCAATCAATATGTGTGTATTAAGTTATTAAAGTCTTCATGGAGTCCTTTATAATTATTCTATATCTTATTATTCATCATACTTTGTTAGTAACTAAAATATACATAAGTAGGTACAGAATTCAAATATGCCACTTAATAAATTTTTTTTTTCAATATTTATTATTAGGTTATGTGGTTTCGTTATATGCTGTCGATGTACAATAAAACAATTTAAAAAATAAAAGATATTTAAAAATTATGTTGTTCACAATGTCAATTTATATCAAATATTTATACCGCTCATGGTGATAGTGGACATTGGATCCGTCAAGGGGCCACAACATAGTTATAAATTTCTCAGATATATATTTTTGTTTTCTTTTTCTATACATATTGTGTGCTCCAACATTATTTATATCTTATAAATTTCGTTGTATTGTATCTATGTTGTCGTATTATAACATTAAATGTTTTCTACCTTACTTTCAAAGAAAGTTTTGACGCAAGCCGTCCGAATAGTACGGACGTACTTGGTCTGCCCAATTCGTTCCTCCACGGCTCTCCCCTTGTTTCTCGGATTGCAGACGAGCCGTTAACCACGTCTCAGATTTATGAAAGTGGCTTGTCTTTTTAAGGCACTCAAGGCCAAAGGGGAGTTATTATCTATGTTCTCCGCCACCTTAATTTTGTTTCGTCTTTTTCATACTGTTGCTTTTAATTTTACAAAGGCAAAGTTTGTAGGGAAAAACATAAATTTTAGAATAATAGGCAACGCCCACCGGAACTTTTGCGGCTTTCTTTGAGATCTGTAATGGGAGTTTTGGTGACAAAAACAGGTGTTCGAATGTAGAGCGGGATTTGTGAACGGTAATAAGTTTTGCTATATTTCTTTGTCATTACAGTTTGCTGTGTAAAACGTATAGAAAACGCTGCTATCCTTGTACGACTCACTAGAGACAAATTATTATTTATTTATTTAAACTTTTTGCACTGTTATGTATATCGAAACCGACCGACTATTACCGAAAACACGGCCATGAAAAACTCAAACATTACTTACAACTAAATAACTGTTAATGCGAAAAATCACAAAATTTACATCGTAATATTTGGCAATGGTCAAATCTCATATTGGCTGTCAGAAAAAAAGTCAGTCATAATAACGGCAAATCTACGGGTAGGTGGCGCCACCGTCACGTAACAATTTGCTCTGATGTAAACATTTATTTAAAAATATACAAAAGGCGAAAAGTGATTTAATATTGTCATAGTTTAGTTTATCACAGTGCCAAGATTGAGTGAAAGTGTTATCCCAGTGTAAAAGTTATCACAAATATTATAAAAGTGTAAATAATTCACTGGAACATTGAGATAGGGTGTCTGAATTACAAACTATTTAGAATAACAACTTCGACTGTGTGCCAGTGAAATATATTGTGTTATTCCCCAAATTATATATTTGTTATCAACTTACTTGTAACGCAAACTCGTATGTTTTCATTCATAAAAGTATTAAGTTGAATAAAGAAATCATAAAGTGCACACCACCGCCAGGATATATACATTTTTACCACAAAATAGAAAACGAGTTGTGTTACGCCAGATATCGATTACACTGTGAACCATTGCAAACGAAGAGTTAGTGCAGTGGATGAATTATCCGCGTTGACGCAGGCAACCCGAGTTCGATCCTGGGTAGTGACATACATTGATTTTTAATAATTTCTATTTGACATTCAAATTATAGCGGCGACCCGAGTTCGATCCTGAGTTGGGACATACATAATTTTATTTTTCATTGCCTTACTTATTCTACAATATTACCTAGCCGAGAGATAGCACCTCTATCTAACTCCAAATGCATAAAATGTAAAAAAGAAATTGTTAATAGGTACTTCCTTAAATGCACAGGCTGCAAGAAACCATATCACATTGAATGCACAAATGTAGGAGAGAAAAGGTTTTTACTAATGTTTGAACATAAAAAGAAAAGTTGGAAATGTAGAACTTGTTTAGACAGAAAGGTTGCGGCTACTCCTCAGTAAAAACGTATAGTGCGTATGACGTCAAAACCATCATCACCAGACTATGTAACACAACGTAAGGTCAATATTTCTACTGAAAATGCATTTTCTTTTTTAGAATGTGTAGAAGACGAATCCTCTATTATAGAAAGATGTAATAGAAGTTGCCCCGATCTTGAGAGTTTTAATAATAGCGAACTATTTGAACAGCTAAAGAATAAGGTAGAGAGAAACTTTTATCGACAGAAAATGAAATTGAAAAGTTGACAATCGAAAATGGAACAGAACTTATGAAATGTAAATGCGATATCGAAATTTTAACTAATATATGTAAGACACCTACTACTGTTGACGAAAAAAAAGTGGAGAGGCAGTATGAACATTAGCAAGATAAATATCTCCATAGTAATGACTTTGGAGACATGTTGATTATGTTGTAAAGAAATCAGATTGTACGGAGACTCTTCAGAGTCCAATGAGGCTTACTCCACAAATTGTCGGTGACCAGCAAATAAGCAGAAATCGCTCTTCAAGGCAACCCACTCAATGCTCGAAGATATCCGATTTAACAAACGAAGAATCTCACCATAATGTTTTATTGATTGGGGATCAGCAAGCAAAAGGCATTATTTATTTGCATAGTGGTCTATTGCGGAAAAAATTTATTGCAAATTCTTTTATAAAACCTAATGCTCAAATTGCAGATGTATTAGTGTCGTGCAATAAATTTTGTAGCGGACTTACCAAGTCTGATTATGTAATAATATTAGCAGGCTCCAGAGATGGCAATCCCTTGAAATTTCATCCCTTTAATTTATATAATCTAAAATCAAGTTGCTTTACTCTTTCACATTAATGTATTAATATGTGACATAATTGTAAATGTAATATCAGTGAATAACATGATTAGGTTTACGTGTGCCCAATTTGCTCATGCCAGTTACATACCTCTTGTGGGTGGATATCCAAATAACTTAGTAAATCTAAAATTATACACTTGTCAACATATTCTTAGAGAAATACTTCACTTAAATTATAAAACTACATACGACAATTTCGGAAAATTTGCTTACAACACAATTCCTAAAAAACATAATAATGTTCAACCTAAATTGAGTCCGGTCCAAAAACGGATAACATTTTATTTTAAAAACTAATTAAGCAATGTAACCAATCACAAGGAGCAAGCGGAGAAAGCAAAACAGATGGTCTCGAGTGTTCTTCAAGAGGACGTGGTGGAATCTTTGTCTGATGAACAAAACTTCGTAACGAAGGAGTAAAATAGTTTTAGCATTCTTCAAGTCAATTTTGTATAGGTGATTTTAATGTCAACATTCTTGATAAAAATAAAAATACTGAATCGTTTTTGAATTAATTTAGACTCTTTAAAATAAAACCTACAATTTTCGAACCAACAAGAATTACTTCAACATCTAAATCAGATAATATACTAACTAACGTGTACTAACACTTAGGCTTATCGGATCACACTGGACAATAAATAAAAATACCATGCAGAACTGAATTTCGTGAGAAACATTGGTATATTTACAAGAGGGACACAAATTAGTCTCCGGTTACTACTGAACAATTAAATAATGTTGTCAAAGAGTTATAGAACAAAAATAGCGTGGGATACGATAATATACCCATAAAGGCAATTGATTATACAGCAAATCTTATTCTTGAGACAGGTGCCTTCCCAGACATGCTGAAGAAGTCTCATATTAAACCCATGTACAAAAAAGGAAGTCGATCCGAAATAAATAATTTTAGGCCGATTTCTCTTTTAACAAACTTCTCAAAAATCTTTGAAATAATAGGTTGATGTCTTTACAGATAAGCACAAAATAATAAATATAAACCAATTTGGTTTTCAAAAGGGGAAAAATACTACGTCAGCGACCTTCAGATTTTTAAAGGAAGTTTGGGAAGCAGTAGATCGTAGACGTCCGTGTATTGGGCTTTTTTTGGATTTGAGTAAGGCCCTTGACAGTGTATCTCATAATATACTTCTTAAACAGCTTCATCACATAGGAATTCGTGCAATTGCCTTGAGTTTGATTGAATCTTACCTTTCTAATAGAGTCCAAGCTACAGTTTTAGATAAATTTAATAAACAAACCAGTGGTAGAAAAAAGTCAATCTGAGTTCAAAAAGTAACAGTAGGCGTCGCACAGGGAAGTATACTTGGTCTCCTATTATTTCTAATTTATATAAACAAATTGCCACTAACTATAAACCATATATGCATAATATTTGCTGATGACCCATCTATATTTGTTACAGATTTTGATAGTGACCTACAAATATAAGGTAACAGATACACTGGAAAAAGTTGTAAATTGGCTTTATTCTATCAACTTAAATATGAATACTGAGAAATATATTTAATTTAGAAACTGTAAAATGGCTCATATCCCGTTGAACATAGTACATAGTGGCCGATTAATCGAAGAAGTTGCAGAAACAAATTTCTTAGGTCTTTCCATTGACGCCAACCTTAATTGTAACCAAATCACATATCGAAAATTTTATAAAAATATCTCTAGGTATTGTTTTGCTCTTTCTCTCACAAACGTGTCATCGGAAGGTGTTGCTAAAAATGCATATTATGGATGTATATTCTTTATTTAAGTATGACATAATATTTTGGGGAAATTCCGTAAATGTAGAATCCACATTTATACTGCAAAAGAAATGTATAAGATCAATTTACAACATGTTTAGAAATGAAACGGTGCGAACCCTTTTTAAAGAGCGGAAGTGCTTGATGTAGACGTGTATTTATATACTAGAAGTTTATGTATTTGTTAAGAACAATAGTGAATATTTTATTGATATGTCTGAAATCTTCCAGTGCAATTCTTACCAAAAGCTCCTATGTCAATGGAATTAAAGTGTTCAATAATTTACTAAAACATTTTAAATGTTAAGTGGAAATAAATTTTAAACTAAATTAAAAGAATAGCTATTGGATAGGGCTTTTTATAATCTGGGGGAATTTTGGACGAAATAAGAGTTTGATATTGTAAATTATAAACTGACATTTATATTATTATTTAATTGACAAATTAATTTGAATTTGACATTTTTAATTTATTATGTATTTTGACATTGCATATTTAGATTTATTTTCAAGTTTTATTTGTTATTGCTTTAAATAGATATGAATTTTACTTTTAAAATATTGCTACTTTAAATATTGTATGTTCGAAATGGGCGAACTGTTAAGACTCACAAATGTAATCTGTAATACCTAAATGTACCTACACAGTTTTAACAATAAAAGTTATTCTATTCTATTCTTTCTGTCTGAGTCCTCAAATAGGTCACTGACCAATATTTCATAAGAAAGAACTTTACTATTTCGCTCACAAATTTGAAACACCATAAAAATTCTCAGCGTAAAAGCCAATGGAATCGCTCTTGGATCGCCAGTTAATCGGAAGTCGGACCCCACAAATGGACATAAAAAGTCACTCTGAAATAGCGACTTTGATCGCCCGTAAAATCGTAACCATCCATAAACTGTGATCTCACAATTTACATTTGAAGCGGCCTTTTGTGACCACTATCGGGCGAAAGTGATTTTCAAGGGATTTATTTACTCTCCTCAATATTGAATGCTTCAATAACGAGTTTTTTTGTTATGGTAATGTCGCTATTGTATTTCTGCTATGACATTCGTCATATATTTCGAAAGCATAGTAAACAAATGGGTCGTACAGGAACTGTAAAACCCGACTGCCTTTAAAAAGTGTAAAGCATAAAATTCTTTCAAATAAATTCAAATTCCTACAAGTTGTGTATATTTTTGAAATAGCCTTTTGAAGTCTTTTATTTTGATGCCCCGCTCGATTGGTCTCAGAGAAAAAAGATGATCGACATATCCGATATGACACCTAATCCGCCATTTTGATGTTTTAAATTTTAATCCGCTCAGTGTCACTCGCGCGTCATGATGAATCTAACAACACCGCATATGTTAAAACACATTGAGCCGTTAGTTCCGTAGACACATTCACACAGACAAACTCAATATAAGAATCAACTGCTTATAATTTGAGGATAATACTTAAACTAGCAGCTACACAGTTACGTTATCAACTAGGTGGCCATATTCTAATTTTCCGCGCAATACCCGCGCTGGAACGTGATTGGCCAACGTCTCCTATTGGACGTTTGGAGCAATCACCTTCAAGCATAGGTGTTGCCATACAATTCCAAATGTTGCTAGACAAATTAATTAACATTAAACAAATTACGACACACACATAATACCAGAGCAAAAAAAATTGCCAGTCTTAACCATGAAGGTAGTTAATTATCCAACCTGTTTGATACAAACACTCGAAATTCCCTTCTTTTAACGCAGTCGAGTAAATATTCACTGACAATCTATATCTATAATATGAAATCGAGTATTGTGAAATTATTATCTACAAGTACGGATTTTTTTTGTAAATGCTCCTATTTTTTTTTCAAAAATTCAAAATTAAACCAAGTGAACAAAATATTTCGTAGACGTAAGTCTAAAAGTCCTCGTATCCGCTGCAACAGTCGTAGCAAATGCTACGTCGAGTATTATGTGGCTATTTGAGTACATTGCAGATTGAAGTTGTGATTTCATTCATCATCATATTAGCCAGAAGACGCCTACTGCTGGGCATAGGCCTCCCCCAGAGATCTCCACAGCCGGTCCTGTGCTTTCCGCATCCAGCTGGTACCTGCGATCCTTGCCAGGTCGTCGGTACACCTTGTAGGAGCCCTATCCACGCTGCGTCTTCCGGTACGTGGTCGCCACTCGAGAACATTACTGCCCCATCGGTCATTTGTTCTTCGAGCTATGTGCCCTGCCAACTGCCACTTCAGTCTGGCAATCCTTAGTCAGCTATGTCGGTGACCTTGATTCGCATGCGGATCTCCTCATTTCTGATTCGATTGCGCAAAGAAACTCCGAGCATCCGTTCACAGCTTTCCATTGTTCTTTGGGTAACAGTGAGCTTTCTTATAAGGTCCACAGTAAGCGGCCACGTTTCAGTTCTGTAAGTCATCACTGGCAACACATATTGGTCAAAGACATTATATGGCGTAGCTTCTTGAACGCTGCCCAACCGAGTTGGATTTGTCGATTGACCTCTTCCTCGATATTGGACCTACCTAGCTGAACTATTTGTTATAGGTATGTATAGTCGTCAACAACTTCAAGTGGAGTGCTGGAGGCACTCCACTGTTACTAGAGTAGGCACAACATGGACATTCGACATAATTTTCGTCTTGTCCATGTTCATTTTAAGACCTACTTGTTTAAAGGCACTACAGAGGTCATCGAGCATTTTGCAAAAGTCTTACAGGGTTGCAGCCATGACTACGATATCGTCAGCAAATCTAAGGTGAGTAAGGTACTCGCCGTTAATATTGATACCAAGTCCGTCCCAGTCCAGAAGCCTAAAGATATTCGCCAGTGCAGCGGTGAACAACTTCGGTAATATGACATCACCTTGTCTAACACCTCGCTGCAGCTGAATAGGCTCTGTGGTCTTGTCCCGGAGACGAACTGATAAGTGGCGTTTTCGTACAAACACTTCAGTGCTTAGATATACCGATAGTCAATTTGGCACCGCTGTAGAGACTGGAGCACCGCCCAAGTTTCGATCGAATCGAAGGCTTTCTCATAGTCCACAAACGCCAAGCATAATGGCCGGTTATACTCTTCCAGCTTCTGTTTAACCTACCGCAGCGTATGTATGTAGTCTATGGTACTAAAACCATTTCGGAATCCTGCTTGTTCGGGAGGCTGGAAGTAATCAAACCTGCGTGCGAGACGATTCGTAATGACTCTCGAAAACAGCTTATACACATGGGTCGGCAGCGATATTAGTCTGAAGTTTTTCAAGAGAGCCTTATCTACCCTATATAGAGATACCACTATCTTATGATAAATATGGTATTGCAATTATGGGAATGGCGTACTTAGTCCCTCTTGTTTGAAAATCAATAGCCCATAACAATCTATCGCTGGATTTGATCCTCCCCCATATTTAGTAGTATAGGGCAATACCATAATCTCCACGTTTGGCAGACCAGTTGGAGATCGCAGTATTAAAAATTCTCAACAGAAATGCTTCTAGTACGTTTCAATACAAAAAATCTGTTGGGGCTATGTCGATACATACGGCTGTTGGGTTTAACGTGAAAAGTCTCCTGACTTGTGCTTGCAGAGTAAGCGTCGATTACTAAGCGTACCTTGGCAGCTTTGAGACGCTGTCGAAACCGCCTCGCTCGCTCAGCACCGGACATTGTAGTACCCACGTATGGCCCATGGATTCCTCTTTTCGATGATAGCCGTGATTTGTATTCATCGATGGCTCTTGCATGGGCTAAGGCCGCCATATTTAATTTTCGTATAAATTTGTACACTGTTTGCTTATTTGCAGGTACGCATCCTGGGTCCTCGCTCACAAGGACCGGGGTCCACCTTGACCACGATTCAGGATTTGGCAGATCAGTGGAGCGACTGACATTACATTATAATCTGCCATGCGTGTGGTAATAATTTTTTAAATAAAATTATCACTGAGTAATAAAAAAAAATATTAACGCAGCATACCAGCAAAAGAGTTACATAAATAACTCTCAAAAAATACCCAAACACATGTGAAACTCAAAGGGGATTATTATAAAATCCATATCCACTGAACCGTCTGCAAAACTGACAATAGAAAATAGATGGTTCACAATCGGCAAGCGGAATGGAACACATTTTACGATTTGTTTGACATGTATGAATACTGACATGAATTATTGCCCGCCATACATCCACGTCCGGTGGATGGCTCGTTTTTATGATTGCCAGGATTTGATATTGTATGGAGTGAAGGAAAACGTCGACGTTCAGTGCAATTTATTGAATTGCTTACACGTTTGAGGGTGTTCAATAAATATTTTGTTAGCGCGAATTTAAATAGTGTAACTATGTCTGAAGTACCAACGCGCATCGCTTGCAGGACTGATGACCGATGGACCGGTAAGTTTCCAAATGGTGACTACGTACCCGCAATTAGTGACTACGTACACGAGATGGACGGTGGCGATTCATTTTTGTAAAAAACAAAAAGTAAGTCGGTGTGGAAGACGTGGGGGGAGGCTAATGTTCAGTAGAGTGTATATTTAGGCTGAGACGACGTTGATGACCCTAATAAAGGTCACGGGGAACCGATGGATCATCATCATCATATCAGCAGAAAGACGCCCACTGCTGGGCATAGGCCTCCCTCAGAGATATCCATATAGGCCAGGCCTGTGCCTTCCGCATTCAGCTGGTACCTGCAATCCTGTGATCTTTACCAGGACGTTGGTCCACCATGTGGGAAGCCTACCCACGCTGCGTCTTCCGGTATGTGATCGCAACTCGAGAACTTTACTGCCCAATCGGCCATCTGTTCTTCGACCCACGTACCCTGGCCAACGCCCCTTTAGCCTGGCAATGCTTATTGCTATGTCGGTGACCTTGGTTCGCTTGCGGATCTCCTCATTTCGGATTCTATCACGCAAACATAGCCCTTTCCATTGTCCTTTGGGTAACCGATGAATGCAAGAGGTAAAAGTCGGTGTCGTAGGTCAAGTAGGTAAGGTAGGTAGGTGTAGAAGATACCTACTTTCAATTGGATGTCCTGCGGCAGAGATAATGATGGACTATGTTTGGCGCAACGGCGAAGCTGGGGCCAACATCTGCGTAAAACAAAATTGAGGATCGGTTTATTTGGCATGCCCTAAGCATTTCCTATATTATACAGTAGTAGACTGCTGGACGATGTTATGATATACTATATTATTGATACGCTGTGTTAATAAATCTTTCATTTAATATCGCAAACAAAATTTTCTATGATTGTAAATGTTAAAACGATACTTTCGAAATAATTCAAGCGCAGTCATCCGCTGTACTTAGACAGTGTATCTATCACAAACGTAACAACGCGTTGTAACTTTGCTAACATCCTATCTACGTACAGCAGACCAGCTCTAATAGCCACCAATATCTATAAGCAAGCAACCATCTACGCCGTACTATTTTCAATATTATGATCTCCGACGCGTCTGGAGAGCTTGGAAATTAATTAACCTCAGATGGTTAGGAAGCTGGAGTGGCAATGGGCTAGCCGTAGCTGCCTGACAACCAGGAGTCTCTCTCTCTCTATTTTTAATCCCCAACGAAAAAAGAGGGATGGTATACGTTTGACGTTTGTATCTGGCTTTGTGGTTTTGTGTATCTGTGTGTCTGGCTGTGGCATCGTAGCTCTCGAACAGATGGACTGATTTGGATGCGGTTTTCTCTATTGGAAAGCTAGTTCGAGGTGGTTCTTAGTTTTTTCATTAATTTCAAACCGGTTCAATAGTTTAGAAAATATTTCAGTTTAAGTAAACTTGGTCTAGGGTTATCCGACTTTCTCTATCGGTTAGGTTATATTGCAAACTCACGAAGTTCTAAAACTACTTACTACTACTACTTACTTACGTGAGTTTACTTCAAGTGATATACTCTAACTATGCTTCTAAGCATGAAAAGGCCATCAAAATAAATTTATTTATATCAATTATTTACACTACAAAGTAAGATTACCAAGGTGTATTCCCTCGTGTAAACTAACATACAGATTACAAGAGATTTATATTGATTATAACAACATGTTAATAAATTAATTCTGACCAACAGTTTCTAATCTCTGCAGCAGTTTACAACAAACGAGAATTGATCTCCAATATATCTAACATAAAAGCTTGCAAAGAAGATTTATTAAATTTCAAGCGCCCCTAGATACTGGATACCTAGGGGATTGAATTTTCCACTTCTCAGAGTTGCGGCTAAGCTCAGACCGGGTATTCCGTATAGCTAAGCGTATCTTGTTAGCGAACCATCAGCTAAATAACATAAACGGGGGCTGAGTGAGGTTTTAATAGCCAAAGGATTCTTGGAAAGGATTTTTGATGTTTTGATCGCGAAGAGTATTTCGGTGAAAAATATTTTAATTAGAGCTTTTTAACATGCTTTGAGCATGTATCATGTATCCTAGAAAGCGTTATATTTAGCTCTAAACTAAAAAAATGAATATGAATATAGTTCAATGTTTTCATTAGTTTAGAGTATGGGTTTTTTATTCATTGTTTACTTTTGTAAATTCATGTAGGTATGTTCACAGTCAAGAAAACTGATTTTTATCAAGTTGACCTATTGTTTGAAATTGGCCGTGTTACTATTTTTCGGCTTAAGTTTTTCATTATGGAATGTTTCTCATAATAAGACGAATAAATTAAAAAGACTAGTAAACTACTAAGCATTCAGTTGCCTCGATTGTGTATCTCCTCATCTATTATTCGCTTTGAATTATTTAAAGTTATAGCTGTTGATTCAACGAAATAAATTAAAGTAAAACCTATTATTATTAAATAAACATTAAAAGTATAGAAACATCAACTCCGTATTCACAATTTTCAGTGTAATTCTATTAATATTTTAGCTAGCACATAGACGTTTGAAGATTCCGAGAAAATAATAAATCATAAGTTATAAGAGCATGAAGACAATAGCTACGCCCGAGGCAAGCGAAAGACGCAGAGAGACGGAAAACGACCATAATAATAGAAATGAAAATCCAATTATCTCAAACCGCTGCCCTGAGAAGGGTTAGAGCCTAAGGCTAAAATAGGTTTAAATGGGATCTTGCAAGTCTAGACTAATAATAATATCATCGTACTAAAAAGTGTGGACCTACAATTAATCTTAAGATAGATAGGTTATTATTTCTGATTATAAATTACATTTTGCCAATTTCACTCTTTAGTGTTTGCTCTGTGGTTTAGACAGCGTCTTACCATTGTTTTTGTATTCAATTTGGATGTATAAAAGACAGCTATTACAATCTACTTTGTTTTGACTTTGATAACCTACAATAATGAAATTTGGCAAGAAGCAAGCAAAACAAAGTCGCTTCGCGCCGTCTGCCCCTATGTATTTATGTACACTTAGATCTTTTAAACTACGTAACGGATTTTAATGCGGTTTTCAACAAAATATAAGAGTGATTCAAGAGGAAGGTTTATAATTATAAGCAAGAAAGAAAGGGTAGGTAGAGGTAAAGTAGGTGTACGCGAACGAAGTTGCGCCGGGTCCACTCATTTGTATAAAATTTCATACAATTTCCTAAGTTGGGAATTTGAAATTGTGTTTAAGGTAAAAGTCTTAGAGAATTTAATAGACTTTCATTCAGTAGAAAAACAGTTTATTTTACGTTGCACTGTTTTGGAGATATTTGTGAGTGATCCAAAAAGTTTTGTAATATTAAAGGTTTTATGGACATTGCTGATTATCACATATCCAAAAATCACCCAAACCTGACCTTTTGCAAGGCAGATACCCGTTCAAACCGATTTATTGGGACATGAGACGTTGCATATTTGACGTTTTTCAATTATTGTTATCTGATCTTGTGTATGTGAAGGTCCCGCTGGGATTATTGTTAAAAAGTATCCTTTGGTCATTGTTCATCACCCAACCAAATCTCGTTTGAAATAATGTAACAAATGTCGTTCGAAGTAATTGTTTTGATGGGACTATACCTACACTACGAGTATATCGCAAATGGCACAAAGGAAATGATTGAAAATAAATAAAACGCCACAAAACCTGCTTAGGGAAAAAAGATTGAATACATCTTTCTATTTGAACTGGAGTCCTTTGTTCAAAATACAATAGTTTAACCCGTGTCCACAAAAAAGGGGAAATCTCTTTGCATCCTTTATCCTCGCACCAACGCAGATAACGTATTTCTAGTCCCTTTCAACTTTATCCATTATGTTAATCTAAGGTCAAGGCTTTACCGTGTTTAAATGAATTAAAAAGAAATGTGGACCTATTTCCTTACATTGTGCTAGGCTTGTCGATACTACAATGAAATTTCAAGTAAAGTAAGTAACTTTCAGGAGCTGACCAAGCGCCTGGTCGACATTAGTAAAAGCCCAGGCCGGCCGCTACTTGGGTCAGCGTATAAGCCTCGCTATCCAGCGGGGCAACGCAGCCAACCTGGGGCAATTCTTTTTCCTTTAATTTACTTACCTTATTAGTTAGGTTAAGTAAGTTTTTTTTTTGTTTATTAAAGGTCTTTATTATTTATTATTTATTGTACTATTATTGTAAATAACTATTAAGTGGATATTGCTGATTTAGTAGCTACTGATTAACTTATAATCTGTTCTATTGCTGTTCTCATGTCATAAGACTACAAAGAGAAAGTGTAGTGTGGAGGTTTGTGAACGTGGTGAGCCATTGGCAAGTTATACATAGATGTTACAGGATTTGAAATCGGAGCTTCGGTGGCCTAATGGTTAAGGGGTCCGACTTGTACCCCGAGGTACCGTGTTCGAGCCTCAGTACAGCCATATACTTGCCAATGACTTTTTTGAGCTATGTACATTAGTCGAACAGTAACCGATGCTCTTACGGTGAGGGAAAATATCGTGAACAATCCTGTAAATTCAGGTGACCGACTGTGTAACCATGATCAAATATTGTCAGGTTCCCCTGTTAACAGGGCCACGAAGGTTAGATAGCAGTCACTCCACTGTAATTACCGGATATGCCCAATCCTGCATCATGGTCAAGGCGGACCCCGGGCCCGAGAGCAGAATGAGCACGTGACATTAACGCCAAGATGGCCGTTAATACTGTCTCTTGCTACCCCCATCACTTAGATTAGACCGAGAGCGCCGACCTTCGACTCATCTCGGAACTGAACGGACCTGCGTAAACGTTAAGTATTTCATTACTCATTTATTACTGAAGAAAAGAATTTCATTTTCTTCAGAAATAAGTATTGAAATTGGAGGACAATTGCTTGATTTACATCCATTAACATCTAAAGTGGATAAGAAATTTACATCTGTCACCGAAAATGCAAATAAACAGAAAATTGGATAAGCGATCAATGGCATTGAAAATTATCTGAAACTTCGGTCATAGGTTAAGACGAAATTTGCTACAGGACCTTGACATTATATAGGGTGAAAAAAGATTACCCATGCTGGAGGAAATTATATAAAGGATTTTTTATTCAAAGAAAGTAATTAAGTAGATTCGACTTAAAATTTGATTTATTTTCAAACAATTCCTTGCACTTTTGTTTTGTAGAAACATGCGTTTACCGTTCTCCGAAGCAAAGCAAGGAGCTCCTATAGTTTCGTCAAGTTCGCTGGTATAGTTATAACTCTTTTAAAGTTTTGATATCGAGGTAAAAATAATACTAACCGTGATAATAAACCCGATAATATTTGCGATGAAAGTTTAGATGATAACCACGAAAATCTGCCTCGTGATTCCTAAGGAAAAATTATGCTCTCTTAGAGTTTTGGATTTCTCCATATTGACTCATTTAGATTGCTCAGCCTGTACCTTAAGCCTTGAGTAACCAGTAAGGGCTGTCTGCAAACTAGTCACTTGTAATTATTTGATAGAAATGTTAATTTTCTTTTCCACTGGATCTTTCATTAAAACTTGATAAACGATTGCGCTTTAGCAACCGTTGGGTGGCATGACCTATGATTTGCATAGATATTAGATATCTAAGATAGATTACTCACAATTTCGTGAGAAAAATCTTCATCCACTCTAATCAAGCCTGGAGATTATGGAAAAACCATCTAAACTGTAAACCGGATGCTAAATTTTGATTGTTGCGGGTTATTGATAGTCAACAATAATAATTGTATTCCGGTGAGATGTGTTTAGGGCGTTGTTGCAGCCGCCGCACTTTGGTAGTGCTTTGGCAATTTTCGTCGTGACGTGTGTCGACAGTGTCTGGTAAGAAAACTGACACATGTAAGCAGAACATGCGATAGCTGTAACTGCAACTAAAATGCGTTGCTGTTAAGTACGCCAGTAATATCTTACATATGAAACGGAAAACGTAAATGTAACGTGATGTAAAGCTGCATTATTGGTACGTTACTGCCCCATCGGCCATCTGTTCTTCGATCTATGTGCCCTATATGAGCTATGGGATATAATTATTGGTGGAATATAAATAAAATAAGAATAAAATAAAATGTGACACAGGAACAATTATTGTCAGTAAGACATCTTCACAAATATCCTTATCAATTACGGGGATTTCAACCTAATATTCTATTCAAAATCACTCATAAGCAGACGGAAGCTCTTAGGTTGTTTCCTGTTGTTTATTGGATGTGTATTTTAGCTTTTTAGGTAGGAGGTAGCATATGTCCGTCTCCAGGGAGGTACGTCGTATTTTCAAATCTCTATGACATCCGATCTTAAAATAAGTGAAATACCTACTAGTTGTTCGGTGTTAATATCTTGCCTCTAAGGATGCAGAACACGTCATCAAGTCTATATGTCCGGTGGCCTGCTTCATTTGAGCATCTGACGTTGTCGTGTACGCCTAGGTTAAGGTTAAATTGATCGACCGGATTAGATCAAACAAAACGATGGAGAGGTTCTCAGTTCAACCCGTACCGTTCAAGGATTGTACCTATACCTCGTAATACCTATGTATTATTATAGTGGACGGGCTACTACTAATCATACACTGTACTATACTATGATTTCGTTTTATGCTATTATCTATGTTAAATTGATGCTCACAAGCAATTCCCCAATTCCCTTCCAATATCGACGCACAATGGACACTGTCTCCGCCACTGACTGACTACGGCTCGGCTCCGCCATCATATCCGCTCAGCTGCAGGGTAAGAAGTGGAGGGGAGGGGGGCTATGGGTATAGAAAGCGTGTAAGCATCAATTTAACATGGATAATTCAATACAAAACCAATAATAGTACAGTTCGATAAGTTTCAAAAAAATTTAAGTCAGAAGTCAATATTTTAAAAATCGCCTTTTTGTCATTGGATATGTTTATTAAGAGTCTTTGGGCGTATGGTTTACAAAAATTTAATAATCCGTCTCCGATCTATCAATATTTGCTTTGCCGTCCACTGCTAGGATTGCTAACTTCAAATTACGAATTTGCGGGATATAATGATTGGTTGAGAGGTTTAAAAGCGGAATCCAACAAATTTTGTTTAGAATATAAAGACGTTAACATTTTCTTTACAAATCAGAATGAGTAGTTTTATATATATATTTTTTATTTTTATTACACACATATTTATAATTCAAATTATTTTAGTATAAGTAGGTATATATTTTAGTTTGAGCTTAGGGCACAATGATCCGGACCTCACTCCGCGGGACTCGCGGAAGACCAGCGCCGCGGCTCAGGCCGTGGCATACGCTGAGCGAGGTCCTATTGTCGTCAGGGGTACCACTACAGCAGTTCCGATGCTATGTGTATTGTGTATTGTTTACTGTCTGTAATTATATGTGTATTGTGAACTTGTGATGTGGTGTCCTGAGACAATAAATGTATTTCATTTCATTTCATTTCATTTCAGTAGTCGCTATTGATTGAATTGACATGTCATTTCAAATACGAGTACATTTCAAAATGAAGTGCACCCATTTTTCCACAGTTCTAGTTTTGGCCACCGGGTCAGTTCAATCCCCGGCACTGTAACAGCAGTATGTATGACGAAAAGCCAATATCGATATTGGCGCTAACAAATTGTCGCGTATATTAGAAACAGAAACTTTTTCCGATACGGCGAGCATTATCCGAGCTGCGAGCCCAATCTTAGCAATGAATTACCAATTTTCTTCATAACAAAGTCGCGACTTCGCCACTTTTAACCCTTTCAGTGGCTCAAGTTCGTTCATTACGCAGTGGGGTCGCCAACTTTTTGCCGGGTGTCGAATGTTGGAGCAGCGAATGGGATTTTGTTGGGTTTATTTTGATGAAAGCGTCAACATCACACTCTGGATGCGGCACTCGTTAGTCGCAATGCTACGGAGTACCATCGACACTATTTACAATTGGCATACACAAATCGAATACTCACACAATTCCAATAGGTACACATATAAAGATAAAAAAGTTTTTGTTTTGAGGCGAAGGTATAAAATCATCTGTAATAGTCAGTGACTCGTGCACTAACCTACCTTTGCTACTACTTATTTCATTTGCAAGTCAAAAAGAACGGAACCTTCTGACATGTTTTGTTATGTATAATTTTAATGGGAAGTATGGCTAAATTATAATGTTATGATAATAATCAACCGTCACGGATTCCCTAGACTGTTCAACTGAACTAGTTCCAGCTCGCCACTCGTCAATGCGCCTCCTAAATACCGAAGCCGAAGCAAGGTTAACAAAGGTCTTCATAATAATTATATTCACATGGATATAAAAACATATTTTCAAGTAATACCTATTTTATTTACCTATTTCTCTAATTGGTATTGAAACTATCTTGAAATGAAAATTGTCTCTGCAATGCTTTTAAGCTAAAACAAGTTTCTAATTTAATGCTCTGTTAGAGTCACGAAGCGCAACCTCAGCGAACTAAATGCAATGTTACGTGATAACCTTAGAGACACACATTGAGTCACTTTGCTATTTTTCTCCAACGAGAACGAAATAAAAGTCACTTGCGACCTTTGCTAGCAGCAATAGATTGCTTGTTACTTAATGAACTAAAAATTACTTACAGTAACAAAAAAATTACCATCTTGGCGTTAATGTCCCGGTTGTGCTCTCGCGCACGAGGGCCTGGCGTTCGTCTTGACAATGATCCAGGATTTGGCAAATCAAGCAATGCCAGTAGAGCGACTGCTATCTAACCTCCGTGACCCTGCAACTTTGGGTATCACACCATATTGGATGATGGTTAAACATTCAGTCGCCTGAATGTGCAGGTTGTATCACGATGTTTTCCCTCACCGTAAGAGCATCGGTTAGTAATCAACTAAAGTACATAACTCAGAAAAGAGTCATTGGTAGGTACCTGGCGGCCGTAAGATTCGAAGCCAGTACCTCTCTTTTGTTCTAGATCTGTGATGTTGCTGAAGAGACATACGGTAAATAATCTAGACTGACAACGATGAAACTTTGACCAGTTTTTGAGGGTAAAACTTATAAGTCTTAGGGGTATAACAAAAAGATTGTGATCGAAAAGGCAGTGAAAGACTAGAATCGAAGTCGTTGAGAATACGTGATGTTCTCGACGACCATTTTAAACTTTAACAATGAAATAATAAAATCAGAAAGTTGACTGAATTAATTGCTTAATTAATTAGACACAAGAATACGAGGCTTCTTCCAAGCAAAACCAGGTCAGATGCTTTCCGAACTTGACTAGTTACCTCCACAATTTTTAAACATTCCGTGCCTCCTGGCAGAGCACGCAGAGGTTGCCATCAAAGTATTACATTAATTACCGTATTGCAGTGGTTCTAATTAACCACAGAAGTTTCCCTAACTTCCGAGTTTGAAAGTTGGTAATTGAGTTGAGGGCTTATAAATATGGGTGTCATTAAAACGGTTATATACATTCGTTTTCAGAAAACTCAACAATTTCTATTTGACAAGCTCTCCAGGCCTGTGCCTTATTCTTTTTCGTAATTCCTTCGATTTCGTGGTAATAACACCATGCTAGCTAAAATTAGCTCGGGCCTAGGTATTCCCTCTAGTTTGTTGCACTGGGTGAAGTCGTATGTGTTATTAATGAACGTCACTATCGCTCTTGGTGAATATCTTGCCAAAGCTATTAAAGACAAAAACATTTAGTATCCGGGGTGTAGACGAGGTTACCGATATATGGCCAGCGAGATCACTGAAATCAAAACCAATGGCCTTATCCCAACTTCTCTCCGCGGTCACCTGCAGAGACTGGGATTGCGTGACTGCAGTGCGCGACGTAACTTACGTAAGTATTAACATTGGCATGACTTACGTTAGTTTAGTATCAATATTCTGTAGTGATGTTCCAATGTTCCGTCATGATGTTCTGCCGATTCTGCTCTACGTCGTGATCGTCGGCCGCTCAGTCTCCTCTGTCGAAGGGTATACAGAGCAAAACTTATTCACTCATAATAATATGCTGGACAAATTTACACCACCCAGCCCCAAACTAGGCAAAGCTTAGAGTGCTTAAAAGTATACTAATAATAACTAAACGTCCTCTGTTCATTTCATATTTGGATGATGTACGTCACGTTCATACCATAACAGTCTTAGTACGTCCATGTATTTTGATGTATTGCTTCGCACATGCCCGCGCCGCAGTTTCAAAGAGAACTTGGTAATGAGAACAATTTATTCTAATTATTTCGCCGCCGCTCACTCTCTTAGCTCAGTTATAATTTCAACGTAAGTGTGTACGTCCTTTGGGTAAGTAGATAAATGGTTATTTGATGGATTATCAAATGGGGTAATGAATTGGTGATTTTGATAGGTAATCATTCAATTGTTGAGTTAAGCTCGCCTTTGTACATTTCTAATACCTTGACATGTTGTGTACAATAAATAATAAAGTAAAGTAACTATCTAATACCTATACTAATACCTTGCCTTCTTGACTTTCTCGACTACTTTGTCTGTATTTTCTCGTATTCGGGTCACAATTTGTAAAAGCTCTTAGGTTCAGTTGCAGCCCGTCTGTCCCTATGTATGTATGTACGATTTTCTTTTAAACTTTGCTACGGATTTTAACGCCATTTTCAACAATAGAGTGACTCAAGGTTTTAAAGAAAAAAAAGGTAAGTAGGGGTATCCACTATAATTTACAAAGAAATATTAGTGCGTACTTTATCTAAATATTAATCTCTTTTTATATTTCGCGTGACTATTGAAACATGAAATTGTATTCGCTGGTACGACGGTAATATTTCACGTCACTTAGTTTTATCGTAATTTCGTAATTCAACGTATCGACATTTTTGTGATGAAATATTGTGTTGACACTTTCATTATCTAAAAGTAATATTAAAATACTACCTATAAATACAGCATAAATAAAGCCTTCCACCAAGTGCAAGTGT